>CM044167.1:20041618-21241618 GCA_024222315.1 Thymus quinquecostatus | reverse complement strand
GGTAGAAGATGGAGTAAAAATCCATACTTTGGTTGGAGTTGAAGAGAGGTTGATGATTTAGATTTATTTGAGTCACTTAGCCTATACTTTCCCTACCTTAACCAATGTCCCTACATTACAAGCTTATATAAAGACCTTTTTGATCCTAATTTGTAAGTATTATATTAGGTGGAGATGTAGAGATTGAAGGCAAGCCTATGGTAAACATGTTGCATTGCATTGATATTGAGTGAACCCTATGATGTGCATTATCTTATACATCTTTTCTTTGAGAGAGTTGAGTGTTCACTTTCATATATAAATTTCACATGTTGGAGAGAGTTCTTTGATGGATTAGCATATTTTGAATTAGTTGAGTAGATTGTGTTGATTGATGCTAAGGTTGTGTGCATAGTTTTGATCACGATCATGAGAGTTTGTTTTCGAAAAGTTTTGAGGCCTATATAGTTCACAATGCTTGAGTCTATTGCTTATTTCGTTTTTGTTATTGTTCGGGACGAACAAAGGTCTAAGTGTGGGGGAGTTTGATTGGTGTTTAAATGTTAGGATTTTCGTAGTGTTTCCGAGTCCGTTTTCGTTATGTTTTGTGTCTCTTTCGTTTGTCTTTTGCTATGATTTGGTTGCTTTGGAGTCTTTGGTATTGTAGGATAAAAAGGACGAAAATGAGAAGAAAAAGAGAAGAAAGAAGCATTATATCGAAGAGGGGTTCGATAGGAGCATGTAGGCGAAAACGGAGGTCGATTTGGAGTTCGGACGAGGAAGATACGACCGAAACAAGAAAGGCGCGCAATCGTCCAGCGTTGGACGACCGTCCAGAGTACGGTGGACGAGCGTCCAGAGTAGAAAAGAAGAAGAATGCGAGTGCGACGTTGGACGAGCGTCCAACGTACGTTGGACGACCGTCCAACGTTCCGACCAGCTTTCCTTTCCTTCTATAACTAGGTTTACCAATCTTTTAGACATCTTTTATCATATTTTAGCTTTAGTTTCCAGCACTTAAACACTTTAGAATTTCCAGATTTCATTCATCATGTCTAGAGTAGTTTACGCTTTCTTCGTTGCTTCCTTTATTGCTTTCTTTTCAATTCTTGCCTAGGTGGATTTATTGTTTTCTTCTAGTTTAATTTTCTAAGTTTATTTAGTTCGATTTATTTCCAGCTTTTTCGATTAGATTTATTTGCTTTGATTTTAATTGCTTTGATTTATTTTATTTGCCTAGGATTTAAAACAAAAACCCCAAATTCTTCTTTACTTGCTTTCCTAGATTTAGGCTAGATTAGGATTTACTACATAATTAATTGCCCTGCAAAGTTTTCCTTCGAGATTCGACATTGGGTTTTACTTGCTAGTGCTACGATAGGATTTCGTTCTATTGCGAACACTTTTTAGTGAAACAATACACATCTTGAATGTAGAAGATCCTTAATCTAGAGTATTCGTTCATTGAACATATCAGCTCTCGCGTGAGTGTTCTTGTAATTGTGTGATTTATCACAAAGGGGTAAGCTTAGATCTTGCTTAAGATTAAGTTTGGTGAAGCTAGCTAGGAAACCGGTGGATGATCTTCAATTCACCGTAGTGGAGCGTTGGAAAGTGAATAGGTAGCTTAAGGCGGAAGCCCTTGGTGTTGTAAACCCTTGCAACTCGAGTTTCATACGAGAGGATTGACTCTTTGGGCAGTGAACCGATGAGGTTACCAAATCTTGTGTCTTGACAAGAGTTGACTCAAAAGTCTCTTTCTTCGAAGCTTTAGAAAGCGAAAATGTCGGTAATCTTAGAAGACAATTGTCGGTATCTGATGGTCAGATACCTAAGGTCGGTATATCTTTGAAAGCTCAGATCGACGGAGAGGTCTTGTGTTGGTCATCTTTTTAATACTTGTTATTCATACCGTTGTTCATAACAAGTATATTATGGGGACGAATTAAATTACAAAATTAAATAATTTATACACCATTAGCACTATATTAAACACCGTGCCTAAATTTATAGTCCAAACATTCGTGTACAGAAGGAGGAGTATGTATAAAAAAAATGTATATAGTGAATATATTTGGGCAGCTTTTGTTAATGTCAGAAAATTGAATTGAATTGCTGCGTGGCTTAATAAGAGTTGTCAATTTGTAAAACAAAAATAGAAAAGGTGATGTCAATTTCAAAGTAGATATTGAAATCTTGATGGATTTATTATATGCTTCAACCACCATTTGTAAAAGGGGCCCAAGCCTTTAAATCTTTACATTATACATTACGTACGTATTATCATTATTAATTATTCCTCTCAAATATTAGTAATAAATCAATATGTAAAAATGGTGAAGTATGAAAAATCGACTCAAGTTGCATTCAAATAGCATATCTATATATATATATTCATTCATAACGATCTGTTTCCTATACTTGTAATTAACCACTACTTATAACTATATTCTATTATTTGATCTTCTTTTAATTAATGTTTCTATAAAAGCACTTTGGAAATACCAAATCGAGACTATATACTTGGCTCATGTGTTTTTAATTTGCCTAATTAATTAGATTGAATATATTGTAATAGACGATTATTCATAATTTTTTATGTTGGGTACTACAATAAAGGAAGTATAGGGTCGATACACTCTATATATATACAAGTGAAGTACTATTACAAAAACGAAACCCATACAAGTTTGGCTTAGAATAGACAATATCATACTAATGTGATTCGATGAGGTGTTTGACAATCTTTAACAAGTGGTTACAAAGCCGAGATAGTCCCTAACAAGTGGTATTAGGCCGATACACATTGTATATAATTGGAATACCACTATTTTAATTAGTTTGCGACCTTTTGGAAAAGGCCAAAAACGAAATAATCACGTTTACTATAAGTGGGGACAAAATAAAAAGACCATAATAAAGAGGTGATAAAAAGATTACTATTTTAAATAAAGTAATCATGGGTTTAAAAGATTAAGTAATCAAGTGAAAAAAAATAATTATATATACAGTGCAACGCATATAAAGTCACAATCCTACAAATTTTTTACTTGTTATTCATCATACAAATAAAATATAACTGAAACCATGATTAAAAATCCAGTCCTATTTTGTGCCACAATCTATATCTTACAAACCCTAATTAATAATTATAATAGAATAGAGATGTAACACTGAAATTTAATTGGTACGTGATAGAGGATGGGGCAATTTTCTCTACCAAGAAACGAAAATAAATAAAAGATACAACGGCAGACGCGAGATCCTTGCTCGTCGTTCATGCCGGATTACGGGAAGAAAAGGAAAAGCAGCAAACTAAATAAACTAGGGTTTTGTATTATATTTCTTGATAATGAAAATAAGATACAATCCTCCTATTTATACTAAATACCTAGGGTTGATTCGACTTATACGATTCGGGAAAGAATCAACAAGAAAACCCGAAAAGGAACGACCCAAATAATTAAACAGGCTAAGCCCAACGACAACTACAATTAATTAAAATAAAATAACGTATCAACTCCCTCACCCTTGAAAATCACCTTGTCCTCAAGGTGGAGATTCAATAAATCTTTGTATACCTCCTCAAGTGCATAGATGCCGAAAATAACCAATCGTCGAGCAACCACGGAGTTATCCTCCATTTCACATAAGACTTCCATAAGCCACGTCCCTCCTACCACACTTCCCATGCATAGCAATTAAGGAATTCATCACAAGAACATTAGATTTACCCATTCTCTTTGCTTGGAACACATGGCGATGCAATTGAGGAGCCAAATTTAAGTCACTCAAATCCCCACGAGCTGAAGTCGCACAAACCATAGTCACATAAACTGGGTGATACGAATATTTTGTTATTAAATTATTTGTTGGGCTTCGCCCGTTTTAATTATTTGGGTCATTTCTTTTCGGGTTTTCTTGTTGATTCTTTCCCGAATCGTAGGTCGAATCAACCCTAGTTATTTAGTATAAATAGGAGGATTGTATCTTATTTCATCATCAAGAAATATAATACAGAAACCCTATTTTATTTTGCCGTCTTTTACTTTTCCTTGCTGTCGTATTTTATTTCTCTCGTATCTGCTGACGTGATCGACGGGGAGAGCCCGCGACTGTCAATTTATCTTATCGTATTCTTTGTGGCGTGAACGACGAGCAAAGTTCTCGCGTCTGCCGTTGTATTTTATTTATTTTCGTTCGTTTGATAGAGGAAAATCGCCCCATCCTCTATCAATTGGTGCTTTCATTGAGAGATTTCGAAGGGGGCGAATATTGGTGGAGTTATCCAATTACGCGAGCAATTGAATCAATTGCTTTCATTGATTTTGGGACCATGATTACGCCAACAACCACCCAATCAATGACAATGGTGTCCTCAGCAACAGTTACGCCTCCAACTTCTTCGGCGCCTGCCATAGTACTGCCGCCGGAAACTTCAGCTATGGCTGCAACTTATGTAGTTTTGTTGGACGCCAACTTAGCCATGGTGGTTTGTGTGGAGGCTCGATTGGTTATTTTCGGTCTCTATGCACTTGATGAAATTTATAAAGAGTTTGATTTTCCACCTTGAGGACAAGGTGATTTTCTAGGGTGGGGGAGTTGATACGAATATTTTGTTATTAAATTATTTGTTGGGCTTAACCCGTTTTAATTATTTGGGTCGTTTCTTTTCGGGTTTTCTTGTTGATTCTTTCCCGAATCGTAGGTCGAATCAACCCTAGTTATTTAGTATAAATAGGAGGATTGAATCTTATTTCATCATCAAGAAATATAATACAGAAACCATATTTTATTTTGCCGTCTTTTACTTTTCCTTTCTGTCGTATTTTATTTCTCTCGTATCTGCTGACGTGATCGACGGGGAGAGCCCGCGACTGTCAATTTATCTTATCGTATTCTTTGTGGCGTGAACGACGAGCAAAGTTCTCGCGTCTGCCGTTGTATTTTATTTATTTTCGTTCGTTTGATAGAGGAAAATCGCCCCATCCTTTATCACTGGGGAAAACCTATCTTTTCCTTTCTCTGGATAAGCTTCCTCAATCGCTGGATTCAGCTCACCACCTCCCACATTGGGCTCCGTTTGCAACTTCGAGAGTTGTTGCTCGTAGCCTGCATCGGCATCAGCTACCTCCAACTTCGGATCAACCATTGGTGTCGACTCCTCCTCACCAATCGCTTCAAGTGGTGGGTCCACCAAAATTTCATCCCCTCTAGCGTCCACTCGAGTCTCGAAATCATTAACGTCCGTCTCCAACATCGCATCAACATCCGGCAAATGAGTATAACTCGGTGGCGGCGAGTAGTAGTGTTGCTGCTGCGGCGGCAGCTCTGCAACAGAGTAGTACTGCACTAGCGGTGGAGGCTCGTACTGCACCGGCTGCGGAACATGGTTGTAGTGATATGGCTCGTAAGTGTTGTAGGGCCACGCCTGTGACTCGTAATTGTTGTAAGACCACGTCTGCGACTCGTAATTGTTGTACGACCACTCCTGCGACTCGTAATTGTTGGAGTACCCGCCTCCTCCGCCGTAGCTCTCCGAATACGAGTGGTTGCTGCACAGTTCCGGAGCAATACGAGGCCTTGGGAGATCCCACGAAGTGAGTGGCCTGCCCAATATCGGATCGAATTCGGGTTCGGGCCGTGGGGTTGTATTTGCCATGGCCAAACGTTGTTCGGATGCCTCAAGTCGGGCTTCCAATCGCCATATCACGGAGAGAAGGACATCCATGATGGCTGGGGGCAACGTCTCGCCGGAAGACATGGCTAGCTCGAACAAATCACCAAGTCCAACAAAATCAACCAATCGGATGTAGGAACAATCCGAATTCTTTATTTTTTTTTTATTTTTTTTTTCTAACAAAAAATTAAAGGATAAATTTGATACCTCAAGAGAAGCCCCGTTTCGAAACCTCTCAATGAAAGCACCAATTGATAGAGGATGAGGTGATTTCCTCTACCAAGAAATGAAAAGAAATAAAAGAACAACAGCAGACGCGAGATACTTGCTCGTCGTTCACACCACGAAATTACGAGGCAGAAAAGAAAGTAAAAGAACGGCGGCTAAATAAATAAACTAGGGTTTCTGTATTATATTTCTTGTTAATGAAAATAAGATACAATCCTCCTATTTATACTAAATATCTAGGGTTGATTCGACCTACGATTCGGGAAAGAATCAACAAGAAAACCCGAAAAGGAACGACCCAAATAATTAAACAGGCTAAGCCCAACGACAACTACATTTAATTAAAATAAAGCAAATAACGTATCAACTCCCCTAACCTTGAGAATCACCTTGTCCTCAAGGTGGAAATTCAAATTCCTTATAAACTTCCGCAAGATCGTAGAGGCCGAAAATAAACTTCAGCACCTTCGTCGAACCATCGCTCGACGCTATCACCTCCAATATCCTTTTCGGCCAAGCCTTCTCCTTAATGTCTGTCAAATTCATCCAATTGATAAGGGTGAACGAGATTGTCCACTTTTGACTCGATAAAGTAATTAAATCCAAACCTTGATACTCGTTGCACGCCTTAGATGATATCATTTGGCGATGTGGAGATCGCACCTTTGATTCAATAACCGATACCTCGCCCCCTCAAAGAGACTCCACTTCGGAAGCTCTCAATGAAAGCACCAATTCATAGAGGATGGGGTGATTTCCTCTACCAAACGAACGAAAAGAAATAAAAATACAACGACAGACGCGAGATCCTTGCTCGTCAGACACGCCGGATTACGGGAAGAAAAGGAAAAGCGGCAAACTAAATAAACTAGGGTTTTGTATTATATTTCTTGATAATGAAAATAAGATACAATCCTCCTATTTATACTAAATACCTAGGGTTGATTCGACTCATACGATTCGGGAAAGAATCAACAAGAAAACCCGAAAAGGAACGACCCAAATAATTAAACGGGCTAAGCCCAACGACAACTACAATTAATTAAAATAAAATAACGTATCAGTACGCTATCCGCTTGAGAACACACAATCCTCGAGCCGAATGAAGCTGAGGTACTCGTCGTTGATCCATCCGTACTTCTCGGTGAACGGGTTGGCGAGGGACGGGGGAGGGCAGCGGTCGATGCAATCTTCCCACACATTAGGATCGTCCAAGTCTTTGAGGACTTCCCAGAGGCAGTTGTTGCACTTGAAACCAGCTCCCAAGCTTATCATCAAGATCCTATCTCCCTTCTTCAGCCGCTTCTTCGCCTCCATGTACCCGAGCACGTACCACAGCCCGCCCGCGGAGGTGTTGCCGAAGCGGTGGAGCGCCATGCGGGCTGGCTCGAGGTCGTACTCGGTTAGCCCGAGGCTGGTCCCGAGTCCGTCGATCACAGCCCTATATATCCAAAATTCTTGATTTCCTTGCATGTAAAACAAAATCTGCTATATATCGAAAATCGTAGTACTGTCTACGTACAGTGACGATCATTCATTGATGTAATATGATTTTATTTTATTTTAAGATGCTAGAATATATTTAATAAATTCTTTGTTTTTTTTAATGGTAGGAATTAATTAATGAGCTAGAATAATAGTACTATCTTGTTTTTTAGTAAGTGGTGAGAGTTGATTCAGGTGTCACCACATCATTTTTTTTTTTTGGAATATTTATTTTGAAAGTAACCCCACAACTCTTATCTATATCTGAATTAATTAAATGTAGGTGCATCAAAATTCAAAATTCATAAAACTTAGACTATCTTTATCAGCAACCCTAACCATCCAACTTTCACATTATTATATTAATTTCTCTCTCTTATATTAATTCATTATTCATGCAACCTCAACCACTTCTGTTTTTATATGTTTATCCACGAACCTTCAAAATTACTCAACCCCAACATTATATATAATTTTTAATATAATTTTAATAATAATTTACTTATGTTTAAATAATAATTTTAATAATAATTTAAAGTAGCAAAAGGGGGAGTAAAAAAAAAAGAACTTAACGTGTAGAAAATTTGCAACTTGATCTCTATTTTAAAAGAATTTTATTTTATAAATTATAATATATTTATTTTTTTTCTCAAAAATATAGTATTAAATTAAAAATGTCATTTATGTATTATAAATACAAATAAATAATGTTTCTATATTTATAAACAATAAAATATGTACCCCAATCAGTGGTCTGTGGTTGGGTAAAAAGCAACCTCCGATCGTAAACTTTAATTAATTTTTAATTATTTTTTTTTTCCAAAAGGTTAAGGTCGGCTGCATTTTGCCGCCGATAAACCTAGTCTTATGGGTCCAAATAATTATTTGCGTTAGGTAAGAAAAGACCTCACTCTGTTTATGTCACATCAAGGCTATAATATTTCAAGACATACGAAAATGATAGTATTTATAATTAATTATAATAATTCAGTTTGTTAATTAGCTAGTAGTTTTAATTGACTTCAACAAAAAGAAATTAATTAAGAAGCAAGCAAAAGTTAAAATAACTTTGAATCCTTACTTTCTTCGTTATGTATTTAGATCCTGCAATATTTTGAACTCAGCCAAGTTGGTGTTGCCTGGACCTCGAATATTTTGTATTCCGTCATCTCATCTTACTCGATGTGTTTCTTAAATATATATAAGTATAAATTAAAAATAATAAAAATACATCAACAAGGATGGTACAAAGGAAGCACTCTCTACTAATTATGAGATGATTAATTGAAAGTAGTAGTATAATTAAGCGCTTGTCTTTTTGTGGAAAAAATATTTTTAAATTAAAATATAATAATAATAAACTAGTTATCATTTACCATTTTTAAAATTACATATATTATGAAAAATGTCGTTGTGTGGCCGGCCACATTATGGCCAAATAGCTTTATTGTTCACGATAATATATTTATATTATTACTCCCCCGTCAATCTTATCTCGACACTTTAATATACGTACATACTATAATAATGTCCTTGAAATACATACAAATTTTATTTATTTGATATAATTGTGTATCAAAATTAATTCTTCAAGCTAAGTTTTTTCAATAAATACATATAATATTCATCAATTATATACTTGTTACGTTAATTATGGCTCATACAACATTCTATATATATTAATTCGGAGTTTCCAAAAAAAAAAAGATTCTATATTCCAATATATAATATAATAGACCAAAATTTAATTTAAATAACAAAATAAGAAACCCCAACAAATACTATTTGAATATATTTACGTACCTGCCACCAGGGTGTATGCAGAAATGATCAACGCCGGACTTGAGATTCAGGCCGCCGCCGGCGAGAGCTTCCATAAGCTTGTTCTTCCTCATTCCGCACCGGAGATACGAAAACACGAACTTCATTATCACCCACGCCGGCAATATCTTCGGCAGCAGCACCTTCATGTTAACAACAAACACCTTCGAAGCCGCCTTCGTGAGCTTCTTCGTCAGTCGAAAGCCGGCGTAGCCTTCGTCGTCTTCCACCTGTATGCAGCAGTTGTAGGCTTCGTCGTCTGCCCCGAAGTGCGTCCTTACTAGATGCTTCAGCTCGAAGATGGCCCGATTTTTTAAGTCGGACCGGTTCGTCAGGAGCATCGAGCAGCCACCGGACCGGAATAGACAGTTCGATAGCATCATCGATTTGTCGATGCCTCGGTACCTACATATTTGATCGTTTATTTTTTTTAATAAAAAAAATATATAGAATTTTGCATGGCTAGTTAGAAAATAATATATTAAAAAAAAAAATCCATAGATAAAATAAAATGGCTCAAATATTGCAATAAATTTGTAGCAATTATATAGTTTAAAAAATCTCTCAAATGTTGAAAGTGTATGTAAACATTATATTAACTCTTTATTTATTCTATCGGTTCAAAAAAAAGACCAACGACTATCTCTATATAAATCGGAACGGGACGGAGGCCATGAAAATTCTTACCAGTTGGGTCCGAGAGACTCGGTGCTGACGACGATGGCGAGTTTATTACTATAAGTCTTGAAGAGCTGGCGGACGAGGTCGACGGCGACGACGCTGGCGCTGCATCCCATGCCGGAGAGGTTGAAGGCCTTGATGTCGGGCCTCATCTTGTAGCGGTTGATGATCCTCGATGACAGCGACGGAGCGGGGGAGAGGAGGGAGACGTTGACGACGAGGATGTCGATATCCTCGGGGGAGATTCCGGATTTTTCGAAGAGGTTGTCGACGGTTTGGAAGAAGATCTCGTCGAGTTCTCGGAAGGCGTCGGCGAGGGAGGGGTCGGCTTCTTTCCCCTCGATGACGTTCTGAGGGCAGTAGGTCTCCTCGCCGAGGCCGGAGCTGACGATGGTCTTGAGGAGGAACTGGTACTGCTCCCATCCGAGGTTGGTGTTGCGGAGGACGACCCTGCATGAGGCTTCGGTGTCCAGCTTGAGGGTTTCGGAGGGTTTGTAGCATGAGTAGTTGAGCATGTAGCAGGAGGTGGAGGAGGAGCATCGCTTGAGGAGGCGGTGGATGAGAGGGAGGAGGAGGAGAAGGAGGAGGAGGAGAAGGAGAAGGAGAAGGGTTGCCATGTTGAGAGAGAGAGAGAGAGAGAAATTGATAAGAGTAGGGCTCTCTTATCTCAAGCTCAACGAACAATGAATTCGTCGAGGACTATATTGACAGTCGCGGGAGACAAGCCCGTCGATCACGTCGGCAACAAACGGGAAAAGATAGACTATACAAAGAAGAGAAAAATAGGGTTGTTCTTATTCATGCCAACGACGTACACGAATTCCCTATAAATACTAAGGACCCTGGTTGATTCGACTCATACGATTCGGGAAAGAATCAACAAGAAAACTCGAAAAGGAGCGTAAATAAGCCCGACTCGATAACTGTCTCGTTGGACCAAGCCCAACTATTAAAAGGAAATTACATAAAATAAATCAACGATATCTAATATATTCTTCAAACTTCTTTGGCTCTCTAACCCTTCGTCTCGTCCTTCCAAGATCCTCTTCCTCAGCCATCTCTCGATCTTCTCTTCCCGACGTGTCGAATATCATCGGCTCACCCTCTCTTGCCCTATCTGCCCATTGATCATGCAATACGGGACTCTTGATACTCGTATCAGAGAGATTGGTTGTGTGGTTTGTCTTAGAGTTTGGAATATGAAGGAAGGTGATAGAGGATGGGGCGATTTCCTCTACCAAGAAACGAAAAGAAATAAACGATACAACGGCAGACGCGAGATCTTTGCTCGTCGTTCACGCCAGGTTACGAGAAGAAAAGGAAAAGCGGCAAAATAAATAAACTAGAGTTTTGAATTATATTTCTTGATAATGAAATAAGATACAATCCTCCTAGTTATACTAAATACATAGGGTTGATTCGACCTACGATTCGGGAAAGAATCAACAAGAAAACCCGAAAAGGAACGACCCAAATAAATATAAACGGGCTAAGCCCAACGTCTAATAATTAAAATATAAAACATACCCGTATCAACTCCCCCACCCTTGAAAATCACCTTGTCCTCAAGGTGGAAATACAATAAATCTTTGTATACTTCCTCAAGTGCGTAGAACTTCAAAGCAGTCCCTCCTCGAGCCACATTCGGAAAGAGGTGACCAAAAAATCAGCTTGAGCGATTCAAATCCATTCTCCTTCTCACCCCCTCCAGTCAGAAGCATGCGAACATATACCTTGTGGTGAACTCCAATGCTAGTATGTGGAACAAGTGAGTATGGCTGTATGACGCTATCCACCAGACTCATAGTACCAAACCCAATGATTAATTCATGCCCACCATACCTCTCGAGCAAATACCTTTAGCATGAGCCTCCATTAATGGCCTCTCCCATGCCATCATAACAACCTTGCTTTCTTCATCCATTATTTTATCCTCACTAAATGTAACCCTCTCCTCCAAATAAACCCCACCAGGATTGCCCTTCGCATTCTCTTTCGTGAGACCTTCGGCATCGATGTAGGTGACATCGGCTCCGGCTGCAATGAGAGAATTGACTGTCTCGGGCTCGCTGTTTCGAGCGGCGACGCAGAGGGCTTCTTCTTTGTTCTCCGCCCTAGATAAACCTCCTTCCTCATCAGCCATCTCTGTCACTCCTCTCTCTTTCCCCCTCTCTGCAGCGGTCTCTCTCTCTGCAGCGGTGGTAAATTGGGGTGCGTTGGGAGTAGTTAAAGAACCTGACGAACCCCATGGATGTTGCGGTTGAGTGTGTGACAGCGGAGTCGGCTGAGGAGCCTGCACGTAACAGCCTTCCCGCGGAGGAGGAAGTGGCGGTGCGTAGGGGTTATGCTCGTTTGCATAACGACCACCGGAATATCCCCCTCCCTCATGCGAGCATGGCGAGTAGCCTCCACCTCCATGGTTTCTGCTCACTCCGTACTCGTACCATGAGGATCCTCCGCCTTTGTAGTTCTCCGAATACGCCGGCGGCTCGGACACGATGTAGGCGCTTGAGCGTGAGCACGAGTAGCGGAACCCTAACGGGGGCCTTGTTGCGTCGTAGTACGTGGGCAGGGGCTGGTGCTGCACCGGCAGAGACGTCGCAAGGGTGGTGGCGGCCGGTGTTGTGGTCGGATGGCTGTCGGGATCCCACGTCGGACGGCGCCAATCAAGGGGCAGGCCGAACGGCGGATCGGCTTCTGCTCGCGATGGAGGGAACGCCGGGGCCCAACGTTGTTCCTTCGCCTCGAGTCGAGCCTCCAAACGAGCCGCCAAACGAGCAATCCTTGCTAGAATGGCTTCCATTGAAGCTGGAGCAACACTGTCAAGCGGTGGTGCCATCATTCTCTCAATTTTAGCACCCGCAATTTAATCGGCACCAATTGATTCAATATTCGATGTTGCTAGGCACCAAAAATTCAAACTTTAAAACCTTCCACCAATTCAATAGGCACCAATTGATTCAATAATAGATGTTTCGCCCCCTCAAAGAGACTCCACTTCGGAAGCTCTCAATGAAAGCACCAATTGATAGAGGATGGGGCGATTTCCTCTACCAAGAAACGAAAAGAAATAAACGATACAACGGCAGACGCGAGATCTTTGCTCGTCGTTCAAGCCAGATTACGAGAAGAAAAGGAAAAGTGGCGAAATAAATAAACTAGAGTTTTGAATTATATTTCTTGATAATGAAATAAGATACAAACCTCCTATTTATACTAAATACATAGGGTTGATTCGACCTACGATTCGGGAAAGAATCAACAAGAAAACCCGAAAAGGAACGACCTAAATAAATATAAACGGGCTAAGCCCAACGTCTAATAATTAAAATATAAAGCATACCCGTATCAACTCCCCCACCCTTGAAAATCACCTTGTCCTCAAGGTGGAAATACAATAAATCTTTGTATACTTCCTCAAGTGCGTAGAACTTCAAAGCAGTCCCTCCTCGAGCCACATTCGGAAAGAGGTGACCAAAAATCAGCTTGAGCGATTCAAATCCATTATCCTTCCCACCCCCTCCAGTCAGAAGCATGCGAACATATACCTTGTGGTGAACTCCAATGCTAGTATGTGGAACAAGTGAGTATGGCTGTATGACGTTATCTACCAGACTCATAGTACCAAACCCAATGATTAATTCATGCCCACCTCTCAAGCAAATACCTTTAGCATGAGCCTCCATTAATGGCCTCTCCCATGCCATCATAACAACCTTGCTTTCGTGTCCGTTTTCGTTGTGTTTTTGTGTCTTTTCGTGTGTCTTTGGCTATGATTTGGTTGTTTGGAGTTTTTGGTACTTGTAGGATGAAAAGGGCGGAAACGAGAAGAAAGGTTGTTGAGCAATCATTGACCTCGAGTTCTAACCTCTCATGATTTTATCGAAGATTCATTTTGGATGTAATGAAAGCATTATATCGAAGAGGGGTTCGATAGGAGCACATAGGCGAAAACGGAGGTCAATTTGGAGTTCGGATGAGGAAGATACGGCCGAAACAAGAGAGTCGCGCGCAATCATCCAGTGCCTGATCTCCAAATTGCGCGCGACTCTCTTGTTTCGGCCGTATCTTCCTCATCCGAACTCCAAATTGACCTCCGTTTTCGCCTATGTGCTCCTATCGAACCCCTCTTCGATATAGTGCTTTCATTACATCCAAAATGAATCTTCGATAAAATCATGAGAGGTTAGAACTCGAGGTCAATGATTGCTCAACAACCTTTCTTCTCGTTTTCTTCTCGTTTCCGCCCTTTTCATCCTACAAGTACCAAAAACTCCAAACAACCAAATCATAGCCAAAGACACACGAAAAGACACAAAAACACAACGAAAACGGACACGAAAACATGACGAAAAACCTAACATCTAGACACCAATCAAAATCCCCCACACTTAGACCTTTGCTTGTCCTCAAGCAAACACATTCAACACAATCAACCCAAGTTCAATCAACTCAACAACACGAAGTAGGTATCGTTAAACTCATCAAATCAAAACCTAGACTACTCAAATATCAACGAGCAAATGCACAATCAAATACGAACAATCATGTGGCCCGTTAACTTGATCCAAATATGAGGATCCGATTTTCGACATATCACACATCTCACAAGCATCAAATAGTCAACATATTAATCCCTTAGCCTACTTCTCTTTTTATTCAACTCAAAGCACAATATCTCTCTTTTTTCTTTACAAACGTGAACGTTTTGGTACATAGTTCACTAGGTTTAATCATCGATGGGTCTCATCGAGCATCCTAGTGCGGTTTCCCGTACTCATTGTCAAGAGGAGTAGAGTACTTACGAACACTTTATTCACACATATACGAGTATCATCTAGGACATAGTTCATGAAATTTAATCATTCGAGGGTCTCTCGAAGCCTTTTCATGTGGTTTTCCCATGCTCATTACTCTAGTATTTTCATACGTTACAAGTAAGAGGAGCAGAATCCTATCAACTCTTTTTCACAACAAAGCACATTTTTGTTTTTATACATAAAGGGAAGTGAGCTAAGATCAAATATATGTCAACCATTCAATGCAATTCACTCATAATCCGAATCAAAAACTTTTCACCTCATATCACGAAACAAGACAACATGCCCCACGACTATTCACAAACGATCACGCTATCGCAAGTCAACTTCAGAGCTATCCTAGTTTCGACAATCTAAGTTCGACAACTCCAATATCACGTCGTCGTGTCATTCGAACTCAAAGGGACCACGTTAAGAAAGTTCACTCAATTACAAACAACTTCCTAAAGTGGAGATAACAAAAAGACTCGATCATAACAAAAAGACTCGATCACAAAGACTCAATCACAATGACTCGATCATACGAAAACACATAAAAGACACAAAAATACGAAGCAAGTCATGCAAAAATTTCAAAGACCTCCCCCCACACTTAAAATCATGCAATGTCCCCATTGCAAGAAAATAAAAAGGAGAAGGAAAAGAAAACTTATCGCATGTCGACGACAAACAAACTCGAAATCCCGAAAAACTCCAAGTTAGTACCTACAAAACAAACACAAGAACAAACACAAAAGCATATAACTGCGCAAAACATAAAAACAAAACAAAAGACTCAAAACTAAAACTACAAAGACTCAACTAAATGGCTAGAAATGATGGAATGGACCTCGGTTTTGTGAGTCCTGAAAGTGAGGATCATTGGGATCCGAAAGTCAAAAAGAAGAAAAACCAGAATATTGAGCCAAAAGCCACTCGATCGAATCGACGCGGCTAAGGATAGCACTAGTGAAAGGTGGTGGCTCAAGCGGTGGACGACGACGACGAACGGCGGCGACGATGGTGACTAGATAGTGGTGGGTGACGAGAGACCTGAGGCTGAAAAATAGAAAAGAGGGTTGAGAAGAGAAAATAAACGGGAAGAAAAGATAATTACCTAAGACGCCAATCGAGAGCGGCCGCTTGGAAAGAGAAGGGTGAGCCGACGCTTGCAACTGTCTACGCTGAAAAGTGTGTACGCCAGTGGGCACTGAAAAATCCGAACAGGCGCAGACATCCGCTGCACTCTCTTTTTTTAACTCCATAAGTTCCAAACCTTTTTCGGTCGACTCTGAACATTGAGGTGGAAAAAGAAATTGAATTCTAGGATCCTTCTCCATTTGCTCCCACTCTATCATATCTACCGTTCCGCTCCTTACCTCTTGAGTATCAACATCCTGCACAAGAGAAACCTCGGCCAAAGCATCAATTGTGTCTATGTAAGAACAGTTATCCATAAGATTGGCCGAAGATATGGAACGACTCTTATGCACCGAAAAGGACACATCTTCACCTAACACAGACATCTTAATTATTCCATTCTTAACATCAATCAATGTATTGGTAGTAGCCATGAATGGTCGACCTAGTAATAGTGTGTGCTCAGAACCATTCTCATGCACTTCCCCTATTTCTAAAACAACAAAATCAACAGGAACAATTAACCCCCCCACACGAACCAAAATATCCTCTATGATACCTCTAGGGTACCTAATAGACCTATCCGCCAATTGAAGGCTCATGCGAGTGGGTTTAAGCTCCCCTAACTCTAATTGCTTAAAGATAGAATAAGGCATAAGATTAATACCGGCACCTAAATCTAACATGCCACACGCTTCCTTACCATTACCAAACGAAATGTTAATAACGAAAGAACCTGGATCACGATGTTTTGATGGTAAAGGTTGTTGCATGATTGAGGTGGCAACTTCTGAAACTGTAACCGTCTCCGTATCATCATAAGGTCGCTTCTTGGATGACAGCTCCTTGAAGAATTTCACATATTCCGGAACATTGCGAATGACATTGAGCAAGGGAAGATTCACAGCTACCTTGGATAACATCTTATAGAAGTATGTGAACTGTTGATCTTGCTTCTTGTTCTTCACTCTACTCAGGAACGGAATAGAAGGGACGTACGGATTGAGCGTCTTGTGGAGAACGGGAGCATCCTTCTTATCATCCTTGGAATCCTCGCTGTTGTCGCCGGGTTTGGACGATCGTCCAGAGTCGGGGTGACCTGGCCGATCGTCCAGATTGGAGACTGGGTTCTCGCGTGAGTTGAAGGATCTGGCCGATCGGCCAGATTCTGGACGGTCGTCCAGATTTCCTCCTGTACGAGGTTGAAGCTCTTGAGTTTTGGCCGATCGGCCAACTGCTGGCCGACCGTCCAGATTCGGAACTGGACGGGTTTGTTGGCCAAGGGGTGCCGCCGGCGTTCTCGGTCCATTCCAACGATGACTCGGGCTCCATCGATCATTCGGACGGCTTTGAGGTTGCATGACCACTCCATTGTCGATGTGCCTTCCACTCCGCAACACCGAAATGGCTTGAACTTGATGAGGAGGGGAATGAGGTGCATATGAGGGATAAGGTGTTTGAACCTCGTGAGCTTGTTGTGGTTGAATCCCTTGGCTCGGAATCCGCCCCGGTTGTTGCATCAAGTGCATGGAACCCGAAATTTGACCAATGGCCATCTCGAGCCTCTTAATGGTTGCATCTTGAGCTTCTCGAGCCAATTTAGCCTCATGAAGGAATGTAGAAAGACTCTCATCGACGGGGGGCTTTTGAGGTGGGTCCTTGGGAATGAGGAGTAGGGTGTGGTGGTGGTGGTGTATGAGAAGGTTGAGGTGGGTAGTATGGAGGTGGTGGATAATATGGATTGGGAGGATATTGTGGAGGTGGATAATATGGTGGTGGTTGAGAGTAGTATGGATTTTGTGGAGGAGGATAGGGGTTATTATATGGTGGAGGGCGCCTATTATGATAGGTAGGAGGATTATCTTGCCCTTGTGTCGGCCTTGGAAACGTCCATTGTATCCCCCTTGATACCCTTGAGGTGGAGGCACTTGAGGCGGATATCCTTGAGCGGCGTACACCTCGGCTCCTCCTTCGTATGGAAATTCCCCCATGTTGTGGTACACCTCCTTGATATGTCCTAGCTCTCCACAAATCTCGCATTGGTCCGGCTTCCTCTCTTCAACCTTCGGAGCCGGTGCACTTTGCTTCATCTTCAAGTTCTCGAGATCCCTATACATGTCGGCGATTTGCTTCTTCAAATCGGGGCTCATCGAGATTGCACTCGCCTCCACTTTCCTTGGCCTAGCTGATTTTTCTTGAGAACTCGCAGCGAGCATCTCGAAAATAGTCTTCATCTCATCAGCTGTCTTGACCGCTATGTTGCCTCCGGCCGAACTATCCACCATGAACTGACAAGTCTGATTGAGTGCGTCGTAGAAATATTGCCAAAGCAACTCCGATGCCATTTGATGATGAGGGCATTGTTGAAGTAGCTCTTGGAACCTCTCCCATGCTTCGTGAAACGGCTCATCGTTGTCTTGGGAAAAGTTCATGATCTTTGACCGCACCTCTTGAGTCTTGCGGTTCGGATAGTACTTGAGCATGAATTTCTCACACACCGCATTCCAAGTGGTGAGAGAGTTGGCCGGGAGCGACAAATACCATGACTTTGCTCGATCCTTGAGGGTGTACGGGAAGCACTTCATCTTCAAGTTGTCCTCCGTGAGACCCGATAGTGGAAAAGATTGCACCACCGTGCAATACTCTCGGATAAACGTCAAAGCATCATCGTTGGGCAACCCTAGGTAGGATGGGAGCAACGCCATGTGGTGAGGTTTAAGCTCATGATTCCTGACCGCTTCCGTCAGGACAATGGCCGAAGTGGTGGCTGTGAATGTGGGGCAAGCAAAATCACCCATGACTCTAGCTGCCATGGCTTCGGGCTCTGACAAGACCAAAGAAAAGTCTTGGGAATCGATCTCCTCCTTCTCCTTAGCGGCTAAAATTTCTTTCCTTCGGTTGATGTTGTCGAAGTAGGGCGCTAAATTCCTTTGAAGACTTCGGCGACCATGCATAAACAACACTCAACAAAAGGGTTAAACGCACCGAGTGGGAGAAACAAGAAATCGAATAAACACAAATTAAAATAAAATAAATAAAAATACTACACAATTAAACGCCTAAAGTTTTCCCCGGCAACGGCGCCAAAATTTGTTTCACAAAAAAGTGTTCGCAATAGAACGAAATCCTATCGTAGCACGAGCAAGTAAAACCTAAGTATCGAATCTCAAGGAAAACTTAACAGGGCAAATAATTATGTAGTAAAAACAACCTAAACTAAGAAAGCAATTAAATAATATTTTGGGGTTTTTGTTTTTAATCCTAGGCAAGAAAATAAATCAAAGCAGTAAATAAAAGCAAGTAAATAACTAATCTAGAACGCAAGAAATAAATCTAAGAATAAACTAAAAGAAAGCAATAAATCTACCTAGGCAAGAATCGAAAAGAAAGCAATAAAGGAAGCATCAAAGAAAGCATAAACTACCTTAGACATGATGAATAAAATCTGGAAATTAAAAGGCAAATAAATCTAACTATGAAAGCTTTGAAAAACTAGAGAATTGAAATCGAAAGAAACGAATCTAAACTAGAACTTGAAAACCGAACGAACGAAATTAAACTAAGGAAATTAAACGAAGCAATTAAGGAATCGAATCTAGAATGAAAGCAAGCAATTGAAAACAAGTAAACGAAAGCAATAAAATAACTTACGAAATTTAGACGAAGAACGAAGAACGAAGAACTTGAATTAAATAAAGAAGTCTTGAATTAAATTGCAACTACGAAGAATTCGGATCCGAACAAAGCAAAACTAAACTAGAGTATTTAAATGTTGAAAACTGAAGCTAAATAATGATAAAAATTGATACAAATTCGTCCCAAAGTACTAGTATATATATTAGGAAGAAAACTTAGTTATATAAGGAAACAAAATCCTGAACGCGGACTTCTGGACGATCGGCCAGTAGCCTACAAACCACAAACCACAAACAACACAGAAGAAGCGTTTGATACGTCTTACTTCAATTGTCTTGTTTTCCTAATTGGGTCGTTCTTCATGGGCTGGACTTCCACCCTTGTTTTATACACTGGGTGATGACTTGTGTCACCTCAGCCACCTTTTCCATTGCCATTAATGGTGGCAGTCATGGTTTTATTAAGGGACAAAGGGGGTTACGTCAGGGTGACCCGATGTCACCCACTCTCTTTCTCTTTTGCATGGATTATCTCTCACGACTATTGCACACACGAACACAAGAATCTAATTTTGTTTTTCACCCCAAGTGGGATCTGACTAATACTTCTCACTTGGCGTTTGCAGACGATCTCTTGCTCTTTGGACGAGGGGACCCTGATTCAATGAAAGTGTTGCGGGATGCTCTTGTGGAGTTCAGTTCCACCTCGGGCCTTACAGTCAACCAATCCAAATCTCATATCTTCTTTGGGGGTGTTCGACCCTTTGAGAAGCGAGTAATTTTGGATTTATTTGGATTTCCTGAGGGCTCATTCCCAGCTAAATACCTCGGACTGCCCTTAGCTTCTAAGTCCTTGATTACTTCCAACTACTTGCCTTTTCTTAATCAGATTTCTAATTTTATTCATCGCTGGTCGAACCTTAATCTGTCTCGTGCAGGTCGTCTTGAGTTAGTTCGATCTGTTCTACAAGGTGTGGAGTGCTATTGGTTACAGGCCCTTCCACTTCCAGCGACGGTGATTGAGCGCATTACGAAATTACTTTGGCGCTTCTTATGGGGAGGTACCTACTGCCCCGTTGCTTGGAAAAAAGTCAGCATGCCCCGAGACGAAGGGGGACTTGGCCTTAAAGACCTCAGCACGTGGAATAGAGCTCTGCAGTCCAAGACCCTCTGGAACATACACGCTAAAACTGATTCTTTATGGATTAAGTGGATCCATGTGGAGTTTCTAAGAGGCCAGAGCATATGGGATATCGAAATACCCACTCGAGACTCCCCTCTCTTAAAAAATATCCTTCTTATTCGTGATAATCTTATACAAGACTGTGCAGGTAATGTTAATAAAGCCAAGGGAAAATTAGAAGGGTGGTTTAAAGGGAACGGTACTGCTGATGCCTATGAGCATTTTCGTGTTAAGGGGGAGAAGAAATATTGGCATAAGGCGGTGTGGCGTTCCGGCCAGCTTTCCTTTCCTTCTATAACTAGGTTTACCAATCTTTTAGACATCTTTTATCATATTTTAGCTTTAGTTTACAGCACTTAAACACTTTAGAATTTCCAGATTTCATTCATCATGTCTAGAGTAGTTTATGCTTTCTTCGTTGCTTCCTTTATTGCTTTCTTTTCAATTCTTGCCTAGGTAGATTTATTGTTTTCTTCTAGTTTAATTTTCTAAGTTTATTTAGTTCGATTTATTTCCAGCTTTTTCGATTAGATTTATTTGCTTTGATTTTAATTGCTTTGATTTATTTTATTTGCCTAGGATTTAAAACAAAAACCCCAAATTCTTCTTTACTTGCTTTCCTAGATTTAGGCTAGATTAGGATTTACTACATAATTAATTGCCCTGCAAAGTTTTCCTTCGAGATTCGACATTGGATTTTACTTGCTAGTGCTACGATAGGATTTCGTTCTATTGCGAACACTTTTTAGTGAAACAATACACATCTTGAATGTAGAAGATCCTTAATCTAGAGTATTCGTTCATTGAACATATCAGCTCTCGCGTGAGTGTTCTTGTAATTTTGTGATTTATCACAAAGAAGCTTAGATCTTGCTTAAGATTAAGTTTTGTGAAGCTAGCTAGGAAACCGGTGGATGATCTTCAATTCACCGTAGTGGAGCGTTGGAAAGTGAATAGGTAGCTTAAGGCGGAAGCCCTTGGTGTTGTAAACCCTTGCAGCTCGAGTTTCATACGAGAGGATTGACTCTTTGGGCAGTGAACCGATGAGGTTACCAAATCTTGTGTCTTGACAAGAGTTGACTCAAAAGTCTCTTTCTTCGAAGCTTTAGAAAGCGAAAATGTCGGTAATCTTAGAAGACAATTGTCGGTATCTGATGGTCAGATACCTAAGGTCGGTATATCTTTGAAAGCTCAGATCGACGGAGAGGTCTTGCGTTGGTCATCTTTTTAATACTTGTTATTCATACCGTTGTTCATAACAAGTATATTATGGGGACGAATTAAATTACAAAATTAAATAATTTATACACCATTAGCACTATATTAAACACCGTGCCTAAATTTATAGTCCAAACATTCGTGTACAGAAGGAGGAGTATGTATAAAAAAAATGTATATAGTGAATATATTTGGGCAGCTTTTGTTAATGTCAGAAAATTGAATTGAATTGCTGCGTGGCTTAATAAGAGTTGTCAATTTGTAAAACAAAAATAGAAAAGGTGATGTCAATTTCAAAGTAGATATTGAAATCTTGATGGATTTATTATATGCTTCAACCACCATTTGTAAAAGGGGCCCAAGCCTTTAATTCTTTACATTATACGTACGTATTATCATTATTAATTATTCCTCTCAAATATTAGTAATAAATCAAGAGTTCAATATGTAAAAATGGTGAAGTAGAAAAATCGACTCAAGTTGCATTCAAATAGCATATATACCTATATATATTCATTCATAACGATCTGTTTCCTACCTATACTTGTAATTAACCACTACTTATAACTATATTCCATTATTTGATCTGCTTTTAATTAAAGTTTCTATAAAAGCACTTTGGAAATACCAAATCGAGACTATACATTTGGCTCATGTGTTTTTAATTTGCCTAATTAATTAGATTGAATATATTGTAATAGAAGATTATTCATAATTTTTATATTGGGTACAACAATCAAGTCTTACAACAAAAATATAGGGTTGATACACTCTATATACAAGTGAAGTACTATTACAAAACAAAAACTGTACAAGTTTAGCTTAAAACAGACAATATCAAACTTCATACTGATGTGATTCATGACGTGTCTGGCAATCTCTAACAAGTGGTATCAAAGTCGATGACAATCCCTAATAAGTGGTATTAGACTGATACACATTGTATATAATTGGAATACCACTATTTTAGTTTGAGACCTTTTGGAAAGGGCACAAAAACGAGATAATCCACGTTTACTATAAGTGGGGACAAAATAAAAAGCTTACTATTTTAAATAAAGTAATCATGGGTTAAAAAGATTAAGTAAAAAAAAAAAAAAAACTATACATACATGCAACGCATATAAAGTCACAATCCTACAAATTTTTTACTTGTTATTCATCATACAAATAAAATATAACTGAAACAATGATTAAAAATCCAGTCCTATTTTGTGCCACAATCTATATCTTACAAACCCTAATTAATAATTATAATAGAATAGGAGATGTAACACTGAAATTTGGTACGCTATCCGCTTGAGAACACGCAATCCTCGAGGCGAATGAAGCTGAGGTACTCGTCGTTAATCCATCCGTACATCTCGGTGAACGGGTTGGCGAGGGACGGGGGAGGGTAGCGGTCGATGCACTCTTCCCACACATTAGGATCGTCCAAGTCTTTGAGGACTTCCCAGAGGCAGTTGTTGCACTTGAAACCAGCTCCCAAGCTTATCATCAAGATCCTATCTCCCTTCTTCAGCCGCTTCTTCGCCTCCATGTACCCGAGCACGTACCACAGCCCGCCCACGGAGGTGTTGCCGAAGCGGTGGAGCGCCATGCGGGCCGGCTCGAGGTCGTACTCGGTTAGCCCGAGACTTTGCCCGAGTCCGTCGATCACAGCCCTATATATCCAAAATGCTTGATTTCCTTGCATGTAAAACAAAATCTGCTATATATCGAAAATCGTAATATTGTCTACAGTGACGATCATTCATTGATGCAATATGATTTTTATTTTTTTTAAGATGCAAGAATATATTTAATTAATGAACTAGAAAAATAGTACTATCTTGTTTTTTAGTGAGAGGTGAGAGTTGATGATTCTGGCTTCACCACATCTTTTTTTTTGGTATATTTATTTTGAATGTAACCCCACAACTCTTATCTATATCTGAATTAAATAAATGTAGGTGCATCAAAATTCAAAATTCATAAAACTTATGGGTCCAAATAATTATTTGTGTTAGGTAAGAAAAGACCTCACTCTGTTTACATGATAATATTTATGTCACACCAAGGCTATAATATTTCAAGACATAGGAAAATGATAGTATTTATAATTAATTATAATATTTCAGTTTGTTAATTAGTTAGTAGTTTAATTTATGCTTATAAGTTAAAATAATTGACTTCAACAAAAAGAAATTAATTAAGCAAGCAAAAGTTAAAATAACCTTGAATCCTTAATCACTTTCTTTGAATATTTTGTATTCCGTCGCCTCATCTTACCCAACATGTTTCTTAAATATATGTGAGTATAAATTAAAAATAATAGAAATACATCAACAAGGATGATACGAAGGGGGCACTCTCTACTATTAATTATGAGATGATTTAACTAAGTGCTTGTCATGTTTCACTAATTACTTATTAAGCACCTTGGTAATTAAAAATCTCATATGAAGTACCCAATAATAATCTATTTATATTGCTCCCCTGTCAATTTAATTATCTCGACACTTTTAATTATTATAATAGACTCGACAGGATGAAATTGTGCCCTAATGGTTCGATAGAAGACCTATTATCAAAATGTATAATTAACATGTTCTGACATACGTATGTACTATAATGCCCTCGCTTATATTAATATAGTAGTATAAGAATAATGTAGTAAACTAATAGTAGTAGAATACATACAAATTTTATTTATTTGATATAATTGTGCATCAAAATTAATTCTTCTAGATAAGATTTTGTATTTATTCATCAATTCTATAATTCTTACGTCTATATATTAATTCCGAGTTTCCAAAAGAAAAAAGTTCTATATTCCAACAAATAATATAATACGTCACATTTTATTATTTTATACCTCATATTTGAAAATAAAATGAGTCATTCAGTGATAGACGGGTCTATATATAATAGACAATAATTTACCCTAACGAATACTATTTGATTATATTTACGTACCTGCCACCAGGGTGTATGCAGAAATGATCAACGCCGGACTTGAGATTCAGGCCGCCGCCGGCGAGAGCTTCCATGAGCTTGTTCTTCCTCATTCCGCACCGGAGATACGAAAACACGAACTTCATTATCTCCCACGCCGGCAATATCTTCGGCAGCAGCACCTTCAGGTTTACAACAAACGCCTTCGAAGCCGCCTTCGTGAGCTTCTTCGTCAGTCGAAAGCCGGCGTAGCCTTCGTCGTCTTCCACCTGTATGCAGCAGTTGTAGGCTTCGTCGTCTGCCCCGAAGTGCGTCCTTACTAGATGCTTCAGCTCGAAGATGGCCCGATTTTTTAAGTCGGACCGGTTCGTCAGGAGCATCGAGCAGCCACCGGACCGGAATAGACAGTTCGATAGCATCATCGATTTGTCGATGCCTCGGTACCTACATATTTGATCGTTTATTTTTTTTAATAAAAAAAAATATAAAGAATTTTGCATGGCTAGTTAGAAAATAATATATTAAAAAAAAAAATCCATAGATAAAATAAATAATTTGCATGGCTAGTTAGAAAATAATATATTAAAAAAAAATCCATAGATAAAATAAATAATTTGCATGGCTAGTTAGAAAATAATTTAATTTTACATATTTACTTAATTTGTTACAATTATAACATTAGTATTTTATTTATTTATTTTGACTCAATATATCACCAATTTATTCAGTCGAAATATTGTGTAACATCTCATATTCGAATATTCGAATCACCTTTTTTTCTAATAAAAAAAATATATATAGAATTTTGCATGGCTAGTTAGAAAATAATTACTGTAATTTATAAAACTTTTCCATAGATAAAAATGGCTCAAATATTGCAATAAATTTGTAGTAATTATATAGTTAAAAAAATCTCTCAAATGTTGAAAATTTATGTAAACATTGTATTAACGCTTTATTTATTCTATCAGTTCAAAAAAAGACAGTCACCTATATCTATATAAATGGAGATGAGATGGAGGCCATGAAGATTCTTACCAGTTGGGTCCGAGAGACTCGGTGCTGACGACGATGGCGAGTTTATTACTATAAGTCTTGAAGAGCTGGCGGACGAGGTCGACGGCGACGACGCTGGCGCTGCAGCCCATGCCGGAGAGGTTGAAGGCCTTGATGTCGGGCCTCATCTTGTAGCGGTTGATGATCCTCGACGACAGCGACGGAGCAGGGGAGAGGAGGGAGACGTTGACGACGAGGATGTCGATATCCTCGGGGGAGATTCCGGATTTTTCGAAGAGGTTGTCGACGGTTTGGAAGAAGATCTCGTCGAGTTCTTGGAAGGCGTCGGCGAGGGAGGGGTCGGCTTCTTTCCCCTCGACGACGTTCTGAGGGCAGTAGGTCTCCTCGCCGAGGCCGGAGCTGATGATGGTCTTGAGGAGGAACTTGTACTGCTCCCATCCGAGGTTGGTGTTGCGGAGGACGACCCTGCATGAGGCTTCGGTGTCGAGCTTGAGGGTTTCGGAGGGTTTGTAGCAGGAGTAGTTGAGCATGTAGCAGGAGGTGGAGGAGGAGCATCGCTTGAGGAGGCGGTGGAGGAGAGGGAGGAGAAGGAGAAGGAGGAGGATAAGGGTTGCCATGTTGAGAGAGAGAGAGAGAGAGAGAGATTGGTTGTGTGGTTTGTCTTAAGAGTTTGGAATATGAAGGGAGGGACGACTGGATATATTAGGTTCGAGTGTCAGAGGAGCTTGAATGCTATGTTGCTACGTTGGTTGTCACATTAACTAGTTACATAATCCCGTGCGTGTTTCTTTCCCCATCGTAAGAACCCGTTGCCGCTACCTTCGATGCACACCATGCACACCGGGTAAACCTTTACCTCTGTATAGTAGCCTACAAACCACAAACCACATAGAAGAAGCGTTTGATACTCTCTTTGTCTCACTTCAATTGTCATGCTTTTCTAGGCGGGTCGTTCTGCATGAATTGTCTTGTTATCTAAAAAAGAGAGAATTAGTCCTTACATTTTAATGTAGATCTCTTACTTTTTATTTTTAAACTGCACCTAATAAACTTATCCCAAAATGAAACCGGACAATTGATTTGGAACACTGCACCTAAAGTACCGTCCCAAAATGAAATTGAAAAATTGATTTGGGACGGAGTGAGTATTTCTTAACCCAGACCAAAAGATCATTGCATGAGCCCGACAATATGCACAAAATTTACTCTCTCTCTCTCTCTCTCTCTCTCTCTCTCTCTCTCCATATATGTGTATCTTTGGGTGGGTGGGCGGGGGGTTGAATGCTTTTGAATTTTCCAATCAGTCAGGAGCCCTTCTTGATGGGGCAAAGCCCAGAAAGAGGTGTGAAGGATCACTCAAAATTAATAAGTATAGTATTATAAACATTAAAAATAGTAAGGATGGTAGTATTTATTTCTTTCTGTCACATATTTGGGGACATACATAAATTTTCTGTTTTAAGCTTATCCTATTCTCAACAGCTAAAAAATTTCATAGAAAATTATTCCATATCACATTTTCTCCAAAAAATAAATAAGTAGAAAGAAAAGAGAACTCCATATGAAAACTGAGTGAAGAAGACTATTTTGTAACCTTACCAGCATCATCTTCCTTCTCATCCTGCGCAGCTGCCTTCCTCTTGCTTCCGGAATACTTGGCGAATGCAGCTTTAAGGGCGGATCTTACGCTCACTTCTTCTTTCTTCTTGTCCTCTTTGCTCGTCTCTTGTTGTTCTTTTATTTCCTCGTTTCTTTCGCTTCCAGATGCGGGGCCGTCTTTGTTGACGATAGGATTTTCATTGAGGGGGACAGAAGGGTGAGGGACTGCGCGCTTGAATGGCTCGTGGAAAGTGTCGTACAATCGTTTTACCTGTTTTAGAGAAAATACGATGATGAGTAACTGCAGATGGAAGGCGTTGTTTATATATATGCTCTCGGAAAAGAGAACTAAGAATTTGCAGTATTGGTATAATCTTCTTTCTAGCCGGGTGAGTTAGGAACACCAAAAAGCCCATTGAATGTATGAAAACATAAAGAGTACCTTTCTTTCTCCTATGCCTGGGCAACGAGCAAGATCTTCCATAGATGCATCCATGATATTCGAAAGAGACTGCAATTCAGTAAAATATGAAGTTATTGCAAAAGAAAATAATATCAACTGCATAATAAAGAAACCAGAGCCTTACCCCAAATGTAGACCCGAGAGTAACAACATCTGTCTTGTTAACATGCCGCAATGATGTGAGTGAATGATTTAGCTATAACAGAACGAGACATTCATCTCAGTTAAAAATGTTTTCATTAGAAAAGATCTTGTTAAAAGATATAAAGGCTACAAATTTATTTGAATTAGGACATAGATGAAGAAAGCTAATAAACTATCGATAAAATGAGTCATACCCGTGACATGTAGTCCATATCCATTTGCCCTTGAATCAAATCGGCAGGTTTGTTTTCATAGACTTTAATGGTCTCAAGGTACCGACCACACTCTTCCAAGCTAAACGAAAAAAGAGGGGGAAAAAAATCAGTCAGGTCTGTTTAAAATTAAAAAAAAAAAAAAAAAATCAAGAAGAAAGAGAAACAAGATGGGCAGGAGGAATTAGTGGTTTTCGAATACTTCAGCAACCAATATCTTCATTTGTACATTCTTCCTTGATTCCGAAAAAATAAATTAGTGAGCTTTTTATTTTATGTAATTTTGCTCAAGAAATATTTCCCCATCTACATATTAAGGTCTGGGGAATAGGAGAGCTATGCCAAAAGTATTATCCGTCTTTTGCTTCCCAATCGCAAGAAATACAATTAAACAGAGCAGGAAAGATACCTCCAAGCACACAAAAGAGTGCAGTCATGGAGTAGTGCTGTTTTTGTGACTTCAAGTAAAGGCTTAATAACATCTTCCTGGTGCCACCATGAGAAAATCAGAGAAATCCGAACAAAAGATTAGTTCATAACTTCCATAAGATAATATCACAGGCTTACCACATCAACATGGCATAATACAACACGAAGCTTGAAATTTTTCTGCAGCTCCCGTATCCGAAAATACAGATAATCTGGATGTAGAAGATGATAGCGAAGACTGAACAAGACATGAGAATAAATCCTAATTACATAAGCGAGTCACAATAATAACTGAATAAAAGATGGAACAACATGCCAATATGTGATTGTAACAAGCTGCATTAAGGAGTAAATTTATTACAACATATCATCGGTCAACCTTGCTAGAAGTAGAAGTGTATCAAGATCGTCATGAGGGATTTCAATTGTGTAAGTTGTCTATCCATTGGATATATAAATTAAAGGGTCAAATGCACAAAAAATGAAAAAGCATTAGGAAGACATTATCTTCACCTAGAGCATAAAAAATCACCGGCTTCAGCATGAGTCATAGAACTATAGAACATTAATATTCTAGGCTGAGAGATAGAATATTAGCTACATTGATAGAAACCTAGCAATACAGATTATGCCAGACAACCTAAGCCATGTCACGTGTTGTCTTTCATCAGAAACCTACTCATCAGCCATGGCAGTTCTAGAGAAGTTTGCTTCATTGTGCCTTCTCGCCAATTTAGCAGGTGAAAAATAAAATCCAAGGCAGAGGAAACTAGCCAACTTAGGTTATGATCCTCATTGTTGAACAGAGGCAAGCTGTTAAAGTTCCTTCCTCAAGTTTCTAGATAGACCGCAAAGTTGCATTTTCACACGACTGTAAGAGTTATTATCTGAAAGAAATGCTGTGCACTATGGACATGATAGTGGCTATATCAGAATAAGCATGCTGTCAAACCATGTCGTGATAGATGCATTTGACTTCCAACATTTTCAGATCCTATAATAGGCGGACCATTGAGAATGTGTAGTTGACTTCAAACCTTAAATAAAGCGCACAAGCATTTTGGCCCAACAAGTAGTCACAAACAACATCAGCGAAAACCCAACGGACATTCCTTATATGCTTTAGCAAAGGGTTGCCTTTCTGCATTACGAGGAAAAAACATAGAATGCTTTAGAATCACGTTATCTAATGATAGAAGTTCAAATGGAGTTTAAGGAACCACAAAAGTTTAGATTCTGAATCTAGAAGGCCTCACGAGCTAATGACAGGCCAAACTATAAGTGATTCAAACACAATAACAATTAGAAGTGACCAGGTTTTATGGCAATAGACTATAGTCATGTTTAAAGATGCATATAGCAATCTATTGGTGGCTAAACTTAACTTTTTATATGTCGAAGGGTCATATTAGCCAAAATAAAGTTTACTCACCCAAGTATATGAATAAAAATTGTAGGTTAAAAAACTAATGAAGTACAGTTAACTACTTTGCCAAACAATGTTTAAGCATTTTGAGTATCACACCCTATATGTAATGTCAACGTAAATAATTTAACATTGGCTTTTTGACACATACAGCTTCAACTACGCATAGGATAGGAACATTATATTTGACACAAGTATTCACCTGTCTATGGCTAACGAGGATCGCATTCCGATTTGCACCAGCTGATGAAACTGAAGTAGATGGAACTGATGGAACTTCAGATTGAATGGTTTGCCTACATGACAGCAAAAACAGCTCTTGATGTGGCCAACATTCAACATGAATCACTCTTAAGAGAAAAGCATTCCAATAGTCACACAAAAACACACACACACGGAGGAGAGAGAGAAAGAGAGAGAGAGAGACCTTGGATTGGGTCCTTGAGAAGATGAAGGGGAATCTTTGGAGGGCTGAGGAGCTGGTACAGATGGTGGGCTGGTATAAAATTCAGAGTCTTTAATGAAACTGAAGGCTTGAGAAAAGGAGGAGGAAGGCTTGAATAATGATTGTGCCTTAGGTTGAGAGCTCTCCACCACTTCCTCGTAAGATGGTATTGTCACAACGAACGATGAATTCTTCTGCTTCTCCTTCTGCTTCTCAGGATCACCAATGCTCTCCATCTTCACAACTTTGTTTCGTTCATTCTTTAAATTCAAGCTTCTCTATTCAACTCCCACCATTGGAGAGCTCACCATGTCTCTCTCCTTCCTTCCTTGATTAGTTTAAACCGAATTAATGCCATCGTTTTCCAAACATTCGGACTAGCATAATTCTATACAAGAATCGCATGAATGCATCCTTCTAATACGCCGGCAATATAAGTTTCAAAATACAATCTAATCAAATTCAGTCAAAATTTCACCTTTGCTACAGAAATTTCGAACGTATTCTAATCGAGACAGCTACGCACTTTATTTCAGTAAAAATTTCGCCTTTACTACATAGAAAACTATAACCGCGAATTGAATCAAACTCAATTTTGTTTCTGAAAATCGGACAGTATTATACCTAATTTATACGAAGAAGGCGCGGTACCTCGAATGGAAGAACAACTAGCCGGAATGGACGATGCGCACTGTGACGGCGGCTTGGTTGCCGATGCTGTGGTCGGTGGGGCGGCGGAGGAAGGCGGCAAAGAAGAAAGAGGGGGAAAATCTGGGAGGAACGTGAAAAACTAACTGCAAAACTCTCGACTTAATTGTGAAATTAAAAAATATAATTAAAATAAGATACGTATGCAAAACTCTGACTTATTTTTTCATTTGACTTCACTAAATTATTGATTAATTAACTTGCTACACTTCACTTCCAAAAAAATATTATTCCCTTTGTCCCTTCTAAAATGGATTTTTGAAGGATTTTCTTTTAAAATTGATTTTTGAAAAAAAAAAATTCTTTTATAACACATCATCAAGAAGCGTGGAAAAACGTGTCAGAAATTGACAAAATGAAACGTAACTAACATCTTAGAAGGGACAGAGGGAGTAATAGTAAGCACTTAATAATTTTTTTTCACACACAAGGTAACTCCCCGACTTCTTGGTTGAATTGAAAACGTTTTACCGACTGCACTAGTTGCAGCAGTCTTGTTTCCTTTTTGCTTGAGATTATATTCATAAATGTTAAAAGTGAAAGGTAAGGGATCCACATGGATAATTCTTTCCATTTAAAAAAATAAAACTAGTAAAATGTGATGACCTAAAATAACAAACATAACTAATGAATGAACAGAATGGAGGATTATTTATTTCGACCTTTTATATGTATGAACATTTGATTTTCACAGTGATAATATAGTTTTTTTTTTTTCTTCCTTTTCAATTTGAGTTTGATTATTTTTCACTCAAGAGTGGTGCAAATGATACAAAACAACTTTCTAAATGAACAAGATATAGGTTTTTTTTTTTTTTTTTTTTTTTTTTTTAAAGAAGAAGAAGAAATAAACAGTTAAGCAAAATTTAAACATAGTGCAACATTTTTATTGAGTTTGAAGTGGAAATCGAGAACAAACATAGAAGTAGCAAATATTATGAAAGATGATCAAAACACCTCTAATTTCTAGTTGTTCGCCTTGAAATCACGGTACTTCTCCTCCTCGTTTGTGCATTGTGTCTCTTCGTCTTCTTAAAACCGTATTTATATCCGGTGCCGAAAAAGAATTCAACAAACCATCTTGGCCTCCCACATCGAATAATCAAACAACCAATTCCAATTCCAACTACAAATCCACTCCCATACCCCATCGCCACACTCCTCCAGCCAAATCCATCCACAAAACCGTCACCGCCGTCGTCTTCCTCGCCTTCTTCATCTTCGGGCGTTACAGTCTCCTCGTTGCATTTCCTCGTCAACGGAACCCCACACAATCCCAAGTTCCCCACGTACGAATCGTTCTCGAACGTGGAGAACTGATTAGATTGTGGTATTCCCCCCACCAGGTTATTCATCGAAAGGTTTAACTTGGCTAGAAATGTCAACCTGGTCAACTCACTCGGAATCTCCCCGTCCAGTCTGTTTCTCGACAAGTCCAATGACTCGAGCGCGCTCATATTTCCGAGAGACGGAGGTATATTTCCCATGAGGTTATTGTTGGACAAGTTCAAGTACTTGAGAGAGTTGAGTATCCCTAGAGAATGTGGAATACCCATAGAAAATTCATTGGAGGACAAGTCTATTATTGTGAAGGCTGTCAACAGTCTCTCCAGCAATTGATCCTGACCTTTCAAGGTTATTATCATCTCCACATAGCTTTCAAAATAGTTATAAGAACTCGTCTCCGTCCGATGTTCCACCTCTTTCATCGCGCTGAAGTTCTTGAAGTACCTCTCGGGCAGAGGACCGACAAATGCATTCCTGGATACATCAAGAACTTGCAACTTAGCAAACGAAAGACGATTTTCCGGTGGAGGCAATGACGACAGGGTCCCGTGGAACTTGTTGGACCTCAAGACGAGCACCCGAAGCAAAGGAAGGGATTCGATCCAAAAGGGAAAGGTGTCTCGTATCATGTTCCTTCCGACGTCGAGACCCTCCAAACTTTGGCAGTTGATTAAGGACTTAGGTAGGCGTCCTTGCAATTTGTTACCGTTCAAGTTGATAGATATGAGACTACATCCTTTGGTAAATGTTGATGGGATGAGGCCGCTAAACTGATTCGAGTTTAGATGAAAGAGGAGCAAAGATTTGGTGGAGTTTCCAACGCAATGAGGAATTGTTCCTTCCAAACTGTTGTTTGAGAGAAGAAGTTCTTCAAGGGATGTCAAGTTGCATATGGAGGATGGAAGCTCGCCATTTAACTTGTTGGAAGAAAGGGTCAAGACTCGAAGTTTTGATAGGTTACCAATGGTGGATGGTATTGAACCTAAAAAGTCGATAAACCAGTCATACGTACGAACTATTGAAAAATAACATGCATGGATGAACGTACAATGTGATGAATAAGAGACGAATATGATGTGTGCGTTTGTTGAATATATACGTTTTGAATCTAAGACAATGTCCTGAGTCCATCTGTCATGTCGAATGATGTATGGTGTCTTGAATACATATGAGGTGTAAAATATAAAAACGCATAACACTCAATAGGACGGAAGGAGTATGATATTTAACATAAATAGTACTCCCTCGGTCCTATGGCATTAGTCCTATTGGGATATGACATAGTAACCAAGATATGCAAAGATAAAAGAGTTTTAAAAAGTGTTTTTATACGTTAAATTGTTTCCTTTTTAGGAAATGGAACTAATAAATGAAATAAACGAAAAAGGTACTAAGTAGCAAGTGTTTAGAGGTCTTACCAATCAAGGCATTTCCCTGGAGTTGTAGAATATCTAGTGCGTGCATGTTCATTTCCAAAGGTAATGCCCCGCCCAGTGTGTTACTCCATAAGGAAAGAAACTGCAACGAGGACATGTTGAAAATGGCTGGCGGCAGAGCTCCCGATAACATGTTACGACTCAAGTCTAGCGTCTGTAAATTACGAAGACGATGGATCTCTTGTGGAATAACTCCTATCAAATCATATCGTCACAACAAGTTAGTTTCATTTCAGATATATATACCAGAGTTAGCTTACTACAGTACTTTTTTTTTTTATTATTGTTCTTTGAATACGATCTCATGTCAAATTCACTAGTATTTGTGGATAAATACTTAAGTTGGAGGTTAAACCTTTATTCATAGGCTAGCTTTTGATCAATAGACTGTAAGGGCTTGTGCGTGGGCCTATTAGTTGTATTTATATCTATTTCCAAATTCGGATCTTTGTATACGAGGTGTTTAAATTAAAATTACATGTCTTGTTCTAGTTAATATTAAGTGTATGCACTCATAATAATTTTTAAATATTATGTCATTGTCACATTATCTGTCTGCAAATTAAATATAAGAGTGTTTCTCTATACTTTAGTGGAATTTTTTGACTAGCTATAAGTGCAATTTATCTCATTCAAATGTGCAAATAGAATATAAACAACTAGAGTTTCATTTGTTTGGAACAATTTGAACTATGAAAAAAAACAAAAAAAAAAAAGACTTTTGGTAATAAATTATAGAAGCCATATATTTGTGTATATGTATTGTGAAAGGGAAGACCAATATACAATTTGGTATTTAAAGTATGATACCAAAATTCAAAATGTTGAACCTCCATAGTTACTAATAATGTGGTGTGCATTGATAGTTGGCTAGTGAACATCAAGGAATTAATTGCATACAGATTACTCAGTAATCAATAGTAATTTCTTTATAACAATTATAACATGAAATTTAAAGATGACGACACGAAAAACTTGAATTTGTGATCATATGCATTAACTCTATATTGTTAGGTCACACACGATCTCACTAATTTATCTTTTTTTTTAAAAACAATTGACATGTAATTAAAAATGTGTGACGGATGACTTGAGTCCAAAATATTTGGTCTCGAGCATTAATCACTTATCGTTCAGCCAAACACACGCACATCTCCACTTGATTTTGGCAATTTTCTTTTAATAATTGAAATACGCGTTATATTGTTTTCAACATTTGTGGAGCTATTCTTTCCAAATAATAATTGAATTCAATGAGATATTTATGGAGGTGGGAAACTGACCATGGAATTTGTTGGTAGAGAGCATTAAGTACAGCAAATTTGACACATTCTCGATGGCTGGTGGTAATGGACCTGAAAGTTTGTATTGAAAAAAATAAAGGAGCAATTAGCAAGTAACTATATAATATAATGCTCGCCGTGGGCATGTTTAACATGTCTACGGATGACGTGACAATACTTATTTATATATAAACCAAACTGAATAATCCTAAAAAGAAAAGGTTGCACGTGACCAATTGACGGCCCAAAAGAGTTTAGAATTGTTACCGATAAGAGCATTGAAGGAAATGTCTAAACGCGTTAGTGCTGTCATGTTCCCAATTTTCGAAGGCAATGCACCGGTTAATCTGTTGCCCGATAAGTAAATCCCTTCCAAAGAAGACATGTTGAAAATGGCTGGAGGTAAAATCCCCGACAACTTGTTGTAGTTCATGGTTATGTCTCGTAAATTACGGAGACGATGAATCTCTTGCGGAATAACACCTACAACATTATACCATCGCAACAATCATTTAACATTAGATTAGAAATTAAATAGTGTGTGCAACTCGTGTATACTTCAAATATATTAAAGCTCAAATATAGTACGTATAACGACAAGCCAAAACAAAAGGGTAAAAGTACGGGGACGTCATGGTGGATTTCGCCTATAATAAAACTCATGGCGATAAAAAATGTGCATACGCTTAAAGGACGGAAATAGTATATTCTAATATACACTCAAAACTCAAGGCAAGGGTTATGTATGACAAGATCATGTATATACCTCTTAAATTGTTGGAAGCAAGGGACAATTCCTTAAGCTGAGTGATGTTCCCTATTTCTCTAGGCACATGTCCAGTAAGGTTGTTTCCCGCCAAGGAAATCGTCTCAAGCAACGGGCATTGCTCCAAACTCAACGGTATCCCTCCCTCCAATCTGTTCTTGAAAAGACTAAGCACTTTGAGTCTCTGAAGCTTATTGTGCCTGCACATCGTGTACTTCGGTAGCACACCTGATAAGCTGTTATTGTCCAAAACAATAGATTCAAGCGACGTCATATTAAAAATGGACGAAGGAATAGGACCGTGAACGAAGTTGGAGCTCAAATCAAGAGAAACAAGAGAGGAAAGGTTCCCGATTTCCGGAGAAATTGTGCCCGAGAGCTCCATAAGCGAGAGATCTAATTCAGTCACCCAACTATGACTCGGATCACAAGTAACTCCAAACCAACTGCAAACCGAGGTTTGAGCAGTCCAATTGTTTTTCAAAATATTACGAGGATCTGTAGTGACGAGGGATTTGAAGGCAAGAAGGGAAGATTCGTCCCGTTTTATTTGGCTACTACTAATTGTTGCCATCTCCTTAGCAACAACACCACTACTAATTTGAGAAGAAGAGATGGATATGAATATGATGACTAGGGAAACAAGTAGAGGGGGAGATAAGCTCTCCATAGATATTGATTGTGTAGGGTAAAGAGCAAATAAACAACCTAACTAATGACCTTTATATTTAAAGCTAGTCTATAACATTAATTTTATTTTATTTATTATTATTTTTTTTTTTGGGGGGGTGGGGTGGTTCAAAGTCCATAACGATCGACATTTCAACATTAATAATTTGAGTTAGAAAAAAATGAAGGAAGCTTCGTTTATCCATTCCTTTTGACCGGTCAATGCTTATGCATGAAATTAATTTCTTTGATTGATCTTGATAATCATGAATTCTCCTTCTTTCCCCACGTGTGTTGGCATTACGGTAAGGAGTTATGTATCGAGATTAAAGGTACCGAATAAAAGTCCTATGGTGTGCAGTCTTTACATTTCTTGTTAATTGTTGCTGCATGGATTGCATGGAGTATCTTTGTATGGCATAATTTATGTATGCGTAGGAATTCTCGGTGGAGTGGAATTCCTTGTGGATCAAGATTGTAATATATTCCCGCATTAATTAGAAGATTTGCATGAAGATTATATTTACCCTATTAAGGATATCTTTTAAGATATGCCTTATTTATCTCCTAGGGTTATGCGGATGTATATAAGCTCGAAGATTGCTCTGGAGCCGCTGCGCGTTTTTGATCTACATTATTGAGAGCTCGTTTTCTTCATGTAATTTTTGAGAGTGGAGTTTATTCTGTTCATTCATCAATCGGGGTAGGTTGTTTATTGGTGAGTGATTGTAATATCTTGAACAATTCCTTGTTCAAGATTGGGTTTAATCTTTTCAATTTGTGAAAAGTACTTCGGGTAGACTAGAGAGAGTTTACCGTGAGGATTCATTGGTGAGGGGTAGAGTCGGGTGAGGAGAGAACGTTCGGTGTGGCTGACGTTCATATATCTTGTATCCCTTATACTCGTCATAGTGAATTATTTCTTGGAATAGCTTCCCCCAGACGTAGGTGTATTTGTCACCGAACTGGGTTACCAACTTGTGTTCTCAACTGTGTTACTTTCTGTGTTACGTGTTGAGTTACATATACCTACCAAAGTAGGGATTATACAATTTCAATTGGTACCAGAGCAGGTCATCGAGGTGCGGTGTTAGATCCTGAGATTCTGTATAATCCGTTGGTTATTTGGTGGTGCTTTCAATGAGTACTATCAGGGAAGGTGGTTCTACAGTTAGACCACCGTTATTTGATGGCACAAGTTATGGGTATTGGAAGATCAGAATGGCTTCGTTCATCAGATCCATTGACGAGGCTGCATGGACTGCAGTGGAAGTTGGTTGGAGTGCCCCAAAAGATGAAGATGGCTCAGAGAAACCTAGAACTAAATGGACGGAAGAGGAGCTAAAGTCGTCTGGAATGAATCAGAAAGCTATCAATGTTATTCACACGGGTGTGAGTGTTGAAGTGTTTGCTATTATCTCCACGTGCAGATCTGCCAAGGAAGCATGGGATATCTTGGAGATTACTTATGAAGGAAATAAACGGGTGAAGAATCAGAGGCTGCAACAACTCACTTCACAGTTTGAGTCACTCAGAATGGACGAGAATGAAAGCATCTCAGATTTCTATGCTAAGCTGCTGAGTCTATCGAATGAGTTCTTTTCGTTGGGAGAAAAGCTCACGGAAGCTAAGATAGTGAGGAAAATCTTGAGATCTCTTCCCGAGAGATTTGACTACAAAGTTACTGCTATCGAGGAAGCTAAGGATGTTGATGAACTATCTCCAAACGAACTTATTGGTTCCTTGAGGACGTTTGAGATGGGTATGCGTGTGAATCCTAGTGAAAAGAAGAAGTCCGTAGCATTCAAGGCTTCATCTACAAGCCAGTCTGAAGAGGAGTTGACTGCTGAAGACTTGGCGGAGTGCATTGCGTACATCTCAAAGAGGTTTGGGAAGAAATTTTTCAGGAAAGGAAATGGTGAAGGTAACTCCAGATTTCGCCGGACTGAGAATCAAAGTAGTTCTCAGAACAGAGGTCCAAATGGCTCAGAGAAGAAAGAAAATGGAGATAGGGGACCACAGTGCCATGAGTGTGATGGTTTTGGGCACATCAAGAGCGAATGTGCGAATACCTTCAAATATCAAAAAATCAGCAAAAAAAGGCGTTTCAAGCCACTCACAGCAATGAGGAGGTCACCGATACTGAATTTGAAGAAGGACAGGATGCTTCTCATACTGCTCATGTTGCTACCGTGAATGGTCCAAGGATTCAATCTGTTGTTGATGATCAAGATCCGTTCAAAGTTGGAATGTGGAGGAAGAAGAAGACGATCAGGAGGACTATGATGAGTTGATGGATGCATGTAAGAAGGCTCTAATTTTGAACCAGAGCCTTACGGAGCAGGTCAAGAATCTTGAAAGGGAAAGAGACACTTTAAGATCCGAGATTGAATCTCTTCAAGAAAAGCTCAGAAGCTGTGAGGACGGAAGAAAGGAGACTGATGAAGAACTGAGTCATATTCAGAAGTTGATAAGGATGATGAATTCCAGCACCGAGAAGCTTGACGAAATTCTCAGACTTGGAAAGAGAGCTGCAGATAAGGAGGGTCTCGGATTCAACCGAAACAACTATCAACAAGTTGGATACCAATATCAACAAAGAGCTCAAAGACAAGACTGGAGCAAGCCAGAGAGAGGAGTCGAAGGATGGAGACAATCCAATGACTTTGTTGGAACTCAATCTAGTGGGAAAACAGTTAGGCGTGAAGAATGGAGGCCTAAACTAACCGAAACTTCAGCTGCTGTTGAACAGAAAACTGAAGAACAAGGAGCTGCAGCGGAGGTACCCAAACAAGAACACCACAAGGTACCCGAGCGTAATCTAGATTCTGAAGTATTCATTCCTCTCTGTCATTACTGTCATAGACTTGGCCATATCAGACCAAGATGTCGGTTCTACCTTGGTGATAAGACGCAGGAGATGATCAAATATCAAAATAGAAGGAATCAAGGTCAGGGCTATAGGGCTTATGTTGTTCACACCAGTAATAGTTCCAGAGTGGGGAACTCCTGGTATATTGACAGTGGTTGCTCGCAGCACATGACAGGCAACATGGATCTCCTTACTAATGTGCAAAGTTGCTCAAATGAGTCAGTTGTGTTTGGTGATGGTGGAAAAGGTAGAGTTCGAGGAATTGGTACACTGAATGTACCTGGGATGCCAGTTCTGGAAGGGGTCCTATATGTTGAAGGCTTGAGAGCAAATCTGGTCAGTATCAGCCAGTTGTGTGATGATGGAATGAGCGAAGTTTTGGGAAAAATAGCTGCATCATCAACAAAGGAACAGATAAGTTTCTGGAGGCAACCAGATCGGCTGATAATTGCTACATCTTCACTCCAAAGATCGCAAGCTACAGAGTCGCCTCTAAGATGAGTGAAATCTGGCATCAGAAGCTTGGGCACACACACTACAGAAATATTCAGAGGCTTATTCAACTGAATGCCATTGAAGGAATTCCCAAGATCAGATTTGGAGATGTGGAGTTTTGTGGACCGTGTCAACAAGGGAAACAGACTCAGGAGGTACACAAGAGAGTACTCCGGATCACAACAGCTAAAGTCCTTGATCTCATGCACATGGACTTGATGGGACCGATGCAAGTTGAAAGTTTAGGAGGAAAGAAATACATTCTTGTTTGCGTGGATGACTTCTCCAGATACACGTGGGTTGAATTCTTACGAGAAAAATCAGACACGTTCGAGGCGTTCAGAGTTATGTGTCTGAGATTGGAAATAGAGAAGGAGAGCAAGCTCAAGGCCATCAGGAGCGATCATGGGCGTGAGTTTGAGAACCAAGAGTTCATGGAGTTCTGCCAATCCAAAGGGATAAGACATGAATTCTCAGCACCTATCACACCTACACAGAATGGTGTAGTTGAAAGGAAAAACAGGACCCTGCAAAGCACTGCCAGAACCATGATGAAGGCGAAAGATATTGCCCTTAGACTTTGGGCAGAAGCATTTGATACGGCATGCTACATTTGCAATAGGGTGTACCTCAGACCGCAGACAGAGGTTACTGCTTATGAGATCTGGCGAGGAAGGAAGCCAAATGTGAAACATCTTCACATTTTTGGCTCACGATGCTTTGTGGTAAATGATAGAGTGCAAAGGAAGAAGCTTGATGACAAGGGAATTGAAGGAATCTTTGTAGGCTACTCCAGAAACAGCCGTGCTTACAGAGTGTACCTGAAAAATCAAAGCACTGTCATTGAGTCAATTAATGTTACTTTTGATGACTCAGTGGAAGGCGATGTAAATACTGAAGAAGAGGTCCTGATCACCAGTACTACAGAGAATTCTCAGAATCCTAGCAAGAAGAATGATGCCAAAGTTGAGGAGATGACACTGGAGGGTACTCAAGATGGTACTCCAACTGGTACTTCGGACTTTGCCGAAACAAGAGTCCACAAGAATCACTCAGCTTCAGATGTGATTGGGCATATTAATGATGGGATACAGACTAGGAAGAGAGAGATAGACTTCAAGAAGTTAGTTTCTCACATTGCTACGGTGTGCTTTGTCTCAAAAATCGAGCCCAAGAATGTCAATGATGCATTCCAGGATCTGGATAGCTGCCATGCAGGAAGAACTCTTGGAATTTCAGCGCTGCAATGTATGGTATCTTACCTCTCTCCCCAAAGGTGCTAATGTGATCGGAACAAAGTGGATATTCAAGAATAAGACAGATGAGCAAGGGAACATCACTCGTAACAAGGCCAGATTGGTTGCTCAAGGATACTCACAGGAGGAAGGTATTGATTACGGGGAGACTTTTGCTCCAGTTACCAGATTGGAATCTGTGAGATTTTTGATGGGTATGGCTAGCAGCTTAGATTTCAAGCTATACCAAATGGACGTCAAAAGTGCTTTTCTGAATGGGAATTTAGAAGAGGAAGTATATGTTAAGCAACCGAAGGGTTTTGAAGATCCCGAGCACCCATAGTATGTTTACAGGCTGAACAAGGCTCTATATGGACTGAAGCAAGCTCCCAGAGCTTGGTACAACACGCTGGCAGAGTTTCTTCTGAAGAAGGGATATGTTCGAGGAAGTGCTGACAAGACCTTGTTTGTTAAGCAACATGGAGGTCACATATTTATTGTCCAGGTATATGTTGATGATCTGGTCTTCGGTTCTAAGTCAGAGGCTCTTGTGAATGAATTTGTGAAGTTGATGACCTCTGAATTCAAGATGAGTATGTTCGGAGAATTGAAGTTCTTTTTGGGGCTTCAAGTCAAGCAGTGCGAAGATGGCATCTTCGTAAGTCAGGAGAAGTATGCTGAAAATTTAGTGAAAAAGTTTGGCATGGAGAGTTCTAAGTCAAAAAGGACACCAATGGGTACATCGGTCAAACTAACCTAGGAAGGAGAAGGCAAACCTGTGGAACAAACAGTGTACAGAAGTATGATTGGTAGCCTATTGTACCTAATAGCCAGTCGACCAGATATTGCCTACAGTGTTGGGGTCTGCTCGCGATTCCAATCAAATCCGAAGGAGAGTCACCACAAGGCTGTGAAAAACATTATAAAGTATGTCAAAGGAACGTGCAAGATTGGTCTATGGTTTGGGAAAGGAAGTTCTCTGAAGCTTACCGGATACAGTGATGCTGATTGGGCTGAAAATCCTAATGATCGTAAGAGTACCACTGGAGGATGCTTTTTCTTGGGAGATAATCTTTGGCATAGCAATAAGCAGAATTGTGTCTCTCTATCTTCTACGGAAGCAGAATATATAGCAGCTGGGAGTGCATGCACTCGGTTAATCTGGATGACCAAGATGCTGTATGATTATGGGATCGATGAGAAAGAGTATGTCTTGTTCTGTGACAATATTGGGGCTATCAATCTTTCCAAAAATCCGGTCAGTCATTCGAAGGCTAATCACATTGAGATCAGACACCATTTTATTAGAGATCTCGTTGAAAACAAGACTTTATCTCTTCAGCATGTCTCTACTCGAGTGCAAGTTACGGATATTTTCACCAAACCTTTAGATGGAGAAAGGTTTGAGGCTTTAAGAAAGTCACTCGGGATGTGTATAATCTGAGCTGCTCAGATTATGATTATTTGATTACATCTATTATTTGATTTATGGTGTGTTGGGTGGTGTTATCTTTGGTGTTATCCTTTGGGTTATTATCTGTCGTGGTATTTTTGTCAGTTGAAAAGGGGCTATTTTTCTGCGCGCCCTTTTGCTATTACTGTTGCTCTTTGGAATTCGAACCACCTCTTGCCTATTGCAGGGTTAATCATCGCTGCTCTCTATTGTGCTAGGGTTTTCTTGGTGCCTATTTTCCTCCGCCTGAATCGTTCATCCCTCTCCGATTTTTCTCTTGATTCTCTGCCGATTTTCTAGCTTTTGTGTGCTGCAACCATGGTTTCATTCATGCTTCCTGAAGGAATCGATCTTGATTTGCTGTTTGCGGCTGCTCAGCCTGCGGCCAGAACCCCTCTGCTGCCGTGGTACGGCGCCGGATTAGTCGAGGAGGTCGCTCCCTTATCTCCTCGCCGTGATATCGCTCCTCCATCTCCGGTGCATGATTTAGTTCATCCATCTTCTCCGCCCAGGGACGAAGTCTCCCAAGAGCCTCTTCATCCTCTTTTTGGTGAAGATTTCATTCCTCCTCCACCGCCGTCAGAACCCTCCACTAGGGTTTCTGTCTCTGCTTCTTCGGTGGAGCCCCTTCAGCGAAGAAAGAAAATCAAGCAGGTTGCTCGGAAGGAAAAGTCCCCTCTTCCTCCACCGCCCCCTGTTGGTGGCGTCGCCCGTCGCACGCGGTCTCAAGCCCGTGTGCCTCCCAGCGCTTCTGGCTCGACCTCAAATCGGAAGAGGAAGGCCTCCACTCCTGCCTCTGTTTAGGGAAGCAAGAAGTCTGCAAGGGGAAAGGGCAAAAAGCCTGTGATCGAATTGGACTCGGAGTCTGATGCCGAGGTCCCTGTTCCCAGTGGTTCCGACGATGAAGACGTGATTCGTCCCTCTCCTCCGAAAGGTACTGAAGGTTCGTCATTGCCTGCGGGTTATACTTTCATGCCTATTTTCCGAAGTGCCTCTTTCGCTAAGTTTTGGGATATAAACCGAGAGAAGATCATCATAGTAGATAGACCTGCCAGGGAATTCGATTTGCGTAGGGCAGGTGTCTTTGAGTGCATTTTTCAGTCGGGGCTGTTGACTACCTTGGCCGAAGATTTTGTTGGGTCAAGGATGTGATCATGGAGTTTTACTCCAATCTGAGCTGTCCATGTTTGATATTTCTTCCCCTGATTATCATCGGGCTTTCATTCGGGGACAGTTCTTTAATTTCTCTCCCTCTCTCATTGATGTGTTCGTTTGTGGTGAAATTGTGATGGAAAGTCTTGAGCCTATCGATGCTAACTTGATTGTTGCTACCTTGCTGGACAAAGAAGGTGCTAAGTGGTCTGTGAAGGCTAAGAAACTACGGGCTTCCGCACTTGCTCCTAAGTACAAAGCTTTGTACTACATTGCCAACAGAAATTGGGTGCCTACGACCCATAAGACCTATGTGAATCTCTCTTTGGCTACGTTGCTGTTCAAGGTGGGGCAAGGACTTCCTGTGTCCTTTGGTAGATTGGTATTTGAGGCTCTTGCTGAGCATGCTGAGAAGGTGGTGTCTGCTAACAAAGCTATTTGCTTTCCTCGAGTTTTGTATGCTTATTTCGCCAGTTTGTGAAGTTTGAGATTCCAGATGGTGCAAAGGCTCCTGCTGCCTCTTTCATGAGATTCACCAAGGCTCAGACTGGTATTGCGCCTGAGTCTCCTCCATTCAGCACGAAGACAGATAAGGCATCTTCTTCCTCGATGCCTCATGAGGTGAATGTTGATGATATTCAGCTGCCATTTGGTCCTGCCCCTCCGCACTATGAACCAGTGGTTTCCAAGCTCATGTTCCAGGCTATCTCTGTGGAATATGAAATGACTGAGCAGATTCGGATGTTGTTTAAGAAGAAGGAGGAGATTGAAAAACTGCTCATCTTGGCCGGTGGAACTCAGCCAGGGGGAGCTACTGTTGCTCCTGCTCCTGCTTCTAATGGTGCTGCAGTTGGTACAGATGGTGAAGGTGCTGATGATGATGAGGCTGTGGATGAGGAGCTTGAAGCTGAATTGCCTTAGCTTGGCATTTCATGTTTGCATTCAAGGGGGAGTATGTAGGTATTTTTTGCTTTGCTATGCTGTTGGTTGGTAGGTATTTTTTGCTCTGCTATGCTGTTGGTTTTGGCTGGTCAAACAAACAGATATTTGGTTTTCTTTTATTTGTTGATGAAGTGGATATTTGGTTCTCTGCTCTGTAATAGTAAATAGGCCGTTGTTGCTGCTTTTGATGCTTGGTTTCTGGTGAAGCATTGTTTGATCAGCTGATGTTATATGTGGTGTTCTGAGTAGTGTTATGCAGTGGTTTTATCTTCTCTCTATATGTGGTATTCTAGTTTGGGTGCGCTTGGCTAGTACTTCATTTTAGAGAGTGTTTGTAGCAAGGGGGAGTTTTCTGCACTATGCATTCGAGTATGGTTATGTGGGTGCGCTCCTTGCCTACTTGATTTTGCATTGGGTGCTTTGTATCTGGGAGGAGTTGTGTGAGTTGCATGTGTTGGTGTGATTGCATACATAAAATGCCAAGGGGGAGATTGTTGCTGCATGGATTGCATGGAGTATCTTTGTATGGCATAATTTATGTATGCGTAGGAATTCTCGGTGGAGTGGAATTCCTTGTGGATCAAGATTGTAATATATTCCCGCATTAATTAGAAGATTTGCATAAAGATTATATTTACCCTATTAAGGATATCTTTTAAGATATGTCTTATTTATCTCCTAGGGTTATGCGGATGTATATAAGCTCGAAGATTGCTCTGGAGCCGCTGCGCGTTTTTGATCTACATTATTGAGAGCTCGTTTTCTTCATGTAATTTTTGAGAGTGGAGTTTATTCTGTTCATTCATCAATCGGGGTAGGTTGTTTATTGGTGAGTGATTGTAATATCTTGAACAATTCCTTGTTCAAGATTGGGTTTAATCTTTTCAATTTGTGAAAAGTACTTCGGGTAGACTAGAGAGAGTTTACCGTGAGGATTCATTGGTGAGGGGTAGAGTCGGGTGAGGAGAGAACGTTCGGTGTGGCTGACGTTCATATATCTTGTATCCCTTATACTCGTCATAGTGAATTATTTCTTGGAATAGCTTCCCCCAGACGTAGGTGTATTTGTCACCGAACTGGGTTACCAACTTGTGTTCTCAACTGTGTTACTTTCTGTGTTACGTGTTGAGTTACATATACCTACCAAAGTAGGGATTATACAATTTCATTAATGTTTCAAAAAAAATATAATCATTAATTTTGGCATTGATTATATATCTATCTCCAAGATATAATACTCCTTATGTCATCTATTTACCGACTCTCTTACTATATTAAGACGTCTTTCATTTATTGAACTTTTCCTTTTGGGGACATATGTCCCATGATCACTTTTACACTTTAAAATATTAAATGGATCCCACAATTATTATACTTTAACATTTTTAACACAATAATTTATTAATATATAATCAAAGTAAAAAAAAAAAAGACATGTGTACGAGGTTTAGGTTCACTAAATCAAGGATAGAGCAAGTATTTACTTTATTTAAGGTGTATATACTTGAAGAAACATTCAATAAGGGTTAGAATACATACTGTATTCGCCAAGAACACGTAAATGGTTCCATGGTCTAGCGGTTAGGACATTGGACTCTGAATCCAGTAACCCGAGTTCAAGTCTCGGTGGAACCTTTCTTTTTTCTTCTATATTTTCTAAGCATGTTTTGGGAAATTCTTATGTGGGTCCCGGTGGAACCTTCCTTTTTTCTTCTTTATTTTCTAAGCATGTTTCCTTTTTTCTTCTTTATTTTCTAAGCATGTTTTGGCTTCTTTATTTTCTAAACATGTTTTGGGAAATTGTTTTGGGAAATTCTTATGTGGGTCCCGGTGGAACCTTCCTTTTTTCTTCTTTATTTTCTAAGCATGTTTTGGAAAATTCTTATGTGGGTCCGTATTTTGTTTCTTTATATTTTAGACATTATTTTCCAAATACTCCCTATACAATCAAAATCAATCGAGCCTTCAAGCACTCGTTCGTCGATGAGAGGATCGATCACTCCTTACACCCCTTTTAATCCGAAATGTGGCATCGCTTCAGAATGCGTTGTCTGATGGTCTTGCCGAACTCTACCCTCTTGCAGGACAGACGAAAGGTCAGATTTTTGTCAACTGCAACGACAAGCGAGTCCTAGATGTCGAAGCTATTAGGTGACGGAGATGTGAAGAATATTGTTCAATCTCCTCATCCCCATATTCTGAAAAAAGCTTATCCCCTTCATCATCGATGGCTACGTCCCTCTTCAAGAACGCCTCCCTCTTCCCTCCCAGAAACACCTCACACCAAACACCAATATTCGTCCTTCCATACAACCCCTCTCAACAAACCTTATCACCAAAAGATTCATCTTCTACTCCTTTGCAATGGAAACCCAATACTTAGAAGCATCGACAAACTCCTTAATCCTAAATCCTACCCGAGTTTAGGTCGTATCAGCCTTCCCATGGCAGCGAAAGGGATCAAAAAATTGGACTAACTAATGTTTGAAGCAATAAAAGAACTGCACTTGGATTGAACTTGAAAATATAGAGTTGAAAACACTCACACTTTGCATTCAATTAATAACAACCGCAGAGTAACAAGCTCCGAATATACCACTTGAATTTTCACTTGGACCCTTCACAATGGCTACAGTATGAAATCTCGATAAACATAACATTAATATGTCTCAATAGAAAATGCTTGGAAACACAAAACTAGCTAATGAATGATCAAAAATGGCTGATCTCTTGCATAAAGCAAAATTTTAACTGCATAGTAGTAAAGTGACGTAAGCACATCAACTGAATTCTCAATACAATAATCACATTTGTTCAATCGATTTCCAGAATCGATGCAGAAAGACATGATCCAATCACATATTCATTCAGTTATCCGAAGCACCAAAATGAAAAGGAGGTTGAACAACTAACACATTTCAAAATTTCAGTGCTCACTATTCAATTGCAGTACTCCATATATAATCAAGAGTGAATGATCAAGTAACTAGCAAAACTATGATACAATCGAACCAAAAATAAAACAAAAGGCAAGTTTACTTCTCAGATGAGTTTGGTCCCCTCTTCTTTCCAAAGCCAACAACCGCAGGAGATAGAGCAACATGTATTATTATACATTACTCCGCGGTCTACGAAAATTCAAGCATGTAGAGCAATCATGGGCTAGTAACAAACTAGAGTTTGCAAACTTTCTTAGAAGAAACTACAAGAACTCAATGCAATCGACACAACAAAGTTCCAATTGGCAAAAATCCCTCTACCCATGTGATTTAACAAATACTAGTTCAAAGTTCAAAATCTCGAAAAAAATGTTGAAAAACAGTAAGCAAAGTCCAATGTATCATACAAAATTCCAGAAATTTATCGGAACATAAAATCAAACCTTCAAAATGGCAAATAAAAAACCTAAATAACTTCTAGACATATTCAGCATAGATCAAAGTAACTAGCTTTTAGCATCTATATACAACCTTCAGAGTGAAAAATCGAAACTTTAAAAATAAAGAAGTGAGTGGGAAAGAAAGAGTTACCGGCGGTGACGAAGCGGCGGATGTACTGAATCCGCTTGTGAGCGCGGCCGCGCGGCTGCTTCTTCTTGTCCTGCTTCGCCACCTTCGCGTCTGACCTCTCACCTTTCCGGCGCGAGCCAATGAACCGTGCACCTTTCCTGCAAAAATTGATTCGATCCATCGCCTCAGACTCAAACTAGTTGAGCTAAATCGCGAACAGAGAACAGTACGCGGCGTAAATTACCCATGATCGATCGACTTTTTGTGCAATGGAGTTCCTAGGCTCCCTGTTCGAGGGCGTGAATTCTCTGAAAGAATTAGATAGGGGTTTTCCTTCGGGACATACTATACAAATACACAAGTGTTCGTTTTCGATTTAAAAAAAATATCCTTTATGTTGGCCAAACGGTAAGGGGTTTAATTTCCGGGACAAATGTTCCAAATTCGAACCCTCCGACCTTTAAAATTTCGGTTGATCGTTTTAAAAAAATAAAATAAAATACCGTTTGTGTGCCACAAATTAGACTTTTATTAATTTACTTTATTTTTGTTCTCTACTCTAATTTTAAAATTGTTGGTTTAATTTTTTTTTTGTTTAATTTCTCAATTTTATGTCTCACTCTAATTGAGTCTACCAATTTTATTAGGATTTTTTTTTTTTGTTGGCATTTGTTAAAATTAATGAAAAATATGCTTGTTAAAATTAATGAAAAATATGCTAAGAAAATAAGTACTTTATAAGCTATTAATCTCCAAACACATTGCCCAACCCATATGGGTTTTATCATTATTTTTCAACAAAACATCCATACACAATATATTCCCTCCGTCCTACTCGACTCGAATGACAATTTCCTTTAATATATAGAAAGACATAGGGAGTTGTTATTCGTGCCAAAAAGTTTACGAATCAATTTATGAAATTCCTCATCTAGTACTCCATCCGTCATAGAGGCACTATCAAACAGTACAAAATGGAGTAATCACAATATGCAGAATATGCATAATCAAACTGTATATCTTATACAAGAGACGCAAACAGTACAAAAGGAGTAATCTTAATAAGAGAAGTACCTGCAGTGCATGTTTGGTAGGGGTGATATCATGGGTTAGATCAAGATATCACACCCTTGTCACATGTTTGGTATTCATGATTCAAAAAGTTGAAAGCCCGTTACTATTCTCCGGCCCGGTCGAAATACACTATTACACCATGAATTCCTATCACACCTCTCCCCCATAATTAGAATTTGCACTTGAATAGTAACCATGATATCATAGTTTACTATTCCATCAATATATCACACATTTTCTACCAAACAAGCACTCACTTTCCCGTCATCAAGTGGGGGAAATACGGGAGTTAGTATTAGGATTCTGCTAACCACAGCAGAAAAGCACACTCAACACACAACTCATGAGTTCTTTGAGCAACAAACATAGAGCAAAACAAGTGCGCTATTTATCGAGTTCCCAGCCATAGGAGACAATAATTATCACATCATACCACTTCAAAGCATTCTCAAGCAACGAATAGACAATAAATACTTCGAACATTCACTATAATTGAGTAAATAAGTCAAAATCGTCACAATAACAACATAGTAGAGCTAGCAACACTAAAACATAATAAGAAAGCACGATCAAAATGGTAAATTCATGATTGCTCCACTTTACTTCTCTGATGAGTTGGGACCCCTCTTCTTTCCAAAGCCAACAACTGCAAGAAATAGAGCAGTAAGCAACTAATCTGTACAACTAAATCAAAGACAGCTAGGTTCTCAACCACTTTAAAACTATCCGACAACACATGTTCCGATTCACGAAAAACTAATTGTCAAAACACTATATAGTCGTACATAATACAATATCAAACCTTCTAAGCAACAAAATACAAACAATGAATTACTAGGCAGCATTAGCTAAACAGAAATTCATGCTTGCTTCAACGAGTGTTAAACGTTAAGTAAACATCCATGCCTGCTCTGTTGCCCTAGATTTGTACACGAAAACTACGATACTGATCCAACAACACTTGTATACTTCCAAGTAAATCAAATGCAGTTTACACTCCATAGCCACAAAATCATACAATATCAACACTCCATAGCCCTAAAATCATACAATATCAACCCTTCTAAACAGCAAATGCTAATAACCAATCAGTGGAAAAGCTAGCACATGACAAATTCATTCCTGCTCCAACAACTGTAATTCACATTCAATTTGTCATATTATAATGCGAAAGCTTCGAGTAATAGTTACTAGTCAAATTTTAGCTGATGAATATCCTAAAGCAATAACTTTTAAGCAGTAAAATACGAAATCAATGCACACGGTAAACCTAAGGAAGTAGAACAGAGGGTGGAGGAATCCGAAAGTTACCGGCGGTGACGAAGCGGCGGTTGTATTGAATCCGCTTGTGAGCGCGGCCGCGCGGCTGCTTCTTCTTGTCCTGCTTCGCTACCTTCGGCGTCTGTCCTCTCACCTTTCCGGCACGAGCCAACGATCCGTGCACCTTACCTGAGAAATCGATTCAATCCACCGTTAGAAAACAAAAATTAGACCGGCATTCAACTTATTCAAACCGTGAAACAAGAACGAGAGGTCTGAATTAATTACCCATGGCTGATTATTGATTTCTCTGCAAACGATGGAGCTAGAGAGGATTCCTTGCGTTCTTGTCGAAGGAAGCGGCTGCAGTCGGAGTGAGGAACGGGTTAGGGTTTTGACTGATCTTTTGTAATTTGAAGGCTAGTGTAATTGGGCCTTTGATATTAATAGCCCAATTATAGATGGTCAGTTAATTGCAGAAGTCCATTTGCGAATAGCTTACCAATCTTTAACGGACGAGGTCCTCTATTACATTACTTTTAAACGTAACGTTTTTTGTTGCATTTAACAGATGTTTGTAACATGTTAAAAACATTTTCAAAATCAAAATGGCTAAACGTTTCATAAACAAAAACGTTAGTGATAAAATTCCGTACCGTCTAAACGCTTGGAGAGGGAATAAATCCATTGATTTATTTATTTATCACCATACCCCTCATTGTGGGCTCGATCATCTGAAAACTCGAACTTTTAGAGAGGGAAGAAATCTATTGGTTAATATCATTTATCCCAATATCCACCTCATTTGTGCGCTTGATTTTCAATGTCCAACCAACGAGGGTACACTTTTTAATATCAACACGGTTTGAACATAGGACCTCGCCGTTAATCTAAGGCTCTGATACCATGATAGAGTTAAGTTTTATCTCATCTAAAAGTATTGGGATAAATAATAGTATAAAACGAATAATTTTCTTCCTTCTCTAAAAGTTCAAGCTTTTAGATGAGATGATATTCGATCATAGTATCAGAGTCTTTGGTCGAGGTCCTGTATTCAAACCCCGCCGCTTATAGCAACTCCACTCATTTTAAAAAGTGAACACTTGTTGGGACTCCTATCCAGAGGGTAGAATTGAAAATCGAGCCCACAAGTGAGAGACAATATTGCGAATAATAATATAAACCAACGAATTCCGGTCTCTATATAAATTCGAGCTTTCAGATGAAACGAAATTATACCAGTTAACTTAAAAATGTATTTAACACAGTTATAATCATCAGTCTATGCAATATCATCTGTATTCGCAATAGCAAATGTTACACAAAATGCAATATAAATATTTTATGGTTCGCCTGATTATTTCAAGTATGGAAACATGACTCTTTTTTTTTTTTTTTTTTTTTTTTTTTTTTCACTTACAAATATGTAAATCATACTTCCCTAGTCATTAGTGTAACAAAGTTGCCGATTGGCCGCGATCGGGGGGCAAATTGTCAGTTGACAAAATCGAACAACTTTGTCTTTGTATCAACGACTTCTCCTCGTCTGTGTTGGTGAAGCTCTACGGCCTCTTTTGCGTGTCCTCATTATATAGCCGTATTTGTATCCAACCCCGAAAAACAATTCCACCAACCATATTGGCCTTCCAATTCTAATAATGCACCAACCAATCCCAATCCCAACTGCGAATCCACTTCCATATCCCATCACCACACTTCTCCAGCTAAATCCGTCGATAAAACCATCATCGCCGTCGCCTTCTTCTTCGGCTTCTGGCGGATCCACATTGCATTTCCTTGTCAACGGAACTCCACACAGTCCCATGTTTCCCATGTAAGAATCGTTGTCAAACGTCGAGAATTGCTTCAACCGTGGGATTTCCCCTGTAAGACTATTCTCCGAAAGGTTTAAAGTCGAAAGAAATGTCAACCTCGTCAGCTCACTCGGGATCTCTCCGTCCAGTCTGTTGGAAGACAAGTCCAACGATTCGAGTGCGCTGATATTTCCAAGAGATGGAGGTATGTTGTGTAGGAGGCTATTGTGAGACAGATTCAAGTACTTGAGAGACTTGAGATTTCCCAAGGAATGTGGAATACTCCCCGAGAATCCGTTGGAGGACAAGTCAATTGTCGTCAAAGCTTGCAACAGTCTCTCCAAATCTTGATCCGACCCTTTTATGGTGAGTGTCATCTCCACAAAAGCTTCGAACTTAACATCAGGAATTGATCTATTAGTCACATCTATCATTGCTCTAAAATTCTCGAAATATGTTCGAGGAAGAGCTCCCACGAATGCATTCCTAGATACATCCAGAACTTGCAGATTCTGAAATGGGAGCTTACTCTTGAGAGACATCATGCTACCATGAAACATGTTAGACCTCAAAATAAGCACTCGGAGCTCGGGAAGGCCTTCTTCCATCCAAAAGGGAAATGTGTCGTGTATTCTGTTGTTTCCGATGTCGAGGCTGACTAGACTTCTGCAGTTGATCAAGGAAGTAGGCAATCGTCCTTCCAATTTGTTATTCAAATTGATGGAGAGAAGGCTACAACCCTCGGTAAATGTAGACGGAATGAGGCCACTAAACTGATTTTCATGCAAATGAAAAATGAACAGATGTTTGCTGAAGTTTCCAAAGCAATGTGGAATTGTTCCTTCCAAACTGTTATTTGAGAGAAGAAGATATTGAAGGGATGTCAAGTTGCAGATGGATGAAAGAAGCTCACCATTCAATTTGTTGGAAGAGAGCCATAAGTATTTCAGACTTGACAAACTCTCAATAGTAGATGGTATTGGACCTAAATGTACGTGAAAATTTTAATACTATTAACTTGAAACATAATCTAGATGTCAATATACAAGTCGAAATTTCTTAATTTGTAAACAAAAAAGCACATAGAATTTCATGAAGTTGCTAATTTACTTTTTTCTGAGTTTACCAGCTAATTAAGAGACTCTAATTAAAGATGATTGTTGAGTTGAAGATGGAAGCTCACCATTTAATTTGTTGGAAGAGAGAATTAAGAATTGCAGATTTGACAAATTCCCAATGGTAGATGGTATTGACCCTGAAAATTGAACAAACCTTCATAATCAATTACTCCCTGAATTAGTCCATGCGTCCCTCGCAAGAGGAGACGTTTTTTTTTTATCAGCATCTGACACATTTTCCCATACTTCTTGATAATAATTTTTAAAATAGATTTTTAAAGAATTTTTTTCTTTTGTCGGATACTACGTACGATTGTCATAGTATCCCGTAAAAGAAAAAATTCTTTAAAAATCAATTTTAAAACCCATTATAAAAAAGCGTGAAAAAAGTGACAAAAATTGACTAAAAGAAACGTTCCCTCTTACGAAGGACAGAGGGAGTACATCAAAAACCTTATCTAGATACATCACAATAATATGAATCAAATTCTTTTGTGATTCGTTTATGTGAGCAAATCAAATCATTTATTAACAATAGAAAAGTAGCAAATGCATTATGATTAGGAATTGGAAAGAAAAAATTTGACTAACATAGGTATGACTAAAACGGAAATGCCAGCACTTTTCATAATGCTAAACATGCAAAAGGAAGTGTGTGATTATTAAGAGAATTTACCTGTTAGAAAATTCTTGTGAAGGTTTAAGCCCTGTAGTGTTGTCATGTTCCAAATTTTGGAAGGCAATGCTCCGCTAAGCATGTTGTATGATAATTCAATCCATTCTAAGGAAGACATGTTTAAAATGGTTGGCAGCAAAGGGCCCCACAATTTGTTCGAACTCAAGATCAAATATCGTAAATTACGAATATGATGGATCTCTTGGGGGATAACACCTATAAAATTATATCATCACAAGTTAGTTTCACTTTAAGATGTCGAAGTAAGCTGCTTATGTACTTTTGTAGACAAAGATATGCACTAAGCAGAGTAAACAAACCTTCACTTGCTATGGCAAAATCTAAGTCATATACATCGTCATAACTTATATTATTACAACCATTATACATAGTCATCTTAGAAAGTCTACTTTTTTTTTTTTTCAACAATACGTGCCACAGATGACTCATACTCGAGACTTTTGGTCTCGAATATTATACCTCCACCACTCTGTCAAATACACACACACATGGAAAGTCTATTTTTCATTATTTACGATGTTTCCTATTTATGCATGCATCCTATCCCATGTTCAAATGTGCAATTTCATTTGATACTCACTTGGGACAGAGAAAAACTCTTGTTAATAAATTTGAATAGGCTATATATGTGTGTATACATATTATGAAATATTTGCTCTTGAAATTCTGCAATTTATTTAGTAATTGATGCATGTTAGTTGTAATATTTGTGGAATTTTTCTTTCCATAGAAAAATTAATTCAAAACATGATTGTCGAGTTTGAGGAGGATGGAAGCTCACCATTTAGTTTGTTGAGAGAGAGGCCTAAGGTATCCAAGTTTGACAAATTCCCAATGGTAGATGGTATTGGACCTAAAAATAGAAGAAACCTACATATAAATTGCTTGCTTGAAACATAATCTAAGAATATCAATATATGAATCAAATTATTTTGTAATTTTGATGTTGGACAAATTTAAATACACATTTGTTTTATTTTAGATTATAATTTTTAAACATCAGAGGAAAAACTATATAAATTAATAATAACATATTAGATACTATATATTTCTTAAGTCTATTTTTTAAGAAAATCACCAAGTTTACCATTTGTACAAATTAGACACTACTTTTAAACCTTGATAATTAAATCACAAATTTATAATGCAATAAAAAACTTCACAATGTATTTTTCTTATTGCAATTAAAAAAAATACAAATTTGGTGGAAGTTATAATTGCAATAGTTAGAAACGTTGTGTTTTTCAGTTGGTTTTTGTAAATTGCATGAATAGTAATTTTGTGATTTACTATATCAAAAATTGATTTACAATTAAAGTTGTACCTAATTTGTAAACCGGTAAAAGGAAAATAATAATACTCTTACCCATTAGAGAATTGTTATTGAGGTGAAAATATTGTAGTGCTTTCATATTCCCAATTTCCAAAGGCAATGCCCCACTCAGCATGTTGTTCGATAAGTCAATCGATTCTAAGGAAGACATGTTAATAATGGTTGGCGGCAAAGGGCCCCACAACTTGTTCGATCTCAAGCCCAAAAATCGTAAATTACGAAGACGATGGATCTCTTGGGGGATAACACCTGTAAATTTATATCATCACAAGTTAGTTTCACTTTAAGATACCGAAGTAAGCTGCTTTTGTACTTTTGTAGACAAAGATATGCATTAAGCAAAGTAAACAAATCTTCACTTGCTATAGCAAAATCTAATTCATATACATCGCCATAACTTATATTGTTACAACCAATATACATAGTAATCGAGACCTTTGGTCTCGAATATTAAACCTCCACCACTCAGTCAAACACACGCACACATGGAAAGTCTATTTTTCATTATTTACTATGTTTCATTTTTATGAATGCATCCTAATGTTCAAATGTGCAATTTAATTTAATATTCACTTGGGACATAGAAAAAATCTTGTTAATAAATTTGAATAGGCTATATATGTGTGTATATATATTATGAAATAGTTGCTCTAGATCGGTCCAATACATTAATCTTAACCCCCTACTTCTTGGCCAACATACGCACACAAATTTGCTACCAAAGGGGATCGGACCCGAGTCACTCATTAAAGAGAGGAACCCGGTGGCCAAGTGTGCTAAGACACATTTTCTGCAATTTATTTAATAATTGATGCATGTTAGTTATAATATTTGTGGAATTATTCTTTCCAGAGAAAAATTAATTCAAGACATGATTGCTGAGTTGAAGGAGGAGGATGTAAGCTCACCATTTAATTTGTTGGAAGAGAGCCATAAGTATTGCAGATTTGACAAATTCCCAATGGTAGACGATATTGACCCTGACAATTGAAGAAATCTACATATGAATTACTCCCTCCGTCCTCCATTTAGTGACGTTAATACTATATTGGGACGTCCTCCATTTACTGACAATTTCCATTTTTGGACGTAGACCCCACAATCACTTTAACACTTTAACACTTTATACATCTACTTTTTATTATTTTAATATTTTAATACTATTAAACAATTCAAATGGACCCACAATTATTCCACTTTAACACTTTAACACATTAATTTATTATTATACCATAAAATGCGAAAAAACGCGTGCCCAAACTCCCTCCGTCACTAAATGGAGGACTGAGGGAGTACTTGAAACATAATCTACATATATCAAAATATGAATCAAATTATTTTGTAATTTTGATGTTGGACAAATTTAAACATCATAGGAAAAACTATATAAATTAATAATCAACATATTAGATACTGTGCATTTCTTAAGTCTATTTTTTAAACCTTGATAACTAAATCACAAATTTATAATGCAATAAAAAACTTCGCAACGTATTTTTCTTATTGCAATTTTTTTTAAAAAATACAAATTTGGTGAAAGTTATAATTGCAATAATCAGAACGTCGTGTTTTTCAGTTGGTTTTGTGAATTGCATAAAATAGTAATTTTGTAATTCAATATATCAAAATTTGATTTACAATTAAAGTTGTGCCTAATTTGTAAACCTAAAAGGAAAATAATAATACTCTTACCCATTAGAAAATTGTTGTTGAGGTATAAATATTGTAGTGCTTTCATATTCCCAATTTCCAAAGGCAATGCCCCACTCAGCATGTTGCCCGATAAGTCAATCCATTCTAAGAAAGACATGTTAACAATGGTTGGCGGCAAAGGGCCCCACAACTTGTTCGAACTCAAGTTTAAAAATCGTAAATTATGAAGATGATGGATCTCTTGGGGGATAACACCTGTAAAATTATATCATCACAAGTTACTTTAAGATGCCGAAGTTAGCTGCTTATGTACTTTTGTAGACAAAAATATGCATTAAGCAAAGTAAACAAACATTCACTTGCTATGGCAAAATCTAATTCATATACATCGTCATAACTTATAATGTTACAACCAATATACACAGTCATCTTAGAAAGTCTACTTTTTTTAATTAAGCAATACGTGCCACATATGACTCAAACTCGAGACCTTTGGTCTCGAATATTAAACTTCCACCACTCGGTCAAACATACACACACATGAAAATTCTATTTTTCATTATTTACGATGTTTCCTTTTTATGAATGCATCCTATCTCATGATCGAATGTGCAATTTCATTTGATGTTCACTTGGGACAGAAAAACTCATCTTAATAAATTTGAATAGGCTATATACTGTGTGTATACATATTATGAAATAGTTGCTCTTGATTTTCTGCAATTTATCTAGTAATTGATGCATGTTAGTTATAATATTTGTGGAATTATTCTTTCCAAAGAAAAATTAATTCAAGACATGATTGTCGAGTTGAAGGAGGAGGATGGAAGCTCACCATTTAATTTGTTGGAAGAGAGCCATAAGTTATCCAAGTTTGACAAATTCCCAATGGTAGATGGTATTGGACCTGAAAATCGAATAAGCCTACATATGAATTACTTGAAACATACATACATCAAAATATGAAACAAATTATTTTGTAATTTTGATATTGGACAAGTTTAAATACACATTTGTTTTATGTTAGATTATGTTTTTTAAACATCAACATAGATATCATATATTTCTTAAGTCTACTTTTTTAAGAAAATCACCAAGTTTACCATTCGTGCAAATTAGACACTACTTTTAAACCTTGATAATTAAATCACAAATTTATAATGCAATAAAAAACTTCCCAATGTATTTTCCTTATTGCAAATTAAAAAAATACAAATTTGGTGGAAGTTATAATTGCAATAATCAGAAATGTCGTGTTTTTCAGTTGGTTTTGTGAATAGTAGTATTTTGTGATTTAATATATCAAAAATTGAAGTTGTGCCTAATTTGTAAACCGGTAAAAGGAAACAATAATACTCTTACCCATTAGAGAATTGTTCATTAGGTATAAACATTGTAGTGCTTTCATATTCCCAACTTCCAAAGGCAATGCCCCACTCAGCATGTTGCTCGAAAAGTCAATCCATTCTAAGGAAGACATGTTAACAATGGTTGGCGGCAAAGGACCCCGCAACTTGTTATAGCTCAAGCCCAACGACTTTAAATTATAGAGACGATGAATCTCTTGTGGAATAACTCCTGTAACATTATAGATATCACCACGACAGTCACTGCAATTTTAACTCGCTAAAAAGAAAAGGCGAGCAACCTATGCAGTTTTTGAAACTGAAGCTATCCATACGTATTTTTCTTTCTCCAATATATTACTTGAAATATATTATATATATCTAGAAGGATTTGATCAAGGCAGGAATAATGTGACATAAATTGAATGATAATATATCATACATACTTACCTCTTAAATTGTTCCAACCAAGGTATAATCGCTTAAGCTGCGTGATGTTCCCAATTTCTCTGGGCACTTCTCCGCCAAAATTGTTATCTGACAAGGAAATTCTCTCAAGCATTGAACATTGGTCCAAACTCGACGGTATCTCTCCCTCCATTTTGTTCATGAATAGACGAAGTACTTTGAGTGCTTGGAGCTTATTCTGCCTGCAAATGTCCTTCGGTAGCCCACCCGATAAACTATTATTGACTAAAACAATAGATTCAAGTGAAGTCATATTAAAAATGGAGAGAGGAATGGGACCATGGAAGAAGTTGGAACTCAAATCTAGAGAAACAAGAGAAGAAAGATTTCCGATTTCCAGAGGTATTCTGCCTACGACTTCCATACTCGCGATATTCAATCCAGTCACCCTACTATGACTTGAATCGCAAGTAACTCCTATCCAACTGCAAACAGAGGTTCGAGCGGTCCAATTGTTTTTAATCAAATTATGAGGATCTGAAGTGACGAGGGATTTGAAGGCGAGAAGGGAAGATTGATCCCTTTCTATTTGACTAGTAATTGTAGCCATCTCAGAAAACATGGATAGGAATGTAAATAAGATGAGTAGGGAAACATGCAGTGATGGGGAAGATAATAACATCACCATAGCTGTAAATTGGTAACTGCTAATTGAGGAAACAAGAGGCCTAACTAATGCCTTATATATTCACAAGTCAACACAAGTCAATATTGAAAATTTTCCAACTTACCGGAAAATGAATGGTGCTTCTTTATTCAATTCAAACTTACATTTCACGACAAAATTGCTTTAGCATATACGGTTTCCAGAAATTGATTGAGAGGAAAATATATACAGATGTTACAATAATATTGACTTCAGGACTTAGATTTAAGGACAAGACTTAATCTGCATCACATATTTTTGTTTCTTCGATTCTCATCCATAATAAATATTGATTTCACAAAATTTTACCACCGCTTAAAAACTAAAATATCTACCTTGAGTCCTCTTTTTATAAAAGAATAGCTTGTATATTAATTAGTACCTGTTGAAATTTGGCGGAAATCGCTTTATATTGTATTTTTCTAAATAAAAATAATAATATAGCTATATGTTTTAAGATTATAATAATGCTAATATTCATTGGGGAAATGGGGGAAATATATTAAGGCAATCGAACAAGTTAAATTTTGAGTATAGAGATAGATCATACCTCTAAGTTGTTCCAACCGAGGTCTAATTCCTTAAGATGTGTGATGTTCCCAATTTCTACAGGCTCCTATCCGACCAAAATTGTAGCGAGACAAGGAAATACTCTCGAGTAATGGACATTGGTCCAAACGCAATGGTATATTTCCCTCCAATTCGTTCCTGGATAGGCCAAGTACTTTGAGTCTTTGAAGGCTGTTGTGCCTGCAAATGTCATTTGATAAGCCACCTGATAAGCTACTATTGTACTCCCTCCGTCCCTTCTAAGTTACATTTCTTTTTGTCAATTTCTGGCACGTTTTTTCCCGCTTCTTGATGAAGTGTTTAAAAATAGATTTTTGAATAATTTTTTTTCTTTTGCGGGATAATACAACTATCATAGTATCCCAGAATGTAGAATTTTTTTTTTTCAGTTTCTCCAATCAATTTATACTGAATTACTCATATGAAAAGTCAGTGAAAACCAGAAATTTCCAAATTTTAGGGAAATTAAATTCATGACTATTCGAGTGTTTGAATAATTATAACTCCAGTACATTGAGGAGAGAGAGAGAGGGTTTACCTTCATCGATGAACACCGCCTCCGTAGCAAACCACCAGCGACGCCACTCTGTCCGCCTAATCGCCGCCGTCCATCAAAGCGACGCGCGCGCAATCGACCGAGGGGATAATTAAAGCGCGATCGTTTCGGCAGAAGCATATCCGTTACGACGTCGTTCTGAACGGGCTTGTCGACGACCTTGAATCCTTGCTCGAAATGGTTAAGCGTATTTGTAATTTAAAGTTGAAAAATGGACACTCCATGAAATTGGGAATGATATGCCAAGTTTGGATATACAGTAAAACCTCTATAAATGAAATACATTTGGAACTACAAAAAATTATAATAAAATTGAAGGTTATTTTTAAGTAGAAGCAAAAGAAGAATTTTCATTTTTTTTTCCCTTTAATTTAATATGCATGAAACATAGTTAAATGTTATAGTAGTAGTTAATTTTGTGCAAATACATGTGTGAAGAAGCTTTGATTTTGCTAGAATCTTTGGACTTAACGACAAGTTATTCATATGGGCAAGTAATTAAAGACACGTAAACTTAAAAATATGGCTACAACTAAAAAGGTGAAGTCATTGACACACAAAAAAACCTTAGATAAATATTTTACTTCACCATATATTAAGGGCCCGTTTGGCTAAGCTTATTTTAAAATGCTTATAAGCTCTAAGTGTTTATAAGATGTTTAAGAGCTTATAAGATGTATAAGGGTAAGAGCTTATAAGTTGTTGAAGTGTTTGGATAAAAGAGCTTATAAGCTTGAGGAGATAATAAATTAAAAAAAAAAAAAATCTGAAAAATTAAAAAAATTTATAAAAATAAAATTTTTGAAATCATAATGTTGTAATATCAAATGGAAGTGTATATAATATAAATATTAAAATAAAATAGAATTATAGTGGTAAATAAGCAAAATTAAAAAAGAAAATAAGTTGGGGTGAAGGAGCTTATTTTTTGGAGTGTTTATAAGCACTTTTTGCTTATTTTTGCATCTTATAAGCTCTTAAGGAGCTTATTTTGCCAAACATATTTAGAGTGCTTATAAGCAGTTAAACAACTTATAAGCAGTCAAACAACTTATAAGCTAGCTTATAAGCTTAGCCAAACACCCTCTTAGTGTAACAATGCATATATATATTTGTTATATTTATAGTGATTTATTCATAAATGAAAAGTGTATTTTCATAAGGCGGAACCTAAAGTTTATTCCTATGTATAAATGGTCCAAGTTGGGCTCAAGAAAAAAATATGATAAAATAAGAAGTTATTCCTAAACAGAGCATCTCTTTACGCGTTCTTATTTAATGTAATTTAAGAAATTTGTTATAAATATTTACTTTAAATAAAGTACACCCTCCGTCCCATTTAATTGTTCATGTTCTCCGTCTCATTTAATTGTCCACTTACGTAAAGTGAATTACTTTTACTCTCACAACTAATATAATACTAAACCCCACTATCTCACATGGCCTTTGATAGGAAATGGCCCATCTCCCTAGGCCCAAAGCCCAACAGGCCCAGAACGGCACAAGCCCAACATGCCCAGGTCGGCACCAGCTCAGTAGGCCCAGATCGGCACAAGCCCAACAGGCCCAGGGAGTTGAGCCCTAAAGATCAAGAACGTGGGTTGATGGAGAAGAAACCGGAACAGGACAACCGCCCATGAACTCCACGTCCTCCACTCCTCAACCAACGTCGACAACAACTATAAATAGAGGAATCACTTGTATTGTAAACACTTACGCTATTTTGGAAAACTAAATACTCTCTCTTTTCCTCCCGTGGACGTAGATCATATCGATCGAACCACGTAAATCTTGTGTCTTCGTCTATTTCCGCACACAAACCATATACGAACTCTCATCTAGATTGGGCCGCAAATCGAAGGTTCATCACTGGCGCCGTCTGTGGGAACGAAATTTTGTGTTTGAAATTTCGATTTTTGGCTCAAATTCACTATCCATGGCCCCAGGAAACCGATTGCTGCTAGGGACTCCTTCCCGGACTCCACGACAGCGACGAAGCCGCCGGAGACAACCAGAAGAACCAGCCGCGGCGGCTGGTCAGGAAGAACAACCGCACCGCGACGCCCCCGTCGATAACTAGACCAGAACCGGAGAGTCCCGGAGATCCCCAATCCTGGCAAACAGAGTGCCGAGATGGGTACAACGGTGATAGGCACAGCGGCACTGCCATCCTCGCAAGCACAACCAGGCCAAGCGCGCCGAGCTCCCGTGAGTTCGCGCCTAGGACCACAGGCTCACCAAGCAACACCAGAGGGTCATGTGGAGAATCTTACAGCAAATCGGGAACGCGAGCTGTTCGGTCCAGAAGCAGTTCTGCGCTTGTCTCCGGCCGCCACTGGCATCCGACCGAGCTTAGCCGCTCGTCGCTCTCCGGTCATACAACCGAACTCAGCAGCCCCACCACCTCCTCCACCTCCTGGAATCGAGGAGCTGCTGAGAAATTACCTCACTACTGCACCGGGGCGCGATTTCCTCAGTCAGTACACCGGTGCACAGGGAGCCCCTCACCTCGGACAGGGGGTCCCTCACCTCAGACCCGGAGGACCGGACCTGCGGCATTATCTCCAGCAAGTGCGAGCACAGACCCAGGGATATTCTCAGCCGAACTCCCATGTGACCCAGCCGAACTACGCTACCGCGCTGCCCCACGGTGCGCCCCCCCAAGGGCACCTAGCTGGGGGAGCACAGATCTTTGACGCGCTCGGCAGAATCATCAGCCCGTTATCTGAGGAAATTCTCAACACACCCATGCCCTTTGGGTACACGGTGCCAAAGATCAAACCATACAATGGAGTGGGAAATCCCAGCAATTTCCTTAGCCAATTCAAGTACAGCATGCTGAACCAAAATCTAGGAAGTGTTCACATGTGCAAACTATTCCCCGAACTGCTGATTGATAATGCATGCGAATGGTTCGACAGCCTGCCACCCGGGTCGATCAGATCGTATGCCGATCTGATGAACGTGTTCGCTAGGAGCTTTTCCCAACGTGCAGAAGTAAGACATACCCCGGTGCATCTGCTAACTGTAAAGCAGAGCCGAGGAGAAGCACTAAAAGATTTCATGACCCGATTCGACAGGGAGTGCTTACAGACTCGCTGTACCAACGATCTCCTCATCATCTCGGCGTTCCAAAACGCTATCAGTTCGGACCAACTCTACAGGGAGATTCTGGCAAAGGAACCACAGACTACCACCAAACTGTGGGCCATAGCGGACAAGTTCGCCAAGATAGATGAGGCGACCAGACGCCGAAGGGAGGTGGACCGAGGTGAAACCTCAAAGAAGAAAGAAGAGGCACCCCGGAAAGGTGTGATGGAACGAATTCAGCGGGGTCCGATTGAGTCTCGTCTCGGACCTCGGCAGAATCCAGTACAGCAACGAGGTCCGCCTACATCCCAGTCCGCACAGCGGTCCACTCCACAGTTCACTCCTTTGAACAAACCGAGGACCGAAATCCTCGAGTTGCATGCTAACCTGTTCGAGAGACCTAGGCCGATGCGAGAAGATGGCAAACCGAGGTCAAAGAACAAATATTGCCAATTCCACGAAGATTACGGACACGAGATGGAGAACTGCAAGAACCTAGCTCAGGACATCGAGAGCCTAGTCCGCAATGGCCAACTCAAAAAATACCAAGACCGAAGTGCGGGGGTCAATCAGATAGATGCCCCCCGAAATCAAAAGAAGAAAAGGCAGTATAAGGGAGGAAGTTGCAGTTCGAAAGCCGAGAAGAAGGCTAAGCACAGTGAGGACGATGCCGATGAGGACGGAGATTATCAATACGACGGGGTCGTTGCGACGATCTCCGCACTCGCTAAGGGGCAGACGAAGTCATCCCTCAAGAATGGAGCGCGGAATCTCCCGAACAAAGAGCCAGCCAGTAAAAGATTCAAGAAAGAGGAGGCCATAACCTTCTCTGCCGAGGACCCAGTGCCTCCTATGGTGCCGCACTCCGATGCCATCGTCGTTGAGGCCGTGGTCGCCAATAAACTTATCAAGAGGATACACATAGACACCGGAGCATCGGTGAACATTATGTTCAAACACTGCTTCGACAACATGGAGTTGGCTAAGTCGAAGATCGTGCCGACCACACGACCTCTACGGAGCTTTGCACAGGAAGAAACCTATCCGCTGGGAACAGTCGAACTCCCAGTTACTATAGGGAAAGGGCCGAGAAGTTCCACCGATGTGACCGAGTTCCTCGTGGTGGAAGCCAAGTCCCCCTATAACATAATCTTAGGCCGGACTTGGATGAATACGGTGAGGGCGATCTGCTCTACATATCACTTGGCTATCAAAATCCCGACTAAAGGGGGGATAGCTGTGATCCGAGGCGATCAGAAAGTAGTAAGGGAGTGCTTGCACGTAGCACTCAAAGGGCAAGGGGCTCCGCCTCAATTGCCCCAAGCATAGCAATTACCGAGCTCCGAGAAGCCGAAGCAGACGTCACCTGCCGAAGAGAGAGAGGTGGTATTACACGAGGACGACCCCACCAAAGTCGTTAAGGTGGGACTCACCGAGCACCCACATCTTCGCGAGCAGGTTATTCGGCTTCTAAAGGAGTATAGGGACGTCTTTGCATGGTCCCCATTGGACATGACAGGGGTATCACCCGAGCTCATCACACACCGGCTTAAGATTGACCCCGAGGTCAGGCCGATAAAACAGAAACAGCGCTCTTTCGCCGCAGAGCGAAATCAAGATATAAAGACCGAGGTGACTCAATTGCTTGACGCTGGAATCCTATTCGAAGTCACCTACCCGACTTGGATAGCGAACCCAGTGATGGTCAAGAAAGCTAGGGGAGGGTGGCGCATGTGCATTGATGATACCGATCTCAACAAACACTGCCCCAAGGATTGTTACCCTCTGCCCGATATCGATAAGAAGGTGGACTCCCTGGTTGGTCATAGGATCTTCAGTTTTCTCGACCTGTACAAGGGATACCACCAAGTCCTAATGGATGCCGAGGACGAGGCCAAGACAGCGTTCATTACGGACTTCGGCATTTTTGCCTATCGCAAAATGCCATTCGGACTGAAGAATGCAGGAGCTACCTAACCAAAGGATGGTAGACAAAATATTTAAGGACCACATTGGGAAGGAAGTAGAGGTCTATGTCGATGACATAGTGGTAAAGAGCAAGGAAGAAAGCACCAGTATCACCGATCTCCGAACTGTGCTTTCCCTCCTCCTCGAGGTCAACCTAAAACTTAACCCCCAAAAATGCACCTTTGCTGTGACCTCGGGGAAGTTTTTAGGTTGTTGGATCTCCCAAGAAGGACTCAGGGCAAATCCATCAAAAGTTAAGGCTGTGCTAGAGATGAAGGATCCTAGGTCAATCAACGATGTACATAGACTCACAGGGTATCTTGCCGCACTGAGCAGATTTCTCTCCAAAGCTGCGGAGAAACAGTTGCCCTTTTTCAAGATTTTGAAAAAGGCGCCCGAATTCAACTGGAGTTCGGAACACCATCTCGCACTAAGCCAGCTAAAAGATTATCTCAACAATTTGCCAACCTTATCAGTGCCAAAGGAGGGAGAAGTGTTGTATCTATATTTAGCCACTTCGGAGGAAGCTATCAGCGCGGTGCTTGTAAGAGATGAAGCAGGGCGCCAGCTGCCCGTGTACTTCATCAGCCGGTCACTCAAGGGACCCGAGGTACGGTATCAACCATTAGAGAAGCTGGCTTTAGCGCTAGTCAACGCTGCTCGACGTTTGCGCCCATACTTTCACGCGCATTCTGATTGGTGTCTAGATGTTAGGTTTTTCGTCATGTTTTCGTGTCCGTTTTCATTGTGTTTTTGCGTCTTTTCATGTATCTTTGGCTATGAATTGGTTTTTTGGAGTTTTTGGTACTTGTAGGATGAAAAGGGCGGAAACGAGAAGAAAATGAGAAGAAAGGTTGTTGAGCAATCATTGACCTCGAGTTCTAACCTCTCATGATTTTATTGAAGATTCATTTTGGATGTAATGAAAGCATTATATCGAAGAGGGGTTCGATAGGAGCACATAGGCGAAAACGGAGGTCAATTTGGAGTTCGGATGAGGAAGATACGGCCGAAACAAGAGAGTCGCGCGCAATCGTCCAGCACCTGATCTGGACGATCGGCCAAGTCCTTAACAAATCTGGCCGACCGTCCAGATGTCCGCGTCCAGCTGTTTGTTTCCTTTTATGATTAGGTTTTCTACCTATTATAAATACTAGTACTTTGGGACGAATTTGTATCAACTTTTACCCTCTTTTAGCTTTAGTTTTATGCATTCAAATACTCTAGTTTAGATTTATTTTGTTCGGATCCGAATTCTTAGTTCGTTGCAATTTAATTCAAGACTTCTTCGTTTAATTCAAGTTCTTCGTTCTTCGTCTTAATTTCGTAAGTTACTTTATTGCTTTCGTTTATTTGCTTTAATTACTTGCTTTCATTTTAGATTCGATTTCTTAATTGCTTAGTTTAATTTCCTTAGTTTAATTTTGTTCTTTCGATTTTCAAGTTCTAGTTTAGATTCGTTTTCTTTCGATTTCAATTCTCTCGTTTTTCAAAGCTTTCATAGATAGATTTATTTTTAATTTCCAGATTTTATTCATCATGTCTAAGGTAGTTTATGCTTTCTTCGTTGCTTTCTTTATCGCTTTATTTTCGATTCTTGCCTAGGTAGATTAATCGTTTATTCTAGTTTAATCCTTAGATTTATTTACTTGTTCTTAGATTAGTTAATTACTTGCTTTTATTTATTGCTTTGATTTATTTTCTTGCCTAGGATTTAAAACAAAAACCCAAAAATCTTATTTACTTGCTTTCTTAGTTTTAGGCTAGATTAGGTTTTTACTACATAATTAATTGCCCTGTTAAGTTTTCCTTTGAGATTCGACATTGGGTTTTACTTGCTAGTGCTACGATAGGATTTTCTTCTATTGCAAACACTTTTTAGTGAAACAAATTTTGGCGCCGTTGCCGGGGAAAACTTTAGGCGTTTAATTGTGTAGTATTTTTATTTGTTTTATTTTAATTTGTGTTTATTCGATTTCTTGTTTCTCCCACTCGGTGCGTTTAACCCTTTTGTTGAGTGTTGTTTATGCATGGTCGCCGAAGTCTTCAAAGGAATTTAGCACCCTACTTCGACAACATCCATCAAAGGAAAGCGATTTTAGCCGCTAAGGAGAAGGAGGAGATCGATTCGCAAGACTTTTCTTTGGTCTTGTTATTTGCAGAGCCCGAAGCAATGGCGAATCAACGATTTATGGGTGATTTCGCTCGCCCCACATTCATAGCCACCACTTCGGCGATTGTCCTGACGGAAGCGGTCAGGAATCATGAGCTTAAACCTCACCACTTGGCGTTGCTCCCATCCTACCTAGGGCTGCCCAACGAGGATGCATTGACGTTTATTCGAGAGTATTGCACGGTGGTGCAATCTTTCCCACTCGCGGGACTCACGGAGGACAACTTGAAGATGAAGTGCTTCCCGTACACCCTCAAGGATCGAGCAAAGTCGTGGTATTTGGCGCTCCCGGCCAACTCTCTCACCACATGGAATGCGGTGTGTGAGAAATTCATGCTCAAGTACTATCCGAACTGCAAGACTAAAGAGGTGCGGTCAAAGATCATGAACTTTTCCCAAGACAACGATGAGCCGTTTCACGAAGCATGGGAGAGGTTCCAAGAGCTACTTCAACAATGCCCTCATCATCAAATGGCATCGGAGTTGCTTTGGCAATATTTTTACGACGCCCTCAATCAAACTTGTCAGTTCATGGTGGATAGTTCGGCCGGAGGCAACATAGCGGTCAAGACAGCTGATGAGATGGAGAAAATTTTTGAGACGCTCGCTGCGAGTTCTCAACAAAAATCAGCTAGGCCGAGGAAAGTAGAGGCGAGTGCAATCTTGAAGAGCCCCGACTTGAAGAAGCAAATTGCCGACATGTATAGGGATCTCGAGAGCTTGAAGATGAAGCAAAGTGCACCGGCCCCGAAAGAGGAAGAGAGGAAGCCGGACCAATGCAAAATTTGTGGAGAGTTGGGACTCATCAAGGAGGTTGCCACAACATGGGAGCATTCACTCATGAAGGAGGAGCCGATGTCTATGCTGCCCAAGGTTACATGCCACAAGGACCTCCACCTCAAGGGCAAGGTACGAACCCGAATTTTCAATATCGTCGCCCCCTCCATATAACAATCCCTATCCTCCACCAAATCCCTACTACCCTCCTCCACCATATTATTCACCTCCACATTACCCTCCCAATCCATATTATCCACCACCTCCATACTACCCACCTCAACCTACTCCTACACCACCTACAATACCAAAGACTCCAAAACAACCAATTCATAGCCAAAGATACATGAAAAGACGCAAAAACACAATGAAAACGGACACGAAAACATGACGAAAAACCTAACATCTAGACACCAATCAAAGCACATAGGCGAAAACGGAGGTCAATTTGGAGTTCGGATGAGGAAGATACGGCCGAAACAAGAGAGTCGCGCGCAATCGTCCAGCACCTGATTTGGACGATTGGCCAAGTCCTTAACAAATCTGGCCGACCGTCCAGATGTCCGCGTCCAGCTGTTTGTTTCCTTTTATGATTCGGTTTTCTACCTATTATAAATACTAGTACTTTGGGACGAATTTGTATCAACTTTTACCCTCTTTTAGCTTTAGTTTTATGCATTCAAATACTCTAGTTTAGATTTATTTTGTTCGGATCCGAATTCTTAGTTCGTTGCAATTTAATTCAAGACTTCTTCGTTTAATTCAAGTTCTTCGTTCTTCGTCTTAATTTCGTAAGTTATTTTATTGCTTTCGTTTATTTGCTTTGATTACTTGCTTTCATTTTAGATTCGATTTCTTAATTGCTTAGTTTAATTTCCTTAGTTTAATTTTGTTCTTTCGATTTTCAAGTTCTAGTTTAGATTCGTTTTCTTTCGATTTCAATTCTCTCGTTTTTCAAAGCTTTCATAGATAGATTTATTTGCCTTTTAATTTCCAGATTTTATTCATCATGTCTAAGGTAGTTTATGCTTTCTTCGTTGCTTTCTTTATCGCTTTCTTTTCGATTCTTGCCTAGGTAGATTAATCGTTTATTCTAGTTTAATCCTTAGATTTATTTACGTGTTCTTAGATTAGTTATTTACTTGCTTTTATTTATTGCTTTGATTTATTTTCTTGCCTAGGATTTAAAACAAAAACCTAAAAATCTTATTTACTTGCTTTCTTAGTTTTAGGCTAGATTAGGTTTTTACTACATAATTAATTGCCCTGTTAAGTTTTCCTTTGAGATTCGACATTGGGTTTTACTTGCTAGTGCTACGATAGGATTTTGTTCTATTGCAAACACTTTTTAGTGAAACACATTCTATCCAGGTCCGAAGAGACTCCCCACTGCGGCAGGTGTTGACGAAGCCCGAAGCATCAGGACGAATAGCGAAGTGGGCTATAGAGTTGGGGGAGCACGACATCGCTTATGCTCCTAGCCAGGCCGTCAAAGGTCAGGCCCTAGCAGATTTCTTGGTTGAAACCTCCATAGCCGAAGCCCCGACATCGGCACCCGAGCCAACCCGCACGCCTACAACAGAACCTCCAGATTGTTGGCACATGTACGTTGATGGGGCTTCTTGAAAAACGGGAAGCGGAGCAGGGGTTCTCCTCATCAGCCCTGAAAAAAAGGAATTCACCTATTCGCTTCATTTCCAGTTCGCAACTACCAACAATGAAGTGGAGTATGAGGCGTTGTTGGCTGGACTCCGGATAGCTACAGATTTGAAGGTCACAGCCATAAAAGTACACAGTGATTCACAAGTAGTTGTGAATCACATGTTGGGAAAGTATGAGGCGAAGGGAGAAAGGATGAAGAAGTACCTAGCCAGAGCATGGGGCATGAAAGAGGCTTTCACATACTTCCAACTTCAACGCATACCCCGGACTCAAAATTCCCGAGCTGACGTTCTCAGCAAGCTGGCGGCAGTACCTGGCACCTCGCCAGTGGAGGATGTACGGCATAGAAGTATAGAGGATGCCGAGGTCAATGATCTGGACGAGGAGCCAGAACCGATGTGGATGACGCCTATTCTCACATATCTACTAAGGGGGGAGTTACCCGAAGACAAAACAGGGGCCAGAAGGATATTGTCGAAGTCATTGAGATATGTCGTTCTGGACAATGTCCTCTACAAGAAATCATACCTCCAGCCCTTACTCAAGTGCGTCGGACCGAACTCGGCAGACTACGTCATGCGAGAAGTACACGAGGGGTCTTGCGGAAGACACATCGGACCTCGGGCCCTGGCAAAGAAGATCATGAGATGGGGGTATTTCTGGCCCTCGATGCTCAAGGATTGCACCGAACTCGTGCAGAGATGTGAGAAGTGCCAGTTGCATGCAAATGTGACGAGGCTGCCGCAGACCGAGCTGACCGCAATGCAGAGTCCTTGGCCCTTCGCGCAGTGGGGAATAGATATAGTGGGCCCATTCGACAAAGCTCCAGGTCAGTTGCGACATCTTATAGTTGCAATTGATTATTTTACGAAATGGGTGGAAGCAGAGCCCCTAGCTGCGATCACAAGCAAGAATGCCCGTAATTTTGTATGGAAGAACATAGTATGCCGATTCGGCATACCTCATGTTCTAGTATCCGATAACGGGACACAGTTCACGGACAGAATTTTTAGGGAGTGGTGTGACGAGCTGCGAATCCAGCAGCATTTCACATCGGTAGCCCACCCCCAGGCAAATGGTCAAGCCGAAGTGACGAATCGGACACTCGTCAAAGGCCTAAAGACTCGATTGGAGAAAGCCAAAGGGTTATGGGTGGAGAACCTTCCAAATGTTCTATGGTCCTACAGAACAACTCCACGAACAGCGAATGGCGAAACACCATACAGCTTAGCGTACAGAACATAAGCTGTTATCCCAGTCGAAATCGGACTGCCTAGTCCGCGCACGACTCACTTCATCGTCGAGGTCAATGACGAGAACCGACGTGCGGATCTCGACCTGTTAGAAGAAAAGCGGGATACAGCTTACATCAAGAAAGCCCGGTACAAACAGCTTATAGCTCGCTATTATAATCGGCGAGTTCGAGACCGGCAATATTGCGTAGGAGATCTAGTCCTACAAAACAATGAGGTTAGCAAAGCTTGCAAGCTCGGCTAGTTGGAAGCCACATGGGAAGGCCCATACCGAGTGGACGAGGTCCTTGGTAAAGGCGCCTACAGGCTTTCCACTCTGTCCGGGGAGCCCATACAGCGACCATGGAATGTAATCCATCTGAAAAGGTATTATGCATAGATGTGGAGTATCATGTAGGATAGAGTCGTCTGTCAGTCAGTCTTTTGCTCAGTTCAGTCTTTATTGTTCAGTTCGGTCTTGTTTTTCAAATTGTTTCAAGTAATGAAAATTTGCAGTTTCTACCTTTCATTGTGTTTGCATTATTTTGCATTACTCCACTTATATGCATATTACCTCTACTTCAAAACACTATCCTGACGAGGACAAGTGTTAAGAATATAAAAACAAATCGTACGACTAGGGGACCACCCCTACCGACCTGGTCGGCAGAACAGGAACCCGACTAAGACCCAAGTGTCACCTCGGCCGTGGATAACAGGCAGTATGCCATCCTAAAACTGAGGAAAAGACCCAAGTGTCACGTCGGAAGCCGAAGTCAGGCCCCCAAGCCACTTCGGAAGACACGAACAACGGCCTATGTGCCAGTTCAAAAAACGAATCGAGCAAAAATGCGAATTCGAAAATAGGCTATCAGCCAGCAAATAATAAAAGCAAAACTAACATGTACAAAAGTATTTGTTATTATATGCAGGTTTGCAGTTTACATTATGAACCAGAAGGACCACTCTCATCCGGCTTCTTGCTACAATAAAAGTAACTAGCCAGACCGGTGGTTGGTGGTTTGAGCAGAGCATCTAAATTTATCCTCTCTTTCTTCCGGGAGCTTTGCCCCGAACCGCGACCACCTCCGGAACCCCGGCTTGACCCTCCAATTCGGCTTGTTCCTCCTCCTCGGCTACTGGAAGACCGACTTCCATAAGCAATCCGAGGAGCAGTATAGTTGCCATCACCGCGGTTAGGAATTGGAGGTCTGCGATTTTGAACGGGCAGCAGCATGTCTAACCGGTCCTTAACTAAACGAGATGGAACGGTCGGACTCAAAGCCCGAAATCGAGAGGCATTTTGTTTAGCTGGCTGAACCTGGGGGTACCGATCTAGCCATTTCTTCATGATCGGGTTACGAGTTAGGACTAAGGGGAACAGGTTGGTCAGATATCGCAGTTCGGCAATATGATCAGCAACTTCCCATGAGTCCGGACCTCGGATTTGGCATTCGCGTATCACACCCCGGCAAGCCTTCAGAGCTTCAGCCTCCACCTCGGAGATCGTCTTACCACCGAGTTCATGGATGACCCTCTTATACTCAGTGTGTTCGGCTTCGATCTTTTCAGCATCCGCATAGTCCTCCTTCAATTGGAGGTATTGAGCTTCATTAGCATCCGCCTTGATCTGCAGATCGTTGTACTTCGCATCGAACTCGTTTCGCAGATGGACAACACGTTTATCTAGCCTGGCGATCTCGCCATCTTTGACGTCAAGAAGAATTTTAAGCTGTTTGATTTCGTTCAAGTGTGAAGATACACCCAGTTCGAAATTACTCTACAGAAATAAAAATATGACATAAGCAAGCGAAGAAGAAAGTGATTTCATTAATGGAGAAGGTTACAGTAACAGTTCGGAGAGAACACAAAAAATCAAAATATTTACAAGGAGGGGGATCAACTGACCCCGCCAGACGGGTCGACCTCGGTGTTCGGCCTCTGCTCTTCGGCAGTTTCCCGCACATCTGCATCATACGCTCCACCGTGGCCAGCATCTGCCTTCCTCTCCAAATCCTCCCCTTCCTCCACAGGCGGCGGCGTGTTCGGGGAGAGCGGACGTGTTGCCAGCTCCTCGCGGAACAGACCACACAGAGTTTCGAACTCCACGTCCCTGTCGAACTGGCAAGCTTGAACTTCGGCAGCCGACCAGAGCGATTGTCTCTCAGCAAAATGCCCCACCACCGGGAAGGGGGTGGCTTTCTTCAAAAGCTGCCGGAAATATATGCGCAGCATATCGTCATCTTCGACCGGCTCATAGCCGTACTTCTCCTTATCAAGGGTCGGGAAGTCACCAGCCACCCGATCTAACATCTCGGCCACCGCCCGCTTTTCAGTCGGCCTGGTCAGAGAGGAGACCAGTGCACTGAAGCCCTTGCTGTACACTATTCTCTCAGCAAAGGCTTGGAAGACATCAACCTGGGCGGCGGCGATCTCCATCTCACGAGCCCGGGCCGCCGCAGCCTCTTCCTCGCTCTTCGCCGCTTTCTCCTTGGCGGCGGCAAGCTCGGCGGAGACTTTATTAAGCTGCTCCCTCAGTTCGGCTTCACGGGCAGCAGCGGCGGCAAACTCTTTTGTAATCTTGGCCTTATCCGCGGCCAAGATCTTGTTCTTCTCGGTGACCCGTTCATACTTGGCCACCGAGCCCTGGAGAAGGCTTGCTATCACCCCGGCGGAGCTTTTAAAAACCTCCAGAGCGGTATCCACACCCTGCATTACATTACTTGAGTCAGCACTAGAATATGTCAAGAGATATAAATTTAAGAATCAACAATATATTACCCCTGGGAAAACCGGAGTGGGAGTCCGGACCTCGGTGATAGATAGATCGGGTTCGGACGACGTCGAACCCATCAGCAGCTTCCCAACAGCAGCTACATTCACGTCTTCGGCGGCGAAGGGAGTCCGTTGGGAGCGGGGAGTTGGAATTTCTGATCGGGTCTTTTCAGACGACCCGGTGACCTGCCTCTTCGGATCGGCAGGCGAACTAGTGGCCTCGCCCTTCCGTTTCTTCTGGGCAGGCTCAACCTTCTTTCCCCTACACATGTTCACTGCAAAGATACGCGAGCAACGTTAGTACCGAAGTAAAAAAAAAAAAAAAATTAAAAAAAAAAAAAAAAAAAAAAAAAAAAAAAAAAAAGATAGGGAAGGGACCTCACCCCACCCCGCTCCACCGAAGTGGAAGGTTCATCGGGGCTCGGTACGGCAGACGCGAGAGCGGCAAGGGACATCGGCATTTTGCCGAGACTGGCAAAATGCTTTGCCACTTTTTCAAAATGCTTCCGCTTCGGCAAAAGCATAACGGGACCGGAGTGCCACCCGACCTCAATGGCACCCTCGAACTGGCAGTAAAAAAAAAAATTCTGCCAGTTCTGAATTTTAGAGGGCACGAGGACAGAAAAACCCTTGTGCCGGTATGAGGAGTAATACCACCCCTCTTTCCTGTCATTGAAGGACACCATCCCCCCCAAAATCTCGACCGAATAGGGTATACCCAGCCGAGAACAGGCAACCCCTAGCCCGGTTATTGACTTATGTTGTTGGGAGAAATTTGGGCGGGGGAAAGATCGAAGGTACTGTGGATATCGGCATATATAGCCGGAAAAGGAACACGGAGACCAGCTTCGAACTGGTCGACGTAAACTGTCACAAATCCCCGTGGGGGCCGGCAAGCCCTGTCACCGGGAGTAGGTCGAAGAAGAAGGGCAGAAGGAGGGAAGTTAAAATTGACGGCGATTTCATAGAGGGTGGAGGTGGATACTGTTGAATCGACTGTACCCACACTCCCAACGATACCAGGAGTATCGGGGAACTCAACCTCCTGCCCGTACGGGGTCTTACAATCGGACCGCACGCACGGGAGCGTATTTTCAGGGAAGACGATCGGAATAGAAGTGGATGACGAAGCGGCAGCGATTTCTTCCGTCGCCGCCGCAGAAGGGGAAGATAGAACCGGGGAATGAACTTCCCGGACAGAAGAGTTAGAAAGAGAGGTTGAAATCGACATTCTCGACGACATAACTTACTTTTTAGAAGACTTCTTGAAGAATCCGCAGAAATCAGAGTTGATGAAGATGAACAGTGGAGAGGATTTGAGAAATAGGGTTTCGTTTCGAAAATAAAAAGAGTGAATGATTGTTTTTTCCCAATCATCAACATTAAAGGGAGGAATTAACGCGTATTGAATACGCTAGTTAATGCGACGGCGTTTCGAACCCGTCCAATCCGTGCTTTATCGGTACCCCAAGCGTCGCATTAAATGCGGCTGACAACTTTATGAGTTTGGGCGGGAGACGAGTTCGGCACCGCCCGAACTCCGAACCAACATTTCAGAGGGGGTACGTCACTTCAGTTCGGACTTCCTCGAACTCCGAACTAAAAATTCAGAGGGGGTACGTCAATTCAGTTCGGACTTCCTCGAACTCCGAACTAAAAATTCAGAGGGGGTACGTCAATTCAGTTCGGACTTCCTCGCACTCCAAAATTTTTGAGGGGGTACGTCACTTCAGTTCGGACCTTCTCGAACTCCGAACTAAAAATTCAGAGGGGGTACGTCAATTCAGTTCGGACTTCCTCGAACTCCAAAATTTTAGAGGGGGTACGTCAATTAGGTTCGAGAGCGTTAACCCTCAAACACAATGGACACAAAATCACCTCCATCACCCTACGCTTTTTTTTTTTTTTGGGGGGGGATGTGATAGGAAATGGCCCATCTCCCTAGGCCCAAAGCCCAACAGGCCCAGAACGGCACAAGCCCAACAGGCCCAGGTCGGTACCAGCTCAGTAGGCCCAGATCGGCACAAGCCCAACAGTCCCAGGGAGTTGAGCCCTAAAGATCAAGAACGTGGGTTGATGGAGAAGAAACCGGAACAGGACAACCGCCCATGAACTCCACGTCCTCCACTCCTCAACCAACGTCGACAGCAACTATAAATAGAGGAATCACTTGTATTGTAAACACTTACGCTATTTTGGAAAACTAAATACTCTCTCTTTTCCTCCCGTGGACGTAGATCATATCGATCGAACCACGTAAATCTTGTGTCTTCGTCTATTTCCGCACACAAACCATATACGAACTCTCATTTAGATTGGGCCGCAAATCGAAGGTTCATCAGCCTTGGTTCCTATGCAATGGCGGAGCTACATTAGGGCCTGGGGGGGTCCATGGGCCCCCCACTTTTGGGCCCCAATGGTACTTATATATATATATATATATATATATAGTATTATGTGATATATTTATAATTTGATACATTTTTTTTAATTTAATATGCATTTTAATATTTTTTTAAGAGTATTTTACTACTTTAACTTGATATAATTTCTTATTTTCTTAGATTTAAAGGATTTTAGGTCCAAATTTATAGTTCCTTTTTATTCTAATTTTGATTGAGATATGTTTCTCAACTTATACAACAATATATTCAACGAACTTCTACAGTAATAGATTCAACGAACAGTCAACTGAAATATATATTATGTAATTTCTCTATATAGAATATGTATCTTTAGGCATTAAGTATTTTTGAGGATAGAAAAGAAAATAATTTAGCTAGAACGGACATCCCGAAAAGATTATATATATAGAATAGGGGTATGTGTCATTATATTTTCTATTACCATATAGTTTTTATTAAAAAAAAAATGTTCATAACATATTAAACCTATGTAAAGTTGGGTCCCCCACCGAAAATTTTCTCCCTCCGCCCCTGTTCCTATGCCACCTCCTAAGGGGACAATTAAATGGGACGGATGGAGTACTAACCTTGCTAAAAAAATCTTGGAGGATCCTAATAGCATTTTTGAAGAAAAGTTGCATTTTCCTACTAGGTCTTTGAAAATGATTGATACGTATATTTTCTAACAAATTATGGGCTCATATTTGAGCAAAAAATTAATCTAAATATCGAGAACTTAAACTCAAGACATTTGAATTCAAAATTTAAAACGATATACAACAGACGTATAATGTGAATAAAAAAAAAATTGTTCGTGCTGCCGCCAAGTCTAGCCCGGCCCTTGGTTCCTTCGCTTGGAAGATATGGGGAGCTTCGATCCTAAAGACATAGGAATGTGTCTTCCATGCCTACCCCCACTATTCAATTGACAAGTGTCACATTTGTGTTTTCAAAATATTCCAAAACCCCTTCATACCTATTGTGCCCCTTCATACCTATTGTGCAATTTAAAGGTTGCATTTGAATAAAATACCACTCTCGTCCCCCACCCTCCCCCTCGACTCCCACCCCCTCCAACCATGGCCCGCATAAAATAATTTAATGTCATGTCATTTGTCTTTAGAATTTTATTTAGTTTATGTTATTATTAGTGAAATCTTATTCCTTCTTTCCCTTTTTAAATGACATGTTTTATATTCATATATGATGTACTCCCTCCGTCCCCTAATAAGTGTACCAAGAGACTAAAATTTTTGTCCTCTAATAAGTGTCCTATCACATATTTGTATAAAAATTTGGCCAAACTACCAATTTTACCCCTGCTATCATTACACTTTTTTCACTTTTTCAATTTATCATGTAATGATTAGGGGTTAATATGGTAAATTTATACAATTCCTTGGTTATTGCATTTTGACGGCTCGGGACACTTATTAGGGGACGGAGGGAGTATATAATAATAAAAGTGGCAATTTAGGAAGAGAAATAGAGAGTATTAGTGAAGTAAGATGTGTTAAAATAGTAAATATCACTAGTGAAATAGTTTACAAGCAATATACACCCTCCGTCCCCTAATAAGTGTCCCGTGCCGCCAAATTTTTTGTCCCCTAATAAGTGTCCTATCACATATTTCAATGTAAAATTTTGGCTAAATTACCAATTTTACCCCTATTATCATTACACTTCTTTTCACTTTTTCAACTTTCAATGTAATGATTAGGGGTTAATATAGTAAATTTATACAATTCCTTGGTTATTGCATTTTGACGGCTCGGGACATTTATTAGGGGACGGAGGGTGTATTGGTTATTGTGCCCAAACCAAATGGGACATCTTCAATGGGCGTAGAGAGTATATAATTATGAAATTTAATCCACGATTAACGTAATATATATATATATATATATATATATATATATATATATATATATATATATATATATATAGAGGATGAATCATATAGAAATAAGTCCAGGTGTGAGAAATAGGAATAGATCTGGACCATTGATCTTGATTTGATCTATGGTTGTAATTGATTTAAGCATGATTATAAGGTATCATAAGCATGACTAGGTTTAAGCATGAATTTGTACATTAAAAAGCATAATGGTGTTGTAAGCATAAATATATACTGACTTAAGCATGATTTTGTATAGTTTTAAGCATCTTTCTCATTTTCTCACGCAAGGATTTATTTGCACACGAACCACTCCCTATATATATATATATATATATATATATATATATATATATATATATATATATATATTATGGATCAAATAGGATCCATGTTTTTAGGTATTAACTAGGATCTAATCTTAACCATTTAATTTTAAGTTGTTCTACGGTCATTAAAACATTTACATATATCTCTCCAACTTCTCCATTAATTTAGGGATACTAGTATTATTTTTCTCTCTCTAGTTACAATATTCATCACCTTTTAAATAATAATAATAATAATAATAATAATAATAATAATAATAATAATAATAATAATAATAATAATAATAACATGCAACAAAATTTGATTTTAATTTATTTATTCCACCGTAGGAGTTGGTCAATATCAATGAATAATACACATAAAATTTCAATTGAGCAATTGTAAATGAAATAAAAAACAACATATTAATCTTAATTAAGCATTTCATAATTGAGACTAAGGTAGGTAAAAGTTAAGCATCTAGTCATGATATTTTTAAGAAATTAAGCAATTCATGTTGAAATGAAGATAAATAAAGTTAAGCATGTAAAAATAACATAATAAGCACTATATTAAGCATTTTAGAATTGAGAAAAAAATAGATAAAAATTAAGCATCTGCAACACAAATAATAAGCATTGTATTAGTTTAAATTAAGCATTTTGCACAAATCTAAGCATTTATCATAGTATATTATATTATTATTATTCCTGTTTCCATAATAGAAGAAAATAAGCATTTATGAATTTTAATTACGCAAGATTTAGATTTGTAATACGTATATTAAATTCTCTTTTTAAGATTATCCGTCTACAATTTAAATTACTATAATTTGGGAATCAGTTTCTTAATTTTTCATGGAGATTAATTATTATATGGATTATTAAATCTGGACCATTTAAATATTTTAGATCAATGGTGAATAAAGGATCCCAGTTACTACTTAAGGGACGGTTTCTATTGGAACCGCTCCATATATATATATATATATATATATATATATATATATATATATATATATATATATATATATATCAATTTCAACTCTACGGTTTATGTCTCGGGGAATGAAATCAAATTTTATAGCACTCCCTCCGTCCCATTTAATTGTCCTCTTATGTAAAGTGGATAACTTTTACTCTAACAACTAACATAATACTATTAAACCCTACTATCTCACACTGTCTTGGTTCTTGTGTCATTTTTCAAGGGGATAATTAAATGGGACGGAGGGAGTAATATATTATTCAAAAAATTAATTACTAAAATTAAATCCGAATTTATAAAATTTAATCAGTCAAGATAATTGAAAATTCAAGTTTATAAAAGTATCAATTAAAGTGAGACATTAAATTAAGAAAAGAAATGTTTATGCGGGCCATGGTTGGAGGGGGTGGGAGTCGAGGGGGAGGGTGGGGGACGAGAGTGGTATTTTATTCAAATACAACCTTTAAATTGCACAATAGGTATGAAGGGGCACAATAGGTATGAAGGGGTTTTGGAATATTTTGAAAACACAAATGTGACACTTGTCAATTGAATAGTGGGGTAGGCATGGAAGACACATTCCTATGTCTTTAGGATCGAATTTGCCGAAGATATGTAGGTTAAGTCTTCACAAGTCAACTCAAGTCACTATTTTAAAATTAATTTTTCCACAGTTTTGATGTCCCACATACTGAAAAATGAAGGATGCTTCTTTATTAAGTTCAAACTTATCCCTTTCAGTTGAAAATTGCAATAGTATGTACAGTTTGCAGAAATTGATTGAGAGGTAAATATATACATATGTCTCCATTATATAGAATAATAGGACTTAGATTTTTTTTTTTTATTAAAATGGGAAAAAATGAAATATTATAACAAAGTAACATAAAAGTATATGAGAAAAAAGTAGAATTATAAAAAAAAATTATATGCCATAAGTTTTTATTTTTCAGTCTATTTTGCCTAATGAAATTGAAATTAAATGCTAAAACCCTAAAAATGGATGAGTGAACTTTAAATAATAAATTTAAAATTATCCCAAATCATAATACGTCAAAATTATTGATCGAAAATGCATAAACTTAATAACAATCGACATTCAGTACACGGTTGGTACATGAAAATGGAGATAGATGATCTCATGTGCTTGGATTCACCGTATATTGTGTTTTAAAATAATAATATAATATTAACTAGTGCAGTGCCCGTTGAAAATCGATGAGATTTAATTTATTTTGTTATTTTACATAAAATTTTAATATAAAATGAATAATTATCTATATTAATTATTTCAATCCAATCATTACTTGGTATAATAAAAAAATACTCCCTCTGTCCCATTGGTAAAGGGATAACTTTTTCCTGGCACAAGAATTAAGATAAGAGTAATAATTGTTGATAAAGTAGTGTGAATAGGGGTGAGCATTCGGGTTTCGGGTCGGGTTTTTCGTAAAATTTGAAAAACCGAAAACATTTCGGGTTTTGAAAAAAAAAAACCGAACCGGAACCAAATTACCAAAAAACCCGAACCCGAAAAACCGAATTTAATTTCGGTTTTTCTCCGAAATATTTTAAAAATTATTAAAACATATATGTATATTGCTTTATTGATAATTATCTATAGTACATTGCCTAAAACATGTCTCAAACACTGCTAAAATATATAAATTTATAATTCATTAAAACTATTATAAGAAATATGTATATAAATAAAATATAAATAATCATTATAATAAATAGATAAATATATAAAATTTTATTAATAATTATAATAAATAATAATTCGGGTTTTCGGTTTTTCGGGTGTTAAGAAAAAAAATCCGAACCGAAACCCGAAAACCGAATTGTCCCCAAAAAAAACTGAATTAATAATAAAACCCGAATAACCCGAACCAAAATTTTATTTCGGTTCGGGTTTGGTTCGGGTTTCGGGTTTCGGACAATTGTGCTCACCCCTAAGTGTGAATGAGTTTTAGTGAGTTAAAATTTTACTATTTAAGGTAATATCCCTATATGAGTGGGACGGACGTAAATAGAACTTATCCCTTTATGAATGAGACGAAAGGAGTATATGTTAAGGCGTAATATTATATTATTTAGTTAGCCCGTTATTCGATACTACTATAATATTAACATAAATAATGCAAATCTGCTCATTGTTCAATGTAATGCTAACATAAATATATCCAAAAAAGACATTTCTCGGTTAGTTGAGCTATTATATTATTATTTCAATGATAGTTCATAGGAATAATATTTATTCCATTTGAAAAAAGCTTTCACATTAGAAATATGCAATATAATACTCCATCCGTCCCATTTATGTTGTCTCATTTGATTATTATAATAGACTCTATTGAATATAAAGCGAGACAATATAAATGGGTCGGAGGGAGTATTAATTTATTATTCGAAGAAGGAAGAATTATGATATGTACATATATAGCCCCACAAACTTATCTATAAATAGAGAATGTCTCGAGGCATTATTAACTTCTACGAAAAATAAGAATAAACATATATAGAGTGACGAAGAAAATCATTTCTTTGCCTTTTTGTAAGTCTTATATATACAAAATACTATATAGTATAATCAGGATCTGTTAGCTAGTTATTTCCATTTATCATGTGATTCAGTGTTTCCTTAACTTGATTTCATTCATTTTCCGTTTCTCTAATTATTATCCTTATTTTCACTAATTTAATCAAAGAAATTAAGTGCATGCAAGTCAGATTAGTTGTAACTTGATTCTATTCCCTTTCCGTTTTCCTGAATTGTTATAGTTATTTTTGTTAATCAAAGAAAGTGCAGGTAGGCCAGGTTAATTATCGTTAACTTGATTTCATTCCCCTTCCGTTTCCCTGAATTGTTATTGTAGTTTTTACTAATCGAAGAACGTGCAGGCGGCCAGGTTAAAGATGACAGGAAACGGAGTAGTACTGGTGACAGCTTCGCTTCCATCCTTCGTGGCTATAAGAGCGAATGAATATTACAACACAAGTAAGGGCCACATGTACTACAAAGAGAGCGGGTCAGTAGTAGCCCTAGGAGAGGAGAGCGTGTTCAGCACGCTCGTCAAGATCGAGCTGGGAACCTGCCAAGACCAGCGACAAGTACGTGAGCCTACGCTTCTGCTACACCAACCTCTACTGGTCGCGTGCAGTAGACGACAAGTCAGTCTTGGCTGCATCCGACCAGCCCGAGGAGGACACGACGAACCCATCGTGCACTCTCTTCACGGTGACCCAGCTCCTCGACGGCGACGTCTACCTCACCCACGTTCACAGCGGAGGGCGGGTGGTGTTCGACGGGGCGGAGGTGTACGTGGACGATCATATTGATCCAAGTAAGGGACAAGGTTATCTAAAGCTAGTAGATTACAGCACGGTAGTCAAGCTCCCCGCCACCGGCGCCTTGAAAGGATCCAACGGCAAGTACCTTCATAGCGATGGAAAATTCCTGTACTTCATCTCTGACGATCCTAACGTAGATTCTTGTATATTCGAGTTCGTATTACTGGCCGACGGCTATGTCCGAATAAGGGTTCCCGGTGGGAGGGTTTGGACGGCCTACGAAGATGTACTTAACGGGATCACGCTCTCACCCGATCCCGGTGTAGGCGACGTGCTGACTCACTTCTGGCCGGTGAAGATCAACGAGAGCACCATTGCTCTCCGGACCAAGGACAGTAATCGCTTCTGCGATTGTGCCTCGGTAGATGGTTATACTTTCTTACGCCAATTTCCGACCACGATCACAGCAGAGGCTAGGTTAGGGTTGGAGGCACTGGTGCTGGGGAGTAGGTTGTACAACCGTAATATATACGGATTGGACTACGCTCGGATCTTCAACGAGACGCCTTTCGTGGCGGGGAGCTCCACGCTGAGGAACGAAGGGGACGAGGTGGCTTCGATGGACGTGGAGATCGGGTACGAGGACTCCAAGTCGTCTACGTTTAACCGGAGCGCGTCTCTGACGTTAGGTGTGAAGACCTCCTTCTCGACGGGCATACCCCTCATTGTTGAGGGGAAGATTGAGGTCTCCGCGGAGGTGAGCGCGACGCTGGAGTGGGGCACCACCACCACGGAGACCAAGACGGTTACGGCCAAGGGCTCGGTTCCGGTTCCGGGGAAGAGTGTGGCTAAGGTTGATTATGTGGGAACGAAGGGCACCTGCAATCTCCCCTTCTCTTACACTCAGGAAGATCAGCGCTCGACTGACGGCGGCTTTGATCGTTTCGATAACGAAGACGGGATTTTCACCGGCGTCAATTACTACAACTTCAGCTTTGTTGTCCGATCGGTTAAAGCTCTCAAATGATCGACGGAACGGTCTATGATCGTTCATCAGCCTCTCCAATCATCAACATCATCCATCGAGTGAATGCCATAATATTTTCTTGCATGTTTGCATCTAATCCAACTTCATTCAAGTTGGTTTTTCCCCTTTCCTGTACCAATCGTATATCAAATGTCGATTTTTATCGATTTTATGCATTTTCCTTGAATAAAATTAATTTCAACGTATTATAATTTGTGATATTTGTATAATATTTTTCTTGCTAGGTTCATCCATGCTTTTAGGGTTTTTTCTATTATAATTATTCACCTAGTCACATTTCAATGGACCTACATTCTTATTCAGTTGTCTTACTTGAATTGTCAACATCAATGATCGAGTGAATGATGTAATCTTTTCTTGTTTGCATCTGCTCCAGTTTCATCCAAGTTGGTGTTCCCCCTAATCTGCCGCCCCATTTTCATGTACCAACGTCGGGTTTTATTAATCTTTAATTCTAAATTATTAGTTATGTCAAATCTCAATTATCTACGAATGCAATAGACACTACAAGAAAATGCGGCTCTAGCGACGGGAAACGGCGACGGAAACTTGAAAATTCCGTAGTAGAATAGCTATGGCGGCGGAATGACGCCATAGATAAAAGCCTCGTCGTAGTTTCTGCTGCGACGGTTTTTCCATCGTTATAAACAACGACGGTCTACGACGACGGATTATCCGTCACAATTTTTGTTACCAGTCAACGCTTGGTTTAGGGGTTTTACGACGGTGTTTCCGTCGTTATATAACGACGCTTATGATTCCGTCGTAATATCTCAATTGCAACACATAAAAGTGTCGTAATATCTCAGTTGCTTGCCCAAATAATTTATTTGAGACATCAATGCAATTGTATTGATCCAAAAAATAATAATAAATTAAAGAAAATTAATGTTATTCTATTAATCAACAAAATAATAGTACATTAAAGAAAATCAAGTCATATTACATCTTATCTTACTGTCTATGGATGTCTAGTAACTTAAAGGTCCAAAAGAAGATAATAATATCTCTAGTACAAAAGAGCATGATAAGTATATCGTGTATAACTTGCGAATAGCTGTGAGAGTGGAGCATCACAATCTTTTCTTGAAGTTCCTCTTGTTAATTGGCGTGAACTCCTCTCCAAACATGCACACTTCAATCTCTCAACATCTGATAACTTCACAAATGGTTTTGCATTTTTGTCAGAAATTAACCATTAAGCAACATATTGTAATCAAGATTATCAAACCTCAATCTTTTTCAGCAACTCATAACCTGTCATTCAGCTCAATAATCAGCAAGCAAAAATCTGTGATTATCAAACAGATTCTCAAGACTATAAAACTGATTTCAGCTCATAACATAAAGTAAAATCATACATATTTCTTTATTTCAACAGGCACAAAAACCACATAACATCAACTCATCATTTAATTGGAACTACTGCTTAAAACCCAATGGAGAGAATTTGCTGCCTAAAAGCACAAATGTTATCAATGGAGAGAGAGGGGAGAGAAAGAGAGAGCAATACCAGCAAGTATAGTGACAACATCATTTATCTTCTCCCAATTTCTCAACGATAAAGAATAGAATCAGAAAATTCAAGAATAACAGCAAGTATTCATGAATTGCTTAACTACATGTGACATAACAACATAACAAGAGTGATGTAGGCTACTTTGTTCCCTCGTTTCACTTCGTCTGATTTATAAACGAATATTTTTCATTTTAGCCGCGTCCCATTCTTATCAGGATATTTTCTAAAGTGAAAATTATAAACTCAATAAAATTGAGATACGTCGTTTTAATTCACTAATCATCACTGTAACTCACTACTATCATCTCGTTTTAATATAATCGTACCAGAAAAAATGTCATTTTATTAGAGAGACAGAGAGAGTACATAATACTATATCATTCTATTCAAAAAAAAAAAAGGTACAACGATTGAGATAGAAGTAGCAAATCCAAAATAATAACAAAACCGAGAAACAAGTCAAGTGCAAGTTCCTCATAATTTAAGAAAGAAATGAGAGAAGCTTTTTCTGTACATCGATCAACTTCTCCTCTGTGTTGGTGAAGCTCTACGGCCTCTTTTGCGTCTCCTCATTATATAATTGTATTTGTATCCGACCCCGAAAAACATTTCCACCAACCATACTGGCCTTCCAATTCTAATAATGCACCAACCAATCCCAATCCCAACTGCGAATCCACTTCCATATCCCATCGTCACACTTCTCCAGCTAAATCCGTCCATAAAACCATCATCGTCGTCACCTTCTTCTTCGGCTTCTGGCAGCTCCACATTGCATTTCCTTGTCAACGGAACTCCACAAAGTCCCCAGTTTCCTATAAACGAATCGTTCTCAAACGTGGAAAACTGAGTGGATTGCGGTATTTGCCCCACAAGGTTATTCACCGAAAGGTTTAAAGTCGAAAGAAATGTCAGCCTTGTCAACTCACTTGGGATCGCTCCATCCAATCTGTTGGAAGACAGGTCCAACGATTCGAGTACGCTCATATTTCCAAGAGACGGAGGTATGTTGCTTATGAGGCTATTGTCAGACAGATTGAAGTACTTGAGAGACTTGAGATTGTTGAGAGTGAGAAATTTCGAGAGGAAAGAAGAACATTCAATGTAACAGTAAAAGCAAGTTTTCTTCATTCTCAAGCTTCCAAAAACAGAGTACAAGAGTATAAATATCTCACTCTACACTTTCCACTAACAGCCACAAATCTTAGCCATTCGATCTAGGGCAAAATATCTAACGGCTGAGAAATAAAACCAGAAAAGAGAAAAACGTGATAGTCTAAGATGAAGCATAAATGCGACTTTAGGGAAACATAAAAACAGCAACTGCACAGCAACAGAAATAACTGCAACTCCATTTGATCTTCAGTCTTCATTTTCTACACCCCCCCTCAAGATGAAGGTGGTGGATGCCGAGCACCGCCATCTTGGACAGGAGAGCGTGGAACCGAGGCCCAAAGAGGGGTTTAGTAAAGAAATCAGCAAGTTGGTCTGCAGAAGAGATAGCAGTAGGCACTACAAAACCATTCACATATTTCTCCCTGACTATGTGACAGTCAATTTCAATGTGTTTAGTGCGTTCATGAAAGACAGGATTGCGCGTGATCTGAAGAGCAGCATCATTATCACAGAATATGGTGATAGGGGTGGGAGAAGAAACCTGGAAAGATGAAAGCAAACCATGCAACCACACCAATTCCTTGGTGGTGATGGCTAAAGCTCTATACTCTGCCTCAGCTGAGCTAGCTGACACAGTGGACTGTTTCTTACATCTCCAAGAGATGAGATTGGACCCCATGAACACACAAAAGCTGGTTAAAGACTTCCGTGATTCCAGACAAGTGCCCCAATCAGCATCAGAATAGGCAGAAAGGTTGAAAGTAGAATTCACAGAATAGAAGACTCCAAGAGAGGGACACCCCTTTAAGTATTTCAGAACATGAAAGGCAGCATGCCAATGAACTTTTGAAGGTTTGGCCATGTATTGACTTAACTGCTGAGTTGCATGTGAGAGATCTGGTCTGGTGAGGTTAAGGTACAATAACTGGCCAACCAAGCTTCTGTATTGTTCTGGATTAGTGAGCAATTCATCATCTGCTTTGGATAGATTCAAACCAGGAGGAAGTGGTGTAGTAGTAGGTTTGCAACAAAGTAAACCATGATTTGAGAGAATATCTAGGATGTATTTCCTCTGGTTTAAAGCAGTCCCATCAACACCTCGGGCAATTTCCATTCCTAAGAAAAACTTCGCTGGGCCCAAGTCCTTAATAGTGAAAGCATCATCCAAAGAAGATTTTAACTCTGTAAGCAAAGAGAGGGATGGACCTGTGATCACAGCATCATCAACATATACCAACAAGGCAAGGAAAGAAGGACCCTGTCCTTTTGTGAATAGGCATGGATCATGGATAGAAGCAGTAAAACCCAGAGAACAGAGGAATTTAGAAAATTCTGTGTTCCATTCCCTGGCAGCCTGTTTTAAACCATATAGACTTTTCTGTAATTTGCAAACCTTTCCATGTGGATTATCTAGACCAGGAGGCAAGGTCATGTAGATAGTGTCCTTCAAGTGACCATGCAAGAAAGCATTATTAACATCAAGCTGATGAATAGGCCATGAATGAGCAGTAGCAACAGCAAAAAATAATCTCACAATAACTAGATTAGCTACTGGGGAGAAAACCTCATGATAATCTATACCTTGCTGCTGTGTGTATCCTTTGGCAACAAGCCTTGCTTTGCATCTTTCCATAGATCCATCTGGTTTCAGCTTCACCTTGAAAATCCACTTACAGCCTGATTGGTGTCTAGATGTTAGGATTTTCATTATGTTTTTGTGTCTTTTTTCGTTGTTTTTTTGTGTCTTTTCGTGTGTCTTTGGCTATGATTTGGTTGTTTGGAGTTTTTGGTACTTGTAGGATAAAAGGGCGGAAACGAGAAGAAAAGCAATCATTGACCTCGAGTTCTAACCTCTCATGATTTTATTGAAGATTCATTTTGGATGTAATGAAAGCATTATATCGAAGAGGGGTTCGATAGGAGCGCATAGGCGAAAACGGAGGTCAATTTGGAGTTCGGACGAGGAAGATACGGCCGAAACAAGAGAAGCGCGCGCAATCGTCCAGAACGTGATTTGGACGATCGTCCAGAATCTGGACGATCGTCCAGATGATTGTGGCGTGAAGTACCAGTACCTGATTTGGCCGAACGGCCAAGTCCTTAACAAATCTGGACGACCGTCCAGATGTCCGCGTCCAGCTATTAGTTTCCTTATATGATTAGGTTTTCTTCCTATTATAAATACTAGTACTTTGGGACGAATTGGGATCATCTTTTATCAACTTTTACCTTAGTTTTAGCTCTAGTTTAGCATACAAATACTTTAGATTAGTTTTCCTTTGTTCGATCCGGATCGTTACTTCGTTCTTCAATTAATTCAAGTTTTTTACTTAGTTCTTCGTTCTTCGTTTAATCTCGTAAGTTCTTTATTGCTTTCTTTTATTTGATTTAATTGCTTCCTAGTTCCTTAGATTTAGTTCTTAATTGCTTAGTTTAATTTCGTTCGTTCGTTTTCAAGTTCTTAGTTTAGATTCGTTTTTCTTAGTTTTCGATTACTTCGTTTTCCATGTTCTTAGAGTTAGATTTATTTACTTTAATTTCCAGATTTTCAGATTTAGTTCAATTCATGTCTAGATTCGTTTTCGTTTCTTTCGTTGCTTTCTTTATTGCTTTCTTTTCGATTCTTGCCTAGGTAGTTTATTTGCTTTCATCTAGTTTAATTCTTTAGATTAATTAGTTCGATTTATTTTCTTGCTTTCTAGATTAGATTATTTACTTGCTTTGATTTACTTGCTTTGATTTATTTTATTGCCTAGGATTTAAAAACCAAAACTCAAAATTCTTTTTACTTGCTTTCTTAGATTTAGGCTAGTTTAGGATTTTTGCTACACGATTATTTGCCCTGCAAAGTTTTCCTTGAGATTCGACATTGGGTTTTTACTTACTAAGTGCTAGGATAGATTTCGTTCTATTACGAACACTTTTTAGTGAAACAAATTTTGGCGCCGTTGCCGGGGAAAACTTTAGGCTATTTGATTGTGTAGTATTTTTATTTTATTTTATTTGTTTTTCGTTCGATTTCTTTTCCCTTCCACTCGGTGCGTTTAATCCGTTTGTTGAGTGTTGTGTAAGCAAGGTCGTCGAAGTCTCTAAAGGAAGTTGACACCTCACATCGACGTCATCAATAGAAGAAGGCGCTCTAAACCGCGACGAAGGAAGAAGAAGACGAGAGTTCGAAGCAATGGCACAAAAGATGGGAGATTTTGCTCGTCCCACCTTCACCGCCACCACTTCGGCAATTGTCCTAACCACCGAGGTTAGGAATTATGAGCTTAAACCGCACCACTTGGCTTTGCTCCCTACCTACTACGGGCTGCCCAACGAAGATGCTCTCACGTTCATTCGCGAATATTGCACGATGGTGCAAAATTTTCCACTGGGAGAGCTTTCGGAGGACGTCTTGAAGATGAAGTGTTTCCAATACACGTTGAAGGATAGAGCAAAGTCATGGTATCTCACTCTCCCGGCCAACTCTCTCACAACTTGGAATGCGGTGTGCGAGAAGTTCATGATGAAGTACTACCCCAACCACAGGACACAAGAGGTGCGATCGAAGATCATGAATTTTGCTCAAGGAGCCGATGAGCCTTTTCATGAGGCTTGGGAGAGATTCCAAGAATTGTTGCAGCAGTGCCCTCACCATCAAATGGCGTCCGAGATGCTTTGGCAATATTTCTACGATTCTCTAATTCAAACTTGCCAATTCATGGTGGATAGCTTGGCCGGAGGAAACATCGGATTGAAGACAGCCGACGAGTTGAGGATGATCTTTGAGACTCTTGCTGCAAGCTCTCAACAAAAGTCGTCTCGACCGAGGAAGATGGAGGCTAGTGAGGTCACTATTAGCCCGGATTTGACGAAGCAATTGGCCGATATGATGAGGGATCTCCAAGAACTCAAGATGAAGACTCCACTTACCCCTTCGGAGCCTTGTGGCATGTGTGGACTAGCTGGCCATGTCATCGACGAGTGCACTAGGAAGGCCGAGCTTACTTATGAAGGAGGAGCCGAAGTCTACGCAGCACAAGGATACCCACCACCACCATATGCTCAACAATTTCCTCACCAACAACCATTCTACCATCCCCCACAGTCTTACTATCCACAGCCGCTGTTCTACCCACCTCCACCTCAACAATCTCCACTTGATGAGGCTAGTCTCGCTGCATTTATGCATGAGAGCAAGTTGGCTCGTGAAGCGCAAGATGCCACGATTAGACGCCTTGAGACCAATATTGGGCAGATTTTTGGAGCAGTTAATGAGTTGAAGAAGCTATCAAATGGGAAGCCTAGCCAACCCAAACAAGCTCATGCCTTAACGGTCATTGAAGAGGAGCAAGACAAAGGAAAGAAGTGGAGAAGTCACACCGTGGCTGCCATCAAAGCAAGCCGACAACGTTCTCGCGCATTCCCTACCTCAGCTGGCCATCTCTCATCTCTACCAAAACAAGGTGATCCCGGAAGTTTCAAATTAGATGTTGTTTTGGATAATGGGGATAATGTGCCGGGTATGTTGGATTTGGGGGCAGCGGTGAACTTGATGCCATACTCGATTTTCGAGAGAATGGGTTCGAGGGATCTTAAGCCCACCAATTTTTGCATCGAGCTAGCCGACGGTTCTTTGAGTCGTCCCTTAGGGATTGTGGAAGACGTTGCTTTACTTGTGAGGGGTGTTCAAGTTCTTGTCGATTTTGTTGTGCTTGACGTGGGGCGAGGAGCTAGGAGTGAGAGAGGTCATCTTCTCTTGTTAGGGCGACCTTTCATGGCTACTACTCAAACTCGAATCGACGTTGGATCCGGTACATTGAGCATGGCCGGTGTAGGAGGTTCGGTAACTTTCTCAATTTTTGATAACTATTCTTGTTCTAATTCTTTTATCCAAACATGTTCGTATGTGCATATTACTAATGATTTGGATGAGAAAAAGATAGAGGAGAATTTTCAGGTTGCTATGCATGAGGAAGAAGCCATTATCGATGAGTTTTTGAGCAAATTAGATGAGGAAGAAATTGTGGAGGAGTTTTTGAGCAATGTGGAAGACATGGAGGATCACAATTGCATTATGGAGGAGTCGATTTTGAGCTCACAACAAGAGGAAGAAATCATGGACAACTTTCTTGCCAATCTCGACGAGGAAGCATTTTTTGTGGAGGATCCATCATCACGTTTTGAAGATCATGATATTTCTTACATGGATTTTCACACAAGTGTGGGGGAGATGAGTGTCCAAGATAACCCTCTTTTCGAGTTTCAAGCCGAAGAGAAAGAAGAGTCCACCTTTGCACCGAGAGTTGCCTATGGATGGTTAAAGACATTGCTCGTTGCAACAGATTTTGGGTGAGAATTTTTCTCGTCAAGCTAACGACGTTAAACAAGCGCTTGGTGGGAGGCAACCCACGTAAAAAAAAAAAAGTTTGTGTCTTTTATTTCGTTTTTGTGTTTTGTTCGGATTTATGCTTTTTGTGTTTTGTTTGGTGTTTGTTTTGTAGGTTGCTAACTTGGAGTCTCTTGGGATTTCGAGTTGCTCGTTGGTTGTCATCTTGCGATAAGTTCCTTCTTTCCTTCTCCTTTTTATTTTCTTGCAATGGGGACATTGCTTAATTTTAAGTGTGGGGGAGGGTCTTTGAAACTTTTGGCATGAAGTGTTCGTTTTTGTTTTGTGTCTTGATCGAGTCTTGTTTGGTTTGATCGAATCTAGTTTGTGATTGAGTCTTGATGTGTTCCCCACTTAGGATTTTTTTTGAAATTGAGCTTATAATCATGCAATTTAGGATTGATTTGAATGATTCGATGATGGAGTATTTAGTTGTTGGAATTGATTTGAGCATAAATTAGGTTGGTTTAATCTTGAGTTGTGATATATTATGATTCGATGAATTGTGGGGCACGAATTGATATGAGTATTGAGGAAAATGATTTATGATTTTTGGTTGAGTGATAAATCTAGATCGTTGTAACTTGGATTGCTAGTTTACTTTCCCCTTATGATAAAGAAAAAAAAAAAAAAAAAAAAGTGTGTTTATATGTGAATAAAAGAGTTGATAGGATTCTGCTCCTCTTACTTGTAACGTATGAAAATACTAGAGTAATGAGCATGGGAAACCACATGAAAAGGCTTCGAGAGACCCTCGAATGATCACATTTCATGAACTTTGTCCTAGATGATACTCATGTATATTAGAATAATGTGTTCGTAGGCATTCTACCCCTCTTGACAATGGGTACGGGAAACCGCACTAGGAGGCTCGATGTGACCCATCGATGATTAAACCTAGTGAATTATGTGCCAAAAAACATTCACTTGTGTAAAAAAAAAGAAAAAAAGAGAGTTGTTTATGTATTGAATAAAAAGGGGAAGTAGGCTAGACGTCTAAAGTTGTGGTGATCTAGATATTTGTGAGATGTGTGTATCATTGCTTTTCCTCTTGCTTGGGTTGATAAGCTACACAGCTCGTTGATGATGATTGATCGTAACTTGGGATTAAAGTTACCTCGTTTGAGTTTGTCGATTCCGGTGATTAAATGTTCTATGATTTGAATTGTTTGGATTGAGTCTAAGTTGTATGTTTATATTGCTTGAGGACAAGCAAAGTTCTAAGTGTGGGGGATTTTGATTGGTGTCTAGATGTTAGGATTTTCATTATGTTTTTGTGTCTTTTTTCGTTGTGTTTTTGTGTCTTTTCGTGTGTCTTTGGCTATGATTTGGTTGTTTGGAGTTTTTGGTACTTGTAGGATAAAAAGGGCGGAAACGAGAAGAAAAGCAATCATTGACCTCGAGTTCTAACCTCTCATGATTTTATTGAAGATTCATTTTGGATGTAATGAAAGCATTATATCGAAGAGGGGTTCGATAGGAGCGCATAGGCGAAAACGGAGGTCAATTTGGAGTTCGGACGAGGAAGATACGGCCGAAACAAGAGAAGCGCGCGCAATCGTCCAGAACGTGATTTGGACGATCGTCCAGAATCTGGACGATCGTCCAGATGATTGTGGCGTGAAGTACCAGTACCTGATTTGGCCGAACGGCCAAGTCCTTAACAAATCTGGACGACCGTCCAGATGTCCGCGTCCAGCTATTAGTTTCCTTATATGATTAGGTTTTCTTCCTATTATAAATACTAGTACTTTGGGACGAATTGGGATCATCTTTTATCAACTTTTACCTTAGTTTTAGCTCTAGTTTAGCATACAAATACTTTAGATTAGTTTTCCTTTGTTCGATCCGGATCGTTACTTCGTTCTTCAATTAATTCAAGTTTTTTACTTAGTTCTTCGTTCTTCGTTTAATCTCGTAAGTTCTTTATTGCTTTCTTTTATTTGATTTAATTGCTTCCTAGTTCCTTAGATTTAGTTCTTAATTGCTTAGTTTAATTTCGTTCGTTCGTTTTCAAGTTCTTAGTTTAGATTCGTTTTTCTTAGTTTTCGATTACTTCGTTTTCCACGTTCTTAGAGTTAGATTTATTTACTTTAATTTCCAGATTTTCAGATTTAGTTCAATTCATGTCTAGATTCGTTTTCGTTTCTTTCGTTGCTTTCTTTATTGCTTTCTTTTCGATTCTTGCCTAGGTAGTTTATTTGCTTTCATCTAGTTTAATTCTTTAGATTAATTAGTTCGATTTATTTTCTTGCTTTCTAGATTAGATTATTTACTTGCTTTGATTTACTTGCTTTGATTTATTTTATTGCCTAGGATTTAAAAACCAAAACTCAAAATTCTTTTTACTTGCTTTCTTAGATTTAGGCTAGTTTAGGATTTTTGCTACACGATTATTTGCCCTGCAAAGTTTTCCTTGAGATTCGACATTGGGTTTTTACTTACTAAGTGCTAGGATAGATTTCGTTCTATTACGAACACTTTTTAGTGAAACACAGCCTATGGGCTTTACACCAGCTGGGAGATCAGTGATACACCAGGTTTCATTTTTGGTCAGAGCATCTAGCTCTTGGTTTATAGCATCAACCCATTCCGGGTATTTAACAGCTTCCTTAAAAGATTTGGGTTCCCTAACCATTGTCATGTTGAAAAGATAAGAGGTGTGGGACTGTGAAAGTGAAGGACTAATGGCATAGGGAAAAGTAGGTGGTGTGATAGACACATGAGGGGTGAAAGGTTGAGGGGAGATAACTGAGCCAACATAATCTTGCATCCAAGTAGGTGGATGTCTCTGCATGGACCCCCTTCTCTGCACAGGTGGATTCTGATCAGACTGTAGTGGCATTTGAATCAAAATATCATTATGAGGATCTAACTCTGGGCTGATATCTTCTGGGGATTCAAAAGGTAGAACAGGGGTATAGTTATCTGTAGCATCAACAGTACCATCATTGACCACTTCCAGAGGAGGCACATTCAAGTGAGGTTGGGTGCTAACTGCAGGATAGGAAATAGGGGGTTCAGTGTGAGAAGTGGAAGAAGGTGATGATGAATGTTGAAAGGGAAAAGAGTCTGTGACAAATTTCACATCTCTAGAAATGAAAATCTTTTGTTTTTCAAGATCAAAAAGCAAGTATCCTTTATGACAGAGATCATATCCAAGGAAAACTGACTTCACACTACGTGTATCAAATTTACCTCTGTTTGGGATGAGATTAGCAGCATAGGCTAAACAACCATATGGTCTGAGCATGGTAAAGTCAGGTGGATGCCCAAACAGCAGTTCAAAGGGTGTTTTCCATTCAAGAACCACACTAGGTAATCTGTTTATAAGCCAAGTGGCAGTGAGAATGGAATAGGGCCAGAATCTGATGGGCATTCCACTTTGATACATGAGAGCTCTTGCAGTGGCCAGCAAATTTCTATGTCTTCTCTCCACAATGCCATTCTGCTGTGGGCTATAAACACATGACTTTTGGTGAAGTATGCCATGATCAGAGAACAATTGATTCACTTTGTGATTGAGGAACTCACTCCCATGATCTGATCTGAAGACCATAACCTTTCTATCAAACTGAGTGGAGACCATCTGTAAGTAACCATGAAGAATCTGTGCCACCTGATCCTTAGATTGAAGTAGGAAAGTCCATATGACTCTGCTGAAATCTTCAACCAGAGTCAACACATATGAAACATTGCAGATGTTATTCTGAGTATAGGGGCCCCAGATATCTCCATGTACCATCTCAAATGGAGAGGTGGTCATTCTGTTTAAGATAGGAAAATGATCTCTGGCATGTTTTGCTTTGATACACACCTCACAGTTCTCAATCACCTTTACAAGTTCATCAAAATTCTTGCCCTTAGGTATCTGCATATGCTTAAGAGTGGTGATAGATGGATGGCCCATAAATATGTGCCAATCCAATAGACTCATATCTCTAGGATTAAAAAAGCTGATAAGATGCTGTTCTGTAACAACTTCCATAACATACAGATTTTTCTTCATCCTTCCCACACCAACTAGATGATCTGTATGCATTCTTTGAAAAGTACAGTGGGTAGGGAAGAAAGTGCACCTGATATTCATGCAGTCCATCAGTCTTGCAACAGAAATTAGGTTGTGTGTAAATCCTGGGGCAAATAAGACATCATCAAGAACAATATCCTTATTGATCTTGGCTCTTCCAGCTTGAGTCACTGTCCTTGAAGTGCCATCAGGGAAGAATATAAGTGTGGGAGTATCCAATGTATATATGGTATAGAGGAGTTCAGGGTTAGCACAGATATGTGTGCTTGCCCCTGAATCAACTATCCATTCCACCATTTCCATGCTAGGGAGGACAGAGAAGGCATAATGCCCTTCAAAAGGACTTGATTTATGTGCTCCTTGATGCACCATATTAGCATCTCCTTTGGAGTTTCCTGTTGTTTGCTTCTGAATATATTGCCCCATGCACGTAGCAATCTCATTTTGAATCAACTTACTTATATCTTGCCCTGCATCTCTTTGCTCTGATCTATCTGGCATGGCAGTCTCCACCTCTACAGCACTATCAACAAAATTTGCTCTGTTTTGTCCCTGAGCTTCCTTGAGTTTCTTATACCAATCTGGAATTCCATGGAGTTTAAAGCATTCACTAGCATCATGCCCCATTTCTTGGCAGTGAGAACACTTCAGTTTTCTTTTCTCCTCCTTACTAATCCTTCTCTTGAATGGAACTCCTCCTTATTTCTGATAGTGGGGTTGTTTCTGGTTTTGATAGGTAGGCTTAGACCCATACTGCTGTTGAGTAGACCCATAGTTCACCTTATGAACATTCATTGCCATCAAATCTTTGTTATCTCCACCTTGATCATTCAAACGCTTTTGATCCTCTACCTGAACAACCATGGAGTATGCTTGATCCAGGTTAGGTAGAGGTTTCAGCAGCATGATCTGTGTCTTGGTTGATTCATAAACTTCATTCAAACCTACAAGAAAAGCAACAAGCCTGATCTGGTCTTCTCTCTGCATAGACTTTTTCTTAGCATGACAGACACAGTCCAATGGTGGTAGAATCATATCCATTTCTTCCCACATAGCATTCAACTGGTTAAAATAGGCAGCAACAGACAAATTTCCTTGTCTAAACGCATAAATCTCCCTCTGTAATTTAAGAATTTTTGGTCCATTACTCCCACCAAAACGATGAGACAGAGCACTCCACAATTTATATGTGCTCTCTATATGAGAATATGCATCAACCAATTCTTTCGAGATAGAGTTACAAATCCAAGTAGATACAATGTAATCGACCTTAAGCCATCGTTTATAATAGGGAGATTCAGCATCGGGTTCAGGAAATGTACCATCTAATAGCTCGAGCTTGCTGCGTGCAGCAAGAGCTCGTTTGATCGACTTGCTCCAGTTTAAGAAATTTCCACCAGTGAGCTGACCCGAGATGAGCTGCATCCCAGAGTGATCTGTGACCGGAAGATTAAGGATCTCCTCGATCTGGACCTCCATCAGTCCAATACCTTCGATCTTTCGCCCATTTTTCTTTTCTTCATCATTTGTCTCCTTCTTTGGTGAGTGCTGATCATCGTGATCATCGTTTCCCATAGTTTTCAGAATAGTAAGATATTGCTAGAGTTTTAACAGAAAAACAACGAAACCTTTGCTCTTGATACCATGTTGAGAGTGAGAAATTTCGAGAGGAAAGAAGAACATTCAATGTAACAGTAAAAGCAAGTTTTCTTCATTCTTAAGCTTCCAAAAACAGAGTACAAGAGTATAAATATCTCACTCTACACTTTCCACTAACAGCCACAAATCTTAGCCATTCGATCTAGGGCAAAATATCTAACGGCTGAGAAATAAAACCAGAAAAGAGAAAAACGTGATAGTCTAAGATGAAGCATAAATGCGACTTTAGGGAAAACATAAAAACAGCAACTGCACAGCAACAGAAATAACTGCAACTCCATTTGATCTTCAGTCTTCATTTTCTACAGAGATTCCCTAAGGAACGTGGAATACTCCCGGTGAATCCGTTTGAGGATAAGTCGATTGTCGTCAAGGCTGCCAATAGTCTCTTCAAATCTTGATCCAAACCTTTTATGGTGATTGTCATCTCCACAAAACCTAGGAAGTTCGTATTAACTAATCTATCAGTCTCATTTACCTTGACCCCTATCATTGCTCTGAAATTCTCGAAATATGTTTGAGGAAGAGACCCCACAAATGCATTCATAGATAGATCCAAAACTTGTAGCATTTGAAATGGAAGCTTATTAGTCCTCCAAGGCTGCAATGTGCTACCCTGAAACATGTTCGACCTCAAGATGAGCACCCGGAGCTCGGGAAGGCCGTCTTCCATCCAAAAGGGAAATGTGTCTCTTGTCATGTTGTTTCCGACGTCAAGGTTGACTAGCCTCTTGCAGTTGATCAAGGAAGTAGGCAATCGCCCTTCTAATTTATTGTCATTCAAATTGATGGAGAGAAGGCTACAACCTTCTACGAACGTTGAGGGAATGGGGCCACTAAGCTGATTCGAGTGTAAGTGAAAGACCAACAAAGATTTGCTAAAGTTTCCAAAGCACTGTGGAATTGTTCCTTCGAAACTGTTGTTTGAGAGAAGAAGAAACCCGAGGGATGTGAAGTTGCACAAGGAGGAAGGAAGCTCGCCATTGAATTTGTTGGAAGAGAGAAGTAAGTATGTCAAATTTGATAGCTTCCCAATAGTAGATGGTATTGGACCTAAATGTTAAAACATAATTTAGATATATGTCAATACATGCATGTTTCTTAATTTGTAAATGAAAAGAAAAAAGGAAAGAAAGAAAGATGGAAGCTCACCATTGAATTTGTTGTAAGAGAGGTCTATAGTGCTCAATCTTGATAGATTCTCAATGGTAGATGGTATTGGACCTGAAAATCAAAGGAACCTTCGTAATCAATTACTTGAAACATAATCGGGAATGTTATGTATGTACTGAACTTAAAGTATATCGATTTCTAAAAAAATAAAGATATTCATAATGTTAAATATGTAGAAGGAAGAGTTTAATTGATTATTAAAAGAATTTACTTACCCGTTAAAGAATTGTTGCCAAGGTCTAAAAATGATAGTGTTGTCATGTTCCCAAGTTGTGAAGGCAATGCTCCACTAAGCATGTTGTTTGATAACTGAATAATTACTAAGGAAGACATGTTGAAAATGGTTGGCGGCAAAGGACCCGATAAATTGTTAGACATCAAGCTTAGGAATAGTAAATTACGGAGACAATGAATCTCTTGTGGAATAGCTCCTACAAAATCATATCTTCACAAGTTAGTTTTCACTTTTAGAGTGTTAGTTGTGACAATTTTAAATTGTTTTTTCAAAAGAATAAGAAATACCAGACATGATTGCCGAGAAGAATCATGTTTAATTACCATTTAATATGTTGTGAGAGAGGCCTAAGTTCTGCAAATTTGACAAATTTCCAATCCAAGATGGTATTAGACCTGAAAATGGAAGAAACCTTCATATCAATTATTTGTAACATAATCTAGATACATCAATATACGAATCTAATTTGCAAACTAGCAAAAGGAAGAAATAAAAATCTCACCGATTAAAGAATTGTTGTAAATGTCTAAAGATCGCAGTGATGTCATGTTCCCAATACGTGAAGGCAATGCTCCACTAAGCATGTTGTTTGACGCGCCAATCCCTTTTAAGGAAGACATGTTGAAAATGTTTGGCAAGGACCCCATAACTTGTTATTACTCAAAACCAAGTACTGTAAATTATGAAGACGATGAATATCTTGTGGAATCGTTCCTGAAACATTGTACCATCACAAGTTAGTTTAAGTTTTAGATGCTAAAATTAGATGTTTATGTACTTCTATAGCCAAAAAGATATGCATTAAGTAAAATGTAAACAAACTATTGACAATTTTTTTTAGAAGTTAGAAATTATATTTTTCATTATTTGAGGTGTTTCCTTTTTACGAATGCATCTTATCTCATGTTCAAATGTGCCAATTTCATTTGACATTCACTTTGATCGACAGTTGCTCTTGATTCTCCAATTTACCTAGTAATTGATACATGTTGTAACAATTGTGGAATTGTTCTACCCATTTAAGAAATTCAAAACATGATTGCCGAGAGCGGATAGGATTCTTTGTCCCCATTTATATCAATTGTGTACCGGATATTGATTTTATTAGTTTTATAATGTTTTTTTTTTTTTTTTTTTTTTTTTTTTTTTTTTTTTTTTTATCTATAAAAATAAACAATGAAATATTAACAAGATACAATAAAAAAATTATGAAAAAAAAGAATTTAAAAAAGTTATATACCCTAATTTTCAATTTATCAACCCTATTTACTTAATGAGATTGAAATTAAATGCTAAAAATAATTCTAAACCTTAAAATGAATGAATGAACTCTAGAAAATATTATAAAATTATCCCGTCATAATACGTTGAAATTATCGAAAGAAAATATATAAAATTAATTAAAATCGACATCCAGTACACGATTGATACATGAAAATGAGAATAGAGGATCTCATTCGTGCTGAGAGAAAGGAAGCTCACCGTTCAATCCATTGAAGGAGAGGTCTAAGTTCTGCAGATTTGACAAATTCACAATGGTAGATGGTATTGGACCTGAAAATTGAAGTAACCTTCATATGAATTATTTAGAAAATTTCTCAAAATTTCAAGGCAAGAATTAGAAACTGAATTATGGAAGAACTCTCTCTAATATTCAACTCAATAGTTAGTGCTGAAATAAAACTGGTCCCGAGTCAGGACTATGATTTTTTTATTATTACTATTGAGAGTTATTCCTACATAGAGTACTATTAAAGTAAGGGTTTTATAGTAGTTATGTATATGTATACATGCCAGTTGTGACATTTTTGGAATTGTTTTTCACAAAGACGAGATACAAGACATGATTATGGAGAGGAAGGAAGCTTCTCATTACCATTTAATTTGTTGGAAAAGAGGACTAAGTTTTGGAGTTTTGACAATCTTCCAATGGTAGATGGAATTGGACCTGAAAATTAAAGAAACCTTCGTTTCGATTACTTGAAACATAATCTAGATACATCAACATATGATCTAATTTGCAAAATCAGTAAAAGTAGGAAATAAAAGTCTCACCGTTTAAAGAATTACCATAAAGGTCTAAAGATCGTAATGATGTTATGTTTCCAATTTGTGAAGGCAATGCTCCGCTAAGCACGTTGCTTGATAAGTCAATCTGTTCTAAGGAAGACATGTTGAAAATTGGCGGCGGCAAAGGTCCCCACAACTTGTTAAAACTCAAGCTCAAGAACTGTAAAATACGAAGACCATGAATTTCTTGTGGAATAACTCCTGTAATACAATATTTAATTATATCATCACAACAAGCTAGTTTTATTTTAGCTAGCTGAAAATACAGCGCGAGCAACTTATGTAGTTTTGACAATTCTAAACTGTCAACAACCAAATATTTAATTTATTAATGTAAATACTTGATTGCTTGAAATACAACCAATCGCACATATTACTTCAAATATACTGTTCCGTCCCACTTCAATTGAATTATTTAATTTTGATACGAAATTTTAGGCGCAATGTTAATAGTAAAAAGTTATGGTTAATTCTTTCCATTTTAAAATGAGATAATTGAAGTGAGACACCCCGATCAGAGAAGAAAGCTAAGTGAAGTGGGACGGATGCAATATTATATACTCCCTCTGTCCCAATTCACTTGACTTGTTTAATTTCGTACGTGATTTTATGCGCAGTATTAAAAGTGATCAATAAGGAGACCACATTGAAAAGTAAGGATTAGTTCTTTCCATTTTAAGAAATAAACCAATTAAAGTGAGACATCCCGATTACGAAAGAAATCCAAGTGAAGTGAGACGGAGAGAGTATATAAAAGGATTTGAACGATACACGCAAGCTTAGGCAGGAATAATATTATGACAATATTAATTGAATAATAAATATATCATATATATATATATAGGGAGTGGTTCGTGTGCAAATAAATCCTTGCGTGAGAAAATGAGAAAGATGCTTAAAACTATACAAAATCATGCTTAAGTCAGTATATATTTATGCTTACAACACCATTATGTTTTTTAATGTACAAATTCATGCTTAAACCTAGTCATGCTTATAATACCTTATAATCATGCTTAAATCAATTACAACCATAGATCAAATTAAGATCAATGGTCCAGATCTATTCCTATTTCTCACACCAGGACTTATTTCTATATGATACATCCTCTATATATATATACATACTTAATTACCTGTTAAATTGTTCGAACCAAGATATAATGCCTTAAGTCGTGTTGTGTTACCAATTTCTCTGGGCACTTGTCCACCAAAGTTGTTGAATCGCATGTTAAGAATCTCAAGAAGTGGGCATTGGTCCAAACTCAATGGTATCTCTCCCTCCATTTTGTTGAAAGATAGATCAAGTACTTTGAGTGCTTGTAGCTTATTTTGCCTGCAGATGTCCTTCGGAAGGCCACCCGATAAGCCGTTCCTGTTTAAAACAATAGATTCGAGCAACGTCATATTAAAAACGGAGAGAGGAATATGACCATGAAGAGAGTTGTCACTCAAATCTAGAGAAACGAGAGAAGAAAGGTTCCCGATTTCCGGAGGGATCCTGCCTACGAGTTTCATACTCGATATATTCAATCCGGTCACCCTACTGTAACTCGAATCGCAAGTAACTCCGAACCAACTGCAAACGGAGGTTTGAGCAGTCCAATTGTTTTTTTATCACATTATAAGGATCGGAGGTGACGAGGGATTTGAAGGCAAGAAGGGAAGACTCGTCCCTTTTATTTTGACTACTAATTACATAAGAGAACATGAATGTGAATATGAATATTGTGATGAGTAGGGATGGTGGGGGAAATAATCTCTCCATAACTGCTAATCGAGGAAACAAGGGGCCTAACTAATGCCTTATATATATATATTCAACATGCGAAAGCAAAATAGATCACGTGTTCTCGAGTCAAGCCAGGTCAATATACCCGTTGCGGTAACTCTTAATGTGTCAATCGCTGGTGTGGTAGTGCTAGGATTATCTTCCTTACGGGAAATTATAATGTAAACTAATAGATTCTCAAATATGAATTAATAGATTCTCACTATCTCTACAAGTTTGAGCTTTTAGATGAGACAAAATTTTATCATTCATACTAACTTTAAGGCTTTAGCTAGCCTGCTGTTTATAATAGCACCCCTCTGTTTCTTTTAAAATAACCGCTTTCTTTTGGACACGGTTATTAATATAATTAAGATTTATTGTAAATGACGGTGGCCTACATACTTTAAATGGGCTAACGAGTGAGTGCACATGAGTTGTTGGGCCAAAATAAGAAACTGACCATTTCGAATAAACCTCAAAATGAAAACGTAGTCCATTTCAAAAGAAACTGATAGAATATACATTCAGTCCTAATATTTACAACGATTTAATTTAAAACACATTCTAGTGGCAAAACGCCCTCTCTCCAACTAAAGGATCGGGGTTTGAGACACATCATCTGCGTGCGTGGGTGTGAGTCAAACTAGGCAGCCATAAATATTAGTATAGTAGTAGTAAATTTGGAAATTAAGGGAAAGAAAAGACGAAGGATGGCTGATTAGTCAAACTAGACAACTCACCAACTTTGTTCTATTATTATTTTATTAATTTATTATCCCTGTAACAACCATAGTACTCTTTCATTATATTAAAATGTAACGAAATATGCATAAGTTTTTATATTTTAATTCGTACTTAAATAACATGCATTGCCATACACTTATGAAGTTGATAATTGTAAGAAATCAATAAAACATTGGATTAGAAAATTTATTAACATGAATTAATAATAATTAATTTTTTTTACTGTCCATAAAAAAATATACACCTTTTAGTCTTTTATCCATGCACTTTCACTTTAGAGAATATATAGTGATTTACCCACTTTCAAGTTCTAAAACAAAATTTTGCTTTGTATCTTAAAACACTAAAATTATACCCAATTTTTGCTTTGGTTTCCAATTATACCCTTGCTTTTTAGGCTTGAGTATTACTTTTCACCAATTTCTTCTTCATATATGCATAACCTCCCTCTCTCTCTCTATTTTTGAAACTTCACTCACTCTCTCTCTCTTTCTCTCTCTACCGCTCTCTCTCTTTCTCTCTCTATTCAACTTCCTCTTTCTCTCTCTCTCTCTCTCTCTCTCTGTGTCGATGGATTTTCTGGGTATCGGAGGATCGGGCCGGATTTGACGGTGGAGATGGAGTTTCTGGGGATCGGCTGGAGGGGGATCGAGGAGAAGAAGTTGGAGCTCTCGAAGGCGGAGTACTTGTCGATTAGGGCGGAGGTGGTGTAGGCGGTGGAGAGAGGGGTGTAGGTGTTGGCGGAGATGGAGGCGCCGGAGATTGTGCGGTACGCCGTCGTCTGCTGGGCGGCGGCGGCGACTGTTGGGTCGTCGGAAGATTGGATTTTGTGGAGTGGGTCGGGAGGGATTTAGCAGAAGGAGTGGCCCAAGCCCTCATCCAGTGGGTCGGAGAAACACACGGCGACGTCGTTTCGCCGCCGGGAAATATCGCCGGCCTCGCAGGCGAAGCACGGCCTCAGCTTCCCGATTCCGTTCCCCATTTCAAGTTACTGCTAAAGATGCTTCAGCAATTGATCTGGATCTTAAGCTTTAGTTAGTTTTATTATTTTTCTTCCTTTTTTCGATCTGATTTCCATTTATGATTGAGTTGGTTTGTTAATTAATTGTGGATATACGAGATGATTACTTTGGTTCGATCGTGTATTAATTTGGTGAATACTTCTTCTTTTGATGGAATTGTTTAATTTGAAAGTCAATTGGGTTGGGTATGATTACTCGAAACCATCAAACTTTGTTTCGCTTTTTGAAATTTGAAAACTAAAGTGAGCACACTATCTACGAATGCTATCCTCTGTCCCGATTACTTAAGAACACAGTACGAAATACAAAAAAAGATTACTAATCTTGTGTAAGTTTTTATTCATTTATATGATATACTAAAGTACACAGTACGAAAGGAAGAAAAGCTTACTGCGTACTTAAGTACACAGTACGAAACACAAAAAAAGATTACTAGTCTTGTATAAGTTTTTGTTCAATTTATATGACATACTAGATATACTAAAGTACACAGTACGAAAGGAAGAAAAGCTTACTGTGTACTTAAGTACGCAGTACGAAACACTAAAAAAGATTACTAGTCTTGTGTAAGTTTTTGTTCAATTTACATGATATACTAAAGTACACAGTACGAAAGGAAGAAAATCTTACTGCGTACTTAACTACAAAGTACGAAAGGAAGAAAATCTTACTGCGTACTTAAGTACGCAGTACGAAACACAAAAAAAAGATTACTAGTACTTATTTGTATGGAACACAGTACGATTTGTAACACCAAAATTACCGGAAAGAGAGAGAGAGAGAATTGGTGGTCAAAGTCAAAAAGCAAAAAGCAAAAAGCAAAAAGCAAAAAGTAAAAAGCATAAAACAAGGGCATTTTGGTACAAAATTTGAAAATATGGGTATAAGTTGTGTTTTTTAACATACAAAGCAAAATTTTGTTTTTTAAGTTGAAATTGTGTATTTTCTTTTTTCCCTCTTCACTTTAACACACATATCTACAATTTTCTAATTCTCGTGTTTAAATAGACTAAGAAATGTACTTCTCCCATCCCTTTTAAGAGGATACATTTTCCTTTTTGATATGTCCTCAGTAAGAGGAAATGTAAAAATTATTAAAAGAAAATAATACCATTTACACATACTCTCTCCACTTTAACACACAAATCTATCATATATAAAATCTCATGTCCACAAAAAATTGTATTATCTTACGAATGACAGAGGGAGTAATATTGGGAGGGAAGGAGTAAAAATATTTAGAAATATGGGTGCTGCCTCCACCTTTGAAACAAATTGGAACAGTCTAAAATTTTAGATATGGGCTAAGAAGGTGTGTTGTGTCTAATTAAGTATGATAAGAATAGAAGGCCCAAGTTTAGAAAGGGGCTAAAATTATAAGTAAAAACTTCTTTAAGAGGCCAATTTATTATTAGGTTGCGTTCTTTTTTACGGGAAAGATAATGAGAGAAATGAAAAAATCACCGTCTTAAATAAAGACATTTCTTCTGGTTATGCTTTTAAGTTTGTATATCCGCTAAAACTAAGCAGAATACAAACATTTTGTATAATCTCATTCACACATAATCAACGGCAAACGAAATAGATACAGAGATAAAGGTCATATATATATATACCTCTTAAATTGTTCAAACCAAGGTTTAATTCCTTAAGATGTGTGATGTTCCCCATTTCTATAGGCATCTGTCCACCAAAATTGTTTCGAGACAAGGCTATATATAGATATATATATATGTATCTGTAGTAACAACGCTAAGAGAACATAACAAGACGACTATACGTGTTAGTATGCCTTGAATCAGTTTGTCACTTTGCAGAGCTGTATGGGGACTTGTTGTCTATTTAATTGGGCCTAATTGGCGTATTAGGTCTAGCCGTCTGATTTGCTCTATTTATATTGAAATAGGGCACAAACTCTGTAATTTGTAATTGTCGTCATAATTCAATTTGTTCGCCGTTTCCTGCCCGTGAATGTAGCCAACACAATATTGGTGAACCACGTAAATCTGTGTCTCTTTACATTTTTTTTTATTCGATTATTCAGTTATCCTATTTCGTCACAGCAATACGAGGTGAGAAAGTAGGAAGAATGGAGATAATCATCCCATATTGTAGCAGCTAATTGTTAACAAGAAGCTCACCTAATGCGCTTTAATTTGTATTTTTCTAGAAAAAAAAATGTTTATCAGAAGAAGTGAATTGCCAAAGTAGAAGCTGCATATAAACGAATTTGATTTCCCAACGACTTCAAATTTAATCGCGTAACTATAAGTAGAGATTTATATATAAAGCGGAAATCAAGTAAAAATGCAGAAGTAGCAAATCCAAAACAAAGACATGAACAAAACCAAAAGAAAGAAACAAGTCCAGCAAGAAATGAAGGAGATCACAACTATCTCTTTGGATCAACGACTTCTCCTCCTCTGTGTCTGTGCTGGTGAAGCTCTGCGGCCTCTTTTGCGTGTCCTCATTATATAACTGTATTTGTATCCGACCCCGAAAAACAATTCCACCAACCATATTGGCCTTCCAATTCTGATAATGCACCAACCAATCCCAATCCCAACTGCGAATCCACTTCCATATCCCATTGTCACACTTCTCCAGCTAAATCCGTCCATAAAACCACCATCCTCGTCGTCTTCTTCTTCGGCTTTTGGCAGCTCCACATCGTCGCCTTTGCATTTCCTCGTCAACGGAACTCCACACAGTCCCATGTTCCCCACGTACGAATCGTTCTCAAATGTGGAGAACTGCTTCAACCGCGGGATTTCTCCTGTAAGATTATTCATCGAAAGGTTTAAAGTCGAAAGAAATGTCAGCCTCGTCAGCTCACTCGGGATCTTTCCGTCCAGTCTGTTGGAAGAGAGGTCCAACGATTCAAGTGCGCTCATATTTCCAAGAGAGGGAGGTATGTTCTCTATCAGGCTATTGTGAGACAGATTCAAGTACTTGAGAGACTTGAGATTTCCCAAGAAATGTGGAATACTGCCTGTGAATCTGTTCGAGGATAAGTCGATTGTTGTCAACGATGCCAACAGTCTCTTCAAATCTTGTTCCAAACCTTTAATGGTGAGTGTCATCTCCACATAAATTAGGAAGGTAGTATTGGTTAATCTATCCGTCTCATTTTCCTTGACCTCTATCATTGCTCTAAAATTCTGGAAATACGTCTGAGGAAGGGATCCCGCAAATGCATTCATAGATACATCCATCACTTGCAGATTCCGAAATGGGAGATTATTGTGATGAGGAGACAACATGCTACCGTGAAACATGTTAGACCTCAAGATGAGAACACGGAGCTCGGGGAGGTCGTCTTCCATCCAAAATGGGAATGTGTCTTTTATCATGTTGTTTCCGACGTCGAGCCCCAATAGATTTTTGCAGTTCGTCAAGGAAGTAGGTAATCTTCCCTCCAATTTGTTATCATTCAGTCTGATGGAGAGAAGACTACACCCCTTACTAAATGTTGATGTGATGGGGCCGCTCAACTGATTTGAGTTCAAATGAAAGATGAGCAAAGATTTGGTAGAGTTTCCAACGCAACGTGGAATTGTTCCTTCCAAACTGTTATTCGAGAGAAGAAGGATTTGGAGGGATGTCAAGGTACAGATGGAGGATGGAAGCTCACCATTCAATCTGTTGGAACCTAGGTGCAGGGTCCCTAGATTTGATAGATTTCCAATGGTTGATGGTATTGGACCTAAATGTACGTAGGTGAAAATTTTAATAGTATTTACTTGAAACATTATCTACATACGAGTCGAAGGATTAAAGTGACGTATTAGAATTTTATTGGATTGTAATTTTTTATTTAAATAAGGGTCTCTATATTAGTAGACGTCTTAATTTTATTTATTTATTTTATTATTATTATTTTTTTAAGTTTACCAACTAATAGAAAGATGATTGTCGAGTTGAAGATGGAAGATGGAAGCTCACCACTTAATATGTTGGAAGAGAGGTCTAATTGCCGCAAATTTGATAAATTCCCAATGGTAGATGGTATTAGACCTGAGAGTCGGAGAAAATTTTTCACACTAATTACATGAGACATAATTTGGATATGAAATTAGTCATATGAGTTGAAATTTCTTTAACTGTAAAATAATAAAATCCACATTGTATTTCATGAAGCTATTCTTAGAGACTCATGCAGAAGGAGGATGGAAGCTCACCATTCAATCTGTTGAAAGGCAGGCGAAAGACCTCCAAATTTGATAGCTTCCCAATGGTAGATGGTATTGGACCTAAAGATTGAACAAATCTTAATATGAATTATTTATGAGAAGTGATATGTTATTCACCTTATGCTAATCACCTTCGTGGGCACCTTCGTCATTTTTTCATTTCGACATTATTTTGTTCAATTTTTTCAATCGCAATCTATTCTAATACCTTATAAATTAATATTGAAATCACTAAATATATATATATATATATATATATATATATATATATATATATATACTAGTAGAGATTACGTGCATTCGCACGTAAATCCTACTATTGAACTATTGATTCATTCATCTCTTTGTTTCGTTGCAATATATTTTATGAATAGTTTTAGAATTTTTATAAATTTATATGTTTATTTATTAATAATTGTATTAGATTAGTAGAAAAATCAAAATACTTATTTGTATATAGCTCTATAGTTCTTTTCTTTATCTTCAAGGATATATGATAAATGTAGTGGTTAAATTATATGTTTTCATGTTTTATTATATAATTATAACCAATCAATTTGTTTTATGGGAGCTTGAGCTATGAAAAAGAAAAAATAATTTAAACTAAATATCTATACCTAATAATATAAAAGTGTCTTATATTACTTTGAGAAGGATAATAATATTGATGAATTTACGCTGAAATCGATAATAATAGTATATCTATTCAATTATAATGTGATACTTTAATTAAATATTTTTTGTGTAGGCATCATAATTAAGAATATTATATTTAACTTTTTTATAATAAAATAAATCACGATGATATTACAATATTGACCTTAAACTAAACTTTATTCTAGGGACAAAATAGGTAAACCAAAATTTGTCACACAAGACACTTTTATAATAGGTATAGATATATATAGGATGGATCATATAGAAATAAGTCCTGGTGTGAGAAATAGGAATAGATCTGGACCATTGATCTTGATTTGATCTATGGCTGTAATTGATTTAAGCATGATTATAATGTATTATAAGCATGACTAGGTTTAAGCATGAATTTGTACATTAAAAAGCATAATGGTGTTGTAAGCATAAATATATACTGATTTAAGCATGATTTTGTACAGTTTTAAGCATCTTTCGCATTTTAGCACGCAAGGATTTATTTGCACACGAACCACTCCCTATATATATATATATATATATATATATATATATATATATATATATATATATATATATATATATATATCAATGCTCGATTTGTTCGTTTTTTCTTCTAAGTTCAAAAAATGCATAATAAAATAAATCAAGCTTTGATATTTATATTTTTTTTTGGATCTAATGATTTCAATATTAATTTATAATGTATTAGAATATATTACAATTGAAAAAATCGAAAAAAATAATGTCGAATACGAAGGTGCCCACGAAGGTGACTAGCATATCATTTCTGTTGGTCCCGGGAAAGAGTAATTGGTGTATGGGGGGGGGGGGGGAATACACCAATAACCAACCGTTTTTGACTTTTGTAAAATCAGTTTGATCTGCAGGTCGATTGTCAAGGTCGACCTTATCAGAGGCAGTTTGATCTATCAAGCTTGTATGGTATCAAGCTTGATCTATCAAACTGTTAATGCGGAAGTTGGTGGAGGTTGATTACTCTTTGAAAAATCTTAAGTCAGAATATGGATAGCAGGTTGATTCGTGTAATGCAGGTTGATGCACGTCAGTTTGATAATGAATTGAAAGAGCGATAAATAGAGAGAGAGAGAAACACCGCGATGTAGCGTGGTTCGGAGAAACCCTCCTACGTCCACGTCAGGTCGACTCGACCTGAGAATCCCTTTTCTTTTGGATCCACCTCTCTCTTATTTATACTGACTGAGTATCAGTTCTAGCTACAATCTATCTTGAGAGTAACTAGACACGAGTTTTGGGTCGTGACCCTTACAACCTTCGTACTGGAACGTACAAACTACCTAACGCTGTTACAGAGCTTGACTAACTCTATAATGGCGAAAATAAGAACAAGCTTTCTAACTTCGAACAAGTCGGAGAAGAAGTTGCTTGAACAAACGACAAGCAGCAGTGAACGCTTCGTCGTTGTGGTGTTTTTCGGAATCGGAAACCTCTCTTCTTCAAGTGTTTGGGAAACTAATCGGATTTCGAACACTTGAATGGATTTGAGCTTTGAGAGAGATTTGGGCAGAGATATGGCGTTGATAGCTTGTGTTTCCCGTACTTGAATCCGAAAATGGCTGAAGTATTTATAGGCAGTTTTGAAAAACTAGCCGTTGGAGTCGGGCTGACGTGGCACTAGCCGTTGGATGCTGACTCACTTCTAGCCGTTGGGAATATTCGTCCTTGCTGGCACTCGACGTGGCAAGGATCAGGTCGTGACGCTCCATGAAGGTGGAGCATCGACCTTGATTGATAATCCAGCTCTTGAAATCTTCTAAGGCAATGCCAGCTGGAAGCTTGATAGGAGAGGTCGATAGATAGGCTGATGATCCAGCTCGATCCAATTGAGGCAGGTCGATACATCGACCTTTCTCTTACAGGGTGGATCGAACTTGACACTTAAACGATAAAGGGCATCGACCTGCACTAACAGGTAGCAGGTCGATCTATCGGCCTTGACCCTAAACAAGTAAAATATGCCTAAGTGTGGTTTCGATAAACATCATCAAAATCAAACTGCAGGGGGTTCCCAACAATTTCCCCCTTTTTGATGATGTCGAAACCAAACACTTTACAAATAATTCCTAAGAAGAAACACTGAGAGAATGGTATCAGAGCTTCCCTTAAATTTTCAATTATGAATATTGAGAAGGAATTAAATGAAAGACAGATAATAAAGCATAATAAAGCAGTAAGGCAGATGCCTGGACAAAGAGGTATTGTCATCAGGACGAAAGATGATTTTGTTTCATTAAGCTCGATAGCTGAATACATGAAGAATTTACATCGGGCTGAGAGCATAAATGAAAAACAAAATATTACAATCATCTACATAGCCTGGATCTTGGCACGGGCTGCTGTGCGCTCTTCTTGGATCTGCTCCCTTGACAACGTCTGCATGCTTGCGTAGATTCCATCCCTGATACGACGATAGTCGGGATCGGAATTCGATACGTTGACGCCTAGGCCGATGGCAGTTTGGGCGATGTACTGGTCGATTCGAGAGTAATCCATATACTCCGAAGCACCAAGACGTAAGGGCGCAAAATATTGCTGAGCAGGGGCCCTTATCGTCACACCAGCCTCTGCAGCCTTCTTCTTGAGCTCACCAATGAATTTTTGGTATGGAAACTTGCGCATATAGGCTGCATACGCTTCATCGGCATCGGCAGGCAGGGAGGGATCCTTGATGAAGTAGTGCAGGAGGATGAAGCACGAATTGAGCTCCCGCAGCAGGTTGTTCTGAGATTCATCAAGCCAATCAACGACCTGCTGCAATCCTCCTGCATTCAAAACAAGAGCGGACTGGCTGATCCAGTCCAACTCTCTCTTCCTTCTAGCCTCAGCAGCACGGCGCTCTGCCTTGAAGCGCTGCTGCTCCTCTTGATTTGCAGCCTGCTCCGGCGTAGCACCAGCCAGCACCATGGCGGAAATGAGATCGGCCTCTGCTGCCAATCGAGCTTTGGCGGCAGCAGCCTGCTCCGCACCAAGCTGGGAGATAGGATCGGCATGAGAGGCAGCGGCCTTGGGTGCAACGACCTGGGAGGGCTTCTTTTGAGAAGGAGGAGCCTTGGATTTTGGGGCCGGGGCCTTCTTTTTCTTCGCGGAGGTGGCAGCTCGCTCTTCTTCCCCCTTTTCGACATCATCAGAAAGGGTTTTAATAAGGGAAAGAAGAGTAGCATCCTCCTGCTGCAGCTTTGTCACGGCATCCTTCAACTCCTGCTGGCCATTGAGAAGGGAGGAGATGGTGCCGTGAATTGCGTTGATCTGTTCGTTGGAGGTCGATGCCGAGTTTGAGATAGAAGAAGCCAGTTCGGTTATTCGCTCATCGACCTTCTCCACATCCTCCAATACTTCCGCGATTTGGTCGCGGGATGCCATGTTGAGCTCATCAAGCTGGCCAGGAAGGAGCTTGTCAGTATATTCCTTCAAAAGCCTCACTGCAAAATCAGTGACACGCTCCTTGGCAACTTCATCGGCCTGGGCCTTGGCTTCATTAATAATATCGGCCCGGACCTCGGCTATGGCCTGCTTGATTTGGTTGGGGAGGCTGGTGATGATGGACTCGAGCTTGGCAGAAATATCATCCAGCGCAGCCTCCACATCGACCCTTGGAGACGGAGCAGCAGCAACTAGAGGCTGATCATCACCCTCAATCCTGGGTGATGATTGCTCCGGGGTTTGAATCCGATCAAACTCGTCTCCGGCTTCGGTGGCGGAGTTATACAGGGCGCGAGAGTGCGCATATAGGGGGCGAAGGTCGATGCCCAAAATTTTGGCTTCGACCTTCATGCGGCGAAGCACCAGCTGGCGAAAATTGGAGGCCGCATCCTCCACGGTGTAGAAACCGAACTCCGATTCAAGAGCCAGCTCCTCGACCTTCAGGTCGTCGAGAGTGACGACCTGCAGCAACGCCTCGAACATATAGTAATAACTCGACTTACAATCCAGGTAGAACTGGAGGCGAGTGGCGAGGTCGAGAGACTTGGGGAGTTGGTTAATCCCCGGCATCAGGTCGATGACCTTCAGCCTGGCCTCCGCCTTCTTGGCAGCGACCTGGGAGTGAGCAGCAGACATTGGCTGCTCAACGAACGGCTGGACCTCCAGCACGACGTCCTCCTCCACAGGCGCATCTCGAACTGGGGAAGGCAGTGATTCTTCCGCAGTGAGATCCTGGATCTCGACAGATCCAGCTCGTTGGACGAGGGGGGACCTCACTGGCGAGGGAGCAACGACCTGCGAGGAAGATGCAGGCCGTTTCAGCGAGGCGGACGGCTCGCCGGCGGAACGGACTGGAGATGGAGTCCGTTCGGCTGATGGAGAGCGCGATGGAGAGCGCGAAGTCTCCGTGCGAGCTGCAGGCTCATCGAGCTGCACGGGAAGGACTTTATGCATCGGCCTGGGAGGGCTACCGGAGGCCGACTGCATTTTGCGAGGGGGAGTCCTCTTCACGGGCTGGCCCTTCTTGACAGGGCGAGAGGGGACCAGATCGAAATCGGCCTTCCTTTTCTTTTGAAGGGGTCGATCTGGGATCCTCCAACCAACTTTGGAATGGCCGGTTCTGGCGAGATGCTCCCGGACAGAGTCTGGGGAGTTGTGGTAGATTTGCGGTGCCACCCCAATCGCCATCTCAAGCTGATGGAGATCTTTTGGAATAAACAGAGCGGGGAAGTCCGGATCTCTGGACCACGTCCTCTGCTTGAAGTGGGAGATGATGATGGAGGTCACCTTTGTCCCAAGGCGAAGCGGCTTGTCGTTGCGGAGAGATACTTTTACAACGGCCTCTCCCTCCGTCTCGCAGATGATCATCCTGGCTTCATCCCAAAGCAGAGAGACCAACAATTTGTCCCAACTGATGGGCAGGTCGAGCACTACGGCCGCCAAGATCTGGAATTTGAAAGGGGTGACCTGGTCGTAGTTCCCGAGAAGCCCCAGAAAACACTTCTGCACGAAGTCCATCAAGAGGCGATATTTAGGGCGGAGTTCGCTCCTCTTGAATGCGACTGGCACGAACTGCCTTCGCTCGATTAGGACACGATCTGCAACCTGCTGCAGTTGGTCCCTAGAAATGTCCGCGAGCTGCATCGTTCCCTCTTCATCAATGTCGAAGGCCGCTTTCACAGCATCAAGAACGTTGATGGTGGCCACGGACTTCGTGGTTCCAATAGAGACGGTGTGGGTGGATACGGAATCTCCTTCATTCCAATTGTAGAAGAAGGCACCCACAAGCCTGGGGAGGTTCTTCGCCGGCCGGGTGGAGATGATCTGATGGAATGAACGGCACTTCTCCACCATGGCGAACATGGAGTCGAGATCGTGAAAACCGAAGTTTTCACGCACCATGTAGGGCTCGAACTTGATGCGAGCCGTCAAGAACTCTTCTACTTCTGACCACTGCAATTCTTTACGACCAGAGGGTAAAATATTTGCTGCCATTGTTGTTTTCTGCAGATTTTCCAAAAGAGATTAGAAAGAGAACCAATCGTTTTTCGAGAAAAGATAGAGAAACACAGTTAACAACTTGACAGGAAATTAATAGCATAAATGATAAAAAAAAAGCACAAACCACTGCGAGTGATTCGAAGCAGAGAGTGAAGAAGCAGAGAAATGATGATCACGACGGCGGCAGTTTAAAATTTTGCAGAGAAAATTAGGTTTTAGTAGATGAAGATGATAAGAATCAGTAAAGATTTTGAGAGTAAACTGCATGACATATATAGATTTTTCGAACGGTTGAGATCGTTCGAATTTGAAAAGGTTAAAGTTGCAGTATTAATCCTCAACCGCAGATCGTGGGCGCGTGGAATGTGTAACGTTTCACATCCGCGCGTGAAGAGGTTGGAACGTGCATAAATATGCACTTTTACAGAAAAATGGCAGGGAATTAAATGTAGCCTCGGTCAACGTGTCAAAACTTGACACTTGACTAGATGTGTTGAGAAAATGGTAATCATTACTCCCTTTTTCCTCATTTTCTGCAAATTTGCAGTCCCTTAAACAATGAAACACATTGAGAAATAAATAACATAAATAAATGAAAAATTCAATGCGTATTAAAGAAGTTATAAGACAAAAGGGTGATACTGCCCTTTTGATTCATCCTTCATAAATGCAGTTGCATTCAGGTTGATATCGGTCCGATGATATCGGCCTGGTGATGGAGAACGTCCTGTCGAAATGAACGGCATGTGTTTGTGACATCGGCCTGGACATATGACATCGACCTGGTGAGGGAGAACGGCCTGTCGAAATGAACGGCCTGTACATATGACATCGACCTGGCGAGTTGGAACTGCCTGGACTTAAGATGTCGGCCTGGCGAAATAAACGCCCTGAAGATGGACATCGTCCTTTGTTCCCCCTCAAATGATGGATCACTTTGGCTAAGTGTTCCCCCTCAATTTGAGGAATGCAGGTCGATCTATTGAATAGTCGACGGCCTGATGATGGACACGGCCTGTTGACAGACACGGCCTGTTGACAGACACGGCCTGTTGACAGACACGGCCTGTTGACAGACACGGCCTGTTTAAATAGTGTCTCCCTGTTCAATGGTATCGGCCTGTTGAGTAGATGACGGCCTGTTCCCCCTTAATATCGGCCTGCTTGCAAGGAGACTGCCTGCTTGTTGGTCCCGGTTGTTGGTCCCACAAGCTTTTGAGAAATTTGGCAGGTCGACGAGGAGATAACGGCCTGAAGGCTTACGATCGGCCTGATGTCTCAACATTTAGTAACCCCAGCTTTCCACATAGCATTTTGAATCTTTCTTCGGCTAGGGGTTTGGTTAGAATATCAGCTCGTTGAATGTCAGTGTGAATCTTCTCTATAACCACGTTCTTCTTTTCCACGTGATCACGAATAAAGTGATGTCTAATATCCACGTGCTTGCATCTAGAGTGAAGAACTGGATTTTGAGTAATGGCGATGGCACTCGAGCTGTCGCAGAATATAGGCACTTCACTGACTTCAACTTCATAATCCTTAAGTTGTTGCTTGATCCACAAGATTTGTGCACAACAACTTCCTGCGGCCATGTACTCAGCTTCTGTGGTGGAGGTGGCTACTGAAGTTTGCTTCTTTGAAAACCAAGAAATCAGCTTGTTTCCGAGAAAATGGCAAGTACCCGAGGTAGATTTCCTATCGAGCTTGCACCCTGCATGATCAGAATCTGAATAACCTGTAAGCTGCAAATTATCATCACAAGGATACCAAAGACCTAGATTTGTGGTTCCTTTGATGTATCGAAGAATTTTCTTTGCTGCTTCCAAGTGAGATTCCTTCGGATTAGCTTGAAATCGAGCACACACTCCAACTGCAAAAGTGATGTCAGGTCGACTAGCAGTTAAATAAAGTAATGAACCAATAATACCCCTGTACTGTGTTATGTTGGCAGGTTTTCCTTGGGGATCCGGGTCGATCTTCCCACCAGAGAGCATTGGTATTTTGACTGGCTTGCTGTCTTTGACACCAAACTTGTCAACCAGCTCGTGTGCGTACTTTGTTTGGCTAATGAAGATTCCTTCATCGGACTGCTTGACCTGCAACCCTAGAAAGAAATTCATTTCCCCCATCATAGACATTTTGTATTTTTCCGTCATGAGGTTACCAAATTTTTCGCACAGTATGGGAGACTTAGATCCAAATATAATATCATCAACATAAATTTGTACTAAAAGGATATGTTCATTCACTTTGATAGTGAATAGCGTCTTGTCGACTGAACCACGCTTGAATCCTGATTCGATGAGGAAAGATGATAGCGTCTCGTACCAAGCTCGAGGAGCTTGCTTAAGACCATAGACGGCCTTGTGCAGTTTGTAGACTTTGCTTGAATCACCCTCCTCGAATCCAGGAGGCTGTTCCACATAGACTTCCTCTTCAAGGATGCCATTGAGGAACGCGCTTTTAACATCCATCTGGTAGACTTTGAATCGTTGATGAGCAGCATAAGCTAGAAACAGCCTTATAGCTTCTAATCTTGCAACGGGGGCAAATGTCTCATCATAGTCGATTCCTTCTTGTTGACAGTAACCCTTTGCTACCAGTCGGGCTTTGTTTCTGACAACTTCTCCGGATTCATCTCTCTTGTTCTTGTAAACCCATTTAACTCCAATGACGCCTTGATGATAGGGACGATCAACTAGTGACCATACTTCATTTCTTTTGAATTCATTGAGTTCTTCTTGCATGGCTTCTATCCAGTCAGCATCTTGAAGAGCTTCATAGGCATCCTTGGGTTCTATGCGAGAGAGATAGCAACTTAGAAGTGCACTTTCACCAATCGTCCTTCTCGTTCGTACTCCTTGGTTTGGGTTCCCAACAATGAGCTCTTTCGGATGATCATCGATCCATCGTCTGCGTCGTGATCTTTCTTCATTTGAAATGATTGGCTCGGGCTCATTAATGGGTTCATCAAACTCCGGGTGAGTTGAAGGTTGATCAGTGGGCACATGCTGTTGCTCGAGCTGTTGATCAGGCTGCTGTTCGGCCTGGATGTTGAGCTGCTCCATTGTGTTATCGAGCTGCTCAATTTGGGATGTAAGGTCGTGAACAGCGTCAGTCTTGGGGACTGAGGGAGGGGGATCAGCCTGGTTAAGTCCGACTGATGTATTACAGCTCGTATTATCATTTGCATCACTTCCCCCTTGCCGTGTGACCTTAGGATCAGATTGATCCTCTTCCTCCAAATCATTTGGAGTCCATACTAGCAGGTCGTCAATGGGGGAGTTAGACGGCCTGTTAGCAGCGGGCTGTTCTGTACCTGTACTTGATTCTCTGTACAGACAAGTAGATTCATCAAACACAACATGAGGTGTTACCTCCACAACTAGGGTTTTCTTATTAAAGACTCTATAAGCTTTGCTAACCTCTGAGTATCCTAAAAATACTCCTGGATCGGCCTTGCTATCAAAAGTCTTCAATTGAGATTTCCCATTGTTATGAATGTAACACAAACACCCAAAAGCTTTAAAATACTTTAACCTGGGGAGCTTGTTGTTCCACAGCTCGTATGGAGTCTTTCCATGTCGGGTCGTGATGATCGACCTGTTTTGGGTGTAGCAGGCTGTGTTGACGGCCTCTGCCCAAAACTTCTTTGGAAGATTGGTTTCATCCAACATGGTACGAGCTGCTTCCTTCAGCGATCTGTTACGACGTTCTACCACGCCGTTTTGTTGAGGTGTGCGTGCGGCTGAAGTTTGATGATGAATCCCACTCTTTGTGCAATATTCTTCGATCATTGCATTGATAAATTCGGTGCCTCGATCTGATCGAATGGAGATGATGGATTTCTCCTTTTGATTGCACAGCTTGCTCAGCAACGCAGGTAGCTTCTCCAATGTCTCCTTCTTTTTGTACATGAAAATAACCCACGTAAATCTAGAATAATCATCTATAATAACGAGAGCATATTTTCTACCGTTTATGCTCAAGGGAGTGACTGGACCGAAGAGGTCGAGATGGAGAAGTTCCAGAATTCGATTTGATGATTGTGCCGTCACGCTTGGAAAGGATGATCTTGTTTGCTTTCCAGCTTGACAGGCTCTGCAGATGTGATCACGATCGAAGACTTGATCTGGCAGGTCGTTCACCAGCTTGTTGCGTGCGAGCTTGTTGATGGCCTTGAAGTTTAAGTGACTCAACCTCTTATGCCATAGCCAGCTTGTCTCGGAATCGGCCTTTGTGACCAGGCAGGTCTCTATCCAATCTGTCCATTGTACAATATAGAGTCTATCCTGCAAAATTCCGGTAAGAAGAATTTCTCCTTCCTCATTTTTCACGAGACACTTGTTAGCGGTGAATTCTACTCGTTTACCACTCGAGCAGAATTGCGACACAGAAAAGAGGTTATGATTAAGACCTTCAACATAAGAGACGTTAGAAATAGTTGTTTTACCAACTGTTAGATCGCCCTGGCCTCTAGTAAATCCCTTAGAATTTCCTCCAAAGGTTACAAGTGGCCCGTCTCGTTCTTGGTAATTTGAAAGAGGCGTTTTGTCACACGTCATGTGCTTTGAGCATCCACTATCAATGATCCATACAGCTCCATGAGCTGCTTGGCTCCTTCTTTGAGCCTTCCCAACCTGCAATTAGTTAAACTTAGCAACCCATTTGAGATTGGGTGCTACATCGGTTGCGGGAACGGCCTTTGGAACCCATATTTGCTTCACCGGTCTGCTTCTATTCGAGGCTGAGGACGAGGCAGAAGCGGTCTTGGGCTTAGGAGCCTTGGATTTCTTCGAGCGGGGGCGACGAGACTGATAATATTGTTCTTCATAAAACCCAGGTTGATACTGCCAGTCTGAAAAATTTGACTGTTGAGAATAGTGGCAGTAGCACCCTTGATAATCCGGGTGGAAGAACTCAGGGTGATACGGCCTTTGATAGTGCTGGCCTTGGTATCGCCCTTGATGAACAGCCTTATTTTGATGGTAGGGGGCAGGTCGACGTTGCTGGGCAGGTCGACTCTCCTTCTTTTGAGGAGCGGGCTGTTCTTTCTTTCGTTGCTTTATGAGGATGGCCTGGGGCTGTCGAGCTGGATTCTTCAGCTTGACCATCTTATCAGGGAGAGTTTGATTGGCTTTCCGAACATTCTTTGATTTAGGCTGCGCTTTCACGAACGTGATCTCGCAGTCTTTGTTCTTGCCTTTCTTGGATTCTCCATTAAATCCAATCCCAGAGTGATCGCGTGGATTGCGTTGCATGGATTGGACCTCTTCCAGCTTCTTTCCACTTTTCTTCAACTGACTCAATGTGAGTTGAAGTTTTTCTTCCTTTTTCACGAGGAGTTCGTGTCGAATTACCAAGTCAGCCAGCTTTGAGGTAAGGCTGTGTATTTCGGCATCTTTGGTCTTGAGGGACTCGTTCTTCTCGAGCTCCCTGGTATCAAACTCCTTGACCCGTAAAGTCAATTCGTCAACCTTTGACTTTAGGGTTTCGATCTCCCTTTCCTTTTCTTCATCGTAGGGAGAGAATCTTTCTTCCAATGCTAGCTTGTATTTTTCATTTTTATCCAGTAGCTCAGCATTGTCTTCAACGACCTCCTTGAGAGTATCCACGAGATCGGCATAATCATCCAGCTGCTTCTTGATTTCTTCCCAAGACACAGCCTCGGATAGGTCTTCATCACCTTCTTCTGCACAATCATCGTCAGAAAAAGAAAGTGAAATGGGTTGAAGATCTACCTTTGAAGATCCCTCGTTTTGTTGATGCTTTCCAACGAAGCATTCTTCATCATCACTTTCATTGAAAGCGATGTATCCTTCGTCATCACTTGACGAGCTATCCGAGAGGTGAGCTTCCTTTGTTTCTTCGGCGATCATTGCAGCTCGTTGATCTTTGAGCTTCTTATCACGCTTTGCACGGAGCTCGTCTCTCTCGGCCTTGGTAAGATCCGGGCAGTCCGTCTTGTAATGACCTGGCCTGCCACAGTTGAAACAACCACCCTCGGGTGTGTTAGAAGAATTGAAGGTTGAGGGTTTACCTTCTCCCTTTTTGTCAGGGCGGTCGTGGTTGCGGTTGGAGAAGTTTCGTTTGTTGTCACGGTAGAATTTCTTGTATTTGACAACCTTCCCTAGGAGTTTCTCATTTCTCCTAGCAGCTAGAGCATAGTCGAGAGTCATCTTCTCGAACTTCTTGACGATGGATTCGTCAATCGGACTTGGAGTAGCAGCTGAGGCTGAGTCGGCCTTGAAAGCTACCTCCTTGTTCTTTTCATCAGCCTTCTTGCTGGTGGAAGGCTGGGTTGATCCATGGATGCGGATCATCTCATACTCATTTCCGACAAGAATGTCGAAAAGATCTTCTGTGGTGAGGGAGTTGAAATCCGATCGGGCTGGATGCATGGGGGCGTATACGTGCCAATTTGCAGGGAGGGCACGTATCACTTTGAGATTCTTCTCGCGCTGCGTATACTTGTATGGGTTGATGGCAGCCACTTCAAGAACAATCTCGGTGAAGCGAATTTTCATTGCTTCGATGGTTTCTCCCGAAACCATCTTGAAGTCATCGAACTTGCTGCACGCCATGGACAGCTTGTTCTCCTTCATTTCCTCTGAGCCAAGGCTGATGGACCGGAGGGTGTCCCACATTTCTTTGGCCGTTTCAAGATTTCTGATCTTGGCCAGGTAGACGCCCTTCACGGTGCTGGAGATGAGTCCCTTGGCGTAATCATCGAGACCGGCCTCCTTCCTTTCCTCGGTTGTGTAATCGCGAGGATTCTTAAGGATTTTCTCGTATGTAGCCTCCCCGGGGGCTGTTCCATCCACGATAATCTTCGCAGCATAAATGGGGGAGGGTCCGTTCTCGATAATGTCCCACATAAGGACATGATGCGCCTTGAGACACATCTTTATTCGAAAGCTCCAATCTTCATAGCCTTGAACGGAGAAGTCTTCACAAACCCTGAGAAGAGAAGCCTCCATAGCAGAATAATATGATATGAATGAATGAAAAAGATTTTTCTAAGGATCGGTTCAAAATGACCAAAAGTTTGATAGAGAACTTTTAGTATGCAAAGCAGCGGTCAAAAGAACCACTGCTCTGATACCACTTGTTGGTCCCGGGAAAGAGTAATTGGTGTATGGGGGGGGGGGGGGGGGGGAATACACCAATAACCAACCGTTTTTGACTTTTGTAAAATCAGTTTGATCTGCAGGTCGATTGTCAAGGTCGACCTTATCAGAGGCAGTTTGATCTATCAAGCTTGTATGGTATCAAGCTTGATCTATCAAACTGTTAATGCGGAAGTTGGTGGAGGTTGATTACTCTTTGAAAAATCTTAAGTCAGAATATGGATAGCAGGTTGATTCGTGTAATGCAGGTTGATGCACGTCAGTTTGATAATGAATTGAAAGAGCGATAAATAGAGAGAGAGAGAAACACCGCGATGTAGCGTGGTTCGGAGAAACCCTCCTACGTCCACGTCAGGTCGACTCGACCTGAGAATCCCTTTTCTTTTGGATCCACCTCTCTCTTATTTATACTGACTGAGTATCAGTTCTAGCTACAATCTATCTTGAGAGTAACTAGACACGAGTTTTGGGTCGTGACCCTTACAACCTTCGTACTGGAACGTACAAACTACCTAACGCTGTTACAGAGCTTGACTAACTCTATAATGGCGAAAATAAGAACAAGCTTTCTAACTTCGAACAAGTCGGAGAAGAAGTTGCTTGAACAAACGACAAGCAGCAGTGAACGCTTCGTCGTTGTGGTGTTTTTCGGAATCGGAAACCTCTCTTCTTCAAGTGTTTGGGAAACTAATCGGATTTCGAACACTTGAATGGATTTGAGCTTTGAGAGAGATTTGGGCAGAGATATGGCGTTGATAGCTTGTGTTTCCCGTACTTGAATCCGAAAATGGCTGAAGTATTTATAGGCAGTTTTGAAAAACTAGCCGTTGGAGTCGGGCTGACGTGGCACTAGCCGTTGGATGCTGACTCACTTCTAGCCGTTGGGAATATTCGTCCTTGCTGGCACTCGACGTGGCAAGGATCAGGTCGTGACGCTCCATGAAGGTGGAGCATCGACCTTGATTGATAATCCAGCTCTTGAAATCTTCTAAGGCAATGCCAGCTGGAAGCTTGATAGGAGAGGTCGATAGATAGGCTGATGATCCAGCTCGATCCAATTGAGGCAGGTCGATACATCGACCTTTCTCTTACAGGGTGGATCGAACTTGACACTTAAACGATAAAGGGCATCGACCTGCACTAACAGGTAGCAGGTCGATCTATCGGCCTTGACCCTAAACAAGTAAAATATGCCTAAGTGTGGTTTCGATAAACATCATCAAAATCAAACTGCAGGGGGTTCCCAACAATTTCTCATTATTTAATACATAAAATATTTAGCTATATATAAAAATTGCAATATGCTCCCTCCATCCTACTATATTAGCATGTTTTGAAATTGCACAATAGTCATGTAAAATAGGATACGTGGCTATAATTAATTCTAAGTAGGGAAAATTAAGTATAGACATGTATTCTTTGCTATTTTAGGAAATACGACTAATAAGTGAGATAAACGAAAATGAAAAGTGCATCTAATATAATAAAATAGAGGTAGGATATTGGAAGGACCAACTCAAGAGATGGTTGTGGAGTTAAAGAAGGAGGAGAGACGAAGCTCACCATTCAGTTTGTTGTAAGAGAGAAGTAAGAACCGCAAACTTGATAGATTCCCAATAGTAGATGGTATTGGACCTATAAATTGATGAAACCTCCAAACAAATTAATTTAATTCAACAAATACCAAATGCATTATGCATATCAGGAAAATGAAAACCTGACTATAGTTAAAAGTACTCCCCTGTCCATAATTTTTAGACCAAAAACTTTAGGGACAGAGTTTAACATGTTCTGATGGTGTGTTAATAAACTAAAGTGTTATAGCATTAAAGTGTTAATAATTGTGTGTTCATCTAGTACTTTTAATTGTATCCAAGGGTTAAAGTAATAATGTGATAAAGTGTATTGTGAGGTCTACTGTATATAAATTCTAGTGTTTCATGTTCCCAAATATAGAACATAAATTACTCATGCATGCACTTAGGGTGTTACTTGACAACTCAATGTAATATTGCTATAAATGAACTCACGACTTGTTACGTACGATACTAATTTTCAATTAAATTATGAATTAAATTATAATTTCAAAAGAATATAAATGAATATGTTTCACCCCTATTTGCAAATTTCAAACCTTTAAATGGAACGGAATAGCCAATGCTTTTCAAAATGATGGTAATGCTAAACATGCATGATGCTTATAAAATAATTTACCCGTTAAAGAATTGTTGTTGATGTGTATATATTGTAGTGTTGCCTTGTTCCCAATTTCCGAAGGCAATGCTCCGCTTATACGCATGTGGTTTAACTCAACAAATTCTAAGGAAGACATGTTAAATATGGTTGGCGGTAGAGGGCCCCACAACTTGTTCCTACTCAAGCCCAACCCTTGTAAATTATGAAGACGATGAATCTCTTGGGGTATAACTCCTGCAGAATTGTGTCATTACGAGTAATTGATAAATAACTCCCTTCATCTCTTGTAAAAGATACTTTTTTTGTGCACGAGAATTAAGAAAGGGTGAGTCTGATATTAAAGTGGAAAGCGCTTAATGTTTTTCTCTCAGTAATATTTTTACCAAATTAATAAGGAAACAAATACTTTTGCTAGGAACATATCAAAAAAGAAAATGTATCCTCTTATAAGGGACTGAGAAAGTAGTTGTAATATCTGTTGGATTGTTCTTTTCAAAGAATATATATGAATCAAGAAATGAATGTCGAGTTGCAACTTGCAAATGGATCAGAAGACGGAAGCTTACCATTTATTTGTTGTTAAAGACATATAGCATCTGCAGATTTGACAAATCCAAAATGGTAGATGGTATTGGACCTGAAAATTGAAGAATCCGAGTATCAATTACTTCAAACATAATCTAGATACATCGATCAAAATGGGAATTAGTTGCGATTATGTTCCTACTGATGACTTGACGATGATATCTATATATATATAATAAGATTACAAAAATAGCCGTTATTAATTTTGCATTAATTTCGGGGTCAATTTTGCAATTAGTTAAAAGTTCAGGGGTCTAAACCTAAAAAGTATAAGTCAAGTGTGAACACAAAAAAATAACACGTTATATTCTCTTCTCTCTTTCCCCTCTTCTCTTTCCTCCTTGCCACTTGGCAAATATTTATAAGGTATTATAGTGTTTTACCTAATATGATAAGTGAAATGACACTTTTGTACAAAATATAAGAAAACATGAAATATACCCATTTTTTCCCCATTTTACCCTTACTTTTCTCACTTTTCTTTATTCTCTCTCCTCCACATGTGAACATGTCACTTTCACCTTTCACCTTTTTGACCTTTTCTTTTTCTTTTGTCTTTTTAGTTTCCATGAAGATGCTTTTTATCTTTTTTTTTTTCCCTCTTTTTTTTTTCCTAATTTTCGTACTCAGTTTTTTTTTTTTTAATTAAGAACTGCAAATGTCCTTTTGGTTAGAAAATGACTCACATGGTAAGAATGGGTATAAATGAGTTACTTTCTTACTTAACAAGTCTTACCGGAACACTTGATTGTAAGATTTTGCACAAGCAGAATGAACATGATTTTTTACAATAGGTGGTAAGATTGTACATGTATTCTTACCATATATAATAAGTTTGAAAAGATTGAAAGTAAGAATGAGTTTGTTTCTTACTTAACAAGTTTTACTGAAGCACTTGTAAGATAAATAGTTAAAATGAACATAACTTCTTATACAATATTTATAAGATTATACATTGTTTCTTACCATGTTGGTAAGAATGAGTCATTTTCTAACCAAATGACGTTTGCAGTTCTTAACAAAATTAACTTTTAAAAAAAAGGAAAAAAAAAAGAAGAAAAAGAAAAACTGAGTACGAAAATTAGAGGGAAAAAAAAAAGAATTTTCATGGAAACTAAAAAAAAAATAAAAGAACAGAAAATGTCAGAAAGGTGAAAGGTGAAAGTGACATTAGATTGAAGTTGATTTGTAGCTCGTTTCTTACATAATTTCTTAATGTAAAGTAAGATAGCTAGATTTTACATGTTTTATTCTTAAATAAGATAGTAAGATTATACATGTTTTCTTACACATGGTTATAAGAATGAAAGTAAGAATGAGATTGTTTCTTACTTAACAAGTTTTACTGGAGCATTTGGTTGTAAGATTTTACACAGACAGAATTGACATTAGATTTTACAATAGGTAGTAAGATTGTACATGGATTCTTATCATAAGAATGAAAGTAAGAATGAGTTTGTTTCTTACTTAACAAGTCTTACTGGAGCACTTGGTTGTAAGATTTTACACATGCAGAATGAACATTAGCTTTTACAATAGGTAGTAAGAAACAAATCTTATTGGAACACTTGGTTGTAAGATTTTGCACATGCAGAATGAAAATAATCTTTTACAATAGGTGTAAGGTGTACATGGATTATTACCATATATAATAAGATTGAAAGTAATAATGAGTTTGTTTCTTACTTAACAAGTATTAATGGAGCACTCGTAAGATAGATAGTTAGAATTAACATGACTTTTTACACAACATTTATAAGATTATACATTATTTCTTACCACGTGTGGTAAGAATGAGTCATCTTCTAACCAAAAGGACATTTGCAGTTCTTAATAAAATTAAATTTAAAAAAAATGAACACGAAAATTGAAATAAAAAAATTAGGAAAAAAAATAAATAAATAAAAAGGTTCTTGATTGAAATTAAAAAAAAAAACAAAAGAAAAGGAAAAAGTTAAAAGGTGATGTTGACATGTGCATGTGAAAGAGAGGGAAAGAAGGAAAGTGGTAAAAGTAAGGGCAAATTTGGAAGAAATGTGAAAAAATGGGTATATTTTACACTTTTTTATATGAAGGTAGAGAATCTTGTTTCTCTTAAGGAGAATAGGTAGATATATTTTTTGCCCCAATATTTATTGGTAGAAATAATTACATCAAAATAAATCATATTTTCAAAATAATGTAGATAAATATTTATTTAAAAAAATTAAAAATTATACCATAAATTATGATTTTCAATTATCTACAAATAGACACCAATATTGCTATAGTTTGAATCACAAAAAAAATTAAAAAAATAATAAAAAAAAATTCTCATCTCATTTTTATTATTTGATATTTTGATTTTATATTTCAAACAATTTTTGTATTTTAACAAATATTTATAATTTACTTTTATTTTCTTTAATGTTACGTGTTAAATTATCTCCTATTTATTCCGATTTTCTTTTCTGTAATTTTTATTTAACTTAGTGGTCTAAAACAACAAGATATCAGCCCAAGTTTAATGAGCCCAAAAATATAACAGAAATAAAATAAATATACCATACATTGGGTTATACAATATATTTATAAGTCACTTTAAAAAATCATGAAAAACATAATTGTTCATATATGTAAATTTCATAAACAAACTATAATTTACTGTTTCACTTAAATCAAGACATGACTTTACGATTTGTTTTGTTTTTTTTTTTTTGTTTTTTTTTTTCTTATTCACATTTGCAAAAGTGTCTCTTTTTTTAGGGTTCAGTTTCTTTTAGGATTCTTTTTTTTTTTTTGGGTACGGTTTAGTTTTTTTAATTTAGTAACTTACGTTGACGCATTAGGCGGGACGACAAATGTTGTTTATAAAGAAGTATTCTGAAATGTATAACATATTGTGTTGTTATAGTGCACTAACATTATATTTGTTTGCTCTTAGTGTGTGTATGTTTACGTTTGCTTTCGCTGCTCTTATTAAATATTCGTAACTCGCGGTGTCGCGCATCGCGCGTGGGCGAGTACTAGTAATTAATAATAATGTTATATATACATATATAGCTTAAAATTATATCTAACTACAAAATGAAAAACCCTAAAAAAAAACTTAACACTAAATTTAAAAAACTAGAGCTAAATGAAAAATTATTGACGAGCTCGAGTATATTAATTATTATTATTATTTTTTTAATATGATGAATTAAATTTTTTTATTTATTTAGTTTTCCAATTTTGCCCCCAACAACGACCAACATTTACTACATTTCCATCATGGATATATATTACTGAGAGAGAATTTATGAATAAATATATAATTTCTAGAGAGATAAAATTATGAAAATAAATTTTCTTTGAGAGGGAATGTGATGGGGCACATAACTTCTTTAGAGAGAACAATTATTAAAAGAAAAACAAAAATAACCCCCCTTCGTTTATGATCTTTTAGTCCCAAAAAAATCAGGCACTGAGTTTAATATGTTTAAATGATGTATTCATAAATTTAAGTGTTAAAGTGTTGAATAGGAACAATTATGAATTCATATACTCCCTCCGTCCTCCATTTAGTGATGTTATTACTATATTGGGACGTCCTCCATTTACTGACATATTCCGTTTTAGGACGTAGACCCCACAATCACTTTAACACTTTAACACTTTATACATCTACTTTTTATTATTTAACATTTTAATACTATTAAACAATTCAAATGGACCCACAATTATTCCACTTTAACACATTAATTTATTATTATACCATAAAATGCGAAAAAACTCGTGCACATACTCCCTCCGTCACTAAATGGAGGACGGAGGGAGTAATTAATATTCTAATTGTATTAATGTGTTAAAGTATTGATGTGTAAAATGTTAAAGTGTTAATGGTGTTAAAGTGTATCCTGAGCCCTACTACAAAAAAAAAAAAAAAAAAGAGAGGAAGGAGTCTAAGATAGTAGATATCATATTATAATAAGAAGGTCTAAAATATCGTGGAAGCGTGGAGTATACTTAATTACTTTAAAAATAAAAATAAAAATAAAAAAAAATCTAGAGAGAGAAAGTGAGTGATAGAAAACTTAATAGAGAGAAATTAAAAAAAAAATGTATAGAATTATAATGAAAGATCTCTTTTATAGAGAAAAAATGATTAGAGAGAAAAAAGTTTAGAAAGTGATAAATCGAAATTTATGGTATAAAATTTGAAAAGTCTAATTTTATATCATAAAATTTTAATTTATTTTGTTATAATACTTTATTTTTTATTTCATAAAAACATTTTAAAATAAACAAATAAAAATAATTACTCCCCTGTCCCACTTAACTAGTCCACCTATGCCATGACACATAAACAAATAAAAGCGGAGATATAAATAGGGGTTTTAAAAGGTATCTTTAGGTGTTAATTTGTTTCCTTTTTGAGAAAATAAACTTAATAAATGAGACAAACAAAAAAGGAAATATGGACTAATTAAGTGTGACTGAGGTGTACCTTGGTATACAAGTGGCTCACAGAAAGGGGACAGAGAATCCAATCCACACAAAACCATATAAACTATATACTTTCTAAAATGTCTAGATACTTTTAGGTAGAGAAGCCAGCAATACTATTGATATGTCTTGAACCTATATTCGGGTATGCAGAGTGGAGTCTCGACAATATGGGATGTTGAACCCTATGGGCATTGGCTGAGCCATCAGTTGTGTTTTTTATTCGCTATAAATATAGCTATAGGGATCAATTTTGTAATACGTAATCTAGCCGCCAAATAAAATATGTTCTCATTTTCTTCCCATAGACGTAGCCAACACAACGTTAGTGAACCACGCAATTCTATATCTTTTTTACGTTTCTTTTTATTTATCTCTCTTTAATCTTAATCCGTCACAACAAATACAATATACAATATTCCGTAGAGACTCGAGAGATGATCGTGGAGTTGCATAAGGGAAAAGAAAGCTCACCATTCAATTCGTTGAAAGAGAGGCCTAAGTATTCCAAACTTGATAGATTCCCAATAGTAGATGGTATAGGACCTGTAATTAGTTGGATAAACCTTCACACGAATTAAAATGTACGCTTAAAATGTAAAATAGAAGAGTCTAATTGTTAAAAGAATTTAATTACCCGTTAAAGAATTGCTTTCAAGGTGTAATTTTTGTAGTGGTGCTCTCATGTTCCCGGTTTTTGAAGGCAATGCTCCGCTAAGCATGTTGCTCGTTAAGAAAATCGATTCTAATGAAGACATATTGAAAATGGTTGGTGGCAAAGGGCCCGACAACTTGTTAAAAGCCAAGCTTAACTCACGTAAATTACGAAGACGGTGAATCTCTTGTGGAATAACTCCTGCAAAATTATATAATCACTGGGAGTAAACAAACCATTGACGGATTTTTCTTTCTCCAATATATTACTTGAAATATATTATATATAAAAGAATTTGATACACATACTCAAGGCATGTAGGAATAATGGGACGGAGGGAGTACCTGTTATATTGTTCCCACTAAGGTCTAATATCTTAAGCCATGTGATGTTCCCGATTTCTCTGGGCACTTCTCCAACAAAGCTGTTCACTGCCAAGGAAAGTGTCTCAAGCAGCGAACATTGCTCCAAACTCGAAGGTATTTCTCCCGTCAATTCGTTTTCGGATAGACGAAGTGCTTTGAGTGCTTGCAGCTTATCGTGCTTGCAGATGTCCTTTGGTAGCCCACCCGATAAGCTGTTATTGTTTAAAACAATAGATTCGAGCGACGTCATATTAAAAACGGAGAGAGGAATGGGACCATCAAGGAAGTTGGAACTCAAATCAAGAGAGACAAGAGAAGAAAGGTTCCCGATTTCCGGAGGGATTCTGCCTATGACTTCGATACTCGAGATATTCAATCCGGTCACCCTACTGTAACTCGAATCGCAAGTAACTCCGAACCAACTGCAAACGGAGGTTTGAGCAGTCCAATTGGTTTTTATCAAATTACGAGGATCGGAGGTGATGAGAGATTTGAAGGCAAGAAGGGAAGACTCGTCCCTTATTATTTGACTACTAATTGCAGAAGAAAACATGAATGTGAATATGAATATGGTGATGAGTAGCGATGATGGGGGAAATAATCTCTCCATAGCTGCTAATCGAGGAAACAAGGGGCCTAACTAATGCCTTATATATATATATATATTCAACATGCGAATTAAGTGTTCTCGAGTCAAGCCAAGTCAATATACCGGTTACGGTAACTCTTAATGTGTTCATCGCTGATGTGGTAGTGATAGGATTATCTATTGGAAATTATAATATGAACTAATAGATTCTCAAATAAGAATTAATAAATCAATAAAACGGCGAAATTATATCATTCATACTAACTTTAAGGCTTTAGCCTTTTGTTTATAATGGTACCCTTCTATTTCTTTTAAAATGACCGCTTTCTTTGGACACGGTTATTAATAAAATTGAGATTTATTGTACAGTAGTGATGTGGTTGCCTACATACTTTAAATGAGGTTTAGTGTATAAAGGTTATATCATGGGCTAATGAGGGAGTGCACATGGGCTGTTGGGCCAAAATAGAAAACTGATCATTTCAAATAATATACTTCAAAATGAAAAACGTAGTCATTTCGAAAGAAACGGCGAGAATATACATTTAGTCCTAATATTTACAACGATATAATTTAAAACACATTCTAGTGACAAAATGCCCTTCTCTCCAACTAAAGAATCGGGGTTTGAGATACTCCCTCCGGTCTTTTACAGTTGAGTCGAAACTTTTCGACACGGGAATTAAGAAGAGTTGTTTAGTACTTTAAGTATGTTTGGTAATTGAGAAGAGAATGAGATTATGTTTATAATTGAGAAGAGTTGTTTTAATTAATAGAAAAAATGTTTTTTATTAATTAATATTTTTTTTGTTTTTCAGTTTATTTTAAATTAATTTAAAATTTTCTGAATTTTTTTTTTTATAAAATTATTGTTGATGTTTAAAATTAAAATAAAAAACTTTTCTGGATTTTTTTTTTATATAAAATTAAAACTTTTCTGGATTTATTTTAAATTAATTTAAAATTTTCTGGAATTTTTTTTTATAAAATTATTGTTGATGTTTAAAATTAAAATAAAAAACTTTTCTGGATTTTTTTTTATAAAATTAAAACTTTTCTGGATTTATTTTAAATTAATTTAAAATTTTCTGGAATTTTTTTTTATAAAATTATTGTTGATGTTTAAAATTAAAATAAAAAACTTTTCTGGATTTTTTTTTTATAAAATTAAAACTTTTCTGGATTTATTTTAAATTAATTTAAAATTTTCTGGATTTTTTTTTATAAAATTATTGTTGATGTTTAAAATTAAAATAAAAAATTTTTCTGGATTTTTTTTTTTATAAAATTAAAACTTTTCTGGATTTATTTTAAATTAATATAAAATTTTCTTGAATTTTTTTTTATAAAATTATTGTTGATGTTTAAAATTAAAATAAAAAACTTTTCTGGATTTTTTTTTTTAATAAAATTAAAACTTTTCTAGATTTATTTTAAATTAATTTAAAATTATTTTGAGAGAGACGACAATGGCGATAATGGAGAAATTGAGAAATTGGGGCGTAATTAGTATGTTAATTAAGTAAAATAAGGGGTACAATTAGTTGTGTGTTTAATACTTAATTTTTACCCAAAAAGGAAACGACTCAACTAGGAGAGACCGGCCCAATCGGGAAAGTGACTCAACTGTAAAAGACCGGAGGGAGTACATTGTTTGCGTGCGTGGATGTGAGTCAAACTAGGCGGCCATAAATATTAGTCAAACTTGACAAGTCAATTGGTCCTTAATTTGACTGACTAATGAAATTCTAACATAAAAACAAAATTAAAAACCTTTAATTAATGTAACGAAATATGCATAAGTTTTTATATTTTAAATTCGTGATTAAATAATATGCATTGCCATACACTTATGAAGGTTGATAATTGTAAGAAATCAATAAAACATTGGATTAGAAAATTTATGAATATATGAATCAAGAGAACAATAAAAAGGCGAGGGAAATAATAATTTTAGTTTGTTTACTGTCGAAATCAGTGTTTTAAAAACCGAACCAAACCGCCGGTTGAACCATGAACCGTCGCAGTTCCGGTTTGTGATTTTTCCCGATTATTTTCGGTTTTGACCTCTTGAACCATTGTTCAACCGAAAAAATCATAAATCGAAGGCTTCGCCGGTTCGACCTCCGGTTCGGTTTTAAAACGTTGGTCGAAATATGATCTAATCTTAAGAGCTCTATTCACAAAGAATAAAGAAAATCAATACAAATTTTAATAAATATTTTAAACTATGCAAATCCTTTTATATATAATAGCAAAGCGGATTCGGAGTCCCACGTTAATTCACGTACCTATGTGGCACTTCCTATGCTCTTCGTTCCTATTTATCTAAAATATGTGTATTTTATACATATTAATCATTTAATAACGGATATAATTATATGTGTATATATCTAATGGCATATAATAATACAATAATCTTAATCTCTATCAATTTGGTTTTATATTCTATATTACTTATTCATGTTTTGATTTTGGTATTTTATAAATTTACTTATTCATTTTTCATCATTATTTATATTACTCATAGTTGTTTTCGTATCTCATGATTGTACTTTAATTTAAATATTTATGATTATTCTTAATTCTTGATTTTCGCATTTTATACTATATATTATTTTGTAGTTTGTAATATAGACATTTATAATTATTTATTTTTCCATGATTAGCTTTATAATTAGATTTTTTTTCGTATTTTATTTTGATATACCTATAATAAATAACGGGTGGCTTGACTTTAGACCACATACAACTATATTTTGAGAAATGTTAACCTTTATTAACGTATTTTTGTATCAAATAGACAAGTATTATATGTACATAGTTATCTTATTTGTATGTGTGTCATTAGTTTCAATACTAATCACGTAGATATATTCGTATAATCGATATTAGTATATTATATACAACTTTTAATTTATCATGATCATCATATTATAAAAAACAAATCAAATTCGATACTACATGTTTAATGCAATTAGGGATGTCAATGGACCAGGTTATCACGGGGTAGTCTCGCCCAAACCTAATTGAGACGGGTTTGGGTACTATAAATTGGGTTTGGAACGGGTTTTGGTCAGCTATGGGTACACACCTCCGGGTATCCACTACCCAACCCATTTACATATATGGTAAATATATATATTTCACATGTATATAAAAACTATAATTATATTTGAAAAATATTTTTTTTTTAAAAATTAGTAATTTTAAGGTTTTTATTAATATGATATATCTCATAAAATCTATTTGATAATTTGATATTTGTTTCACACTTTGTATATTGTTAGTTAGCAGTTATGTGACATATACACGTTTAAATTATAATTTTCGATTGTTATATACTCCCTCCATTCCATTTAATTTATCTCGCTTTATTATTATAATAGACACATTTGAATATAAAGTGAGACAACATAAATGAGAGGAAAGAAGTATATATTAAGTTATAATTTATTTTATAAAAAAATTATTATTAATAATTTTACTTTGGTTTAACAAGTAATAAACGAGTATTATCCGATGGGTTTGGGCCCGATACGAGTATTAAAATTCAATTTTGAACGGATTTGGGACGGGTATGGTATATGAAATTTCAACGGATTTGGCCCGTTTGGGTTTGGGTATGGAGAAAATGCTTAATAGGTGGTTTATCGCGGGTACCCGCCTCGCCCATACCTAAATGAGACGGGTTTGGGTAATATAAATTGGGTTTGGAACGGGTTTAGGATACCCGCAACATGTTTGGGTCGGCTATGGGTATATACCTCTGGGTACCCACTGCCCAAACCCATTTTACATATATGGTAAATATATATATTTCACATGTATATAAAAACTATATTTATATTTAAAAAATAAAAAATTTATACAGACTAATAAGTTTTTTATTAATATATACAAAGTTGAAAGGATATATCTCACAAAATCTAATTGATAATTAGATATTTGTTTCACATGACTTTGTCTATTGTCAGTTAGCAGTTATTTGAGATATACACGTTTAAATTAAAATTTTTGATTGTTATATACTCCCTCCATTCCATTTAATTTATCTCGCTTTATTATTATAATAGACACATTTGAATATAATTAAAGTGAGACAATATAAATGGGACGAATGAAGTATATATTAAGTTATAACTTATTTAATAAAAATTATTACTATTAATTTTATTTGGGATTAACGGATATTACCTGATGGGTTTGAGCCGGACACAGGCATTAAAATTGAATTTTAAATGGCTTTGGGACGGGTATGGGTCTATGAAATTTCAACGGGTTGCGGTTTGGGTTTGGAAAAAATGCTTAATGGGTGGGTACCGACCCATTGACATCCCTAAACACAATATTCCCCTATTTTCTTTTGAATTCTATTTTTAATATTCTATTTACATGTTTGGTTGAATTTACTATTATATTTCTAATATTTACAAAGTTGAAATATTTAGGATTTCAAAACTATTATTGTGAATAGATAGATGAATTAATGTTTTCATTAGTTAAGAACAACAACAAACAACGGGTGGTTCGACTTATTTCAATATAATTCTATTTATTTTTATATTATACTGTTTATTTGGATATAGATTCTAATCATTCTATTTTTTTTTATATTACGAGCTACCACGTTAACAACCTACTTTTCAATTATTACGAGCAACGGCGGTATGCCATTCAGATTTTTAATGAATAAAAACCATTCAAGAAAAAAGTTCACTCATTGACATAAGTACTTGATAAATTGTTTCTAACCCTCTTTGACATTTTCTTTTTATTAGAATCAACAACGGACAACTTGACATAATCATCTTAATATTTCTCTTTTAATTTTTCTAAAAAATTAAGACAAAGAAAGCCAACTTAGTTGGTAAGACACGGTTTTATGTCGCAATATCGAGAATCACTAGGGAAAAAAATCCCAATTTTTTAATGTGTGATAAAGATGACAATAGCTTCAACACCACAACTAATGTTGTGTACACGAAAATATTTTAAAAGTTGTGAGGTAATTATCAATACAATTATTAATAATGCATACATAAAATTATTAATATTTGTATACAAAATTATTATTATTAAATTTACAGGAGAGTAAATTGTAGGAGGAAGACTATGCTCAAACTTCAATAGCTTTGTAGAAGAGGAGCCGAACATATTATTTTTGTCTGGATTTCTTATATAATTTTCATATTGTTTCAATTACTTTTAGTATTTTTGTATTACCTTTAAATATTTTTGTATATATTTCACGAGGAACTTGGCTTTGTCGTTTTCGACACCAAATTGATTTATAAGTATTTAAACGTCGAAGATTTAAATATGATATGAGTCGGCATTGAATTGGTTCTTCATATTTATTACTCTAAAATTCTTTTTATTGTTTGTAATAAGTACATAAAAAATGAGATCTATAGTATAAAATATTTTAAAATAATTTTTTCACTGAAAAAATATGTGAATGGTAAAAATAATTAGCATCCGTCGATTTTCGACGGGCATCAAACTAGTTATAATAAAAGTCATGTCTAGTGTGCCGCGCGACGTTTTTATGTTTGATTAAATCAGAAAATGACGACTAAAAGTGGTGTTATAATATAAAAAAATTATACTCCTGTCACCGATCATCCGGCGTAAAAATATACGTATCCTTGTTAGGTAAAAGATACTAAAGAAAAACCGATCTAGGGAAAACATTTTATCCGTTGATTATATTCACACAAAATCAGACAAGTCTAGTAAAGTGAAATTCCGTTGATTCTCTTATTGAATAACAAACCCTAAATCAAACTTACTGAATACGTACATAAAATACATATGCTTAGATTAAATAAACAAGTTAAGCCCGTAAACTGAAAGAAAAGATATAAATAAATAAAAGCCTTAATAATTAAAATAACAAATAAACTACTAACACGGAGTAAATAAAAGACTCTAATTATTCTCCATAAAAAACAAACCTTTTCCACATGCACTTTCACTTTACACACAAATTTACAATTTTCTGATTCTTGTGTTTAAAAAGAAAAAGAAATGTACTCCCTCCGTCCCTCGTAAGAGGATACGTTTTCCCTTTTGATATGTTCTCAGTAAGAGGAAATGTAAAAATTATTAAAAGAAAAAAAATACTCCCTCCGTCCCACTTCACTTGTCCTCAATACTATTTTCGTCCGTCCCACTTCACTTGTCCTCTTTCCTTAAAAGGTAAAAATTAACCCTTACTTTTTGATGTGGACCCCTTACTTTTTCAATTTAACACTACGCATAAAATCCCGTGCCGAAAAGAAAGATGACAAGTGAACTGGGACGGAGGGAGTACCTTTTACACATAATCTCTCCACTTTAACACACAAATCTATCATTTATAAAATCTCGTGTCCACAAAGAAACGTCTTATCTTGCGAACGACGGAGGGAGTAATATTGGGAGGGAAGGAGTAAAAAAATTTATTAATATGGGTGCTGCCTCCACCTTTGAAAAAAAAAATGTAACAGTCTTAAATTTTAGATATGGGCTAAGAAGGTGTGTTGGGTCTAATTAAGATTATAAGAATACAGGGCCATGTTTAGAAAGGGCTGAAATTATAAGTTTGTTGGTCCAATAAGAGTCATCTATGAATTTTCAAAGTTTTGGAAAGAAAAAACTTTTTTTAAAAAAGGCTCATTTATTATTAAGATGCGTTCTTTTTTATATGAGAAAAATGAGAGAAAAGAAAAATCACACTTTAAATTCTATCATACCAAATTTAAGGTATGACAATTAATTCGGATGGTATCCTCTTTTCCGTATTCTGTGTCTCTAATCCTAATTTCTATTAGTTAAATATTTTTTTTAAAAAAATAAAAATTGCATTATGTGACAAATTAATTATAATAGACATTTATGAAAAAAAATTAGACTTTTTAATTGTAATATGCCCTAATTTTGAAATTTTAAAGCATTATATAATCAATAAAAGTGAAATTAAATGTTAAATAATAATTATACACCCTAATTTAGATTAGTGAATCCTAGAAATAATTATAAAATTAAAATAAATTATTATAAATTAAAAAAATTGAAAAATATGTACAAAATTAATAAAAATTGAGATTTAGTACACAACTGGGACATAGAATTCAAGACAGGGGATCCCAAGTGTAATTAAGGTGTAGTCAGTGCCGACTCCAGAAATTATAATTCGGGGGTGCGAAAAAAATTTGTACCATTAGGTTATTTCGAAAAATTCTCCTTCGACACTTGCGGTAGCAATCGAAAGAATCAATATCAACTTGATGAACAAAAATTAAAATATACATTACTTTCTCCGTACTACCGAATAGTGAATATATTTTACATATATGCGAGACACAAATATAAAAGCAAACACTATTCGGTGGGACGCAAGAAAAATACTAGTTATAATTTTTTTTTTTTTTTTTGGGGTACAGCTGTACCCCATTGCCCCATGCAGGAGTCGCCACTAGGCGTGGTCTGTAATAGTGTGGAATTTACCATATTATAAACTATAGTAAGATATAGACTATGAGTGTATGACTAGATTTAATTAGTGGGGAAAGTAGATCGCCTTCAGCCCGGGCTGGGAGACATATTTATGTCCAATTGAAATTCAGGCATGCAAGATCGAGCTGTTCACAAATCTAACATAAGCCCTAACGGATTTAGAAGGCCCGAGCCAACAGTTTAACCCTAAAATGGTGGTTTCGGACTGTACCGGGCTCGGCCAAGCGAGACCCGGCCAGACAGTCAACTAGCTCTAAGATATTACGAAAAAGTGAAAGGTTTATCATACTAACTGATCCCTAATTTAGTTTTCTCCGTTTATTTTCATTTGACTCCTTTATTTTCAGCACGGTGTTTAAGAAATTCAAGTTTATGACGTAAAGTTAGAGATAAATGGAGTGTTACTGATATAATGATGAGAATATGCATGATTGAAGGTTATAAATGGAGTGTCACCCTTAGGAGTGACCTGGTGGTTGAGGGGTCAACATGTGATCAAATAGATCGCGTGTTTAAATTCCCTAACAACCTCCGAGTCTTGTCTGATAAACAAAATGGAACTTAGGATACTATGTCCAAAAATAGAAATGGGTGAATTGAAAATAAATATCCCAATAAAAAATTGTGTCAAAAGGTGGATTTCTCCCTTTCAATTGACCAACAAAAATGCTAAACACTCCATACTATTCAACAAAAGAATTATTAGAAACTTTATTCCATATCTATACCTATACTAAAAAGAGCCTTATATATGTTACAAAATAATGTATTACCTATTATGTCCTCATAGTATTTTAAATTTAAGGACAATTGTGTAATTTTTATAAACATACAATTATAATAATTTATTAATAGTAAAAATTTCCTTATACAATAATGGTGTAAATCCAGCAAAAAAAATTAATTAAATTCTCTATCTTTAAATTAAAACAAAGCTCCGAAAGGGAAAAAAAAATAGAGATAATATATGTTTTTACCCATTTTGACTTTGTCAAAACAATATTAGGTATGGAATATAGTTTACAATAAAAACACCCAATTTTTGGTTTGGGTGGACAAAAATACCCATATCTTTGATATTTATTATTGTTTGTACTTAAATCTTCTCTTTCTCTCAGGCTTTATTTTTCGTAATGAAAAAAAAAAAAAAAAACCGTTCCTCTTCTCTTCTCTCCCCCCCCCCCCCCCCCTTTTCCTCTCACTACTCTCTTCCTCTCTCTCACCGGCGACGGCGGCCTCCGGTAGCGATGCGAACGCCGCTTGCTTCCGGTAGCGATGATGTGTTTGTGGCGATGAAGGAGGCGAAGAAGTGGTTGGGATCGAGCATCGGCGGCGGGATGCTAGAGAGAAAAATTGGGATTTCGATTCGGCCCAATTTCAAAGTGCGTTTCCATTCTCTGTAAGTGTCTCTCTCTCTCTCTAGAGATATATTCTCCCCCTCTTCATTCCGCTACGTTTTGTTTGTTTTTTTTTTTTTTTTTTTTGAGTTTTTGTTTCAATTCGTTCCGTTTCGCCGTCGTTGTCTCGATGTAGCCTATGTCCTGAGGTATGGTACGATTCGACCGTTTCGAATCGTGTTTTTGGATGAATTTTGTGCCGCGATTATTTGCTTTTCGATCAATTGAACCTGGAAAATCTTAAATTGTAGAGTTCGATGTAACCTATGTCTCTGTGGTTTGGTGCGCATTTTTTTCTGAGATAATTTGATTTTATGAACAAATTGATCGTATGTTTATGTATATTGTGTGTATTAATCGGGTGGATTTGTTGAATTTTAACGTTGTTAATTTTTCGGGGCTGATACTGATAGTGGAGCTTCGACTGTCTGGTAGAAAATGGCGTGTAATTTTTGTTTACCGTTAGTTTTTCCGCGAATTGTTCGATTTCTGGAGATATTGCTCAATGCTTTGTGTTGATGTACACTTTAATTCTACGTCTATGGATTTTCAATGAGTATTCTACCTGTGGATGTTGTGGATGTTATGCTGTTTGAACCTTAGTAATTTTGTTCTATAATTCTACTGTTTGGAGATGTGAATTGGAGTTTTATATGAGTCTCAATTCTACCTGTAGAGTTTTCGATCGAGTATTTGTGAATGCCGTATTGTTTTAGCTACCAACTTAGTCTATGAAGATCTTGCTTCAAGGTGTTCTTTGTTCTTAAGTACTACAATTATGAGTTTTCTACGATTTTTTGACAATGAATTGTGTACGTGGTACTGCTGTGTTGAGTTTGCTATGATTGTCGTTAACCTTCTCTTGGAACGTTATGCCTATCCAGTTTAAATGGTTTTGTTGTTGTTGTGGTAAAATGAAACAGGTGGTACTGAAGGTTCCAAGCAAAGCAGAAGCGAGAAAAAGAGCCATAAGGCCATGTTGAAGCTCGGCATGAAACCAGTTCTCGGTGTTAGCAGAGTCACAATCAAGAGAACCAAAAATGTATTCTTCGTCTCTCCATTTTTGTGTGCTTTGAGTTGAATCTATTTCATGTGAATCTTTCCGAGTTAGTTGCTGTACTTTTCTTCGTTATATTTGCAGTTTGGCCGAGATCAGCATGCATAAATGCAGCAACCTTGGCTCTTGCTAATGCTGGTATCCCAATGTCTGATATGGTTACCTCCTGAAGTGGTGGTTTTCTCAACGGAAACCCTGTACTCGGTACTTAGCAGTCTCATGAAACTCATTATTACTTATGCATTAGAACTAAAAAGGTTGCTTTCTTCTCTCTCGAAGTCTACACTCAGCTGTGTTGCAACTCTGAGTACTGCAATTTTGTTTTTGATGTGAATAACATCTAGTAATATTTAGTTGTGATTGCAGATGAGGCAGCTTCGACCAGAAATTGTCGTAGTCTCAAAAGCAGATGGGTATGAATTTGGCAACTGTAATTGGTACTTTTCATCCTACTGTTGAAGTGAAGCTGGATTTAATTTGTGTGTGTTTTTTCCATTTCAGCTCAGCTTTATTTGAGATGGGGAACACTAAAGTCATTGCTGCCGTTTATGGTCCTAGAGAGGTGCTTTGGTTTTTTTTTTTTTTTTTTTTTTTTTTTTTTTTTTTTTTTTTTTTTTAATATATATCAACTGGAACTCATATGGTTAAGAATCTTTTGCTGTTTTTCTGATTGATTATGAATCTCCCTTGCTGTGGTTGTTTCAATGGTTGTTTCATATGGTTGTTTCAGTAAACAGTACTATAAGAAGTAAACAGTACTATAAGAAGTATTATTTGGTTTACCATGTACCGGTACACAGTACCAAAAAAACCTAAATTTACTGTGTACTATAAGAAGTATTATTTGGTTTACCATGTACCGGTACACAGTACCAAAAAAACCTAAATTTACTGTGTACTTGTACTTTTCGAAATATACAAAAAAACGGTAGAAAATTGAAAAAATTGGGGAAAAAAAAAATTGAAATTTTCTGGGAAAAAACGAAAAAAAATATTATAAATAAATAATTTAATAATTAATAAATAAATAAATAGATAAAATAGAAAAAAAAAAAAAAAAAAAAAAAAAAAAAAAGGAAAAAGAAAAAGGAATGAGGAAACACGTGTAGGGAGAAGAAAGGGGAGGAGGGAGTGGCCATGTACTAAAAGTAAGGGTATTATTGTCCACCATACCAAAATATGGGTATTTTTATTGTAAACTATATTCCATACCTAAAATTGATTTTACAAAGTCAAAATGGGTATTTTCTTTTTTGCCTCAAAAAAATATACAAGTTGCACATACAAAAAATAATAATAAAATACAATCAATTGGAATAAACAGTACTAAAACGCTAATATGCATCACAAAAACACACATAAAATCATGAGATATATATAATATACCCAATATGGTATAAGAAAATCAAATTAAGGACATACATTTAAAAAAAACAAAAAATACCCATTTTGGACTCGCAATTACACAATTACCCTCGTTTTTACTCTAAAACCTATTTTTCTCCCTCTCTATTTTTGCGCTCATCACCGCACAATCTCTTTTCACACACACGCGCACAATCTCTTTCTCTCCTCTATCGGCCCTTTCTCTCTCCCTCACCCCTTCTTTCTCTCTCTAATTCTCCGTCACCGGCGGCGGAGATCGGGATGATTAAAGCGGCGGCAACGACAGAGGAGGAATCGAACGGCGGAGGCGCGGCCTGTGGAGGCGACGAGCTCGCCGGAGGAGGAGGAACGACGGCGGAGGTGAGTCCGTGGGAGGCGATGAACTCGCCGAAGGAAGAAGCGAACGACGGCAGCTTCGCAGTGGATGGCGGCGGAGGAGGAAGCGTACGGTGGCGAATCAGTTCGCGGTGGACGGCGGCAGAAATCGGAGGTGGTGAACGCGGGCGGACGCTTTCTGGGCGAAACACGACCCTACAACCCTAAATCGCCAGGTATATACATCGATTACTTCGATTTTCTGCTTGAATTGAATCGATTAGGATTCCTTGATCTGATTTTCGCTGCGAAATTTTGAAAAGGGGAATGATGTTGGATCACAGATGGTGGTGTGATTGAAATTTCCTCTCGCTGAGATTTATGTATATTATGACTTGCTTATACATTGCTTATCTACCATAGGCAACTAATGGCAAGACACCCGAGTCCGACGCAGGAGAGGTAGTTGACATTGGCTCTCAGGCATATTCCTCGTCTAGTAAAGGTTATTTGAAAATTTATATGGTGCTTCATAATGGATTTTGATTTAGTTCTTTTCCTATCAATATGAATTTTTGCAAATGATTGATTGTATAATGCATGTAATAGTCAGCTAGCTAAATTTAATGGGAAAAGGGCATGATGGAAAAAAAAAAACAGTAGCAGTATGCGTCTATGCTTCATATTCCATCCTTTCCTTGTTTTGGACATGTCCTGATAGAAATGTATATAGTAGAATGGTTCTTCTTTGTTACCATGAACTATTAAAACACCTTAGAAGCTGTTTTAAGGATCTTATAAGCTCAGCCAAACACCACCTCTTAGTACTTACACGCTCCTACCTATTTTGGCTCTGCTGCATTTGTTAATGGCAGTCTCTATTGGACGGATCCGGAACCGGAGCACAACCAACTGCTTGCTTGCTTTGATCTCGAAACGGAGTGCTTTAGCAGCTTTCCCCCTCCTGCTACTGGTATGGTGCAATTGTTTGTTTTGAAGGACTGCTTGTGTTTTTGTAGAGGTGAAGAAGATGGAATTGTGATTTGGTCGATGTTGGAAAATGGTGGTGAGAGATTTTGGAGGAAGGATTATGTTACGAATAACCATATTTCGTACCGATTTAACATTAATTTGTTTTTCGCACTGATTTTACTATGTGTTGCACTGATTTTGGTTAAAATTTGTGAAATATGTTGGTATTGGTTCGGTTTTGAACTGATTTTGTTAATATGGAGTGTTTTTTCAGATTTTATTGTTCGAAATGATCTCTATATACTGAATATGCTGTGTTTTGGTTAAAATCTGTGAAATATGTTGATATTGGTTCTGTTTTGCACAGATTTTGTTAATACTGTACTTTTTTTTAGATTTTTGGGTTCGAAATGATCTAATTCGTACTGCACGTGTTGTGTTTTGGTTAAAATTTGTGAAGTTTGTTCATATTGGTTATGTTTTGAACAGATTTTGTTAGTATTAAAGTGTTTTTTAAGACTTGCTGGTTCGAAATGATCTAATTCGTACTGCATATGTTGTTTTTTTTGTTATAAACTATGAAGTTTGTTCATATTGGTTATGTATTGCACAGATTTTGTTAGGATTAAAGTGTTTTTTAAGATTTGCTGGTTCGAAATGATCTAATTCGTACTGCATATGTAATGTTTTTTGTTATAAACTATGAAGTTTGTTCATATTGGTTATGTATTGCACATATTTTGTTAGTATTAAAGTGTTTTTTAAGATTTGCTGGTTCGAAATGATCTAATTCGTACTGCATGTGCTGTGATTTTTATTATAAACAATGAAGTTTGTTTATACTCCCTCCGTTCCACTCTATTTGGCCTGCTCTATTATTTTATACCTCACATCTATTCACTCTATAGGCCAAATGGAGCGGAACGGAGGGAGTATTGGTTATGTATTGCACATATTTTGTTAATATTAAAATGTTTTTTAAGGTTTAATTTTTAGTTTCAGGGTTTAATTCCTCAGTAGACTTTAGTACGAAGTGAATCTATTTCGTACCAATACATAGTTGATTTAGTACGAAGTGAATCTTATTCGTACCAATACATAGTTGCTTTAGTACGAAGTGAATGTATTCGTACCAATAACTGCATAATTGTATACTCAAATATGTGTTTCGTAATTCTTATATATAACCGGTACAAATTCTTTATATTTCGTACCTCCTTAAAGTTATACAAATATCACAGCTACAGTAGTCAGAAAAAAAAAAAAGGAAAAAAAAGGAAAAAAAAAAAAACTGAAATTCGAAAATTCGAAAATAAAATAAAAATTTTAAAAAAAAAAGGAAAAATAATGAAGAGTGAAGAGGACACGTGGAAAAGGGAGAAGGAGGGGAGGAGAGAAGAATTGTGTTGACTAGTAAAAGTCAAAGTCTATTAGTAAGGGTATGTGTGTCATTTCGCATCAAAAATGGGTATTTTTTGTGTTTTTTAAATGTGTGTCCTTAATTTGATTTTCTTATACCATATTGGGTATTTTATTTTTCCCCTCTAAAATCATTGTATTATTATAAATTATTATACTGAATTTTGGGCTTATTATTAATTTTTTATACCTTTTTAATGGTCAATTAATTTTCATGTTCATTTTAAAGAAATTAATATTTAATCCATGTAGTTGCATACAATTTTGTATTTAAATTACATATTAACAATTATAAGTATAACGAGTCATAAAAAAAAAGTTTTTGTTTACAAGATTTCTCCTATAATAGTATTACTCTATCATATATCTATTTCTACACAATATTACATTAATAATAAAATATGTATAAAGAAATAATATTAATCCTTCCGTCTCCAAAATTATTCATAGTTTTGATATGCACGAATTTTAGGAATAATATAATTGACTTGCATTATTTATTGATAGTAGAGATTGTGACGTCCCATCACATTAATGTAGTATAGTAAATAAATAAAGTAAATATGTGATTTGAAGAAGGTATAATTGATATTGTGATAGTTGGTTCATGTCTAAAAATAAAAGGTGAAGAGTTTTGAAAAAAAACCCAAGATGAAATTACATGAAGAGTTTTGGGGATGGATGGAGTATTATATTTGCAAGATATAACCATTCATTAGATATATCTTAAACATTAAAATTTAGACATCAACGTATCTTAAAAATTAAAAAGTATTAAAATTAAAAATCCTAACTCTCCTATGCGAATTGAGAATGCAATATTGTCACATCAACGAAACACATATTAAGTGCGTTCCTGATTGACATTGAAATGTTATTAGTAATCCTAAGTGATGGTATATGGATTTAAGTGATGGTCAGATCTTAAGAGGCATGAAGACATGGATAACATGAACTATATTTTGTGAATGAATGTGAAATATTAATACTGTTTGGAATGAGGTTGAGGTAAAATGTCCATGAAATTTTGATTATTTATTTATTTTTATTTTTTGTAATATGGTAACTAAGCTCACTTCTAAGATGATTACTGGGTCACTAACGGAGTTTTCATTTTTTTTGCAAAGATAAATTTTGTTGATTCAGTTTGTCTTTGCAAAAAAAATAAATAAATAAATAAATGAAGTCAATGAAATGAAGAAGAAAAAATAAATGTGTTTGTATACTTGTAGTAGCTTAATGGTAGTGATGTTGTTGCCTAATATATTCGTCATGAATGTTCTATTTTAGAGTCATCTATAACGGCAATTTTTAAAATTATTATTAATAGGAAAAAGGTAACTAGGTTCAAGGAATACTTTAGCTGGAGAAAAACTTCAATTTGAACTCTTTACTTAAGACAACTATTAATTCCAACGAGTTAAAAGAATTTTTGAAAGTTGGATGCTTTATTTACATGTACAATATGAAAAAGTTGGGGATAAACTTTTGGCAAAACACATCTTCGGGTCCCTATACTTTTTTTTTTGTTTCATCGGGTCTCTCTACTAAATTTTGTTTTAATAGGCTCTTGTACTTTTATATAAAAAAGTTTATTAGGTTCTATTTAACGGTTCCAAACAATCCGTTAAGTTTTCCGTTATTTAAATTCCACACCATCATTTATTTATATAATATTTTGCGGACATAAAAAAAACAAAAACAAAATCAAACGCTATTTATAATTCCAAACGCACAAAAGAGTTTCAAGATCGAACTGTTGTCCCGTTTTCAAAAAAAAAAAAAAAAGAACGAAGAAAAAATAAAAGAAAAGAAGTGCAACAACCATTGATTTGTATGGACACGTGAGCTTTCAACTTTTCTTACAACAAAATTAATGGCTGTTGACAGAAAATAAAAGTATAAGGACCCAAAGATGTGTTTTGCCTAAACTTTTTCACATGGAGCAACTCTAATGATTGATGAATTATTCCAATGAGTACAATTCAACGAAATTAAGGTAAAATTACTGTTAAGATAGTCCATATGAAGAGGTGATTCCATTTTAATGAAGCTCATCACCAATATCATATAGTTACAAAGTCATACACAGATATAATGTGTATTACTTATATGACTATATATGGTATGCTTATTATAAAATACTATTACTTTTTTACACTTATTTTATAACATTTTGTTAAAGTTGATGATGCGTATTTTATAATAATTTAACTTATAGAGATGCTTTTTCTTTATATCAAGTATATTAATATACGTAATAATTTAATTATATTAAATAAAATATTATACATATAATAATATAAACTTGCAACGAACGTGATCTTTACTTGATATATATATATAAAAAAAAAAAAAAAAAAAACTTGATATAATATATGTGCGTTTAATTCGTTTCTTGACTGTCCATAAAAAATGTGCTTAATCAATTATTTAATTCACTTTAATCCTCACTCACATTGAATGAGACCTAAAAAAACTTTAACAATATCAAATCATTCCAGAAACTAAAACTTGTGTCCGAAGATTGCAAGTACATATACGATGAAGGGAGAAAGTATTATATTGACCTAAAATAAAATTGTCAATACATGTCTCAAATTGTGAAAATGTATGAAAATGCCCGGTTTGGTTATGTTTCTGCGAGGCCGCTTGTTTTGCAGCTCCTGCGACGGGTCTTCTTGTTCTTCATCATCTTCGTGAGGATTGGAACTCCCCCTTTCACCTTGCTCTCTAGAAGAATTTGGAGTGTCTTGAATAGGCGATGAAACAACAACGTTAGGCTCCAAGTTTGCTGAATTTGGAGGGACAAATTCAGACCCATCATGCTCATAGAAGGTAGAAACTTCGTCAAAGACGATATCCCTTGAGACGACGAACTTTCCAGAGGTAGGATCCATGCATTTCCAGCCCTTCTTCCTTTCATCGTATCCTACAAAGATACATTTCCTCGCTTTTGCATCCAGCTTAGTTCGTTGAGACTCCGGCACGTGAACATAGCAAATTGATCCAAAAACTTTGAGATAATTCACGTTCGGTTTCTTGCCGTAGAGTAACTCGAAAGGCGAGTGCATATTTGTTGGACTGAGCGGCACCCGATTAATGACGTATGCAGCACACTTCATTCCTTCGGCCCATAAAGCTCTCGGCAAATTTTTGGCGTGCATCCAACTTTTGCAGGTTTCTGCTAAATGCTGAATTTTCTGCTCCGCTATTACGTTTTGCTGTGGAGTTTCAGCACAAGAAAGCTCTCTTTTGATGCCATGTTTTCGGCAAAAAGAAAAGAACTCGGCTGATGTAAATTCTCCCCCATTGTCTGAGCGCAGCCGCTTAATTGAAGCACCCAATTCTCCTTCTACCGTCTCTTTAAATTCAAGAAATCTCGAGAACACCCTCAGATTTATTTTTCACAAATTAAACCCACGTAAATCTCGTAAAATCATCAACAAAGAGCAGCATATAAACGAAACCGGAATAAGAAGAAGTTTGGGTAGGACCCATCAAATCTGTATGTATAAGTTCTAAGGGAGATTTGCATCTAGAAACAGACCTCTCAAAAGGAAGACGATGAGCTTTCCCGTATTGACAGCCTTCACAAACATGTTGATCACTAAAATCGCTTAAATTCGGTAATCCATCAACCAAATTCTTTTGCACCATTACTTTCAACTTAGTAAAATTGAGGTGCCCAAGTCTAGCATGCCATAGATATGCATTTTCGTTCCTGCTCATTTTATTTATATATGAAGAAGAAGCGGAGAGAACAAACAAATCCTTGATTCTCTTACCGGTGTGGAGGACATCAGCCTTGAGCTCCTTGATATTGCGAAGAAACTTGACGTCTTGTGGTCCGAATAAGACGTAGTTTCCAGAATCCACCACATTTGCGACTGATAAGAGATTCTTCTTCACTCCCGGAACGTGAAACACACTATTTAGTGTGATGGAGTCCTTGTCTCTCCCTTCAATAACAACAACTCCTTCATTCTTCACGGGGTGCACCGTATTATCCGCTGTGACGATGGCTTCGTTACCATTTTATTGATTAAAATTTGTGAATTTGCTGCTATCTCCCGTCACGTGATGACCACAAGCTGAATCCACGATCCAGTCATCTGAAAAATTTATCGACGCCAATGCATTGAAAGTCGTCTTCTCAGCAACAAAGCACCTGCTCCAATCTTCTTCGTTATCACCTTGCTTGTTCTTGTTTCCATTTTCAGCTAAGTTGCTTTGGTTCAGCTTTGTGCGACAGAACTTCTTTGTATGCCCGAGTTTGCCGCATCGATAGCATTTGAAGACCTTCTTGTTGCCTCCGGCAGACGTTCCTTCTTTATTTTGGGCGTAATGGTGCTCGTTTCTCTTCTCTTTTGGCAGCGAATTCTTCTTGTTATGAGTGAACAAGGCTGCTGCTCCTTCTTCTTCCTTCATGGTGATACCAGCCATTTGTTTCGCCAAAGTTTCCTGTGAAGACAAAAGATTTTCGAATTCCTCCAAAGACGGTTGCTGACTCCATCCTTGAATTGATGTAATATATGGGATGTACTCCGGACGCAACCCTCGAATTATGTAGCGTCTTTGCCTCGCTTCCGATATCGCCTCATCCGGATTAAGAAGAGATATTTCCGAGCACAACTTCTTGATTTTCAGAAAATATTCTGAAATTGACAGATTACCTTGAGTGGTGTTTGCGAGCTCATTCTCCAAAATTTGCAGCCGAGCTTCATCCTTCTTGTTGTATAACTTTTTGAACGTCTCCCATATTTCTTTCGCCGATTTACAGCCTATTATGTGGTCGAACAAGCCCGGAGAAACCGATCTCTTTAGGACGAACTCAGCCTTCGCGTTTACTTGCCTCCATTTCTTCGCCGCATCAGCGTTTTCTGGAGTATTTGCTGGAGCAGTTGTGTTGTTTCCATCAACAACATCCCACAAATCTTCTCCGACGAGATACGACTCCATACACGTCCGCCATACTTTGTAGTTGGACTGGTTGAGTAGTTCCAGCCCAAGTCCGCCGATGCGTGCGCCGCCCATTTCCATTCTTGAAGCACTCCACGAACTCTTCACTTTAGGATCTTGAAAAATACCCAGAGCCCTTATGGCTCTGATACCATGTGAAATAAATAGTAGTGAAATATATTCACTAGCCCAAGATCAAAACCAAAGAAAAGGGAGAAGAGTGAATGAGCTTCAGAGAATGAAAATGAAGAAAAAGTGCAGACAAAAGAGTTGGAGAAGATGAGCATTTTAATTCACTAACGTCTACTGCTGTCCACTACATTATGTTCATACAAAGGGGAAATTTAAACATCTAAGAGAAGGATCTAGACTACAATTAATGCAGAGAAATTCTAGATTACAACTTATAATAAAGGTTTGATAGAAACTAGACTAAAGAAGAAAAGTGTTGCTGCTCCATTAACTCCAAAAATGCTAATTCAAAAAATCTTCTTTAATCCAACAGGTATATCTCCCTCCAATTCGTTACCCGACAAGATAAGTAGTTTGAGTGCTTGTAGCTTCTTGATGTCCTTTGAAAGGCCACCTGATAATTTGTTATTGGATAAACGAGTAGACTAGAGCGACGTCATTTTAAAAATGGAGGAGGGAATAGGACCATGAAGAAGATTTTCACCCAGATCTAGAGAAACAAGATAGGAAAGGTTTCCGATTTCCGGATGGATTCTGCCTGCGAGCTCCATACCCCCAAGATGTAATTCAGTCACCCAACTGCGGCTCGGATCGCAAGTAACTCCGACTCAACTGCAAACGGAGGTTTGAGAAGTCCAATTGTTGTGTATCAAATTATAATTATAAGGATCGGAGGTGATGAGGTACTTGAAGGCAAGAAGCGAAGACTCGTCCCTTTTTATTTGGCTACCGATTTTTTCCGTCTTCGTAGCAGCAGCAACAGCAACACTAGTAGTAATTAGAGAAGAAAACTTGAATAGGATGAGTAGGGAAACAAGTAACGATGATGGGGGAAATAATCTCTCCATAGCTGCTAACTGAAGACAATTAATAGGCCTAACCAACCAATTCTTTACAAGTCAACTCAAGGGAAGAAGGCAATAGAGAATAATAATTCTTTACAAGTCAACTCAAGTCAACATTTTAAAATTCATTTTCCAATTTTAGATTAAAGTTTTCCACATAGTGGAAAAGAAAGGATGATTCTTGACTCAATTCACACTCCACTCCCCAAAATTTGAAATAATAGGGCCAGATATAAATAAAACAAAACTTGTAAATTTCCCGAGTATTGATTTCCACGGGAAATTTTATGTAGTGTAGATGTACTACACTCACATCTCAAATTGGGATTAAAATATTAATATAATACTCCCTCCGTCCCATTTAATTGTCCACAAAAGAAATGACACAATAATCAAGGCTGTAAGAGATTGTGAGGTTTATATTATACTCCCTCCGTCCCACTTCACTTGTCATCAATACTATTTTCGTCTGTCCTATACCACTTGTCCTATTTTCTTAAAAGGCAAAAATTAACTCTTACTTTTTGATGTGAACCCCTTACTTTATCAATTTAACACTACGCATAAAATCCCGTGCCGAAAAGAAAGAGGACAAGTGAACTGGGACGGAGGGAGTATTAATTGTAAGAGTAAAAGTTTTTCACTTTAATTAAGTGGACAATTAAACGAGACATCCTAATAAAGAAAAATGAACAATTAGCATAGGACGGAAGGAGTACTTCAAATGATATCTATATTTTATCTTTTAATTTCATCTTTTAATTTCATCTTTTAATTTTCCATCCAAATATTTTAATTTTTTTAAAAAAGTTTTGCTGCGAAGTACTACCTCCATCCCGTTTAAGTTGGGACGTATTCCATTACGGGACGTCTCATTTATTAGACCTGTTTCCATAAAAGGAAATAATGTAACATCACATCACCATCTACATCACACTTAATTAGCCTAAATTAATTTTAATTAAAAATGGATGTGAGTAGTACTAATAATTTAAATTAAATTAAACTCTAATTTACCATCACATCTCCATCACATCACCCTTTTATCCCATTTTCCTTGGCTCTTGTGCCATTTAGAAACGTCCCAACTTAAACGGGATGGAGGTAGTAGTTAATGACGATTTTTCTTAACAGACACAAACTTTCAAAATAATTGGTTTGCTTTTCCGTTCTTTTTGGCAAACTAGCAGAGGCAACGTGCGTTGCACGTTAAACCAATCTTTTTTCTCTTTATATAATAGAAGTCACTATGCATAAACTTATAATAGTAGGCTATATATAGAAAATACTCTATATTATAGTAATAAAGAGAGAAATAATTTAAATAAACCAAGGTATAGTATTACATTATATTATACTCCCTCCATTTTATTGAGGTGCTCTGTTTTACTAATTTAAATCACTCATATCAAAAACAAACGAATCCCGTTAGAAAAACGGAGGGAGTAGTTTAATTACTATTTTTAATAGGTTAGCTATCATATGTATAGTTTATGTTATAAATAATTTTGATTAAGGCTCAAACATTAATTCAAAGTTCATTTTAATTAAAATTGATTTTTTTTCCCTTTTAAAAGTTATTTCATGAATAATTTTTCTTTTTAACAACCATCATTTTGTGTAATTTTTGTTATTGTCGTTCATTTTACATTCTCTTTCACTCCTATTATAAATATATTTTTCTTATTCAGCATATAATGAGTTGATTTATATATAAAGGGAGCTCTACACTTATGATATAAAATGTCGATACTACCAATTTAGACGATACATATTATTGAAGTTCTTTACCTTTTCCCTTTTAGTTTTAAAATTATAATGTTAAAATTGAAACATAATTTTAAACAAAAATAAAGGAAACACAATTGAATATAGGTACATTTTTAATAGAATAAAAATGTAGTCACTAACTTCAAAAATCATGAAATATATTCATTATTATCCTTGTGAAATTACAATGAAGAATATAATGTTTATCCATTAATAAAGAAAGTGAAGGAAGAAATACAATTGTTTATCATAAGAGGGTAATTTAGTCCTACAAAATAAAATCATTTCAACCTTTACTATCAATCATAAAAATGAATTGCATATTGTTTATGCTTACCGACTGTACAAACAAGGGAGGATCTATATACACGGGGCATAGGATATAAGCTCTTTTTTTGTTTCTTCTTATAAAATTTCAAAGTCATTAGCATTTTATATGAATTCTTATGCTAAAGTTCCCACCATTGAATCGAATTTTGGGAATATATGTTATGTTAAATTTCAAATTTTAAAATATTGAACCCCACTGAACACTTGTTCTGGATTCGCCATTCTATATGAATCAAACATTTCATTTTATTATATTCATACCTTAATCTTATTCAAGACTTATTTTGTTCTATCACACCACACACCGTCTTAGATTTTAAAAATAATAAATTAAAGGTGTCATATACCGACCTATGATTATAATGAATATGGCTTAATGTATACTTCTTATGTCTCATCATAAGTGACTCCTTGTTTATTCATATGTGATGTATACAATAATAAAATAAGTCACTTATGAGGAGATAAAAAGGTAATAGTATAAAGATTGGTACAAAATATAAAATTTTATCTATGAGATAATTTCTTTCTAAGCCATCAAATTGGACTAAATTTCATATGCCTGAAGGTGTTTCTAACATACAAAAAAATATATAAAATTACTACATTCGTCCCATCCAATTCGACATTTTCCTATTATTATACCCTCACAAAAATCAAAGAAATAGGTCGAATTCGATTGAATAGAGGGTGCATATATTATTTAAATCTTAGAGAAATATTCTCCCACCCACCGTGAGCACTCTTAATGTACCCACCACTGATGTGACAGAAAAAGAGTTTACTTATTTAGGATAGGTTATGGTATATATTTGTATCTTTTATCAATTGATAATACACTACATCATCCGTAGGCACATTAAGAATGTTCACGGTGGGTAGGGTATCATTCCTCTTAAATCTTGTATTGATATCATATGATGGTAATAATTACTCTCTCCGTCCCTCGCAAGAAGATACTTTTCCTTTTTGGTACGACTTCATCAAGAGGATATATTTCCTAATTTGGTAAAAAATTACTAAAGAAAAATCACTTTTTACACATGCACACTCCACTTAATACACAAACCCACCATTTATTAATTCTCGTGCCCAAAAAGAAATGTTTCGTCTTGCGAGAGACAAAGGGAGTATATATTTTATCTAATGAATATCGAGCAAAACTTAAAAGAAAATGTGAAAGAAAACTGATAAACAAGATGAAAGTAGTTAAAGAATAAAAAAAAAAAAAATTATTATTATAATAGACAACTCATAAGATAGTTTCAATATGTTATTTTATAGCCTAAACTATTTTTTAAAAGCATAAACAAAATTAAGCAATTGTGATAAAATAAAAGAAAAATTAATGATCTTACTTCTCCTAGTATATAGAAAGTATTTGTCAATTCCAATTACTACATTCTCAAACTAATTTAGATGTTTTCTCCGTGAACAAAAGTGAAGCTTCTAGATAGTCAATGGAAAAGTTGTGATGCTTATATGTAAATTACGAGTTAGAGAGAAATGAATATATAGCCCCACCCTAGACACTACATTTTTGTCAACGAAGCCATCGAAAAATATAATTGTACTTGCATCTAACTCAAGTTATTCTCCGATGATTATTTATAATTTTGTCATACATGTTCAATAGTCATTAGCATAAACTTTATTAGCTGAAGTAAAATGGTTCACGTCGAACTCTTCTATAAGTTAGTAGCACTAAACTTTGTTAAATGCAACAATAATAATAATAATGTGATGATTGTGATGTTATTATTGAGTGATCAAATATTTTTATAATGTGGACTTTGAATTGTGATTCTATTTATTTTCTCCTCAAAACTTACTATTTGAAGAAACAAAACATCATCATATTGCATGTGTATGATACTATATGCTAAGAATTCTAATATAAATTAATATAGTACACACATTTCAATAACATGAGGATGGTATCCACTATCCAGGCATCGAATAATTTCTTAGAGGGCGTTTACTCTAAGAGATAAGAATGAACTGATTAATTTTATCCAACATATATAATTTCATATTTCCTTTGTAAGATTGCAAATCATTGTTATCTCAAAGTACATGGTAGGACGACCCACGATTTTTACTTAGATTTGAAACTAATTGTACAATATGCCTTATCCCAAAATTTCTCAATTCCTAAATTAAACAATCCATTAAAGTATATACACTCATAGGTAGTTTAATTCTCCTATCTATAGTTCCATTCTCCTATCTATAAGATTCACCATCTTATAGTGCATATAAGATGATGAATATTTTCACAGGAAATAATAATATTTTTCATTAACTCAAGCATAATAGGAGGTTTAAAAATAAATAAATAAATATTATACAATAATTGTTCATTTACTTTTATACTTCTATGTAGACAGATAAAGTGGATAATATACTATAAAATAAATTTATCATAATTAATCGAACCTATAACTTTTATATCATGTTTATTTTGAGGCATATTATTACTTTGTAAGAATATATAGATGGATAAAATATGAAAGTAGCCATTAATTTTTCTTATTGAAATACTGAAATACATGAGGGTGGAGAATTCTGTTTACAAAAGAGTGATGCTATTCGGCCATAATGTGGCCGGCCATAATTTAACTTTTTTAAATTTTTTTAGTATCAAATAATTTATATATTTATGCCAAACTTTTTTGGATTATAAAAAACTCAAAAAGCGATACTCCGTATTTTTTACGTATTTTTTAAAATTAATCCTTTAATTATTTGATAATTTTTACTATTTTAAAAGATTTATTGCCTTTTTATCTAGAAAAAAAGATAAAAATATGTAATTTTTAAGAAAAAAATATTTTTTAATTAAAATATTAAACTAATAAATTATAGTTATCATTTACTATTTTTAAAATTACGTGTATTATGAAAAATGTCGTTGTGTGGCCGGCCACATTATGGCCAAATAGCATTATTGATAAAATTATCACTCCACTTTCTTAAAATAATACACCTTCCGCCCCAATTCAATTATGATGCTTTCATAATCGGGTCATACCACATGAATATATGATCATGTTTTTTAAAATAGAAAGAATTAACCATTACATTTTAATGTAAACGCCTTACTTTTTACTTTTAACACTGCACCTAAAATTCCACCACATAACATTTGAAGTGGTATAGATGGAGTGCTATATTGTCGCATAATATAAAAATTGCCCAAACTTTTGTAAAGTCTAGCCTAATTTTGAATATATCAAACGTCTTTTCACGTTAAAGAAGGCGGAGCCAAAATAATGAAATGGATAATAGTGAATATAATGTATAATATGCAATATATGAATTTTAATCCTCATGGTAATAATTTAGCATGAATGCTCCTCTGTCCACTGTGAAAATTCTTAACGTGCCTGATGAACCTTCAATTCACGGCCCAAGTTCGTATGTAAATTATGTGCGAAAGTAAAAAGAGACAAGAGATTTACGTGGTTCGATCGGTGCGATCTACGTCCACGGGGAGGAAAAGAGTATGTTTTTGTATTCAAAAGAGCGTAAGTGTACATAATACAATCAAATCTCCTATTTATAGGTGGTGTTCATAGCGGTTGTGGATGAGAGACGTGGAGGTGTGGGTGGTTTTTCCAGCCCCGGATTCTTCTCCATCACCCCACGCTCAGGCTTTTGGGCTCAACTCCCTGGGCCTGTATGAGTTGGGCTTGCCGTTCTGGGCTTGCTGGGCCTTCACCGATCTGGGCCTGTTGGGCCTCCACCGATCTGGGCCTGTCGTTAGGTGTTGGGCCTTTGGGCCTAGGGAGATGGGCCACTTCCTATCACATCCCCCCCCAAAAAGAGTGGGGTGATGGAGTTGATGCTTGTCCCTGTCGTTTTGAACTTGTGAGAAGGGCCTAAGTGAACTTGCGTACCCCCCCTGAAGGTTATGAGGAAGGCTGAACTGGACTTGGTACCCTCTCTGAAATTTTTGAGGGTGGCCTAACTGAACTTGGTACCCCCTCTGAAATTTGTGAGGAAGGCCGAACTGAACTTGGTACCCCCTCTGAAAGTTGTGAGGAATGCCGAACTGAACTTGGTACCCCCTCTGAAATTTGCGAGGGAGGCCGAACTGAACTTGGTACCCCCTCTGAAGTTTGCGAGGAAGGCCGAACTGAACTTGGTACCCCCTCTGAAGTTTGCGAGGAAGGCCGAACTGAACTTGGTACCCCCTCTGAAATTTGTGAGGAAGTCCGAACTGATCTTGGTACTCCCTCTGAGTACGGTTTGGCTGGAGGTCGGATATGCCGATCTCATCTCCCGCCCAAAGTTAAAGTTGTCAGCCGCATTTAATGCGACGCTTGGGGAACCGATAAAGTACCGATTGGACGTTGTCTGAAACGTCGTCGCATTGAATGGCGTATTCAATAAGCGTAATTCCTTCCCTTTAATGCCTTATGATTGTAACTAGGGCTGCAAACGAGCCGAACCTGATCGAGTATTGGTCTGCTCGGGTTCGGCTCGTTTAGTATTTGACAGGCTCGGGCTCGGGTTCGAGTTCGATTCGAGCTTTAAATCCGGGCTCGAGCTCGGCTCGGGTTAAAATTTTTGAGCTCGAATTCGGCTCGAGTTCGGCTCGTGCCCGGTTCGGATTTGAGCTCGAATTTGGCTCATGAAAAGCTCGAGTCCGAGCTCGTTTAAAAAACATGATATAAACATATTTAATTTTGTCTTTTAAAACTTCAAATGAACTTAAATTAAAATGAATTTCATCAAATAAAAATCCACCTAATGAAATTCATCCAAAACACAAAATATAATCCAAAAAGAACAAAGCATATATACATATTTTTTTAATTTTAATTATGGTATAGTCCTTAATTAGTTTTGGTTGTAATTTGAAATTAATTTTAACTTATTAATATTTGACAATAATTCAAATTCTCTTACCTACAGTTTTTTACACATAAATGCTAAAGCTCGTTTACAGGCTCGATTAGAGGTTCGATTAAGAGTTCGTGAGCAGGCTCGCGAACATGTTCGATTAACATACGAGCCGAACACGTTCGCGAGCAAAACGAGCCGAACACCTTACTGCTCGGGTTCGGCTCGTTAAGTTAACCGAGCTCGAATTCGGGCTCGAAGCTCGGCTCGTTTGTTAACGAGTTCGAGCTCGAACGAGCTTTTACCGAATCGAGCACCGAATAAGTCCCGAGTAGCTCGGCTCGTTTGCAGCCCTAATTGTAACACAATCATTCACATTTCCTTTCAAAACTGAAACCCTAATTCTGAAATCCTCTTTGCTGTTCATCTTCTTCAACTATTTCTCTTCGCGGATATTCTACGAATTCACCGAGTAAAGAGTAAGTTATGTCTTCATCTGTCTCCATTTCAAGTTCTTTTTCTGATTCCTATGTTCAAGAAATCCATTCCCCCTTTCTTTCCCATTCTCCGTCGGTGGCGGAAGAAGTCGCCGCCGCCTCATCGTCTACTTCTGTTCCGATCCATTTCCCCGATGATAGGCGTGCGTGCATTCGGTCGGATTGTGAGGAACCATACGGGCAACAAGTGTCGTTCCCCGAGGTTCCCGGAGTGTCTGGGATAGTGGGTGAGCTTGAGTCTACAGTTTCTACCTCAACCCTCTTTTAAATCGCCGTGAAATTTGATTTCCCCCCTTCTGTTCTCCTCCTCCGGCCAAATGCCGACGATAGGGCTCATCGTCCTCCTCGTGGGTGTGTTACTGTTTACGTTGATCAGTTTAAGGCTGGTTTACGTGTCCCTTTTCCGGCTATCTACGCCGATATCTTCCGTACTTTCCATCTATCTCCTGCCCAGATTACGCCGAATAGCATAAGCCAAATAACCGGTCTGGGCATTGCCTGTTCTCGCTTAGGTATCCCGTATTCCATAGATGTCCTAGGTGGGATGGTGTCCTTTAAGTCTAGGACTGAAGGGTGGTACTATTCTTCTTATCGGCAGAAAGGTTTTTCTGTCGAAGTGCCCTCCAAGGTTCAAGACTGGCAGAAGAAATTCTTCTACTGCCAGTTCGAGGGTGCTACCGAAGTCGGGTGGCACTCCGGTTCTGTTAGGCTTTTGACGAAGCCGAAGAATTTTGCCAAAGTGGTAAGGCGTTTTGCCAGTTTGGGCAAAATGCCGATGTCGCTTTCTGCGCTTAGGACGGCGGTACCGAGCCCCGATGAACCTTCCACTTCGGTGGATCCGGGGAGGGGTGAGGTTCCTTTCCCCTTGTTTTTTTTTTCTTTTTTTTTTTTATATCGGTATTGACGTTCTGTCTTTGCAGTGGATTTGGTGAGGGGTAAGAAGCCGATCTCGCAGAAAAGGAAGGGTGAGTCCGCGAGCTCCCTCTCCGGGCAGAAGAGGCAGGCCACCGAGTCGTCCGAACAGACTCGGTCTGGTATCCCTACTCCCCGAGGTCGGGGTAATGTTGCCGTAGCCGCTGAGGAGATTGACGCGACGGCTGCGAGAAAGCTGGTTATGGGTTCGGCGTCGTCCGAACCCGAGATGGTTGAGGTTCGCACTTCCGCACCTGTATTCCCAGCGGTAAATATAACTCCTTTAGATCTCAGTTGATTCCCCTTTCTTTTTTTTTTTTTTTTTTGACTGTTGGTAGTGACCCAATGCAGGGTGTGGATCCTCTTCTCGAGGAGTATGACCGTGTGAATAGCGCGGTCAAAAGTTTCCTCAAGGGATCGGTGGGGAAGTACCACCGTATCTTGGAGAAGAACAAGGTCTTGGCCAATGATAAGGCCAAGATTTCAAAGGCTTTTGCTGAGTCTACAGCGCGGGAAGCCGCTCTGCAGGAGCAGCTCGACCGTATGTCTGCCGAGCTCAACGCCACCAAGGAGAAAGTGGCGAAGAGCGAGGAGGACGCTGCAGCTGCCCGAGTTCGGGAGGCCGAGATCGCTGCCGCCCAGGGCGACGTTTTCCAGGCCCTTGCTGAAAGAATAATATTCAGCAAGGGTTTTGGTAAGCTGGTGTCGTCATTGACTAAGACGATGGAGAAACGGGCGGTGGCCGAGGTGCTAGACCGGGTGGCCACCAACTTCCCCGAACTCGACAAGGGGAAGTTTGGGTATGAGCCAATCGAGGACGAAGAAGTGCTGCGTATATACTTCCGTCAGCTTTTGAAGAAGGCTTCTCCGTTCCCCGTTGTGGGATATCTCGCGGAAGGGCAGGCCTTGCTGACAGCTGCCGATATCCAGGCCTGTCAGTTTGACAGGGATGCCAATTTTGAGGAACTCTGCAGTTCGTTCCGTGACGAGCTGGCGAGTCGCCCGCTGTCCCCAGATACGCCGCCCGCCGCAGTTGAAGAGGACTTGGAGAAGGAGGCTGATGCCGAGGTGCGGACCGAGGACACAACTGCCGAACCCACGGGTGGGGTCAGTTGAACCCTCCCCTCTTTTTTTTGTCTTCCTTTGTTTGATGTCCGTACTGAAGTTGTACATGTAATCAATTCTGTCAATGAAATTCCCTTTATTCCATGCTTATCTTCTCTTGTACTTTCTGTAGAACGAATCCGAAACAGATAAGACTGCGCTTTTAAACGAAATTAAGCGACTTAAAATTCTAATCGATCTCAAAGATGGTGAGATCGGGCGGCTCGACAAACGCGCTGAGCACCTTCGAAATGAATTTGACGCCAAATATAACTCTTTGCAACTCAAGGCTGATTCCAATGAAGCTCGGTATTTGCAATTAAAAGAAGATTATGCGGATGCCAAGAGGATTGCAGACGAGCATGCCGAATACGAAAGGGTTATCCACGAGCTCGGCGGCAAGACGATATCCGAAGTCGAGGCTGATGCGTTTGAGGCTGTGCGGGGGGTCGTGCGGGAGATCCAGAATCGTGGTTCGGATTCATGGGAAGTCGCTGACTATATATCCGAACTGCGTTACTTGACGAACTTGTTCCCGTTGGTACTATCTCGCCAAGCTATAATGAAGAAGTGGCTTGACCGGTACCCCGACGTGCAGCCGTCTAAGCAACATGCTCCCCGGTTCCGCGCCCTGAGTCCTACTGTTCCATCTCGTCTGGTTAAGGACCGGTTGGACATGCTGATGCCTGTTCAGAACCGCAGACCGATACCGAACCGAGGGGATGGGAATTACCGAGCTCCGATAGTCCCCCGAGGTCGAAGTTCTTCCCGGTCTGTATCAAGCCGAACTGGGATGTCAGGCGGTGGTGGGCGCGGTGGTGGTCGCAGTTCGGGACAAAGCTCCCGAAAAAAGGAAGATATAAATATTGACTTTTTGATGAACCCGCCGACTAGCGGTTGGGCTAGTTACTTTAATTGTAGTAAGAGGCCAGATGAGGGCGGGCCTTCTAACACGTGACTTGTAAAATTCTGCAAAATAATAAACACATTTTGTATAAACTCTGTTAGTGTAACTGTTGGCTTATTGCCTGTTTCGAATCGCATTTCTGCTTTTTTTATTTTCGAACTGATGTGGTCATATTCGAGTCTTCCGAAGTGGCTTGGGAGCCTAACTTCGGCTTCCGATGTGACGCTTGGGTCTTCCCTTGGTTCGGGATGGCATATAGCCTATTATCCACTGCCAAGGTGACACTTGGGTCAGGTCGGGTTCCTGTTCTGCCGACTAAGTCGGTAGGGGTGGTCCCCTGGTTCGTACGATTTTACTTTACTAACACTTGTCCTCGTCAGGATAGTGTTGGAGGTAGAGGCAACATGCATATAAGTGGAGTAATGCAATGTGGTGTGAACACAATAAAAGATAGAAATAAAATCTCAAACTTCATTACTGAAAATAGTTTTTAAAAGACAAGACCTGACTGAACATTGAACTGAACTGAATAAGACTGAACTGACAAAAGACTAAAATGACCGAGCTACTCTATATGATACTCCACATCTATGCATAATACCTCTTCAGATGGATTATATTCCAAGGTCGCTGTATGGGCTCCCCAGACAGAGTGGAAAGCCTATAGGCGCCTTTACCAAGGACCTCGTCTACTCGGTATGGGCCTTCCCATGTGGCCTCCAGCTTGCCGAGCTTACAAGCCTTGCTGACCTCATTGTTTCGGAGAACTAAGTCCCCTACACAATACTGCCGATCCCGAACTCGCCGATTGTAATATCGGGCTATGAGTTGTTTGTATCGGGCCTCTCTTATGTAAGCTGTATCCCTCTTTTCCTCTAGCAGATCGAGGTCCGTACGCCGGTTCTCATCATTTACTTCGGCTACGAAATGGGTCGTGCGCGGACTGGGGAGTCCGATCTCGACCGGGATTACAGCTTCTGTTCCGTATGCTAGACTATACGGTGTTTCGCCATTTGCTGTTCGCGGCGTTGTTCTGTAGGACCATAGAACGTTCGGAAGGTTTTCTACCCATAACCCTTTAGCTTTCTCTAGTCGGGTTTTGAGACCTTTGACGAGAGTTCGGTTCGTCACTTCGGCTTGACCATTTGCTTGAGGGTGGGCTACCGATGTGAAATGTTGTTGAATCTGCAGCTCGTCACACCATTCCCTAAAAACCCTGTCCGTGAACTGGGTCCCATTATCGGATACGAGGACATGAGGTATGCCGAATCGGCATACTATGTTCTTCCATACGAAGTTCCGGGCGTTTTTGCTTGTGATCGCGGATAGGGGTTCTGCTTCCACCCACTTCGTAAAGTAATCAATTGCAACTATGAGGTGCCGCAACTGACCTGGTGCTCTATCGAATGGGCCTACTATATCTATCCCCCACTGCGCGAACGGCCAAGGACTCTGCATCGCAGTCAGCTCGGTTTGTGGTATCCTTGTCACATTTGCATGTAACTGACACTTCTCGCACCTCTGCACGAGTTCGGTGCAATCCTTGAGCATCGAGGGCCAATAGTATCCCCATCTCATAATTTTCTTTGCTAAAGCCCGAGGTCCGATGTGACTTCCACATGCCCCTTCATGCATTTCTCGCATGACGTAGTCTGCTGAGGTCGGTCCGACGCACTTGAGTAAGGGTTGAAGGTATGACTTCTTGTAAAGGACATTGTCCAGAATAGTATATCTCAATGACTTCAACAATATCCTTCTAGCCTCTGCCTTATCTTCAGGCAGCTCCCCTCTCTTCAGGTAGGCCAGAATGGGCGTCATCCATGTCGGCTGTGACTCATCGTTCAGATCGTTAACCTCGGCTTCGTCTATGCTTCTATGCTTTACATCTTCCACTGGTGAAGTGCCAGGTGCCGCTGCCAATTTGCTGAGAACGTCAGCTCGGGAATTCTGAGTCCGGGGGATTCGCTCGAGCTGGAAGTACTGAAAAACCCCCTGCATGCCCCGTGCCTTAGCCAAATATTTCTTCATTCTTTCTCCCTTTGCTTCATACTTTCCCAGCATATGATTCACGACTACCTGGGAATCGCTGTGTACCTTTATGGCCGTGATCTTCAGATCCGCGGCTATTCTGAGTCCGGCTAGCAGAGCTTCGTACTCTACCTCGTTGTTGGTAGTTGCGAACTGAAAGCGGAGTGAATAGGTGATCTCTTTCTTTTCCGGGCTGATGAGAAGGATACCAGCACCGCTTCCCGCTTTTCCTGATGCCCCATCCACGTACATGTGCCAACAGTCTGGAGGCTCTCCCACCGTTGTGCGATCTAGCACTGGTATCGGGGTTGGGACTTCGGATATCGAGGTTTCAACCAAGAAATCCGCCAAGGCTTGCCCCTTGATGGCTTGTCGGGGAACATAAGAGATGTCATGCTCCCCCAGTTCTATTGCCCACTTTGCTATCCGTCCTGATGCTTCTGGCTTCGTCAGCACCTGCCGAAGTGGGGAATCTGTTCGGACTTGGATCGGGTGCGCGTGAAAATAGGGGCGCAATCGCCGAGCAGCGTTGACAAGTGCTAAGGCTAGCTTTTCTAACGGCTGATATCTCACTTCGGGCCCTTTTAATGACCGGCTTATGAAATAAACTGGTAACTGGCGACCTGCCTCTTCTCGCACGAGCACTGCACTAATTGCTTCTTCAGAAGTAGCCAAGTATAGAAATAGCACCTCTCTCTCCTTCGGTACTGACAAGGTCGGTAGATCCTTGAGATACTCCCTTAGCTGGTGTAGGGCGTGATGGTGCTCCGAACTCCAATCAAATTGGGGTGCTTTCTTTAAGATTTTGAAGAAGGGCAACTGCTTCTCCGCGGCTTTAGATAGGAATCTACTCAGTGCGGCGAGACACCCTGTAAGTCTGTGCACATCGTTGATTGACTTTGGATTCTTCATATCTAACACGGCCTTAACTTTTGATGGATTCGCCCTCAGCCCTTCCTGGGTAATCCAACAACCTAAAAACTTCCCCGATGTCACAGCAAAGGTACATTTTTGGGGATTAAGTTTCAGATTGACCTTGCGAAGAATGGAGAGCACAGTTCGGAGATCGGCCACACTTGTGCTCTCTTCCTTACTCTTCACCACTATGTCATCGACATAGACCTCCACTTCTTTTCCGATATGCTCTTTAAATATTTTATCTACCATCCTCTGGTAGGTAGCTCCTGCATTCTTCAACCCAAATGGCATTTTGCGATAAGCAAAGATGCCGAAGTCCGTAATGAATGCTGTCTTAGCCGCGTCTTCGGCATCCATTAGGACTTGGTGGTATCCCTTATACAGATCCAGGAAGCTGAATATCCTATGACCGACCAGCGAGTCCACCTTTTTGTCGATATCGGGCAGAGGGTAACAGTCCTTAGGGCAGTGCTTGTTGAGATCGGTATAATCGATGCACATGCGCCATCCTCCTCCAGCCTTCTTGACCATCACCGGGTTTGCTATCCAGGTCGGGTAAGTGACTTCGAATAGAATCCCAGCATCCAGCAGTTGGGTCACTTCGGTCTTTATGACCTGATTCCGCTCCGCTGCAAAGGAGCGCTGCTTTTGCTTGATCGGTCGCACTTTGGGGTCGATCTTTAGCCGATGTGTGATTAGATCGGGTGATACCCCTGTCATATCCAATGGGGACCACGCGAAGACGTCTCTGTACTCCTTTAGAAGCCGAATAACCTGTTCGCGAAGATGGGGGTCGTCGGTCAGCCCGACTTTGACGACCTTAGCGGGATCGTCATTGTACAAAGCCACCTCTCTCTCTTCGGCGGGCGACGTCTTCTTCGGCTCTTCGGAGTTCAGTAATTGCTATCTTGGGGCAGTTCGGGCGTTGCCCCTAGCCCCTTGAGAGCCACATGCAGGCACTCCCTTGCCATTTTCTGATCACCACGGATAACGGCTACCCCTCCCTTAGTCGGGATCTTCACGGGTAAATGGTACGTGGAGCAGATCGCTCTCACTGTATTCATCCAAGTACGGCCTAGGATTATGTTGTATGGGGACTTGGCTTCCACCACCATGAATTCGGTCATGTTAGTGGTGCTTCTCGGCCCTTTCCCTACTGTGACGGGCAGCTCGATCGTCCCTAGGGGATGGGTTTCCTCCTGTGCGAAACTCCGCAGTGGCCGGGTGGTTGGAATGATTTTTGACTTCTCCAGTTCCATGTTATCAAAGCAATGCCTGAACATGATATTCACCGATGCCCCGGTGTCGATGTGAATCCTTTTGATCAGCATGTTAGCCACCACAGCCTCAATAACAATGGCATCGGAGTGCGGCATCATGGGGGGCACCGGGTCATCGGCCGAGAAAGTTACGGCTTCCTCCTTCTTGAACCTCTTGTTAGCGGGTTCGCTGCTCGGCATGCTCCGAGCTCCGTTTTTGAGGGACGATTTAGTCTGTCCTTTGGCGAGAGCGGAGATCGTAGCAACTATCCCCTCGTATTGGTAATCTCCGTCCTCGTCGGCATCATCCTCATTGTGCTTTGTTTTCTTCTCAGCATCCGTGCTGCAATTCCCCCCTCTAAACTGTCTTTTCTTTTTTTGACTTCGGGGGGCATCCACTTGATTGACCCCCGTGCTCCGATCTTGATATTTTTTAAGCGGACCATTGCGAACTAGGCTTTCAATGTCCTGAGCCAAGTTCCTGCAATCCTCCGTCTCATGTCCATAATCTTCATGGAATTGGCAATACTTATTCTTTGACCTCGGCTTGCCGTCCTCCCGCATCGGCCTTGGTCTCTCGAACAGATTAGCGTGCAATTCAAGGATCTCGGTCCTTGGTTTGTTTAACGGAGTGAACTGCGGAGCTGGCCGCTGTGCGAGCTGACTTGTAGGCGGACCTCGTTGTGCTGGATTCTGCCGAGGTCCGAGACGAGACTCAATCGGACCTCGCTGAATTCGCTCCATTACCCCTTTCCGGGGTGTATCATCTTTCTTCTTTGAGGTTTCACCTCGGTCAACCTCCTTTCGACGTCTGGTCGCCTCCTCTATCTTAGCGAACTTGTCCGCAATAGCCCACAGTTCGGTAGTGGTCTTCGGATCCTTCGCCAGGATCTCCCTGTAGAGATGGTCCGAGCTGATGGCATTTTGAAATGCTGAGATGATGAGGAGATCGTTTGTGCACCGAGTTGATAAGCACTCTCTATCGAATCGGGTCATGAAATCTTGTAGTGACTCACCCCGGCTTTGTTTAACGGTTAGCAGATGTGCTGGGGTGTGTCTCACTTCGGCGCGCTGGGAGAAACTCCTAGCGAACACATTCATCAGATCGGAATACGATCTGATCGACCCGGGGGGCAAACTGTCGAACCACTCCCGTGCATTGTCGATTAGCAGTTCGGGAAACAGCTTACACATGTGCACACTCCCCAGATTTTGGTTCAGCATGCTGTACTTGAACTGACTAAGGAAATTGCTTGGATTTCCGATTCCGTTGTACGCCTTGATCTTTGGCACCGTGTACCCGAAGGGCATAGGTGTGTTGAGGATCTCCTCCGAGAGCGGGCTGATAATCCTACCAAGCGCGTCAAAGATCTGCGTTCCCCCAGTTAGGTGTCCTTGGTTGAGTGCATTATAGGGCGGAGCAGTGACATAGTTCGGTTGAACCATATGGGAGTTCGGCTGCGGGCCTCCCTGGGTCTGTCCTCGGACTTGCTGAAGATAGTGTCGCAAGTCCTGTCCGGGCCTCTGTCCTTGACCGAACTGAGAGGTTCCTTGTCCGGGCTGAGAGACTCCCTGTCCGAACTGGGGGACTCCCGTGTACTGGTTGAGGAACTCACGCCCGGATGCTGTGGTGAGGTAATTTCGCAATAACTCCTCGATCCCTGGAGGCGGTGGGGCTGCCGAGTTCGGCTGAATGGCTGGAGAGTGGTGAGCAGTTAGGTTCGGTCGGATAACCGGGGACAAGCGTAGGGTTGCCTCTGGACCAAATAGTTCACGCTCCCGATTGGCAGTGAGATTCTCGACATGGCCCTCCGGTGTCGGGTGAGCCTGTGGTCCCAGGCGCGAACTCATGGGAGATCGGTGATGCTGGACCGGTTGGGCCTGGGAGGAAGGTGCCATTGTGTTTCCCGCTGCGCCCTGCTCGTCGGCATTTGGGATCTCTGGGATTTCGTCGGCCACGATCCGATCGTTGGCAGGGACGTCGTTGGGCTGTTCTGCGCCCGTTGCCAAGGCTGGTTCCTCGGGCTGTCATCGGCGGCTCCTTCGGCGACGGGGGGTTCCCAACAGCAACTGATTTCCGTGTGGCATTGCTAGTGACTTCGGGCAGCGAAAGATCGAAAATTCAAACACGAAGGAGTTTCCCACAGACGGCGCCAGTGATGAACCTTCAATTCGCGGCCCAAGTTCGTATGTAAATTATGTGCGAAAGTAAAAAGAGACAAGAGATTTACGTGGTTCGATCGGTGCGATCTACGTCCACGGGGAGGAAAAGAGTATGTTTTTGTATTCAAAAGAGCGTAAGTGTACATAATACAATCAAATCTCCTATTTATAGGTGGTGTTCATAGCGGTTGTGGATGAGAGACGTGGAGGTGTGGGTGGTTTTTCCAGCCCCGGATTCTTCTCCATCACCCCACGCTCAGGCTTTTGGGCTCAACTCCCTGGGCCTGTATGAGTTGGGCTTGCCGTTCTGGGCTTGCTGGGCCTTCACCGATCTGGGCCTGTTGGGCCTCCACCGATCTGGGCCTGTCGTTAGGTGTTGGGCCTTTGGGCCTAGGGAGATGGGCCACTTCCTATCAGTGCCCATAACTGATATGATAGTGATAGAGTTTACTTTTTTTTTAAAATAAATTATGATATATATAATAAAATATTTTATTCATTAATAGTATGCACTTTATCCGTGACCATATTAAAAATATCAACGGTGGATAGTAAATAATTCCATAATAATTTAGTGTAATATTTATTATAACATATAATATGCATAATATGTTTTAAGCCACACGTCCAAATTAAAATAAATCTAATCCTAATAAATCATTATTTTATTCCTAATAAAATAAAATAAAATAAGTTGACGAAATAAGTTTTCTATAGAATAGACTTTTAGTTGAATATTAACCTATTAAATATTATGATTACGTTGTAGTAAGGGCAAAATAGGCAAATCAAATTTTGTAAACAAGACACTTTTTATAATAGTATAGATAGATTACGTTTATTTTAATTATAATAAATGTAAATTAAATTATATTTTTTATACCTTAATTATGACTATACTTAATTATTTATTTATCCTTAATTTTAAGTAATTTTAAAGGACATTATAGGCAATACATTATTTTGTAACATAAGGCTCTTTTTAGTATAGGTATAGATTAAAAATAATAGATTACAAAAACGAATTGCTATCTTTATTATTAAAAAACCTCTCCTACCCACAAACCATGCATGATGCATGTGTATTAAATTCTTTCCTTTAATTTTATTTTATCAATTTAATCAATTATAACAAGGGTCGTTTACTAGCATTATCAATAGACACAATTGTTTGAAAGAACACGTTGAATTCTATAAATACATCTTTTCTTGAATTTAATCATTTTAAACAAACACGATCGTCCATAATTAACTTATTAGGTGCCCTCATAGAGTTCCTTTTTGTATTGTTTTCATTTATCGAAAATCCTTTGATCAATTTATTCATTTTTCCATAATCATTATTTAGTTATCTTCATGGCAGGTAATTGTGGTATGCATCTTCTATGCGTTTTGGCCATTTTGAAGCAATGGGTTAAAGTTATGTAATCGAAATGGATGCATAGTAAAGTGAAGAAGATTATAAGCGGCTTGGATCAAGATAACTGTAAGTTTGCATTCATGTTCAAAAACATTTTTCTTCCATTATTGTATTTTTTTCCCTTTTTAAGTTTCCCTTTTAGGAGCATTTTGAAAGAATTATGATGAATTAAATATTATTTTACATTGATAATAAGACTTGGTGCGCAATCCTTTTATGTTTAGGTCTGCATGGCTATATGTTTATAGACTGATATTATACCTTATGTTATTGTTTGTGGGATACATTATTTAATAAAAAATAATTGGCATTTTTTAGGAAAAGGCTAAATACATGACATATGCTATGTTTAAACATTTAGTCATTCTAATCTCTTTATTAAAACTACCAAGAAAATATATCAGTAGTAAAACTTCCGATCTATGTACCTGATTAAGAAATACTGTGAATAATTACAATCCATAATTAACATATATTTCTTAGCTAGAACATATATATGATGGCTATTACGTGAGTATATACGTTGTTTCAACATTTTAAAAGATTGTATGAATGAGATTCTCTATTCAGGTTTTAGTATTGCGATCAAATCTCATTATTTTAATTATATTTTCTCACGTTTTTTAACAAAAAATTATTTTTAATAACATTAAAAATCATAATTATCAACATCCGGAAAAAATAATCAATTTTTTAAAGTCATATGGATAAGTTTAGATCTATCAAAACTAATATTTCCAATAAAAAAAATTAAAATGTTAAACAATAATTATAAATCAAAAATATGATTAGTGAACCTATAAACTAATTATGAAATACGCTCCGTACTTAGGATTGATGAAAAAATATTTTAACATAGTAGAATTTGAGGTTTGGGAGACCGTTAGAACACCAAATATATCCGAAACAAAATATCACACCAAATCCGAAACAAAATATCACAAATTTATATTATAAGTGTATTGGTCTATTTAAACTAATAAGCATTTTGTGATATTACGTGAGTAAACTAAACTCGGCATTTAAAATTTTGAGTTTTTTTTTTTTTTTTTTTTTTTTTTTTTTTTTTTTTTTTTCACCATGAAAATAATATTTTAGTTTAGGATCAATGATTCACTGAATTACAATTATACCTTATATTTCAGTAAAATATGGCATATATTTCCGCCCGTGCATAGTACGGGAGAATATTCTAGTATTAATATAATAATCAAATATAATGGGTGGGTGCAGTACACCCACACCCATATAAGAATAAATCTGATTTCCACCTAAGCAGAAACACAACATTCTAAAATAAAATAAAATAAAAAGTCAACGTCAGTCAACACAACATTCTAAAATAAATATAATATCGAAATATTTAATTATTTAGTTAACTAATGAATAAATTCATACTCCCTCCGTCCCACTGGGATAGGGACCTTTTTTTTCGAAGCGGGAATTAAGACGAGAATGATGATAGTGGGATAAAGTGAAAGGTAGTGGGTTAAAGTGATGTGTCAGAATTTTATTGGGTTATAATTTTCCATTTTGGGAAAGGTCCCTATATCAGTGGGACATCCCGAAAAGGAAAAGGTCCCTATATCAGTGGGACAGATGGAGTATATAATAATATGTCCACGATATTAAACTTATACTAAATAATTAAATACCTATTATAAAAGTGTCTTGTGTGACAAAATTTGATTTACCTATTTATCCTTATAATAAAGTTTGGTTTAAGGTCAATTCGTAATATCATATTATTATACACTAATTTATTCATTGTAGAGGTAGAATCTACAATTACGGTTGTCCGGACGATTCGGTCGATCCGGTCGATTAGGGCGCTAGCAACCTGTAACCAACACAACGGAAACGTTAGAGCCCTACGAAGAACACCGGAGGGGGTGTCGGCCGTAGGACCTCCGACGCCAAGTTAGTATAGCATTCGAATAATAGAACGTAAAAGTAAACAATAAGGACAGTAAATAGTAAAACAATGGTGGTGGTCGCAGACAACTGTGAGCGTTCGGTCCGAGGGGGTGACGTGAGAGATTGATCGACGGCAGAGAGAGCTTATACGACTAACTCCGGCGGCGGCGGACATGAGGTGATTGTACAGTACGCGATGAGTGCTAGAGAGCAATTGAGAGTGTAGTGGAGAGTATAAGCGTGTGAGATTGAATGTGTGTTTGACCTAGTCGGCCGATATTTATATGACGGCCTCAGGGTTTAGGGTTTTTCACCATGCAGCCGTCTTGACTGTTGCCACCTTCCGCTTCTTTTACTATTTTTTCGGCCGTCATCCTTATCCTTGACTCAATCTTCCAACAGAGTGGTGAGTCAAGTTGTTGGCCACGTCGGCCGTATGGGCCGTAACGGCCAATTTTGGTAACACCCGTGTAAGGTTTGTGGCCCAATAACGTTGTTGGGCCTTTCGGCCGTATTGGACCGATTTCGGCTGTTTAGCCTTTACTATTGGGTCGTTTCGGCCGCCTTGACCCGGCTTATTAGACTTTTGGGCTAAGTTTATTGGGCTTACGAAATTCGCTCACTACATTCATTAGATAACTAAATAAATGTATATTTCAAAATTATAATTGTTATCTTATTATAATTCATGACCAGGAATAAATATAATCTCCAAAATCATATGTGCTCAGCGGTTTTTTAACCGGAACCGGAACCGGCAGTTCGGAACCGGAAAAGGAACCGGTGGAACTGTCGGTTCGGTTAAGGTTCCTAAGGCTTGGAACCGTAACCGGCGGTTCGGTTCCGGTTCCAAACCGGCGGTTCCAAATTTTGGAACCGCCCAATTTATATAAATTTATTTTTTTAATTTTATTTCTTAAATATGATTTCTAAACAAATATAACATTATTTGTAAACTTCATAAATAATAACTAAATATATATAAAATTTGGACTTTTTTCAATTATATAGGTGTTACTCTCAAACACTCATTTGTTATTTTTTCATTGTGAGATATGCTTATTGCTTTTATAAGAGTATTACACTTCTCAAGTTTCTTATTTTTTCGATATAGGATATCTAACACATCCCAAACTATGAGAAGAGTAACACATCTCACTATCCCACATTGAACAACTATCAAACTTGAAAAAATAGCAAATAAGGGGGTGGGAGGAACATGCACCTATATAATTGAAAGAAAGTCCAAAGCCTTATAAAATTAAAAAAAAAAAAATTCAAAATTTGAAAAAAAAAAATCCGGTTTTTTCCGGTTAGAACCGGAACCGGAACCGGAACCGGCGGTTCCGAAACCGTGTGTTGACGGTTCGGTTTCGGTTCCTCCCCCGACGGAACCGTTACGGGCGGTTCGGTTTCGGTTAGAACCGGAACCGTGGGCACCTCTACGGCTGATTCCATACAATTGCAAATCATATAAATTATTTTTGGCTTAAAAAAATATACTGTCTTAATTTATATTGAATGTTTTAGAATCTATAACATAAAACATTCAAAAAATATAATAAAATAAATATTATTACTACATAACTTTATTTAAAATTTTTAATATTAGTTTTTAATATCTAAAATATTCCATACAAATGTAATAAATGCATACTAAACGAGAAATATAGAAGTTCAAGTTTTGTTATCTGTGTATAGAAAATTTAAGCAAAACAAGAGATTAAACGAGAGGTTACCAACTTACCGGTACCCCACGACGTACTGGTAAATGAAGGATGCTTCTTTATTCAATTCAAACATATCCCTTTCAGTGCTTTCACTAGAAAATTCCTTTAGTATATACAAATCCCAGAAATTGATTGAGAGGGAAATATACTATAGACTTAGACTTTGAGACTTTGATTTAAGGACTAGACTTAAAGCGCATCACATATTTTCAGTGATTTCAAGAATATCGAGTTGAGTATTTTGCTTATAACTTCGATTGAAGTCTCTTTTGCTTAATCAAAAGGGAAATTATTAAAACTGGCTTAAAATGGAATGATTTTCGGACGGAACTAAACCGGTTGATATATTGTATTGGATTAAAAATTGTTTACGAAGATCAATTCGAATTTGAAGCCGTTTCACCATCCATAGACTTTGCCACAATTTCAAGTTTGCTTTAATTAATAGAAAGTAATTAAGTAAGTGAATATTATGGGAATACTATGCACAAATTTAAGGTCAATAGAGCTTATTATATATATGTCTTGCCTTGTCTAGTTGATTAGTGAGACAAGTACTTAAACATATATACTCAAATTATTTTCTAATTTTAAATCACAAATAAAAAAAATAAAAAATCACGGTTTGCTTCTTTTCAACAGTAATTAATGAATTCACAAATTCGATTTGTAAATTCGTGATGTTTGGATTCTTATGCGAGTGAATTGATGAATTGATTTCGAAAATTCGTAATTTCAAGCATGTCTTTAAGTAAATTAATTTACGAAATAACAATTCTATTTATGAATTTGTGATTTCATACATTTAACAAATCGGATTTGTTAATTCGTGAGTTGTACTATTTTCATACGGAGTATTTTAAAACGAATTTGAATACTCCCTCCGTTTCTTCTGAAACGGCACGTTTTCCTTATTGAGACGTTTCGTTAGAAAATACCTGTTTCTATTTCTGGCCCAATAAGCCCATGTGTGAACATAGTATAATCACTCTTAACACTTAATCACCACCATCTAATCATAATTGCACTCTATTTCTAGCCCAACAAGCCCATGTGGGTTACCACTTTAATTAATCACTAATCACAAATTTATTAATATGCGTGCCGAAAAGAAACGTGCCTTTTCAGAAGAAACAGAGGGAGTAGAAAAGACAGGGGTATTGATTTCCCCCTACAAATAATTACACATGCTAAAATAACTATAAATTTGAAACACTGTATAATTACTTAGCTACCTAACAAATAAATCCGTATATAATAATATAATATTATAATATTGACTTTAAACTAAATTTCATTATAGCTAGAAATTAGGTAAATTAAATTTTATCACACGAGACACTGTTATAGTAGGTCTTGTTTTTAACGCAAAACCTTCGAGCATGGGAAGCTTTAATTTTCGCCTTAGTCATGAAATCTAATAAATTGGGAAATATTGTTTCTTTGCTCAATTATGTCTCAGTATTTGGAAAGGATCGAAGATTGGACTTCAACGTATTTTATTTTTTAATTTTTTTTTTTAAATAAACACTAACAAGAAATTTAATTAAAGGCTGTGTCACGGAGAACTTAAACTTGATACTTTTGACACCAAAACTTAACTCCCTACGGCTAAGTCAATACACACTCTTTAACGACTTTTTTGATGCTTTGTGAATTGCCACCAGTGCAAAACTATACATTGAAAAGTATGAGTGAGTTTAAGCTCACTCTGAACAGAAAGTTCAAGTCATATATCAAGTGCTAAGACTTAGTTATCTGATGTCGAGGAGGAAATCAACGATGTCCAGTCGAAGGAAAAGGAAACGAGAAGTCGAAGAATTTAGATCTATCGAGGATGAAGTTGTTGAGGAACTTGCTGACCAGAGTCGGAGAACTTGTGCTTGAGATTTGTGGAACTTAAAGGAGAGGCAGAGACATTATTGACAGATCGATGGGATGGTTGGAAAAGCGTTTAATTATAATTTGGGAGGAATTTCGGAACCTTTGGAAACAAAACGAGCTTCGATCATTGGTATAACGACACTGGAAATGCGCATAAAAAACAGACTTCTGCAAACAATATCTCAGCCACCTGTATTTTCGGATGAGGATAACAGAGGCAGAAGAGCAACAAGTAGGGGTGTCACGGAAGCTATTCAACGAAACACTGGGAAAGGAAAGAGGCTGAAAACACTGAAGGAGTTGAAGTAGTTCCCTTTGGTTTCAATGGATAACATGTATGTCCTTTTAAACTATCATCATCCACACATACATACATATAAAGCATGTTAAGACGACGTCGCCTAGCCTTTACATAGCTGCTAAGAGTGTTGCTTTGATTTCAAGTGTAGAAACATGAATTAACTCTTCTAAACATAATTTAACCATACATACTGAACAGGTAATTTATTTTAAAACGGGAATCGATCGAGTAAAAATGTACAAGTATAGCAATCCAAAACAAAAACAACACCAAATAAAGGAAGGAAGAGAGAACAACTTTGTCTTTGAATCAACGATTTCTCCTCCTCTGTGTTGGTGAAGTTCTGCGGCCTCTTTTGCGTCTCCTCATTATATAACCGTATTTGTATCCGACCCCGAAAAACAATTCCACCAACCATATTGGCCTTCCAGTTCTAATAATGCACCAACCAATCCCAATCCCAACTGCGAATCCACTTCCATATCCCATCACCACACTTCTCCAGCTAAATCCGTCGATAAAACCATCATCGTCGTCGCCTTCTTCTTCGGCTTCTGGCAGCTCCACATTGCTGTCTTTGCATTTCCTCGTCAACGGAACTCCACACAGTCCCATGTTTCCCATGTAAGAATCGTTTTCAAACGTCGAGAATTGCTTCAACCGTGGGATTTCCCCTATAAGACTATTCTCCGAAAGGTTTAAAGTCGAAAGAAATGTCAAGCTCGTCAGCTCACCTGGGATCTCTCCATCCAGTCTGTTGGAAGACAAGTCCAACGATTCGAGTGCGCTCATATTTCCAAGCGATGGAGGTATGTTGTGTACGAGGCTATTGTGAGACAAGTTCAAGTATTTGAGAGAGTTTAGATTTCCCAAGGAATGTGGAATTCTCCCCGAGAATCCGTTGGAGGATAAGTCGATTGTCGTCAAGGCGTTCAACAGTCTGTTTAAACCTTGATCCGACCCTTTTATGGTGAGTCTCATGTACAAAAAATCTTCGAACTTACTATCAGGAGTTGATCTATTAGTCACATCTATCATTGCTCTGAAATTCTCGAAATATGTTCGAGGAAGAGATCCCACAAATGCATTCCTAGATACATCCAGAATTTGCAGATTCTGAAATGGGAACTTAATCTTGGGAGACATCATGCTACCATGAAACATGTTAGACCTCAAAATTAGCACTCGGAGATTCGGGAGGCCGTCTTCCATCCAAAATGGGAATGTGTCATTTATCATGTTGTTTCCGATGTCGAGGCCAATAAGACTTTTGCAGTTGATCAAGGAAGTAGGCAATCGTCCTTCCAATTTGTTGTCATTCAAATTGATGGAGAGAAGGCTACAACCCTCTGTAAATGTAGACGGAATGAGGCCACTAAACTGATTTTCATGCAAATGAAAAATGAACAGATGTTTGCTTGAGTTTCCAAAGCAATGTGGAATTGTTCCTTCCAAACTGTTATTTGAGAGAAGAAGATATTTAAGGGATGTCAAGTTGCAGATGGATGATGGAAGCTCGCCATTCAATTTGTTGGAAGATAGGTATAAGCCCTCCAAATTTGACAAACTCCCAATGGTAGATGGTATTGGACCTAAATGTAGGGGAAATTTTTAATACTATTAACTTGAAACATAATCTAGATGTCAATATACAAGTCGAAATTTCTTAATTTGTAAACAAAAAAGCACATAGAATTTCATGAAGTTGCTAATTTACTTTTTTTGAGTTTACCGGCTAAGAGACTCTAATTAAAGATGATTGTTGAGTTGAAGATGGAAGATGGAAGCTCACCACTTAATTCGTTGGAATCGAAAAATAAGTATTGCAGATTTGACAAATTCCCAATGGTAGATGGTATTGACCCTGAAAATTGAACAAACCTTCATAATCAATTACTCTCTGAATTACTCCGTCCCTTGCAAGAGGAGACTTTTTTTTTTTTTTTTTTATCAGCATCCGACACATTTTCCCATGCTTCTTGATAATGATTTTAAAAATAGATTTTTGAAGATTTTTTTCTTTTGTCGGGATACTAAAAGAATCTTTAAAAATTCATTTTAAAACCCATTATCAAAAAGCGTGAAATAACGTGACAGAAATTGACTAAAAGAACGTTCCCTATTACGAGGGGCGGAGGGAGTACATCAAAAACCTTATCTAGATACATCATAATAATATGAATTAAATTCGTTTGTTATTCATTTATGTGAGCAAATCGAATCATTTATTAACAATGGAAAAGTAGCAAATGCATTATGATTAGGAATTGAAAAGAAAAATGTGACTAACATAGGTATGACTAAAACGGAAATGCCAGCACTTTTCATAATGCTAAACATGCAAAAGGAAGTGTCTGATTATTAAGAGAATTTACCTGTTAGAGAATTCTTGGAAAGGTATAAGTATTGTAGTGTTGTCATGTTCCAAATTTTGGAAGGCAATGCTCCGCTAAGCATGTTGTTTGATAATAAAATATATCGTAAATTACGAAGAAGATGGATCTCTTGGGGGATAACACCTATAAAATTATATCATCACAAGTTGGTTTCACTTTAAGATGTCTAAGTAAGCTGCTTGTGTACTTTTGTAGACAAAGATATGCACTAAGCAAAGTAAACAAACCTTCACTTGCTATGGCAAAATCTAAGTCATATACATAGTCATAACTTATATTATTACAACCAATATACATAGTCATCTTAGAAAGTCTACTTTTTTTTTTCAACAATACGTGCCACAGATGACTCATACTCGAGACTTTTGGTCTCGAATATTAAACCTCCTCCACTCTGTCAAATACACACACACATGGAAAGTCTATTTTTCATTATTTACGATGTTTCCTAATTATGAATGCATCCTATCTCATGTTCAAATGTGCAATTTCATTTGATACTCACTTGGGACAGAGAAAAACTCTTGTTAATAAATTTGAATAGGCTATATATGTGTGTAAACATATTATAAAATATTTGCTCTTGAAATTCTGCAATTTATTTAGTAATTGATGCATGTTAGTTGTAATATTTGTGGAATTGTTCTTTCCATAGAAAAATTAATTCAAAACATGATTGTCGAGTTTGAGGAGGATGGAAGCTTACCATTTAGTTTGTTGAGAGAGAGGTCTAAGGTATCCAAGTTTGACAAGTTCCCAATGGTAGATGGTATTGGACCTGAAAATTGAAGAAACCTACATATAAATTGCTTGCTTGAAACATAATCTAAAAATATCAATATATGAATCAAATTATTTTGTAATTTTGATGTTGGACAAATTTAAATACAAATTTGTTTTATTTTAGATTATATTTTTTAAACATCACAGGAAAAACTATACAAATTTCATTTGATACTATTTCCTAAGTCTATTTTTTAAGAAAATCACCAAGTTTACCATTTTTGCAAATTAGACACTACTTTTAAACCTTGATAATTAAATCACACATTTATAACGCAATAAAAACTTCCCATTGTATTTTTCTTATTGCAATTTAAAAAAAATACAAATTTGGTGGAAGTTATAATTGCAATAATTAGAAACGTCGTGTTTTTCAGTTGGTTTTGTGAATTGCATAAAATAGTAATTTTGTGATTTATTATATCAAAAATTGATTTACCATTAAAGTTGTGCCAAATTTGTAAACCGGTAAATGGAAAAAAAATAATACTCTTACCCATTAGAGAATTCTCGTAAAGGTCTAAATATTGTAGTGCTTTCATATTCCCAATTTCCAAAGGCAATGCCCCACGCAGCATGTTGCCCCATAAGCCAATCCATTCTAAGGAAGACATGTTAACAATGGTTGGCGGCAAAGGACCCCGCAACTTGTTATAGCTCAAGTCCAAAGACTGTAAATTATAAAGACGATGAATCTCTTGTGGAATAACTCCTGTAACATTATAGATATCATCACGACAATCACTTTAATTTTAACTCGCTAAAAAGAAAAGGCGAGCAACCTATGTAGTTTTGAAACCGAAGCTATCCATAAGTATTTTTCTTTCTCCAATATATTACTTGAAATATATTATATCTAAAAGGATTTTATCAAACACGCAAGGCAAGGCAGGAATAATGTGACATAAATTGAATGATAATATATCATACATACTTACCTCTTAAATTGTTTGCAAAAAGTAATAATCGCTTAAGCTGCGTGATGTTCCCAATTTCTCTGGGCACTTCTCCGACAAAATTGTTATCGTTCAAGGAAATTCTCTCAAGCATTGAACATTGGTCCAAACTCGAAGGTATCTCTCCCTCCATTTTATTCATGGATAGACGAAGTTGCTTGAGTGCTTGGAGCTTATTGTGCCTGCAGATGTCATTTGGTAGCCCACCTGATAAACTGTTATTATATAAAACAATAGATTCGAGTGACGTCATATTAAAAATGGAGAGAGGAATGGGACCATGAAGGAAGTTGGAACTCAAATCTAGAGAAACAAGAGAAGAAAGATTTCCGATTTCCGGAGGTATTCTGCCTACGACTTCCATACTCGAGATATTCAATCCGGTCACCCTACTATAACTTGAATCGCAAGTAACTCCTATCCAACTGCAAACAGAGGTTCGAGTGGTCCAATTGTTTTTAATCAAACTATGAGGATCTGAAGTGACGAGGGATTTGAAGGCAAGAAGGGAAGATCCATCCCTTTCTATTTGATTATTAATTGTAGCCACCTCCGTAGAAAACATGGATAGGAATGTAAATATGGTGATGAGTAGTGAAAGATGCAGTGATGGGGAAGATAATAATATCACCATAGCTGTAAACTGGTAACTGCTAATTGAGGAAACAAGAGGCCTAACTAATGCCTTATATATTCACAAGTCAACACAAGTCAATATTGAAAGTTTTCCAACTTACCGGAAAATGAATGGTGCTTCTTTATTCAATTCAAACTTACCTTTCACGATAAAATTGCTTTAGCATATACGGTTTCCAGAAATTGATTGAGAGGAAAATATATACAGATGTTCCAATAATATTGACTTCAAGACTTTGATATTAGGACAAGACTTAATCTGCATCACATATTTTTGTTTCTTCGATTCTCATCCATAATAAATATTGATTTCACATAATTTCACCACCGCTTAAAAATTAAAATATCTACCTGAGTCCTCTTTTTATAAAAGAATAGCTTGTATATTAATTAGTACCTGTTAAATAAAAATAATAATATAGCTATATGTTTTAAGATTATAATAATTCTAAGATTCATTGGGAAAATAGGGAAAATATATTAAGGCAATCGAACAAGTTAAATTTTGAGTATAGGGATAGATCATACCTCTTAAGTTGTTCCAACCAAGGTCTAATTCGTTAAGATGGGTGATATTCCCAATTTCTACAGGAAATACTCTCGAGTAATGGACATTGGTCCAAACGCAATGGTATATTTCCCTACAATTCATTCCTGGATATGCCAAGTACTTTGAGTCTATGAAGGCGATTGTGCCTGCATGTCATATTAATCTAGAGAAACAAGAGAAGAAAGATTCCCGATTCGATATTCGAGATATCTAACCGAGTCACCCTACTATAACTAGGATCACAAACAACTCCTACCCATTTACAAACAGAGGTTGTAGAAGTTCAATTGTTTTTTGGCCTATTGTGAGGATCAGAGATGATAAGGGACTTAAAGGCAAGAAGCAAAGAATCATATCGTTTGATTTGGCTTATCATCTCTGTAGTAACAACACTAAGAGAACATAACAATACGAATTGAGAAAGCAGGAAGAATGGAGATAATCTTCCCATTTTGTAGCAGCTAATTGTTTGAGCAAGATAACAAGAAGCCCACCTAATGCACCTTTATATGTAAACCAGAAAATAAATTATGGTGTGTGTTGACTTGTGTGGGTAAAGAATCACAGGCAAAACTCGAACTCGAGACTTTTGGTCCCCAAACTTAACCCCCGCACACTCACAGTAGACAAGTCAATTGCAGAATGTAGATTTTTTTTTCTTTCAGGTTCTCCAATCAATTTATACTGAATTACTCATATGAAAAGTCGGTGAAAACCAGAAATTTCCAAATTTTAGGGAAATTAAATTCATGACTATTCGAGTGTTTGAACTTTGAATTATTATAACTCCAGTACATTGAGGAGAGAGAGATGAACACCGCCTCCGTAGCAAACCAGCGACGCCACTCTCTCCGCCTAATTGCCGCCGCCATCAAAGCGACGCTCGCGCAATCGACCGACGGGATGATTAAAGCACGATCGTTTCGGCAGAATCATATCCGTTGAGCAAAAATGCAGTCGAAGACTTCGTACTCAAGTCGAAATACATTTGTAACTAGTGAACTACAAAAAATACATTTGGAACCTCTATAAAATCGAAGGTTATTTTTAAGCAGAGGCATAAGAAGAATTTTTCATTTTTTACTCTTTAATTTTAATACGCATGGAACATAGATAAATGTTATAGTAGTAGTAAATTTTGTGCAAATACATGTGTGAAGAATTTTTATTTTGCTCGATGAGTTAGAAATATCTTTGGATTCAATGACAATGGATTCAATGACAAGCTATTAAAGACACATAAGTTAAAGGATATGGTTACGATTAAAAAAGTGAAGTCATTCACACTAAAAACCTTAGATAAATATTTAAATCAACATATATTTAGCGTAACAATATATATAATTTTCGCGTTCTACTTCACTAGTCATGTTAGCTATGCACTAAGCCGTCCTACTTCACTAGTCTCGTTTCCTATAGAAATAATTATTTTGAGTTGTCCTGCCACTACAACAAAATTTTGTTTATAGGACACTCATGAGTGTCCTATTATCTACTATAATAGGACACTTTCATGTATAGGACACATAAAAAATTTCTTGTAATGTAAACGACAGTTTTAATTTGAGATTGGGGGTGAATTATTCACGACACTTTTTAAACCATTAATTAGGACACATAGAAGTTGTGTCCCATTAATATTATAATAGGACACTCCTTTAATATATGTCCTATAAAAAAAGTCCTAATAGCTCATCTTTGTTGTAGTGTGCTTCACTAGGCTTGATTTCTAAAATGGAAATAATTAACTTATAGTACTTTTTTTCAGTGTGAACCCCTTACTTTTCTCTTTTAACCCTTGCGTATAAAATCCCTTGCTGAAAAGAAAATGACTAGTGCAATGAGACGGATGGAGCATTTGTTATAATTATTGTGATTTATTCGTAAATGGAACTCTATTTTTATAAGGTGAGACCGTGAGACCTAAAACGAAAAGGAATTATGATATGACAAATATAGAGTTTATTTTTATTCGTAAAGTCCCAAATTGGACCTAAGAAAAAACATGATAAAATAAGAGTTTACTCCTAGAGTTTTCCTCTATCTCTATGGAGTGATAGGGACTAAAATATCCTATCAGCCCATTTGAGTAATGGGTCGAGCCGAAAGGTAAAAAATGGTTATAATTAAATAGGCCCAAAATATGAAAGAAAGAACAATTGTTGATAACGGCGCCTGGCCCAAAGAGGATTTATTGAGATACCATTAAAACATTCTTTATATGTAACAAAATGATTCGAAAGTTGTTCGGTGTTCCCCTTTGAAAGACGTTTCTACCCCTAAACATCCTAGCTCACTTATTATGGGTAATGCCATTGCTTCCTTCAATCCTATAAATAGGAGGTATGTGATAAGCAGAAAGGTATGCTCACTTCATTATATTTTCCACTACATTCACGCAATTGCGTGCTTAGCTCGAATTCCTTCACACACTTGGAGGTTTTTCCTTCGAGAAACCTCAAAAACACTTGCTTAGGTCTAAGAACTGACTTGGGCGTCAGAGGTCCTTCCCAAAGGACTCCTCCCTATTCCCCCGGTTATTTTTTGCAGGCTCTCGGTTCGAGCTAAAGTTGTGCGAATGTGAGAATGGGCTAGCGGAAGGATTCAGATCACTCTTCATAGATTGATAATTAACTCGCTTTTCATGTATTCGACAATGAGAACTCGACTCTCCCTTATTATTGTTAAATAAACATCTATAATTCATTCGAACTATATCATTTATTGCGGATCTAACACGGAGGTTCTTACTTAATGTAATTTAAAAAAATTATCTTAAATATTTACTTTAAAATACTAATCTTGCTAAAATATCTTGGAGGATGCTAATAGCATTTTTGAAGAGAAGTTGCATTTTCCTACTATGTCTATATTTTCCAACAACCCTTGTGGGCTCATATTTGAGAATTTTTTTTTAATCTAAATGACATTCGATTTCGAAATTTAAATGAAATTAAAATACAAAATACAACAGATATATAGTGTGAACAAAAAAAATTGTCTGGTTCCCGCTGCCAAGTCTAGCCCGGCCCTTGGCTCCTTCTCTTGCAAGATACGTCTTCACAAGTCAACTCAAGTCAATAGATGTCCCACATACTGAAAAATGAACGATGCTTCTTTGTTAAATTCAAGCTTATCCCTATTAAGTAGAAAATTGGTATAGTATGTACAGTTTGCAGAAATTGATTGAGAGGAAAATATATACAATATGTCCCCATTATATAGACTTTAGAACTTTGATTTAAGGACAAGACTTGATGTGCATCACGTAATTTTGTTTCTTAATTCGATTCTCATTCCTAAATGTTTTGATTTCACGGATTTTACCGACGAACAACAACTAAAATATCTACCTGGATCCTCGTTTTATAAAAGAATAGTTTAGTGTTTATCGAAATTCAACGTGGTTGATCACTTGGAATCACTTTATATTGTGTTTTAAAATAAAAATATTATGTGTAATTATTTATTTTAATACTATGATAATGTTATGGTCCGTTGGGAAAAAAAAAACAAATTGAATTGAATTAGAAAATTAATTGTAAAATAGATCAACAAAAAGACATTTCTTGGTTAGTTGAGCTATTATATTATTATTTCAATGATAGTTCATAATATTTATTACATTTGAAAAAAAGCTTTCACATTAGGAAAATGCAATATAATATTGATTTATTATTCGAAGAAGGAAGAATTATAATATGAACATAATTTTATCTATAAATAGAGTCTCTTGAAGCATTCATAAATTTCAAGGAAAAATAAGAACAGACGTATATAGAGTGACGAAGAAAAATCATTTCTTTGCATTTTTTGTAAGTCTTATAGAAAATACTATATAGTATAATTATGATATGTTAGCTAACATATCATAATTAAGTAAATATATCATAGTATAATTCCGTTTATCATGATTCTATATTTCCTTAACTTGATTTTATTTCCTTCACGTTTCTCTGATTGTTATCGTAATTTTTATTAATTAATCAAATAAAGTGCAAGCCATGTTATCGTTAACATGCATGATTCTATTCCCTTTCTGTTTTCCTAAATTGGTATTGCTATTTTTATTAAGGTATTGTTATTTTTGTTAATCAAAGAAAGTGCAGGTAGGCCAAGTTATCGTTAACTTGATTTTATTCCCTTTCCGTTTCTCTAATTGTCATTGTAGTACTTTTATTAATCGAAGAACGTGCAGGCGGTCAGGTTAAAGATGACAGGAAACGGAGTAGTATTGGCGGCAGCTTCGCTTCCATCTTTCGTGGCTATAAAATCAAGTGAATATTAAGCAGTATTAAGGGCCACTTGTACTACAAAGAGAGCGGATCCGTAGTAGCCCTAGGAGAGGAGAGCGTGTTCAGCACGCTCGTCAAGATCGAGCTGGAACCTGCCAAGAGCAGCGACAAGTACGTGAGCCTACGCTTCTGCTACACCAACCTCTACTGGTCGCGTGCAGTCGACGACAAGTTAGTCTTGGCTGCATCCGACCAGCCCGAGGAGGACACGACGAACCCGTCATGCACTCTCTTCACGGTGACCCAGCTCCTCGACGGCGTCGTCTACCTCACCCACGTCCACAGCGGAGGGCGGGTGGTGTTCGACGGGGCGGAGGTGTACGTGGACGATCATATTGATCCAAGTAAGGGACAAGGTTATCTAAAGCTCGTTGATTACAGCACGATAGTCAAGCTCCCCGCCACCGGCGCCGTGAAAGGATCCAACGGCAAGTACCTTCAAACCGATGGAAATTTCCTGTACTTCATCTCTGACGATCCTAACGTAGATTCTTGTATATTCGAGTTCGTATTACTGGCCGACGGTTATGTCCGAATAAGGGTTCCCGGTGGGAGGGTTTGGGCAGCCTACGACGATGTACTTAACGGGATCACGCTCTCACCCGATCCCGGTGCAGGCGACGTGCTGACTCACTTCTGGCCGGTGAAGATCAACGAGAGCACCATTGCTCTCCGGACCAAGGACAGTAATCGCTTCTGCGATTGTGTCTCGGTAGATGGATATACTTTCTTACGCCAATTTCCGACCACGATCACAGCAGAGGCTAGGTTAGGGTTGGAGGCACTGGTACTGGGGAGTAGGTTGTACAACGTGAGGTATGGATTGGACTACGCCCGGATCTTCAACGAGATGCCTTTCGTGGCGGGGAGCTCCACGCTGAGGAACGAAGGGGACGAGGTGGCTTCGATGGACGTGGAGGTCGGGTACGAGGACTCCAAGTCGTCTACGTTTAACCGGAGCGTGTCTCTGACGTTGGGTGTGAAGACCTCCTTCTCGACGGGCATACCCCTCATTGTTGAGGGGAAGATTGAGGTCTCCGCGGAGGTGAGCGCGACGTTGGAGTGGGGCACCACCACCACGGAGACCAAGACGGTTACGGCCAAGGGCTCGGTTCCGGTTCCGGGGAAGAGTTTGGCTAAGGTCGATTATGTGGGAACGAAGGGCACCTGCAATCTCCCCTTCTCTTACACTCAGGAAGACCAGCGCTCGACCGATGGCGGCTTTGATCGTTTCGATAACGAAGACGGGATTTTCATCGGCGTCAATTACTACAACTTCAGCTTTGTTGTCAGATCGGTTAAAGCTCTCAAATGATCGTCCATGGGAGTTTGCACCGGTGTCAATCATCAACATCATCCATCGAGTGAATGACGTAATCTGCCGCACCATTTTAATGTACCAAAACCGTGTTTTATTAATCTTAATTCTAAATTATTAATTATATCAAGTGTCAATTATCTACGAATACAATAGAGGATATCACACGGTTAGGTAATAGAAGACCCGAACTGCCCATACTTTATTCCCTCATTTCACTTTGTCCGATTTATAAACAGATATATATTCATTTTAGCCACATCCCATTCTTATCAAGATATTTTCTAAAGTGAAAATTATAAACTCAATAAAATTGAGATACGTCGTTTTAATTCACTAATCATCACTGTAACTCAGTACTATCATTCTCGTCTTAATATTATCGTACTAGAAAAATTATCGTTTATTATAGAGACAGAGAGTGTACATAGTATTGTATCATTTTATTCCAAAATAATAACAAAACCAGCAAACAAGTCAAGAGCAAGTTCCTCATAATTTAAGAAAGAAATGAGAGAAGCTTTTTCTGTACATCGATCAACTTCTCCTCTGTGTTGGTGAAGCTCTGCGGCCTCTTTTGGGTCTCCTCATTATATAATTGTATTTGTATCCGACCCCGAAAAACAATTCCACCAACCATATTGGCCTTCCAATTCTAATAATGCACCAACCAATCCCAATCCCGACTACGAATCCACTTCCATATCCCATCACCACACTTCTCCAGCTGAATCCGTCGATAAAATCATCATCGTCGTCGCCTTCTTCTTCGGCTTCTGGCGGATCCACATTACATTTCCTCGTCAACGGAACTCCACACAATCCCATGTTCCCAACGTACGAATCGTTCTCAAATGTGGAGAACTGCTTCAGCCGAGGGATTTCTCCTGTAAGATTATTCATCGAAAGGTTTAAAGTCGAAAGAAATGTCAGCCTTGTCAGCTCACTCGGAATCTCTCCATCCAGTCTGTTGGAAGACAGGTCCAACGATTCGAGTGCGCTCATATTTCCAAGAGAGGGAGGTATGTTGCGTACGAGGCTATTGTGAGACAAATTTAGGTACTTGAGATAGTTGAGATTTCCCAAGGAACGTGGAATACTCCCCGAGAATCCATTGGAGGATAAGTCGATTGCCGTCATGGCATTCCACAGTGTCTCCAAATCTTGATCCAAACCTTTAATGGTGAGTGTCATGTCCACAGACTCTTTAAAGTTAATGTCAGAAGTTGATCTATTAGTCACATCTATCATTGCTCTGAAATTCTCGAAATATGTTCGAGGAAGAGCTCCCACAAATGCATTCCTCGATACATCCAGAACTTGCAGATTCTGAAATGGGAGCTTACTCTTGGGAGACATCATGCTACCATGAAACATGTTAGACCTCAAGATGAGCACTCGGAGCTCGGGAAGGCCTTCTTCCATCCAAAAGGGAAATGTGTCATGTATTCACTATGCCAAAAAAGTTCATACATAACGCAAAATTTGCGTTATGTATGTGCAAAAGGAAACTGTTAAGAATACTGGTGTTATAAAAAGTCTCGCTCATACATAACGGTTCAGTACCGTTATCTATGTGAGTTTTTCATAACGGTTCAAAATTTAATACATAACACTCATTTACCGTTATGTATAGTAACTTTTGATAACGGTTTGCAACCGTTATTAATTTATAATCAACCGTTATAATATGGTAAATAAAGATTACGGTTTTGTAGTCATACATTACGGTTTCAAAGTGTTATCTTTTGTAGTTTTTTCATAACGATTTTATAGCGTTATTATATGTTGTGATGTACCGTTATTAATTATTCTTATACATAACGGTTTTTAACCGTTACGAAAGACTTATTTTAATGTTATTTTTTCTTGACAATTTATAACGGTTTTCCTGCTTACATAACGATAATGTAACATGTACTACGTAATTGATGCGAAATGAAACACATATATTTCCACCGAAACATTGTCTACATAATCCAAAAGAGATAAGCCAATATCCAGACCATCCAGATTCATGAAAATAAAAACAGCAAATATCATCTAGTTATTTTCTTACACGAGAGTCACTTCCAAAAACTTTCCCTAGGTTTGACAATTCAACCGATCGATTGTGCTCACTCCACCATCTTTCCAACAACTTTACTCCCCACTTGTCTTCAACTGCTTGCACATCACTGTACAAATTACACAGCAAGAAAAACAAAGTATATTAACACTACAACAAATATGCATGTTTCTGAATAAGCAAATGGTAGGAGTTACGCATTGCTCGTAAAAGTAAAAGCTAAGGCATCAAATCTAGAGCATAGTATTAATCAGTAAAACCGATATATGAGCTAGTACAGAGCCAATTATACTCACCATAGGATTCTTTCTTCATGGTGGTTTGATATCAGCACAAAGTAAATACCAAGTAAATACCAGCCAATTGAGACGGCCCAAGAAAAAGAAAGACAAGTAAATATTGACAATTAAATGTATATGAGCAAAAAAATTTATAAAAGAGAGATAAGAGAGGAGTTGCAATGTACTGAGTGCTTCTTGTACCTGGAGAAGAATCTGTGTCATTGTCCATCGGAACCCTCACATGACAGCAGCAAGCATAACACATATAAAACCCCAAAAATCAAATTCTGTCTCCTTAGCAACTGCAATATGGCCAAAATTAATCAATTCAGAGTAAATTAGAAAAAAGTGACTTATTCAAGTTCTGGGAGTTGATGAAGATAATAGAACACACACGAGCAAGCAATCTTATGATGGCAATTGCCTAACAATAGCTTCTGTTAACATAAAAGGTTCAATTCTACCTCATATTTGCCAAGATCAGCAGAAATCCAACCATGGTGTAGAAATTTACCAGTAGGGACTAAAGGAAAAAGTACTTGCCTGTTAATAGTACCCCGACAGAAATGACAAACATAATGCCAAACAGCTCAACACTTGGAGACTCCAATCTTCACACAAAAGGTGATAGCATTTCACAAGAAAATACAAACAAAATCCACGTTTGTTAAATAAACCTTTACATTCGAAGAATATTAAAGACGTAGTGGGTAATGATACTGGTAGTCCCTTCATATTAGAGATATCATTACAGATCAACTTATCATCAGATTACTCAAAGCATATCAACAGAATACAACATCATACAGTTACATAATAAAGAGATTGATAAATTGCCAAAATATAACTATATATTATTTTGAATTTACCTGGTGATCCAGCATTCTGGAGAAATCCTTGAGAACATGTCGCCGTTCCAATGCTCCAGCTTCAATTTGATTAGTGTACTGTTTTACTCTTTTCTTCATTAATTTGTAGTTGATGTAATATCTACATTGGACAAAAAAATGAATCATTTCAAGTAAATAGAACTGAAGACTGTGATATATAATTATGTATTATCATTAGCAGTTCCATTTCGTTGTTTTTCTGCTAGATGTGCTTTCATGTCCAGGTTCTTAAGCAGCTATACTGTACACTAAGATAAGAAGCCATATTACCCGTCTTTCACTATCAAATACTACTATTCGGCAACCACATACTCATAGTTTGAGTTACTTCAACTGTTAGCTATCATATTCAACCATCCTGACTCCATAGAAGCTGCTAATGATCAATCTCATACAGTTTACACAGGAACGCAGAGTAGATTAAACGAACCAGTTCAAGATTCGTTTACAAAGAACGAACACTTCACTTTCACAAACTCATGAATTCTTTCAGTTTATAGCCTTGTCTAGGTGAAAATCCTATTTCCAGTTAAGTTTCTATCAATTCTTAATCTTCACCATTGAATAGTTAAGAGTGAATTCTTCTAGCGAACATATTAGATTACTTAAACTGGTTGAATCAACTACAATAAACTTCTAATTTGGATATGAACTAAGAGAAAGTACCTCCAAATTCATCTCCCCAGAACGAAACCCTAGAATCATCATCTTCCTCATCGCCATCGCCGAGCTCAGCATCGCCGCGGTAGCCAGGCTCACTCCCGTACCCAGACTCATTTCCCTGATTTTCGCAATCGCCAAACTGCCCCTGCCCGCCACTCACGCTCTCTCTCTCCCCACCCCCCATCCCGCTCCCCTCCCTCTCTCTCCTCGAATTCCGATCGCTGACATCCGACGCCCAATTCGTGTCCCCGAACAGCTCCCCGCTGGAATCCGTACCCCCGGCCACCATGGGGAAGTCCGAGCAGGTGCCGTTCGCCGCGGAGGCGCCGACGGAGCATCCCTGCGATCCGAGCTCCGGCCGGACACCGACCTGGATCCGGCGCGGCGGCGGCGGCGCTTGCGGGCGAACCAGTGCTTGCGGGCGGCGGAGGAGAGGGGGAGGGCCTTGTCGTCGTCGAAGAGGCTGAGCTTGGACATGTCGAGGATGGCGTCGATGGAGAAGGAGGAGGTGGGCCGGTCGGGAGGGTTGGAGAGGGAGAATAGAGAAAAATTTTATACGATTAAGGCTTTGATTTTTTTATTTTTAGGGTAGTAATAATAATTTGAATTTTCTTATTATTTTTATATTTTAATTCTCATAAATAACGGTCCTTTCTTAACGGTTTTTTTTAATAGTTATAAAAAGTATATATAACACTTCAATAGATAACGGTTGTTAGTAAACTGTTAAGTATTATAATACTTATAGATTACACTTTATAAGAATCCGTTATTATTGTTAAAAGTAACACTCACATAGATAACGGTAACTGTTATCTATTAGAAACACACGCTTATACATAACAGTTTTGTTAAAAAACCGTTATGTATGCACTGTTACCTATGACAGAATTTCTTATAGTGATTCTATTGTTTCCGATGTCGAGGCTGACTAGACTTCTGCAGTTGATCAAGGAAGTAGGCAATCGTCCTTCCAATTTGTTGTCATTCAAATTGATTGAGAGAAGGCTACAACCCTCGGTAAATGTAGACGGAATGAGGCCACTAAACTGATTTTCATGCAAATGAAAAATGAACAGATGTTTGCTAGAGTTTCCAAAGCAATGTGGAATTGTTCCTTCCAAACTGTTATTTGAGAGACGAAGAAATTGAAGGGATGTCAAGTTGCAGATGGATGATGGAAGCTCGCCATTCAATTTGTTGGAAGATAGGTGTAACTCTTGCAGACTTTACAAACTCCCAATGGTAGATGGTATTGGACCTAAACGTTGTGAAAATTTTAATACTATTATCTTGAAACATAATCTAGATGTCAATATACAAGTCGAAATTTCTTTATTTGCTAATTTTCTTTATTTGCACATAGAATTTCTTTATTTAAAACATAAGCTAAGAGACTGTAATTAAAGATGATTGTTGAGTTGAAGATAGAAGATTAGAGACTCACCATTCAATTTGTTGGAAGAGAGTCGTAAGTGTAATAACCCGGATTTTTAAATAAAAGAAAATAGTATAAATAAATTAAATTTCCTTAGTAAATTAAGATTTTCCCAAATAAATTTTTTAGAATAATAATAGATTAAATAAAAGTCTTTAGAAGGGTAATTAAATGTATTAAGATTCTTAAATAAAAGATTTCGGAATTTATTGAAGTAAAATTCTCTTAACTTTAAATAATATAAAATAGAAAATAAATAATTTTTCTTATTAGAAATAAGTTTTCCTTAAGTTTAAATAATTAGAATTGATAAAAGATTTCATAAATAAAAGCTATTCAAAATTTAGTAATTTAAAATACTTGATAAAAGAATTTTAGAAATATTAATTTAATTATAATTCATTAACTAAAATATTATATCTTGCTCAACAAATATCGTAAAAATATAATGTTAACACTTTTATTCTAGTTTTGACATTAAAAGATTTATAAAAGAAGTTAGATATTTTTCGGATAAACGGTTAAGAAAACCCGCGTCGCCGTTTGTCCATTTCGATCTTTTTGTTCCTTTAAAATTCTTTGAGCTATCAAACTCATTCCGAAAAATCTTTAACCTATATCGTTGAGTTCGATATTTTATTTGGATCTCGTAAACACTTCGAAATCTAAAATCGGAACCCGTTACCGGAGGAAAATCTTTTCGTCGGGGAGCGAGACGTCCAACCGGAGACGGGATGGCCCCTATAAATAGAGGCCATCACCGCCTCAAATTTGTGCAGCCCCTATCCATTTCCTTCATCAAGAGGAAAGCCCCCCTTTTCAACCGACTACCCTCTCTCTCCCTTACCCTCTCGCCGATCAGCCCCCTCTCCGCCATCTCCCTCCCTCGATCACCACCTCCCCACCACTCGCCCTTTCTCTCTAAGAGCTGCAAGTGCAGCAGCTCCTCCGTCTCTCCCTCTCACGCCACCACTCCATCACCCCACCTCGCTCTCTCTCTAAAAGTTGCAGCAGCCCCTCTCTCCATCTCTCGCACTCGTCCTCCACCCCAACACCATCACTCTCTCCCGATCATCAGCGGCAGCAGCAGCTGCTTCGTCTTCTTCATCTCCTCCACCGCCATCTCTCCTCCTTCAAGACGAAGGAACCGCAAGCATCCTCAGATCGCCATCGTTTCATTCACCTCACATATCTTGGCCCCTGATCATCCAAAAGGTATGTCGTTCGATCCTATGGACTCGTAGGGAGATTTCGATCCTAGGAGTAGTGGCTGATCGTTGCCACGAACTCCCGGGAGAGACATGCATCCATTCCCCCCCCCCCTCCCCCCCAAAAACCGCCGCGGCTGCCCTTTTCTTGGTGGCTGCTGGCCATCTCTTTTCACCCCCTTCCTTGAATTAAAGTTGTTCGTGGCCTCGTGTTTAGCCACCTAATTGGAATGGATTTTTGAAATTTGATTGTTGTAGGTATACCCCTCTTTTTCACGGATAATGTTTCCCTGCATGTCGAGACTCTGTCCAAATATTTTAAGAATATTAATATAGGTTCGAAATAATATTTTCTAGCATCTTGTAAAAGTTGGTAACGATCGGAGTCACCGTTAGTTTTCTAAAAATGAAACTAGGTTCATTTTGATTTGAAGGACCCCTAACCCTTTTGCATGTTAAATGTTTTTACACCAAAATATTCAAAATATTAATTAGAACAACTTTTGTGTTGAAGCCTAAGCCATGCAAACTCCAAAAACATAAGAAAATAGTTTTTGAAGATAAAATAGTTATTTTTATAATTTTTGGAAATTCTAAAAGTTAAAAGATGTTAATATTAGGAAACTCCAAATGAAAATCCGAACGTACCTTAACGTCAGGAAAATATTTGTAGGAATATTCTCTGAAGAAGCTGACTTAAGATTCGAACCCAAGAATCGAGAAATCGAATAATTGGTAAAGGTGGGGATTCTTTATTTCTTTAATATTATCTCTGAGCTTGTTTAGCTCATTTTCTTCAAGTGCAGGCTTGTTCAGGAAACTTTGTGTGTCTCGGATTTTCATGTTTAAGGCTCTTATATTTACGATCGGGCTTCTTGATTGGTCTAACACATCAATTCGGGAAGTTGTGTACACATGAGACAAGAGGAGTGGGTTGATCACCACAAATCTTGATCTCCAGCAGATGGGTTTGCTTACAACTTATGTAGGCCGCCCTGCAAATAGCAGATGGGTTGCGTACGTTCTTCGTATGTAGCCCTGCACCTAGCAGATGAGTCGCACACGGTGTTCGTGTGTTGCCCTGCAAATAGCAGATGGGCCCGCATTGATATGCCGCCCTGCAAATAAAATTTTGAAATGAGAGTAACATGAACTTCCGAATATGGGCCCGTGTCAAGGAATCGATTTTACGGAAATCGAATTCCATTTCCTTTCTATTCTTCCTACTTATTCCTGATAACCTGCTATTCTTATTTGCGGCATAATCACACTGAGTGCTAGTTGTACTCAGCCCTGCAGAACTTTCTTTGTTTTGCAGATTGGGAGCCGGAGGCGTAGTGACGGAGAAGAGAGAGAGAAAGAGGAGGAATCAAGAGACGATGGAAAAAAAAAAAAAATTAAACCGTTAGCCCTTCTCGTTCTTATATTCTATTTTACGTAATGAACAAATCTCCTACGTCTTACCTTTAAAACGTAGCTTACCCTGTCATCACTAAAACTCTTAAGTTGCTATTGGTTTAAATAATGAAATGGAGGTTATAGTTTTAGTTAACTTAAGAGAGTCTAAAGTTCATTAAGTTTATTTCGTTATATTTCGTATTGTTATTCGATAGGAAATTTGAAAGTTTATATTCTTATTCTTTAAAAACTTAACTTTTATAAATAACTTAGAATTCATTTTATAAAACTTGACGTTTTGAAAATACGAATTTATATAACGAAAACCTAAACGATTTCATAATAAAAACTATAACGTTTTATAAAATGAAAACTCATTAATTTATTTCGCTTCCGCTATTTAAACGTTACTCTGATGCATGTTACGATTATCATGTTAGATAATTCGAAACTATTTAAAATCGAAAATAAGATATTATGGACCCAACTGTAGTGCGGTCTGGTCCGCCACGGTTGTTATGCTTTCTTAAATATTATGGATTTAACTGTAGTGCGGACGGGTCCGCCACGGTTGTTACGTTTTCTTAATATCATGGATCCAACTGTAGTGCGGTCTGGTCCGCCACGGTTGTTACAATTTATTAAATATTATGGATCCGATGATGGCGCGATCTGGTCCGACCTCATCGTTACGGTTTATGTACTTGGTTAGCTGATGAAGTTATTTTTGGTATTCACTACGACTTGATCCTAGTATAGGGGAGATGCTGCCCAAATTTTCGGGCTAAATTATATAAATTTTAATTAAAATTAATTAAATTATGATTTCTCCCTTTTTATTTTACCCTTAGTTGCATCCCGGTTTATTTATTTAATGGTTTAAATATTATTTTAGATTTACGAAAAACCGGGATGTGACAGTAAGTATTGCAGATTTGACAAATTCCAAATGGTAGATGGTATTGACCCTGAAAATTGAACAAACCTTCATAATCAATTACTCCCTGAATTAGTCCATGCGTCCCTTGCAAGAGGAGACCTTTTTTTTTTTTTTTTTTTTTAATTATTTGATTTTAAAAATAAATTTTTGAAGAATTTTTCTTGACAATGATTTAAAAAAATCTTTAAAATTTTATTTTAAAACCCATTATCAAAAAGCGTGAAAAAACGTGATAGAAATTGACTAAAAGAAACATTCCCTCTTACGAGGGACAGAAGGAGTACATCAAAAACCTTATCTAGATACATCATAATAATACGAATCAAATTATTTTGTGATTCATTTATGTGAGCAAATCAAATCATTTATTAACAATGGAAAAATAGCAAATGCATTATGATTAGGAATTGGAAAGAAAAATGTGACTAACATAGGTATGACAAAAAGGAAATGCCAGCACTTTTCATAATGTTAAACATGCAAAAGGATAAAACAGAGGCAAGAAGGATATTGGCGAAGTCATTGTGCTACGCCATCGTGGACGGTGTCCTTTACAAGAAATCGTATCTTCAGCCCTTACTTCGGTGTGTCGGCCCCACCTCGGCGGACTACGTCAAGCGCGAGTTGCATGAGGGATCGTGTGGCAGTCACATCGGACCTCGGGCATTGGCCAAAAAGATCATGCGATGGGGTTATTACTGGCCCACGATGTTCAAAGACTGCACCGAGCCCGTGCAGAAGTTCGAAAAGTGCCAACTACATGCAAATGTAACAAGGATGCCTCAAAGCGACCTAGTGATGATGCAAAGTCCTTGGCCATTCGCGCAGTGGGGAATATACATAGTGGGCCCATTTGAGAAAGCACCTGGCCAGCTGCAGTTCCTTATAGTCACCATAGGCTATTTTACCAAGTGGGTGGAGGCGGAACCCCTAGCTAAAATCACTAGTAAAAATGCTCGCAACTTCGTATGGAAGAACGAGGTATGCCGCTTCGGAATACCCCATATTCTAGTCTCAGATAATGGAACACAGTTCACAGACAAGATCTTTAGGGACTGGTGTGATGAGCTGCAAATCCAACAGTGTTTCACCTCGGTCGCTCATCCCCAAGCGAATGGTCAAAGCGGAGGTGACGAACAGAACACTCGTCAAAGGCCTCAAGACCCGACTAGATCAAGCCAAAGTCAGGTGTGTTGAGCACCTCCCCAATGTCCTATGGTCCTATCGAACCACACCTCGCTCCACCAATGGAGAGACTCCGTACAACCTAGCTTACGGGACAGAGGCTGTCATCCCGGTAGAGATCGGGATGCCGAGTCCGCGCACGGCTCACTTCGTCTCCGAGGTGAACGACGAAAATCGCTGCGCGGACCTCGACCTGCTAGAGGAGAAATGAGACCTCGCCTACATCAAAGAAGCCCGATACAAACAGCTCATGGCCCGATATAACAATCGGCGAGTTCGAGGTCGGCAATTCTGTATAGGGGATCTCGTCCTGCGTAACAACGAGGTCAGCAAGGCCTCTAAGCTCGGCAAGCTAAAGGCCACATGGGAGGGTCCTTACCGAGTTGACGAAGTCCTAGGCAAAGGTGCCTATAGACTCACCAACTTGTCCGGGAAACCCATACCACGACCATGGAACGTTGTTCATTTGAAGAGGTATTATGCATAGCAGTGGAGTATCATATAGGGTAGAGTCTAGTCTTGTTTTCTTTCTGTCGTAGTATGTTTGTCTTTGTCATTTCGAGTCTGTTTTCTAAAAGATTTCCAAAGTTTTAATGAAAATTCGCAGTTCTTTTATTTCTATGTGTTTACATTGTCCTGCATTACTCCACTTATATGCACATTACCTCTAATTTATTTTTTCACACTATCCTGACGAGGATAAGTGTTAAAACCATGATCACATCTCGTACGACATATAACTAGGGGACCACCCCTTCCAACTGAGTCGGCAGAGCAGAAACCCGATGATCGGCCCACGTGCCACTTCGGAAGCCAATGATAGGCCCTAGTGCCACTTCGGACCCCGATGTTCGGCCCAAGTGCCACTTCGGAAGCGACGCTAGGCCCTAGTGCCACTTCGAACCCCGATGATAGGCTCACATGCCACGTCGGAAGCCGATGCTATGCCCATGTGCCACGTCGAAAATCGCTGTTAAGCCAACTTCGGCTAACACGCTCTCATGGTGTCCACAAAAATTAAAACAACAAGACACATTGAGACATTAAAACACAGTTAAGTCTGCAAGCGCTATTTTTATTAATCCATATAGATTGGAAATTTTTACAGGCCACGAGGAGGGACCACTCCCATCGGGTCTACGGCTACAGTTAAAGTATTTGGCTAGACCACCAGCCCGGGGGTTAAGTATATCATCTATGTTTATGCTATCCCTCTTCTTCGCACCTCGACCTCCTCCGCGACTTTCGCCGCGACCTCCACTTCGGCTGTTGTTGGGAGTATCTCTGCTTCTTTGACTCCGAGGAGTCGGCTGAGGAGCAATATAGTTCCCATCACCGCTGTTCGGGATAGGTTGCGGACGCCGAATTTGAGCAGGGAAAGATAGGAGCTCAGTTCGGTCACGGAGCAGACGAGAAGGTAAGGTCGGGCTTAAAGAGCGGAACCGAGGGATGTTCGTCGCTGCGGGTTGAACTTGGGGGTAAGCCTCCAGCCATTCCTTGAGTACCGGTTGCCGATTCGTGATAATGGGAAATAGATTAGTAAGGCGTCGCATCTCAGCGACGTGGTCTTTCACCTCCTAGGAATCTGGACCTTGGAAATGTTGTTCCCTTGCAGCTCTCTTCGCTACTTGCAACGCCTCGGTCTCCACCTCGGTAATAGTCTTGCCACCGAGCTCATGGACCACTCTTTCGTACTCGGCATGCTCGGCAGCTATCACCTCGGAGTCGGCAAAGTCCTCATTCAACTGAAGGTACCGAGCTTCATTGCCATCAGCTTTGATTTGCAAAGCGTTGTACTTTGCGTCAAACTCATTGCGGAGGTGTTCGGCTCGTTTATCAAGCCGAATGATTTCACCGTCTTTAACGTCGAGAATGATTTTCAATCATTTGATCTCGTTAAGATAAGTGGTCACGTCGGTTTCGGTTTTGTTCTACAAACAGCATAATAAGAAAGACACTCAGAGTTGTGCAAAAAGTTTCATTTCATAAATAGAAGTTTCAAGTACATGGAGGATTGCAGTTGGAAATAGCAAAAAAAATAACAAAATACAAAGGAGAGAGGGGGATCAACTGACCCCGCCAGACAGGTCGACCTCGTCCACAATGGAACTCGGCTATTGCACCTCGGCAGTCTTCTCCGCCTCGGTGCCCGTACCTATTTGCCCCGGGGTAGCAGTCTCTCTCTCCTCCTCCTCCTCCTCTTCCTCCTCCTCTTCGTCCTCGGAGACGTCCGAGGAGAGAGGATGATCCTTCAACTCCTCCCGCAGCGGCCCGAGCCAGGCTTCGAACTCCAGGTCTCGGTCCACATCACAGGCCTGCACCTCCTCGGCAGACAGGAGGGTGTGGCATTGGGCAAGAGCCTCCACGACCGGGAAGCTGGAAGTCTTCTTCATCAGCGTCCGGAAGTAGATACGAAGCATATCGTCATCCTCGATCACCTTGTGACCATACTTCCCTTTTTCCAGCTCGGGGAAGTCAGCGGCTACACGGTCAAGTACCTCGGCGACAGCCCGGGTGCTCACCAGTTTTGTTAGCTCGGCGAGCAACGAGCTGAACTTCTTGCTGAGGAAAATCCTCTCAGCAAGAGCGCGAAGAACCGGGCCCTGCACCTCAGAGAGCTCCTCCTCGAGGGCCCGGACCGCCTCCACCGTCCTCTCCAGCTCCGCCACTTTCTCCTTGGCGGCGGCGAGCTCAGTTTCGGCAGCACCGAGCTGCTACTTCAGCTTCTCTTCTCGGACTGTGGCAGCTGCCACCTCCGAGGACAACCTGGCCCTGTCCTCGGCCAGGTCCCTCACCTATTCCGTAGCTCGGGTGTACTTGGACACCGAGCCTTGAAGAAGTTTCACAATCACGTCAGAGACGTGAGTAAACTCCTCCACAGCTGATTCCACGCCCTGCACATAAATCACAAATTGAGGCGTGCGAACATGGAAAATTACAGAATAAATAAGTTAACACACGTACCGCGGGGAATACAGGAAGTGGAGGACGAGAGCCAGTAACGGCCACCTCGGGCTCGGAGGATGCCGAGGTATCCTTAAATTTGCGGAGTCCCACAATTTCAAGTTTCTCACCCACTCGAGGTGACGAGCGGGGAGTCGGAGGGAGCTTGTACCGAGTCCTCTCGGAGGAGGACTCCGGTGCTCGCTTTTTCGCACCGGAGCTGGAGTCGGACTCCTCCCCCTTCCTCTTCTTGGAGGCAAGAATTTTGGTCTTCTTAACCATATTCACTACCAAAAAAAAAAAAAAAAAACATGGTTAGTACCGAGGTGCGCAAAGATAACACAATAAAAGGACATGGAAGGAAACCTCACCCCTCCCCGGCTCCACCGAGGTGGAAAGATCATTAGGGCTTGGAACTGCTCCCTCGATCTTGGAGAGCGTTATCGGCATGACACCGAGACCATTGAAAGCATTTTCCAGATCGGCAAAATGCTTATTCTTTTTTAAGGGTTTTATAGCACCCTCGGGCCAAGCCACCTCGGGGGCCCCCTCAAAGCGGCAGAAGAAAAACCGCTTGTACCAATCCGGTATTTTGGAGGGGGCCTTAAGCTTAAATTTCTTACGGGATGAAATAAAATACCATCCCTCCCCCCCATCCTTAAATGTATACATAGCACCGAATGTCTCGGCCGAGAAGGGGAGGCCCAACCGAGTACACGCGGCCCCCAAGCCAGTGATTTGCAAAATTCCGTTAGGGAAGAGTTGGGTGGGAGAGACGCCAAAAACGTCAAGAATTTCGGCATAGATGGTCGGGAAAGGAATACGGAGGCCAGCAGCGAGATGGTCCGAGTAGACCGTTACGAAACCCCGAGGGGGGAAATAAGCCCTATCACCCTCTCGGGGTTGAGCAAGAAGAACAGAGGGAGGGACATTATATTTTAAAGCCAGATCGTATAAAGACTAAGTGGAAAGGGTGGAATCCAGGCCACCTACTTTTCCAATGGCCCGACGGTTTTCAGGAAACTCTACAGTTTCGGGAAAGGATGTGGATGAATCGGAGGTTATACATTGTAGGGTGTTATCCAACACAAATGTAGGTTGAGATGAAGATGAAGAAGCAGAAGGAGAATCCATGACTTGTAAAACGCAGATGATTTGCATACAAAGAGTTGAAGAAGACGATGAACAGTGGAGAGCAAAGCAAATATTTTTAGGGTTTTCGAATTGGCACAAATAAGTGAATGATTGTTTTTCTCAAATCATTGCACATGTAGAGGAAGGAGTAAAAGCGTATTCAATACGCTTCTTCAATGCGACGGCGTTTCGTGTAACGGCCCATCCCATCACTGCTTTATCGGGACACCAAACGTCTGCATTTAATGCGACTGACACGCTTTATGCGACTTCGGACGTGCGCGCTTTGTCTTCGCACCTCGGCAGCACGAACTCGGCCACCATAGCAAATGGCACTTCGGTCGGGTGCACCATAGTCACGTCTCAAAATACCGACGTCAGCCAAAGCGACATGCTGAGTTCGGGTAGCTTCACCACGGAAGGCAACGCCGCCCACAATTCCCTTTTCACCTCCATCACCCCACGTCTTTTTTTTTTTAGGGGGAGATGTGATAGGAAACGGCCCATTTCCCTAGGCCCAATACCACCACCTCGGCAAAGGCCCAAGCATCACCTCGGCGGAGGCCCAACAAAGGCACTTCGGCCCAATGGCAGCTCGGCCAGCCCAACACCAACCAGCCCAAATGCAGGCCCAGGGAGTTGAGCCCTAACTAACAGAACGTGGAGTGATGGAGGCAGAAACGGCCACCACCCACGACCTCCACGATCCCTCGTCCATCACTCCCATGATGGACTTGTCCTCAAGCAAAATAAACAATAGACTCAAGTATTGTGAACTAATAGGCCTCAAAACTTTTCGAAAACAAGCTCTCATGATCATGATCAAAACTATGCACACAACCTTAGCATCAATCAACACAATCTACTCAACTAATTCAAAGTATGCTAATCCATCAAAAAACACTCTCCAACATGTGAAATTTTGCATATGAAAGTGAACACTCAACTCTCTCAAAGAAAAGATGTAATATAATGCACATCAAGAGGGTTCACTCAACATCAATGCAATGCAACATGTTTACCATAGGCTTGCCTTCAATCTCAACATCTCCACCTAATGTAATACTTACAAACTAGGATCAAAAAGGTCTTTATATAAGCTCGTAATGTAGGGACATTGGTTAAGGTAGGGAATATATAGGCTAAGTGACTCAAAATGCTCTAAATCATCAACCTCTTTTTCAACTCCAACCAAAGTATGGATTTTTATCTCCATCTTCTACCCTCCAACATACCAAATACAAACTCAAAGATGCTAAAATATCAACTATACAAATCAAAGCTAACTATCCCTTATGCTTATTTTTTTTTATCTTTTTTTTATCTTTTCTTTTTTTTTTCCTAGAGCTCAACTAATAAATGTTCTTTCTAATGTCGAACAAAGGCTCTATTTTTTTTATCTCTTTTTTTTTCTAAGCTCATAGGGATAGCTAACTACACTTAACAAGCATCTAAAATTTCTTCTCTTTCTCTCCTTCTACACCACAACAAATATTTTCCAATTATCGCCTTCCATATCACCAACTACAACTAAGGATACCCATAATCATCCAAACCTCCTATCATCCGGTTTCACAAAGAACGGTTAATAAAGGCTCAAAAGGGGTAAACAAAGGATTATGAACAAGGTTAGTGTATAGGAATCATGTGGCTAAGAAAGAATGGCCTAAGATCATCTCCTAGTTCGTAAATATACTAAGGTCTTGATGGAGAAACAAGGCAAGTTCTAGAAACAATGAAGCATGCATGATCACTCAATCAAAGAATAGGCATAACTATGCACAAATAGCTCAAATCTCACGGGTTCAAACTAACTAGTTCCCGACATCATAGCATACACCAAATTCATCAAATAAAATGCGTCGCTTCACCAAGGTTCCATGCATAATAAAGATCATGAATTTTTCCAAAAATCAACGCAATTCTCTATCATTGGCCAAGTCCACTCATCACATGCTCATTCGACTCAATGACTCAAATAACTCCTAAGACTCAACAAAATTAAAAACTACATGCCAAAAGTTCAAAAATCCCCCTCCCCCCCCACACTTAAAATCAAGCAATGTCCCCATTGCGAGAAAATAAAAAGGAAAGGGAAAGAAAGAACTTATCGCAAAATGACGAATGCAAATACCCAAAATCTCGAGAGACTCCAAGTATCACCTAGAAAACCAACACAAAACACAAATACCAAAGCGTAAAACCGAACAAAATAAAGAGAACAAAATAAAAGACAAAACCAAATGAAAAGACACAAAAATATGGCTATGGGTTGAAGAAACCTTGGAACCGTGGGTCATTCCATCGGGAATCGTAAGGAGACCACCAACGAGGGTCGTTCGGATCCGGTGGAGTGGAGGTAGAGGCAACCGAAAAATCGGTATACCTCGTCAAGTGACCCTCCATGTGGGACACCCGGCTATTCAAGCCCGACACTTGGGTAGACAAGTCCGTCATTTGGGTAGACAATGAATCGAAACGAGCAAACATACCTTGTTGAAATTCTGCCCAATACGGAGGAATCTCGGCCTCCATGGCCTGCCGGGCCCGAACACGATCGCGTCGTGTGTAGTAGCGAACTAGGGGCTCATCATCGCCCGGGACCTCTTGGTGCTCTTCGTGCTGCTCTTGCTCATCACCACCTCCCTCTTCATCATCACCTTGCTCCTCCTTGGCGTGTGCATCCTCGTGTACAATCCCTCGGTGTCGAAGATTTCGGTAATGGGCTTTCACCGAGGGGCGCTCTTGCACCGGAGTGAACTCGGTTGGGCTAATCATAAGATGAGCTTTGATGAAGTCGTTAGGGGTGATCTCTTGTCTCGGGGTTAGCCCCTCACACTCTGCGAGGTCAACTCCGAAGTGGCGCGCTAGACCTGTAGCAATGTAACTCAAGGTAGGATGTGCTCCCCTCTTGGTTTGCACGTTAGCCAACTGAGCCCAAATAAACGGGGCTAAACCAACACGTACACTATCTCTAGCGCAAGTAAGCAAATAAATCTCAACAACATTAACTTTGGTATGTTCCTTCTTAGCAGTAATCATGCACGACAAGAAACGGTGAAGAATAACTAAAGCATCATCACGAATAAATGCACTAGGAACCCCCGAAGCCTTATAATTCGCTACTCCCGACAATTCATACCACGCAGCAGCAACATCAAAGTTTGAAGGCACAAATTCAACCACATCATCACCAGTATGGAATCCAAAAACAGAGTTCATAACCTCCCTAGTAACTTCCCACAACACACCATTAAATGTAGCATACATGCATAATTCCCCTTGCATATTCAACTCTAGCCTAAAGCTACAACACATTTCCAAACCGAGACTATTATGGCCCTCCCACTCATGTGAAACCAATGTAGACAGTCCTAAACAATTCAAATAACCTCTAAGTGTATTCCACACAGGCAAATTACGAAGAAAATTCATCCTATAATGCCTAGGAGGCCTAATATCCAACTCCTTCATCCGAAGATATAAATTAGTAGTGGCTAACCTGTCGGTGAGGAATGGTACACCTTGTTGTATACCAATTTGCTGTGGTGTGGCTCCGGAGGGAGAATTACCCTCGAGACGAGCGCCGAGGGCGACTCGAGCATTGGTGAACGCATTGCCACGGGCCATGGTGCTGTAGAGGAAGGCTGGGGAATGAAGACGGGACGAGAACGGTTAAAAATCGGGACGAATCGCGCCGGGACAGAACCGGATTCTGGACGGCGTCCAAGTTGAAATCTGGGCGAGCGCTGGTTCGCGACGGCGCGACGAACGGCGGTGGCTTCTGTTATGGCGACGGCGTTGAACGGCGGAGAAGGGTTGTTGGTGGCGACTGGAGAACAGCAACAGCACGAGCAACGGCGGAGCAACAACTCTGGGCGGCGGCTGCACCGAATCCGGCGGCGGCAGTGGCAAATCTGGCGGCGAAACTGGCGGCGGCGAACGGCGGCAGAATTGGCTTCGGCGGCGGCTGGGCTGAGGGATGTCGGCTGGAAGTTCTGCAAATTGAGAGAGAGAGAGATAGAGACGTGAGAGAGAAGAATGGGATTCAATTAGGTTTAAGAACAATTTGAGGAGCCCGTTCAAGTTGGACGGCGTCCAACTTGAGTTGGACAGCGTCCAACTCCTTGTACTGAGTTGCGTCGTGGTTAGTTGGACGACGTCCAGCTTCGAGTTGGACGGCGTCCAACTCTCGAGACTGCCCATTTTTGTGTTTTGCTCCTCGTCTCGACTTCTCTTCTCGGCAAAAATTGTGTTTTCCTTATATATCAATCCCTGCACGAAAAATCAAAAAGAAAACAAAAGAAAATACGACAATAACAAAAATAAAACCTAAGCTACAAATTTTTTTTTATACGTGGGTTGCCTCCCACCAAGCGCTTATTTAACGTCGTTAGCTTGACGAAGGCTACGATCAACCGAAACCCGTAGCACCAAGCGACGTGTTGGTACTCCTCGCGACATATCCACTCTTTGTTTTCGAGAAATCTCGAAGAACTCGGTCATCATCAACTCTTGACTCCCCCACACTTAGTTCGAACTCCTCCTTAAATATCGTCAATTTAAACTTTGCAAGAAAAGCTGTTACACAATTGGTGAGGTTAGAAAGGAAAGAGTTAACGACAACTTCCTCTTTCGATGCATGGTTCAAGTGTTCCTCTTCTACTTCATCAACCTCCTCCAAATTCCCCAGATATTGCTCGATTACATCCTCTTCCTCATCCACACAACTAAAGAACTCGTCATCTTCAATGGACTCCTCATCTTCAAAGAATTCTTCTCGAGCCGCTCCCTTGTCAAAAATCTCACAAATATTTTCCTCAACACAAGGGTTAGCGAGCTTAACATAAGAGCATAAATGAAAAGAAGGAGTAGGAATAGAAAGTGAATTTCCAAAAGCAGAAAACGTTACCGAACCTCCTTGACCGGCCATGCTCAATGTGCCGGTGCCCACGTCAATCCGAGCTCGAGTAGTGGCCATAAATGGTCTTCCCAACAAGAGTAGATGGCCGGTAGCGCTCTTAGCTCCTTTGCCCTCGTGAAGCACTACAAAGTCGGTAACAACTCGCATTCCACCAACAAGGACAGTAACATCTTCCACAACTCCCAACGGACTGCTCACGGTGCCGTCTGCTAGCTCAAGGCGCATATCGGTAGATTGAAGGACTCTTGAGTTCATCTTTTCGAAAATAGAATACGGCATCAAATTCACCGTAGCTCCTAGATCCATCAATCCCGAGACAGTCTCTCCACTATCCAAGACGATGCTCAAGTCGAAACCTCCCGGATCTCCTCCTTTTGGAAACGAATTGATAGGCTCGAAATCCTTCTTCTCCTTCTTCACAACACTCCGAATAGGTGGAGCATACGGGTTGAGCGTCTTGTTTTTCACACGACTTGGAAAAGGAATGGGAGGAACATAAGGATTGAACGTCTTGTGTAGAGGTGAGGACTCTTTCTCGGGCTCCTTCTCGGGCTCTTCCTCGGGTTCCTCGGGCTTCGTGCATTTCTCATCGGGGTTGGACGGACGTCCAACTTCGGAAGCTACTGGATTCGGAGTTTGGAGGGTTGGACGCCGTCCAACTTCATCTGGACGCCGTCCAGATCCTGACACTGTAAGATGTTGCGCGTTGGGCGCTCGTCCAGAAGGGGTGGACGGCCGTCCAGAGTTGGACGCCGTCCAAACTCGTCTGGACGCCGTCCAGATCGTTGCATTGCCGGATTATTTCCGTCGCTCCACTGCTTGACCGGGTTCCTCCTATCACTTGAACACCCTTGGGGCGACCTCGTGACACCATTGCGTTGTAACACCGTGATTGCATGAGCTTGGTGAGGCGGAACGGGAGGAACATATGGAGGATATTGCACCTCGTTGGCTTGTTGCGGTTGAATCCCTTGGCTCGGAATTCGCCCCGGTTGTTGCATTAGGTGCATGGAGCTGGAAATTTGGCCAATGGCTGTCTCGAGCCTCTTAATGTTTGCATCAAGTGCATGGAGACGATCCTCATCGACGGGAGGCTTTTGTGGAGGTCCTTGGGGACGAGCATTTGGATGTGTAGGTGGTGTAGGAGTAGGTTGAGGAGGGTAGTATGGAGGTGGTGGATAATATGCATTTGGAGGGTATTGAGGAGGTGGATAATATGGTGGAGGTTGATGATTGGTGTTTAGATGTTAGGATTTTCATAGTGTTTTCGAGTCCGTTTTCGTTGTGTTTTCGTGTCTTTGTGTGTCTTTAGGGCTATGATTTGGTTGTTTTGGAGTCTTTGGTATTGTAGGATGAAAAGGGCGGAAACGAGAAGAAAACAAGAAGAAAGAAGCATTATATCGAAGAGGGGTTCGATAGGAGCACGTAGGCGAAAACGGAGGTCAATTTGGAGTTCGGACGAGGAAGATACGGACGAAACAAGAAAGATTCGCAAAGTGATCAGATTCAGGATCTGGACGCCGTCCAGCTCATCTCTGGACGCCGTCCAACATCTGGACGCCGTCCAAACTCATCTGGACGCCGTCCAGAATAAGTTGGACGCCGTCCAACTTAGGCGGCCAGCAAATCTTTCCTTTTTCATCTAGGTTTTTACCTAGTATATATATATCATCCCTGTGCACGAATTGGTATCAATTTTTAGCATTAGTTAGCTTTATTTTTCAGCACTAAATTCTCTAGATTAGCTTTACTTTGTTCGGATCCGGATTCGTAGTTTGTTTAATTCAAGACTTCTTTATTTAATTCGCGTTCTTCGTCTTCGTTTATTTCTCGTAAGTTCTTTTATTGCTTTCGTTTATTTGCTTTAATTGCTTTGCTTTAGTTTTAGATTCGTTCTCTTAATTGCTTCGTTTAATTTGCTTAGTTTTAATTTCGTTCTTTCGATTTCTAGTTTAAAGTTTAGATTCGTTTTTCTAATTTCGATTCTCTCGTTTTTCAAAGCTTTCATAGTTAGATTAATTAGCCTTTTAATTTCCAGATTTTATTCATCATGTCTAGAGTAGTTTATGCTTTCTTTATTGCTTTCTTTATTGCTTTCCTTTCGATTCTTGCCTAGGTAGATTAATCGCTTTCTTAGTTTAATTGTTAGATTTATATCTCAAGTTCTAGATTAGATTATTTACTTGCTTTAATTTATTGCTTTTATTTATTTTCTTGCCTAGGATTTAAAACAAAAACCCCAAATTCTTCTTTACTTGCTTTCCTAGATTTAGGCTAGATTAGGATTTACTACATAATTAATTGCCCTGCAAAGTTTTCCTTCAAGATTCGACATTGGGTTTTACTTGCTAGTGCTACGATAGGATTTCGTTCTATTGCGAACACTTTTTAGCGAAACAAATTTTGGCGCCGTTGCCGGGGAAAACTTTAGGCGATTTATTGTGTAGTATTTTTATTTGTTTTATTTTTATTTGTGTTTCTTCGATTTTCTTGTTTCTCCCACTCGGTGCGTTTAACCCGTTTGTTGAGTGTTGTTTATGCATGGTCGCCGAAGTCTTCAAAGGAATTTAGCGCCCCGACAACATCCATCAAAGGAAAGCGATATTAGCCGCGAAGGAGAAGGAGGAGATCGATTCTCAAGACTTTGGTTTAGTCTTGTTGTTTGTAGAGCCCGAAGCCATGACAGCTAGAGTCATGGGCGATTTTGCTCGCCCCACATTTACGGCCACCACTTCGGCGATTGTCCTGACGGAAGCGGTCAGGAATCATGAGCTTAAACCTCACCACATGGCGTTGCTTCCATCCTACCACGGGCTAGCCAACGAGGATGCTTTGACGTTCATCCGAGAGTTTTGCACGGTGGTGCAAACTTTCCCACTCGCGGGACTCACGGAGGACACCTTGAAGATGAAGTGCTTCCCGTACACCCTCAAGGATCGAGCAAAGTCGTGGTATTTGGCACTCCCGGCCAACTCTCTTGCCACATGGAATGCGGTGTGCGAAAAGTTCATGCTCAAGTACTACCCGAACCGCAAGACTCAAGAGGTGCGGTCAAAGATTATGAATTTCTCCCAAGACAACGATGAGCCGTTTCACGAAGCATAGGAGAGGTTCCAAGAGCTACTTCAACAATGCCCTCATCATCAAATGGCACCGGAGTTGCTTTGGCAATATTTCTACGACGCCCTCAACCAAACTTGCCAATTCATGGTGGATAGTTCGGCCGGAGGCAACATAGCGGTCAAGACAGCTGAAGAGTTGAAGGATATATTCGAGACGCTCGCTGCGAGTTCTCAACAAAAATCAGCTAGGCCAAGGAAAGTGGAGGCGAGTGCAATTTCGATGAGCCCCGATTTGAAGAAGCAAATGGCCGACATGTTGAGGGATCTCGAAAACTTGAAGATGAAGCAAAGTGCACCGGCCCCAAAGGAGGAAGAGAGGAAGCCCGATCAATGCGAAATTTGTGGAGAGCTTGGGCACATCAAGGAGGTGTGCCACAACATGGGAGAGTTTCCATACGAAGGAGGAGCCGAGGTCTACGCCGCTCAAGGATACCCACCTCAAGTGCCTCCACCTCAAGGATATCAAGGGGGATACTATCAAAATTCGAGGCCGATACAAGGGCAAGGTAATCCTCCTACCTATCCTAATAGGCGTACTCCACCATATAATAACTCCTATCCTCCTCCACCAAACCCTTACTACTCTCAACCTCTACCATATTATCCACCTCCTCAATACCCTCCAAATCCATATTATCCACCACCTCCATACTACCCTCCTCAACCTACTCCTACACCACCTACATATCCAAATGCTCGTCCCCAAGGACCTCCACAAAAGCCCCCCGTCGATGAGGATCGTCTCCATGCACTTGATGCAAACATTAAGAGGCTCGAGACAGCCATTGGCCAACTTTCCAGTTCCATGCACCTAATGCAACAACCGGGGCGAATTCCGAGCCAAGGGATTCAACCGCAACAAGCCAACGAGGTGCAATATCCCCCATATGTTCCTCCCGTTCCGCCTCACCAAGCTCATGCAATCACGGTGTTACAACGCAATGGTGTCACAAGGTCGCCCCAAGGGAGTTCAAGTGATAGATGGAGCCCGAGCAAGCAACGGAGCGAAGGAAAAAATCGGGCAGAACAAGGTTTTGGACGGCGTCCAGAGTCTGTTGGACGGCGTCCAACTTGGACGGCGTCCAACTCTGGACGGCCGTCCACCCCTTCTGGACGGGAACCCCAGGCGCAGCCCCAAATTCATACAGAATCAGGATCTGGACGGCGTCCAGATCCAAGTTGGACGGCGTCCAAACCCGACGAGCAGCGCACGGAGCCCAAGGAACCCGAGACGGAGCCCAAGGAACCTGAGAAGGAGTCCCCACCTCTACACAAGACTTTCAACCCTTATGTTCCTCCCATTCCTTTTCCAAGTCGTGTGAAAAACAAGACGCTCAACCCGTATGCTCCACCTATTCAGAGTGTTGTGAAGAAGGAGAAGAAGGATTTCGAGCCTATCAATTCATTTCCAAAAAGAGGAGATCCGGGAGGTTTCGACTTGAGCATCGTTTTGGATAGTGGAGAGACCGTCTCGGGATTGATGGACTTAGGAGCTGCGGTGAACTTAATGCCGTATTCTATTTTCGAGAAGATGAACTCAAGAGTCCTTCAAGCTACCGATATGCGCATTGAGCTAGCAGACGGCACCGTGAGCAGTCCTTTGGGAGTTGTGGAAGATGTCACTGTCCTTGTTGGTGGAATTCGAGTCGTTACCGACTTTGTTGTGCTTCATGAAGGCAAAGGAGCTAAGAGCGCAACCGGACATCTTCTATTGTTGGGACGACCATTTATGGCCACTACTCAAGCTCGGATTGATGTAGGCACCGGCACATTGAGCTTGGCCGGTGAAGGAAGTTCGGTAACATTTTCGATCTTTGGAAAATCACCTTCTATTCCTAGTTCTTCTTTTCATTTATGCTCTTATGTTAAGCTCGCTAACCCTTGTGTTGAGGAAAATATTTGTGAGATTTTTGACAAGGGAGCGGCTCGAGAAGAATTCTTTGAAGATGAGGAGTCCATTGAAGATGACGAGTTCTTTAGTTGTGTGGATGAGGAAGAGGATATAATCGAGCAATATCTTGGGAATTTGGAGGAGGTTGATGAAGTGGAAGAGGAACACTTGAACCATGCATCGAAAGAGGAAGTTGTCGTTAACTCTTTTCTTTCTAACCTCACCAATTGTGTAACTTCTTTTCTTGCAGAGTTTAAATTGACGATATTTGAGGAGGAGTTCGAACTAAGTGTGGGGGAGTCAAGAGTTGATGATAACCGAGTTCTTCGAGATTTGTCGGAAACAAAGAGTGGATATGTCGCGAGGAGTACCAACACGTCGCTTGGTGCTACGGGTTTCGGTTGATCGTAGCCTTCGTCAAGCTAATGACGTTAAATAAGCGCTTGGTGGGAGGCAACCCACGTATAGAAATTTTTTTAAATATGTAGCTTAGGTTTTATTTTTGTTATTTTCGTATTTTCTTTTGTTTCCCTTTTGGTTTTTCGTGCAGGGAATAGTATGCAAGGATTGACGTGAGGAGAGGGCGAGACAAGAAGGAAACTCAACGTCGGACAGAATGGCGAGTTGGACGCCGTCCAACTTGAGTTGGACGGCCGTCCAACCTTGCACACTTCCCGTTTTTGGACTCCTCTTGACCCCGTTGGAATGACCCATGGTTCCGAGTTCCTTGCAGCTGGATATAGCCTTGTTTGTGTCTTTACGTTCTGTTTTAAGTCCGTTATTTTTGTTCCCTTTATTTAGTTCAGTTTTACGCTTTGGTATTTGTTTTGTTTTGTGTTTGTTTTGTAGGTGTTACTTGGAGTCTCTCGAGATTTTGAGTACTTGGTCGTCATGCGATAAGTTTTTCTTTCCTTCTCCTTTTTATTTTCTTGCAATGGGGACATTGCTTGATTTTAAGTGTGGGGGAGGGTCTTTGAACTTTTGGCATGTAGTTTTTGTTTTTATGTCTTGTTGATCGAGTCTTATTTGATTTTGGATCGAGTCTAGTTTGTGATTGAGTCATCATGTTCCCTCACTTAGGATTTTGTTTGATTTTGAGCCTTATAAGCATGTAACTTAGGATCAATGTGAATGATTTAAAGTTGGAATCTTTAGTTGTTGGAATTGATTTGAGCATAAATTAGGTTGGTTTAATCTTGAGTTGTGATATATTATGATTCGATGAATTGTGGGGCATGGATTGGTGTGAGTTTGAGGAAATGATTTATGATTTTTGGTTGAGTGTTAAATCTAGATTGTTACGACTAGGATTGCTAGTTTACTTTCCCCTTAAAAAAATAGAGAATGAAAAAGAGTTGTGCTTATAAGTGAATAAAAGAGTTGATAGGATTCTGCTCCTCTTGCTTGTAACGTATGAAAATACTAGAGTAATGAGCATGGGAAACCACATGAAAAGGCTTTGAGAGACCCTCGAATGATCACATTTCATGAACCTTGTCCTAGATGATACTCGTGTATATTAGAATAAGTGTTCGTAGGCATTCTACCCCTCTTGACAATGGGTACGGGAAACCGCACTAGGAGGCTCGATGTGACCCATCGATGATTAAACCTAGTGAATTTTGTGCCATAAACGTTCACAAGTTTAAAAAAATAGAAAAGCAAAAGAAAAAGGAGTTGTTTATTTGTTGAATAAAAAGGGGAAGTAGGCTAGTCGTCTAAGTTGTGATGATCAAGATATTGTGAGATGTGTGTTATCATTGCTTTCCTCTTACTTAGATTGATTTATAAGCCGCATAGTTTGTTGATGATGATTGTTCGTAACTTGGGATTAAAGTGACCTTGTTTGAGTTTGTCGATTCCGGTGATTAAATGTTCTATACTTTGGATTGTTTGGATTGAATCTAAGTTATGTTTTTATGTTGCTTGAGGACAAGCAAAGGTCTAAGTGTGGGGGATTTTGATTGGTGTTTAGATGTTAGGATTTTCATAGTGTTTTCGAGTCCGTTTTCGTTGTGTTTTCGTGTCTTTGTGTGTCTTTAGGGCTATGATTTGGTTGTTTTGGAGTCTTTGGTATTGTAGGATGAAAAGGGCGGAAACGAGAAGAAAACAAGAAGAAAGAAGCTTTATATCGAAGAGGGGTTCGATAGGAGCACGTAGGCGAAAACGGAGGTCAATTTGGAGTTCGGACGAGGAAGATACGGCCGAAACAAGAAAGATGCGCAAAGTGATCAGATTCAGGATCTGGACGCCGTCCAGCTCATCTCTGGACGCCGTCCAACATCTGGACGCCGTCCAAACTCATCTGGACGCCGTCCAACGCGTGTTCGAAGCCATGTTATGCAGAGTCAGCTTCTGGACGCCGTCCAGAATAAGTTGGACGCCGTCCAACTTAGGCGGCCAGCAAATCTTTCCTTTTTCATCTAGGTTTTTACCTAGTATATATATATCATCCTTGTGCACGAATTGGTATCAATTTTTAGCATTAGTTAGCTTTATTTTTCAGCACTAAATTCTCTAGATTAGCTTTACTTTGTTCGGATCCGGATTCGTAGTTTGTTTAATTCAAGACTTCTTTATTTAATTCGCGTTCTTCGTCTTCGTTTATTTCTCATAAGTTCTTTTATTGCTTTCGTTTATTTGCTTTAATTGCTTTGCTTTAGTTTTAGATTCGTTCTCTTAATTGCTTCGTTTAATTTGCTTAGTTTTAATTTCGTTCTTTCGATTTCTAGTTTAAAGTTTAGATTCGTTTTTCTAGTTTCGATTCTCTCATTTTTCAAAGCTTTCATAGTTAGATTAATTAGCCTTTTAATTTCCAGATTTTATTCATCATGTCTAGAGTAGTTTATTGCTTTCTTTATTGCTTTCCTTTCGATTCTTGCCTAGGTAGATTAATCGCTTTCTTAGTTTAATTCTTAGATTTATTTCTCAAGTTCTAGATTAGATTATTTACTTGCTTTAATTTATTGCTTTTATTTATTTTCTTGCCTAGGATTTAAAACAAAAACCCCAAATTCTTCTTTACTTGCTTTCCTAGATTTAGGCTAGATTAGGATTTACTACATAATTAATTGCCCTGCAAAGTTTTCCTTCGAGATTCGACATTGGGTTTTACTTGCTAGTGCTACGATAGGATTTCGTTCTATTGCGAACACTTTTTAGTGAAACAGTTGAGAATAGTAGGGATTTGGTGGAGGAGGATAGGGGTTATTATATGGTGGAAGACGCCTAATTGGATAGGTAGGGGGGTTACCTTGCCCTTGTGTCGGCCTCGGATTTTGGTAGCGTCCATTGTATCCCCCTTGGTATCCTTGAGGCGGTACTTGAGGTTGGTATCCTTGAGCGGCGTACACCTCAGCTCCTCCTTCGTATGGAAACTCCCCCATGTTGTGGCACACCTCCTTGATATGTCCAAGCTCTCCACAAATCTCACATTGATCGGGCTTCCTCTCTTCCTCCTTCGGGGCCGGTGCACTTTGCTTCATCTTCAAGTTTTCGAGATCCCTCAACATGTCGGCCATTTGCTTCTTCAAATCGGGGCTCATCGAAATCGCACTCGCCTCCACTTTCCTCGGTCTAGCTGATTTTTGTTGAGAACTCGCAGCGAGCGTCTCGAAAATATCCTTCAACTCGTCAGCTGTCTTGACCGCTATGTTGCCTCCGGCCGAACTATCCACCATGAACTGACAAGTTTGGTTGAGGGCGTCGTAGAAATATTGCCAAAGCAACTCCGATGCCATTTGATGATGAGGGCATTGTTGAAGTAGCTCTTGGAACCTCTCTCATGCTTCGTGAAACGGCTCATCGTTGTCTTGGGAGAAATTCATAATCTTTGACCGCACCTCTTGAGTCTTGCGGTTCGGGTAGTACTTGAGCATGAACTTCTCACACACCGCATTCCATGTGGCGAGAGAGTTGGCCGGGAGCGCCAAATACCATGACTTTGCTCGATCCTTGAGGGTGTACGGGAAGCACTTCATCTTCAAGTTGTCCTCCGTGAGTCCCGAGAGTGGGAAAGTTTGCACCACCGTGCAAAACTCTCGGATGAACGTCAAAGCATCCTCGTTGGCTAGCCCGTGGTAGGATGGGAGCAACGCCTTGTGGTGAGGTTTAAGCTCATGATTCCTGACCGCTTCCGTCAGGACAATCGCCGAAGTGGTGGCCGTGAATGTGGGGCGAGCAAAATCGCCCATGACTCTAGCTGCCATGGCTTCGGGCTCTGCAAACAACAAGACTAAACCAAAGTCTTGAGAGTCGATCTCCTCTTTCTCCTTCGCGGCTAGAATTGCTTTCCTTTGATGGATGTTGTCGAAGTAGGGCGCTAATTCCTTTGCAGACTTCGGCGATCATGCATAAACAACACTCAACAAAAGGGTTAAACGCACCGAGTGGGAGAAATTAGAAATCAAAATAAACACAAATAAAAATAAAAATAAAACAAATAAAAATACTACACAATAAATCGCCTAAAGTTTTCCCCGGCAACGGCGCCAAAATTTGTTTCACTAAAAAGTGTTCGCAATAGACGAAATCTATCGTAGCACTAGCAAGTAAAACCTAAGTATCGAATCTCAAGGAAAACTTGACAGGGCAAATAATCGTGTAGCAAAAATCCTAATCTAACCTAAAACTAAGAAAGCAAGTAAAAAGAATTGTTGGGTTTTTATTTTAAATCCTAGGCAAGAAAATAAATAAAAGCAATAAATTAAAGCAAGTAAATAATCTAATCTAGAACTTGAGAAATAAATCTAAGAATTAAACTAAGAAAGCGATTAATCTACCTAGGCAAGAATCGAAAGGAAAGCAATAAAGAAAGCAATAAAGAAAGCATAAATTACTCTAGACATGATGAATAAAATCTGGAAATTAAAAGGCTAATTAATCTAACTATGAAAGCTTTGAAAAACGAGAGAATCGAAACTAGAAAAACGAATCTAAACTTTAAACTAGAAATCGAAAGAACGAAATTAAAACTAAGCAAATTAAACGAAGCAATTAAGAGAACGAATCTAAAACTTAAGCAAAGCAATTAAAGCAAATAAACTGTAATGGCCCGCAATTTCATTAGTCTTAAATCTATGTTACGGTAGTAAATTACGAGCAATACTCGTATTCATAGACATATATATATATATACATACACAAGTACTCAAGCTTGATTTAGAATGTTATGATGAAAGGTAGATAATCGGATTGATTATCGAGTGGATAGCGTAATATTAAGCGATGACAATTTTAATAATTGATTATCATTGGGTCAAGCCCAAAGATTATTAAAATTGGGCCAAGCCCATAAACTTATAAAGGGCCCAAGCCCATAAATTGATAAATTGGGCCGAGCCCAATTAGTAGAAGTCTGTTGACTTAAGAAACGAAAAATCGAAGGAGTTGCGTAACGAAAAATATGTAATAGATGTATATAGAAATACATGCGACTAAGTGAACAAGTAATCAAATAATACATCTAACTAGTACATAAGGAATATATTAATACACATTCAATGTATTGTTTATGTACAAGAATTAATGCACATTTGGAGTAAGACAAGGGAAAGAAACGGCTGCTACTTGGCTGCCAATTCCACAGCAGCTTCTTCTTCTAGCCATCACCATCATCCCTTCCATAGCCTTTTGAAAAATGGGTACCCTGCAAAACCATTCCCTAAAACAAGGGAAAGCCTGCATCAAATAAAGAAAAGAGAGGATATTGGCAGAAATCATACACTCGTGTTCACACCAATTTCACAACCAAGAAGTAGTATAAATACTACCTCATAAACAGAAAATCAATTTCAACCTCACAAAATACTCATCACTCAAAGAATAGAAGTTATGAGAAGAAGAAGAGGACTAAGGAAGAGGAAGGGAAGCAAGCAACAACAGCTCTTCTATATTACAACTCGTAAGACTCCTAATAACCCTTCTAAGTAAACCATTAAGCAAACAAAAGCATGTTAATTTTAGACCTCTCTCATAACAAGCAAGCATATTCTAGCTCGATTTCAGACCAAGCAAGAGTCACATATTGTGGAATTCAATTTCCAGATTTAAGAGTTCCTCAAAACACATAATGATAGAAAACATGCTATTAACTCAAAGAAATCAATTCATGCTCATTGCTAAACAAGAGAAAAATAGGGACAGAGCTACTGTGAATTCTCACAGACATACAAACATCAAATCTGGAAATCTAACTCAAGATTAAGAAGTCATTAAGCACTAGATTAATTCATATCTCGAAGGAGATAAAGAGAGGGATGAAAGTCGAACCTCCGTCAAAGCATGCCTCCCCTGGAAAGGAGCTGGAAAGCAGTTGGGGCGGCAAAGGCGGCCCCGAGTCGAGCTTCGACGGCGCCCTCCTCCGGGAACAGGGGCTGTCCCAAAACCCCTGCTTAATAAAAAGAAAAGGCAAACATTAATACATATATATATATATGTGTATGTGTACCGTATGTGTACCGAGAGAAAGAGAGAGTTAAATGGAGGAGAAACAGAGGGTTAGAGTCGTGGAGAGGAGAGGAGGAAGAACGGGAGAGGGAGGGGACGACGTGGCCAGCGACGGCGAGCCTCGCCGCCGGCAACGGCGGCGTCGACTTCAAGCTGCCGCGTCCAGCCGATAGAGAGAGAGACGGAGAACAGAAAATAGAGAGAGAGAGAGATGAGGGAGAAGAACGAGGGAGGAAGGAGAAGACGGCAACGCCGGTGACGGCGGTGCTCTCGCCGCCGGCGGCGGTGGCGTTGGCTGGGCAGATACAGTCCGAGAGAGGGATGGGGGTGAGTGGCTAGGTCTTGTGAGAGAGATGAGAGGTGAGGGAAATGAGGGTGAGGGTGAAGGTTGGGGTTTTTATACTTAGGGTTTAAACCGGGTCGGGTTTCGGGTCGGGTCCTGGGTCAGTTTTTGGGTTGGGATCAGTTGGGCTTATGGGTTGGGATCAGTTGGGCCGGGAATGGGCTCAGGTTGGGCCGATTAATTTACGGCCCAACTATTTAATTTATTTAATATCTTCGTGTAATTAAAACCCGTAAAATTAAGACGAGAAGGATGTTATAAATTACCGAGAAATGTTTTATTAATTCTAATAAAACCCCTCGAGTAATATGAGTTTATTATTGAAGCTTGAGAAATTCTCGAGCCTAAAATAGCCTATTTAATTCATGGAAAGGAATTATGAAAAGAATATTAGATTTAACAATCTAATATAATATAACTTCAAATAAATTATTATTCGAAGCTTACAAGGACAATTAACGAAGCTCGATTCATTTCCGAGTCTAAAGTAGTTTTATTTAATTCATAGAATTATAATAAAACTTTGGATTTAATAATCCAACAAGATTTAACTCAATTAATTATTAATTGAAGTACGTGAGAATAATTAATGGCTACCACTAGCCGTATGATTTATTAACTCCGGTTAATAATCTCGCGATATATTAACGGAACATAGGTTAAAACGAGAAGTTAGAAATAAAGAATTATAATATTCTTTATAAGGAATTATTAGATTTTATAAGAATGGAAATTCTTATATTGTCGTTTCTAAATAGGTGAAAATCGACCGGAAGGTTGACGTTGCGATTCTATCAGGATTGACACTTTTCACGCTACTTAAGGTGGGCTTTCTAATACAAGAAAAGTTATAGAATGTTTAGATGAAAATGTTTATTTTCAAGTATTGTCATGCCATAAATGTTTCAATTTATGTATGACACTTATCTGCATTGGCTACGCCAATTTAAGTTAATCGAATTCGGGTCCTCGTTAAGATTTGATATCTTACTTGGGCTAGTGTACACAGGACCGTGAGTCATCTTCAGGGTTGGCCGGTCAGGTGTCATGTGAGGTGGCCACCTCCTCGACACCACAGTTTCAGATATGGTAGATTACTAAAGAACTTAGTCAGCGCTGACACTTTTAGATCACAAGAACAGTTTTAGTAAGCATAGGCTCTTTTCAATAAAACCCCTATGTCTTACAGTTGAATGGCTTGACAATTATTATGTATAGTTTTCGGCATGTGCCCACTGAGTACTTTTGTACTCAGCCCTGCATGTATTTCTAAATGTGCAGGTTGAGCGAGATGATGTGAAGTGGCGAGTGGAGCTTTTGTCGTTATAGATTAGGACTCTCGGTAATACGTGTCTTCATACATGTATTCAAGTATTCTTCCGCTGTGCAAACTCTTGAGCTTTCGAGAATTGTTTCAAGTCATGTAATAGATTATGACAAGTATCCTTGTATTCTCATTTGAAATCCCGAGTTGAGACGTTCAATGGTATAAAGTGTTGTTCAAATAGCTATACGAGTCATATTCCACACACAATCTTATACCCCCTTTCTTTCCCCTACTCTTAATTCCCATCCATAGTCATGGTTTTCCGGCTTAACTATCCTTAGTGAAGTCCGGTCGTGACAGAGTGGTATCAGAGCCATGGTTGCTCTGAAACCCGAGAGTCTTCTTCAGAGTTTAGTCGAGTATTGATACACTTGACTAATTGAGTCAGTCGACAAAGCTCTGCACTTCACTACATCGCGCTCAACGAGGAAAGGTAAGACTTTCACGAGATTGGAAGTTGAAGAATAGAAAGGACATAGTGGATTTAAGATCACATATAGAAAAGAACAAGGCTTGCTAGAGAACCTAGCTCGCTTGAACTAGTTGTTTTCCTCGGAAAACTTAGAATAGACATTGAGGGAATGATATTCCTTCCTTTCCGTAAGGAAAGAAGAAGAAAAGGCGATGAAGATGCACGAGTGCAAAAGAATCAAGGCAAGAGACACAATGAAGATAAGATGTCATTCGATGACATGGGCTTAGCCTTTTAACGGCTTTTCAAGACATATGAACAACGTTAGTTCATGGATGTTTTATATAATGAAGTGATTATAAGTTAATGAAGATACTGTGGCGCAATAAAGATAAGACCACTATAAAACTATTGATGTACCACATCATGGTTAGACAAAAGAATATAATAATAATGCAATGAATGATTAAAGTGAAGTTAGAAAAGAACGACGGTAACAATAGTTTACCTATTTGGAAATATATCCATGAGCATAAAAGCATTGACCTCTCGCAGTTAGAGTTCAAATATTAGAACATGTCAATCAGAACCTAAATGAGGTTAGGCATGAACAAAGTTCACCAACCCGGTGCTTCGACACCAGAGATAGTTCGATCATAACGAATTTATCAGTTTTTTTTTTCAAGAATGATTTAGATAAGTTGATGTCCCATTTTGGTCACTTTAGAATATCCACCCACGATCACAGGGTGTAAAACATGACGTTATTACGAGATTGAAAAAAAATCAACCGCCAACAAATTAGTAAGGATGATAGGGGACATTATACGAGATCAATCTTTCAGGATGACCTTACCATGAACTGATAAATGACATTCCCAAGACTGTAGGAATTTTCGATGCGTGTGGTTAACACCGATAAGATTATACCACTAGAACTCCTCGAATGTTTCAACATTCTTGGCGCATCATGAATAAACAGGACAAGTAAATATGAGGTTATAATATGCCCCAGATTGAGACATATAAGTAAGCGAAGCGCTAGCCCATGTTCCTTCTGTTTCACCAGCGTATTAAGAATAACCATGAGAACCTCTCATAAGTTAATGACGTTATAAAATAATGTTATTATATTCTCAATAAATAGAGAATTATTCATGATGAATATAAGAAAGTGAAAGCATCAAGGTTGTCAACTGAATAACCAGTAACAACTAAAGAAGGGTTGCAAGTTCAGTTTGGAGGATAAGGTAAGGAAATTCCGACCACTAATAGTTATTCTAAAGACCAAACCAATGAGTCATATGGAGAAATTGTATGGTGCAACTAGCATACAAACTAAATATCTAAAATAAATTAGTTATTATGGCCGGTTAAGATTAACCGATAGTCTGACATCCTAGAGCGTAGACTCGTAAGAAGTCTATAATATGGAAATATTAGTGTTATTTAAAAGAAACCTTATATTGATAAGGCCACCTCGATTGATATGCGAGGCAGTACCCAAGAAAACCCCGAACTCTACAACGTACAATCAGAATAAAAATGCAAGGTTATATGCCCTTGTAAGGTTATGAATAACAGTGATAGCACATTCAATTAGTGGTGAAAGCTTCTAGGGGATAAAAGAACATTGAAGACTACTTCAGTGAAGTTGTACATAAGTACTTATAGTAAGAAGAATTGTGTGGCCAGTGATCTAAAGGAAGGCTTATCATGTTAATGCCTTGTGTCGTGATATGCTACGCGAGCCCCTTTGAAGCCCAGGGGAATGTATTATGAAAATATAGAGTTCAGAAAAATTAGAAGTTAGAAGAGCTCGCCAAGTTGCGAAAGCTTCTTTTCACCACCCGGAAACTTGAGAGTCACCAAAGTACTAGAACTTCGTGTGACTGAGATTGTGTCTATGCGGGACTGATCACCCCACATAATATCAATCTCGGTAGCGTTACCATCAGACAAGAAATCGGACGGGTATCGACAAAATGGGTCTCCTCCCCCTGACCTTTGTCATTTCATTTCTACCCTCTGATTATTCTTTCCTAGCTTGTCAGATGATTTATTGATAACATATTTTGGTTACTTGTTGTACCAAAATTGAACCAAGGTCATTATACCTTCCAGATATTTTTCATTCCACTTTGATATAATTAGCTATCCAAGCAATGGAGTTTACTAAGCCCAATTGCAAGTCACGAGTATGACTTAAAGTATGATACCGTCAGGGATTGCCCAAAACATGGCAATGAAATAGAACAAGATAGAAATGAAGAGACTTACAATTAGTGGAAGGAAATTTAAGATGAAAAATGTTTAAGGACAATGATATGATCTTGAGTATGTTATAAAATGGTTCAGGGGTTGTTAAATAAGTAAAGATATTGATACAAGACTCAAGTAGATAATGGTGTGAGGAGAGATAGTTAATAAAGACCTTTTAGAATTCCCAAAAAAAAAAAAAAAATTTATTCAAGAAAAGAGATACTAGATAGTAAAGTAAGAAGCATGTTCGAAACTACGAGAATGGTAAGGCATATTAAGAGAATAAGTAAAGAGGAGAAATGAGTACATAAGCAGAATATATATTTAAGTGGATGCATGCATAAAAGTACGGGATAAATCAGTTCCCACAGAATATAGCAAATGATCAAGAGTTGACACCACATTAACAAATGTAGTAGTTGGTGGTATAGGTTGATGACAAAATCTAGATTAAGATTTCCATACATCACGGGTGATACACCCCTTAGAACAATCGCGTGGATCAGAAGAATTTTTTTTTTTTTACTAGAAATAAAGTTTCGAATAACAAGATTTAAGTTGGTCGGCCACGAAAGACGTGTGAATGAAAGTTAGCAACGGAATGTAACAGAGTAAGACAAACGGAAAGATAATCCATTCCAAGGAACCTAATCCTCAAGGAACTCCTCCAGTTAAGAAACTATATGAAATAAGGAGCATTTGAGATATGGGAAATCCTCAATCTAGAAGATTGATTCGAAATGGTGGATAGACAAGATTATCTACAAGAGTATAAAGTAAGAGGACTATGTACAATTTAAACCTCCATAACGGAAACAACGGTACGTGAATAAAATAGGAGGGTTATGACTCTATCGAATAACCAATAGTTTTATGGATCAGTAAATTGATACAGGTTCAAACCTATTTTAAGTAATTAGCCCTATTCCAAGGAGACAGAAAGTCTTGCCAAGGTCCCTTAAATATTAAAAGTCGAACGAAGGCGATATAGAGAAGGAAGAATTGGTAGAGATAAAGTATATGCAATTAGCATATCAAAGGACCGTCCATGTAAAACTCATATGAATTGAGCAAGTAAAGAATTGGAAGATGTAGCATTGCTACCAGAGGTAATTATTTTTACCCCTCATTGAAATGTATAAATTGAGCAATCGAAATGACCTGCCCAATTATTATAAATCTCTACTCCATAGAGTATTAAATGTCTCACCTATACATGAGCAATTAAGTTAAAAAGAATAGTACAAGGGAAATGCTTATACATATAAAAAAAAATAGAGAATATGTTTTCTAGCTTAACAAAGTGACATTACTTGGACACATCGTGTCGTCGGATGAAATTAAGTAGACCCAGCAAAAGTAGAAGCTTTACAAGGGTGAGAATCATCTACACTAAATAAAATACGTAGCCTCTTAGGAGTGACTCGTTATTACCAGAGATTCGTCAAGAATTCTCCAAGATAGTAAGGCCAATAACATGATTGTAAAGCGAGTGATCCAGTGTATGTGAACCTTTAAGCGCCACTCATGCTTTCAATAGTTGACATGGAAGTCGATAGTTGCGCTAATTCTGATAATTCTAGAACTACAAAAGAAATAGCAACATACATAGATGCCTCAGAGAATGGGATGAAGCATCCCAGTACCAATGAAAGGAAAGAAATGTAACAATTTATACACCAAATTGGTTATACCACAACCCTACCCACAACTTAAAATTTCCAGTTGTGCACGCCCTGAAAATTTAGAAGCATCAACCTTATGGAGTTAATGCAAAATCTCACGGATTACAAGAACAAATTCGAACAGTGAGCTTTTATATGTGTCGAATAAGGTGGGTAGAACTAGTAGGGAATTATGAATGTAGTATCAACTATCAATGCAAAGGTCAATATAATAGCCAATGCTTTAAGTCGTAAACCACGCTTTATGTGGATATTTCTTCTCACGAGTGAGGAGACAATTGTCAGTGATTTTAAGAATATAAATTTAAAAGTAGTGCCTCGTCAAGGTGGTAAAAAAAAAAAAAAAATTATTACTACATTGACTGTAACGTCAACAAGAGGCACAAAGCAAAGAAAGGAAGTAAAGAAGATATATATAATAGAGAGTAAGAATGAATAATACAGAAGAACATAGTTAGGTGGTTGTGCATACCACACAATGATGAGCTCAAGAATGAAATCTTAAGTAAGACTAAAGATACACTATAAATCGCTCACCCGGGAATACAAGATGTATCAAGACCTAGAAAGGAAGTTGTGGTAGGAGACATGAAGAAATATATAGCATCAACCACCAGAAGGTGCTTTAGTATGTCAAACAAGTGAACTTGTTTCAGGATATGGTTAACCACTATGTTAACTAATTGATTATGATAAATTGGATCATAACCAAAACATTAATGGAATCTACAACCCTCGGAGATCTTGTAGTAAAACTAAGAGCATGTTACAGTGAAATTGTGACAAGACTACCAAAACTAAGAAAGAAAACAAAGTTGTATATTAGAAGTTATTGACCGACTTACAAAGGGGTCCTATTTGATTTCCATTTCGATCAATCATGGATAAAAGTTAGTCAATTATGTGTTTAAGAGATCGTGCGTTACACAATGTGATTATCTTTAATCACTAAAGATCAAGACATTAAGATACGTCCAAGTTCTGGAATAGTTACAGAAAGAATTAGGCACTAAGCTAATCATTAGCACAATTTGCCATCACCAAGCCAATAGGCAATAAGAATGGAAGATTCAGAGCCTATCAAGCATGTCGAGAATAGTCGTACTCGTTAAAGAAAGAAATAGACTTGCTAATAATAATTATTAGCCAACAATAGGTATGACGTCATATGACGTATTATAAGGGTAACAATGTAGATTACCCTCTATAAAGACAAGATAGGTGAAAAAAAAAAAAAAGATTTAAGGTCCTGATACGATAAATGAAGGGTTCGAGATAGGAAATGTTTGTAAGAGAGTGAGAGAAGTTAGAATGGACAGAAGTCCTAAGTCGACAATCGTCGAACAAAGATAAACTTTGAAATAGTAGATATAGTTTTCTTGGAGATGACACCTTCCAAGTGGATAATGAAGTTCAAAATTTAAGTAAAGCCGAGAACTTGTCTTATTAAGACCTTATGAGATTTCGAGGGAATAAAATATGCTAAAATAGCATACTAGTTAGCAGCACCTCCAAATTTAGAGCGTATACATAATGTGATACCTTACGTATGCAAGTAAGAAAGTACGTGTTTGAGAACACGCGCGAAATTTATTAAGATAAATTGTCTTAAATTTATAGTTCAGTTGCAAGAATAAAGTAAAAGAAGTTTTGGACTGAAAGGTGCAACATCTTAGAAAGAAGTCTTTTATTTCATTCAAGGTTTGGTGGAAACACCACGAAAAAGAGGAATCGATGTGGAAACTCGATGTTAAGAGAAAGAGAAGTACCCTGAGCGGTTCAATTAGAAGTACGAAAATTTCGGGACGAAATTTTTTTTAAGGTGGGTAGAATGTAATGGCCCGCAATTTCATTAGTCTTAAATCTATGTTACGGTAGTAAATTACGAGCAATACTCGTATTCATAGACATATATATATATATACATACACAAGTACTCAAGCTTGATTTAGAATGTTATGATGAAAGGTAGATAATCGGATTGATTATCGAGTGGATAGCGTAATATTAAGCGATGACAATTTTAATAATTGATTATCATTGGGTCAAGCCCAAAGATTATTAAAATTGGGCCAAGCCCATAAACTTATAAAGGGCCCAAGCCCATAAATTGATAAATTGGGCCGAGCCCAATTAGTAGAAGTCTGTTGACTTAAGAAACGAAAAATCGAAGGAGTTGCGTAACGAAAAATATGTAATAGATGTATATAGAAATACATGCGACTAAGTGAACAAGTAATCAAATAATACATCTAACTAGTACATAAGGAATATATTAATACACATTCAATGTATTGTTTATGTACAAGAATTAATGCACATTTGGAGTAAGACAAGGGAAAGAAACGGCTGCTACTTGGCTGCCAATTCCACAGCAGCTTCTTCTTCTAGCCATCACCATCATCCCTTCCATAGCCTTTTGAAAAATGGGTACCCTGCAAAACCATTCCCTAAAACAAGGGAAAGCCTGCATCAAATAAAGAAAAGAGAGGATATTGGCAGAAATCATACACTCGTGTTCACACCAATTTCACAACCAAGAAGTAGTATAAATACTACCTCATAAACAGAAAATCAATTTCAACCTCACAAAATACTCATCACTCAAAGAATAGAAGTTATGAGAAGAAGAAGAGGACTAAGGAAGAGGAAGGGAAGCAAGCAACAACAGCTCTTCTATATTACAACTCGTAAGACTCCTAATAACCCTTCTAAGTAAACCATTAAGCAAACAAAAGCATGTTAATTTTAGACCTCTCTCATAACAAGCAAGCATATTCTAGCTCGATTTCAGACCAAGCAAGAGTCACATATTGTGGAATTCAATTTCCAGATTTAAGAGTTCCTCAAAACACATAATGATAGAAAACATGCTATTAACTCAAAGAAATCAATTCATGCTCATTGCTAAACAAGAGAAAAATAGGGACAGAGCTACTGTGAATTCTCACAGACATACAAACATCAAATCTGGAAATCTAACTCAAGATTAAGAAGTCATTAAGCACTAGATTAATTCATATCTCGAAGGAGATAAAGAGAGGGATGAAAGTCGAACCTCCGTCAAAGCATGCCTCCCCTGGAAAGGAGCTGGAAAGCAGTTGGGGCGGCAAAGGCGGCCCCGAGTCGAGCTTCGACGGCGCCCTCCTCCGGGAACAGGGGCTGTCCCAAAACCCCTGCTTAATAAAAAGAAAAGGCAAACATTAATACATATATATATATGTGTATGTGTACCGTATGTGTACCGAGAGAAAGAGAGAGTTAAATGGAGGAGAAACAGAGGGTTAGAGTCGTGGAGAGGAGAGGAGGAAGAACGGGAGAGGGAGGGGACGACGTGGCCAGCGACGGCGAGCCTCGCCGCCGGCAACGGCGGCGTCGACTTCAAGCTGCCGCGTCCAGCCGATAGAGAGAGAGACGGAGAACAGAAAATAGAGAGAGAGAGAGATGAGGGAGAAGAACGAGGGAGGAAGGAGAAGACGGCAACGCCGGTGACGGCGGTGCTCTCGCCGCCGGCGGCGGTGGCGTTGGCTGGGCAGATACAGTCCGAGAGAGGGATGGGGGTGAGTGGCTAGGTCTTGTGAGAGAGATGAGAGGTGAGGGAAATGAGGGTGAGGGTGAAGGTTGGGGTTTTTATACTTAGGGTTTAAACCGGGTCGGGTTTCGGGTCGGGTCCTGGGTCAGTTTTTGGGTTGGGATCAGTTGGGCTTATGGGTTGGGATCAGTTGGGCCGGGAATGGGCTCAGGTTGGGCCGATTAATTTACGGCCCAACTATTTAATTTATTTAATATCTTCGTGTAATTAAAACCCTTAAAATTAAGACGAGAAGGATGTTATAAATTACCGAGAAATGTTTTATTAATTCTAATAAAACCCCTCGAGTAATATGAGTTTATTATTGAAGCTTGAGAAATTCTCGAGCCTAAAATAGCCTATTTAATTCATGGAAAGGAATTATGAAAAGAATATTAGATTTAACAATCTAATATAATATAACTTCAAATAAATTATTATTCGAAGCTTACAAGGACAATTAACGAAGCTCGATTCATTTCCGAGTCTAAAGTAGTTTTATTTAATTCATAGAATTATAATAAAACTTTGGATTTAATAATCCAACAAGATTTAACTCAATTAATTATTAATTGAAGTACGTGAGAATAATTAATGGCTACCACTAGCCGTATGATTTATTAACTCCGGTTAATAATCTCGCGATATATTAACGGAACATAGGTTAAAACGAGAAGTTAGAAATAAAGAATTATAATATTCTTTATAAGGAATTATTAGATTTTATAAGAATGGAAATTCTTATATTGTCGTTTCTAAATAGGTGAAAATCGACCGGAAGGTTGACGTTGCGATTCTATCAGGATTGACACTTTTCACGCTACTTAAGGTGGGCTTTCTTATACAAGAAAAGTTATAGAATGTTTAGATGAAAATGTTTATTTTCAAGTATTGTCATGCCATAAATGTTTCAATTTATGTATGACACTTATCTGCATTGGCTACGCCAATTTAAGTTAATCGAATTCGGGTCCTCGTTAAGATTTGATATCTTACTTGGGCTAGTGTACACAGGACCGTGAGTCATCTTCAGGGTTGGCCGGTCAGGTGTCATGTGAGGTGGCCACCTCCTCGACACCACAGTTTCAGATATGGTAGATTACTAAAGAACTTAGTCAGCACTGACACTTTTAGATCACAAGAACAGTTTTAGTAAGCATAGGCTCTTTTCAATAAAACCCCTATGTCTTACAGTTGAATGGCTTGACAATTATTATGTATAGTTTTCGGCATGTGCCCACTGAGTACTTTTGTACTCAGCCCTGCATGTATTTCTAAATGTGCAGGTTGAGCGAGATGATGTGAAGTGGCGAGTGGAGCTTTTGTCGTTATAGATTAGGACTCTCGGTAATACGTGTCTTCATACATGTATTCAAGTATTCTTCCGCTGTGCAAACTCTTGAGCTTTCGAGAATTGTTTCAAGTCATGTAATAGATTATGACAAGTATCCTTGTATTCTCATTTGAAATCCCGAGTTGAGACGTTCAATGGTATAAAGTGTTGTTCAAATAGCTATACGAGTCATATTCCACACACAATCTTATACCCCCTTTCTTTCCCCTACTCTTAATTCCCATCCATAGTCATGGTTTTCCGGCTTAACTATCCTTAGTGAAGTCCGGTCGTGACATAAACGAAAGCAATAAAAGAACTTACGAGAATTAAACGAAGACGAAGAACGCGAATTAAATAAAGAAGTCTTGAATTAAACGAACTAAGAATCCGGATCCGAACAAAGTAAAGCTAATCTAGAGAATTTTAGTGCTGAAAAATAAAGCTAACTAATGCTAAAAACTGATACAAATTCGTGCACAAGGATGATATATATATACTAGGTAAAAACCTAGATGAAAAAGGAAAGATTTGCTGGCCGCCTTAGTTGGACGGCGTCCAACTTAAACTGGACGGCGTCCAGTTCTTGAGACTGTAAGATTGGCTTCAACGCTGATTGTGGACGGCGTCCAGATGAAGATTGGACGGCGTCCAGGTGCGGTTTGGACGGCGTCCAGATGATCTTGGACGGCGTCCAGCTCTTCAGGCTGCACAAGTTTGCTTCAACACTGGACGCCCGCCCAGCCCTTCTTGGACGTGCTTTTGGACGGCGTCCAGATGAGGTTTGGACGGCGTCCAGATCTCCGGACTGCCCTCCTTCGTCCGATCATCGTCTTTTCCTTCCTTTTCGACCCGTTTTCGCTCCTTTTCATCCATAAACACCTACAAGTACCAAAAACTCCAAACAACCAAATCATAGCCCAAAAGACACACAAAGACACCAAATCATAAAGAAAATGGACTCGAAAACACTACGAAAATCCTAACACTTAAACACCAATCACGGCCCATCCCATCACTGCTCTATCGGGACACCAAACGTCTGCATTTAATGCGACTGACACGCTTTATGCGACGCGGACGTGCGCGCTTCGTCTTCGCACCTCGGCAGCACGAACTCGGCCACCATAGCAAATGGCACTTCGGTCGGTTGCACCATAGTCACGTCTCAAAATACCGACGTCAGCCAAAGCGACATGCTGAGTTCGGGTAGCTTCACCACGGAAGGCAACGCCGCCCACAATTCCCTTTTCACCTCCATCACCCCACGTCTTTTTTTTTTTTTAGGGGGGGGGGGGGAGATGTGATAGGAAACGGCCCATTTCCCTAGGCCCAATACCACCACCTCGGCAAAGGCCCAAGCATCACCTCGGCGGAGGCCCAACAAAGGCACTTCGGCCCAATGGCAGCTCGGCCAGCCCAACACCAACCAGCCCAAATGCAGGCCCAGGGAGTTGAGCCCTAACTAACAGAACGTGGAGTGATGGAGGCAGAAACGGCCACCACCCACGACCTCCACGATCCCTCGTCCATCACTCCCATGATGGACGATGGAATTAGCTATAAATATTGAATCCAATGTATTGTAACACACTCATGCTATTTTGAATACAAGCTCTATCTCTCGATTCTCCCGTGGACGTAGATCTTCCGATCGAACCACGTTAAACCCCTGTGTTCTTTACTTTTACGCACTTAAATTTCACAAACACTCTTCCTTTCACACCAAGCAACGAATTTAGGATTCATCAATGGGAGTATCATTTATCCCAATACCTGCCTCATTTGTGGGGTTTATTTTTAATGTCCAACCAACAAGGGTATACTTTTTAATATCAGCGGGGTTTGAACATAAGACCTCAACGTTAGCCTAAGGCTCTGATACCATGATGAAATTTCGTCTCATCTAAAAGTATTGGGATAAATAATAGTATAAAACGAATAATTTTCTTCCTTTTATAAAAGTTCAAGCTTTTAGATGAGATGAGATTCAATCATTGTATCATAGTCGTTGGCCAAGGTCCTGTGTTCAAATCTAGCCACTTATAGCAACTTCATTCATATTAAAAAGTGAACACTTGTTGGGACTCATATCCAGAGCGTAGAATTGCAAATTGAGCCCACAAATGAGGGAGAATATTGAGAATAATAATATAAACCAATGAATTCCACTCTCTCTGTAAATTCAAGCTTTCAAATGAGACCGAATTATATCAGTTAATTTTTAAAATGTTTTAACTCGTTATAATCATCTGTCTATGCAATATCATCTATATGCACAATAGCAAATGTTACGCAAAAATGCAATATAAATATTTTATGTTTCGTCTGATAATTTCAAGTATGGAAACATGACGTTCTTTTTGTCACTTACAAATATGTAAATCAAACTTCCCTTTTCATTAGTGTAAAAAAGTTGCCGATTGGCCGTGATCGGAGGGCAAATTGTCAGTTGACAAAATTTGCTACAAATAACACTATATCTTGGAATATCATTTATGCCATTAATTAGATTATTAATTTGAATTCATGATTGACTATTAATTCTAAACAAAATATAACCATATATATTGAGGAGGCAAAAAATAAAATAACCATATTCAAGTTAAAAAATCAAATTTAGGTTTAGAACTTAAAAAACACAAAAAGTAGCCATATATTCAAATTTAGGTATGGATTACCCTCCTCTCTCCTCTCTCCTCTCACACGTAACTCCTCCCCCACTTTCTCTCTCTTTTCCCCTACTTTCTCTCTTTTTTCTAACCATCTCCCCCTCTCTCTCTCTTGTCTGTCACATTTTTTTTTTCTCTTTCTCTCTCTTCGTTAGACACACACACTCTCTCTCCTCTTTCTCCTTTTCGTTTTTTTAATATATATTTTCTTTCATCTTTTTTATAACACAATACGAATTTATATTAAAGTACGTTTTCTGTAAGTTTCGTACCGGATGTTGGTTATAAGATTTTGTAGTTTTATACAGTATTCTTAAGTGCATATAGAAATGCACTTTCTAGTAAGATTTATTAAGTTTCGTACTGCGTTCTTAAGTAATATTCTGAACTTTTGTACTGTGTTCTAAAGTATACAGAGCGAAGTGATAAAAAAAATGCACTTCTCTAGTAAGATTTTGTAAATTTTGTAGTGTGTTTAAGTGCATCTAGTGAAATAATAAAAATCTTGGACGTTTATAGTAAGATTTTGTAAATTTCGTATTGTGTTCTTATGTACATGGATCGAAAGTAATAAAAATCAACAACTTTAGATAAAGAAGAACTAAAACAAATAAGTACGAAAAATATTAAAATTGTACCTAAAAAACAAGTAAGATTTTCATAATACATTCTGAATTCATGTGTGTGAGAGAGAGATATATAGAGGGAGAGTAATTGAATGTTAAAATCTTGAAAATATATGGGTACTCCTCGCACCTCCGATCCACCTCCACAAGCGATGAATCTGCACACCAAAAAAAAAAAAAAATGCAGAATATATGAACCTAGGAAAGAAAATAAAATAAAAATTCAAACTCCAATTACTCTCCGTGAAAAAGTAGAAAATAAAATTCAAACTAGACTTCAAAAAATATAGATTAATAAGCGAATAAGTGAATTCAAATGGAAACTGGTGTTTTCGAAACAATACATCGCAAAATTCACGGCAATGGGTTATTAGTAGTCTTCTTAATTTAGAAGTGGAAGTCGATAAACGGTGGATTGAAATGAGCATTGGAGTTGGAGAAACGAATTACAATTAGGGTTCTTGCGTGCAATTGAAATCATGGCTTTTACAAATCAACAAAGAACAAACAAAACCGTTTTAGGAGACGTGAAATCGACTTGCCTGAAAGAAATACGCCATAGCCGCTAAAATCCCACACACATCTCCCTCCTCCTTTCGTCCATTCACACTATTCCATCCCTCCATTGGAAGATACCAGTTACCCTAGTTTCTGCTGGGAATTAGTAGCCGGAAATCAGCGGACGGAGCATGAATTTCAAGTCGCCGGAGGCGCGGTCGGCCTCTGTGACAGCGGGGACGTCGGGCTCGGTGGTGACAGCGGAGAAGGCGTTCTCTTTCAAATCGAAGGGTGGCGCGAGGTGCGGTCCTCGGCCGACGCCGATCTCCAAGAGATAGAGAAAGAAAGAGAGAGAAAGAGAGGTTGCGTAACTGCGTCGTATGAAGAAGAGAGTGGGGATAAAAAGAAAAAAAATGCTCCTAACCTAAAAAATAAGGGCATTTTCGTCCACCGAACCAAAAAGTGGGTATTTTTTGTATTTTTTAACTTCCAAAGCTAATATTGATTTTGTAACTTAGATGTGGGTAAAAACATATATATTTTCTATATTGAACTTGTTATTAACTTCAAAGTGGTAATAGAGTAAAAATGCAGAAGTAGTACTCGGAAACAAAAACAGCACCAAATAAAGGAAGGAAGAGAGAGCAGCTTTGTCTTTGGATCAACGATTTCTCCTCCTCTGTGTTGGTGAAGCTCTGCGGCCTCTTTTGCGTCTCCTCATTATATAATTGTATTTGTATCCGACCCCGAAAAACAATTCCACCAACCATATTGGCCTTCCAATTCTAATAATGCACCAACCAATCCCAATCCCGACTACGAATCCACTTCCATATCCCATCACCACACTTCTCCAGCTGAATCCGTCGATAAAATCATCATCGTCGTCGCCTTCTTCTTCGGCTTCTGGCGGATCCACATTACATTTCCTCGTCAACGGAACTCCACACAATCCCATGTTCCCAACGTACGAATCGTTCTCAAATGTGGAGAACTGCTTCAACCGAGGGATTTCTCCTGTAAGATTATTCATCGAAAGGTTTAAAGTCGAAAGAAATGTCAGCCTTGTCAGCTCACTCGGAATCTCTCCGTCCAGTCTGTTGGAAGACAGGTCCAACGATTCGAGTGCGCTCATATTTCCAAGAGAGGGAGGTATGTTGTGTACGAGGCTATTGTGAGACAAATTTAGGTACTTGAGATAGTTGAGATTTCCCAAGGAACGTGGAATACTCCCCGAGAATCCATTGGAGGATAAGTCGATTGCCGTCATGGCATTCCACAGTGTCTCCAAATCTTGATCCAAACCTTTAATGGTGAGTGTCATGTCCACAGACTCTTTAAAGTTAATGTCAGAAGTTGATCTATTAGTCACATCTATCATTGCTCTGAAATTCTCGAAATATGTTCGAGGAAGAGCTCCCACAAATGCATTCCTCGATACATCCAGAACTTGCAGATTCTGAAATGGGAGCTTACTCTTGGGAGACATCATGCTACCATGAAACATGTTAGACCTCAAGATGAGCACTCGGAGCTCGGGAAGGCCTTCTTCCATCCAAAAGGGAAATGTGTCATGTATTCTGTTGTTTGCGATGTCAAGGCTGACTAGACTTCTGCAGTTGATCAAGGAAGTAGGCAATCGTCCTTCCAATTTGTTGTCATTCAAATTGATGGAAAGAAGGCTACAACCTTCGGTAAATGTAGACGGAATGAGGCCACTAAACTGATTTTCATGCAAATAAAAAGCGAACAAATGTTTGCTAGAGTTTCCAAAGCAATGTGGAATTGTTCCTTCCAAACTGTTATTTGAGAGAAGAAGATAATTAAGGGATGTCAAGTTGCAGATGGAGGATGGAAGCTCGCCATTCAATTTGTTGGAAGACAGGTCTAAGTATTGCAGACTTGACAAACTCCCAATGGTAAAAGGTATTGGACCTAAATGTAGGTGAAATTTTTAATACTATTAACTTGAAACATAATCTAGATGTCAATATACAAGTCGAAATTTCTTAATTTGTAAACAAAAAAGCACATTGAATTTCATGAAGTTGATAATTTACTTTTTTTGAGTTCACCGGCTAAGAGACTGCAATTAAAGATGATTGTTGAGTTGAAGATGGAAGATTGGAAGCTCACCACTTAATTCGTTGGAATCGAACAACAAGTATTGTAGATTTGACAAATTCCCAATGGTAGATGGCATTGACCCTGAAAATTGAACAAACCTTCATAATCAATTACTCCCTGAATTACTCCCTGCGTCCCTTGCAAGAGAAGTCGTTGTTGTTGTTGTTGTTTTTTTTTTTTTTTTTTTTTTTTTTTTTTTTTTTTAATCTACATCTGACACATTCTCCCATACTTCTTGATAATGATTTTAAAAATAGATTTTTGAAGAATTTTTTCTTACGTCGGAATACTACGTACCACTGTCATATTATCCCGTAAAATAAAAATTTCTTTAAAAATCTATTTTAAAACCATTATCAAAAAACGTGAAAAAACGTGATAGAAATTGACTAAAAGAACCATTCCCTCTTACGAGGGACATGGGGAGTACATCAAAAACCTTATCTAGATACATCATAATAATACGAATCAAATTCTTTTGTGATTCATTTATGTGAGCAAATCAAATCATTTATTAACAATGGAAAATTAAAGTAGCAAATGCATTATGGTTAGGAATTGGAAAGAAAAATGTGACTAACATAGGTATGACAAAAAGGAACGGCCAACACTTTTCATAATGCTAAACATGCAAAAGGAAGTGTCTGATTATTAAGAGAATTTACCGGTTAGAGAATTCTCGTAAAGGTATAAATATTGTAGTGCTTTCATATTCCCAATTTCCAAAGGCAATGCCCCACTCAGCATGTTGCCCGATAAGCCAATCAATTCTAAGGAAGACATGTTAACAATGGTTGGCGGCAAAGGACCCCGCAACTTGTTATAGCTCAAGTCCAACGACTGTAAATTATAAAGACGATGAATCTCTTGTGGAATAACTCCTGTAACATTATAGATACCATCATGATAGTCACTTTAATTTTAACTCGCTAAAAAGAAAAGGCGAGCAACCTATGTATTTTTTGAAACCGAAGCTATCCATAGGTATTTTTCGTTCTCCAATATATTACTTGAAATATATTATATCTAAAAGGATTTTATCGAACACGCAAGGCAAGGCAGGAATAATGTGACATAAATTGAATGATAATATATCATATATACTTACCTCTTAAATTGTTCCCACCAAGGTTTAATCGCTTAAGCTGCGTGATGTTCCCAATTTCTCTGGGCACTTCTCCGCCAAAATTGTTATCTTTCAAGGAAAATCTCTCAAGCATTGAACATTGGTCCAAACTCGACGGTATCTTTCCCTCCATTTTGTTCATGAATAGACTAAGTCGTTTGAGTGCTTGGAGCTTATTGTGCTTGCAAATGTCCTTTGGTAGCCCACCTGATAAACTGTTATTATATAAAACAATAGATTCGAGTGACGTCATATTAAAAATGGAGAGAGGAATGGGACCATGAAGGAAGTTGGAACTCAAATCTAGAGAAACAAGAGAAGAAAGATTTCCGATTTCCGGAGGTATTCTGCCTACGACTTCCATACTCGAGATATTCAATCCGGTCACCCTACTATAACTTGAATCGCAAGTAACTCCTATCCAACTGCAAACAGAGGTTCGAGTGGTCCAATTGTTTTTAATCAAACTATGAGGATCTGAAGTGACGAGGGATTTGAAGGCAAGAAGGGAAGATCCATCCCTTTCTATTTGATTATTAATTGTACCCACCTCCGTAGAAAACATGGATAGGAATGTAAATATGGTGATGAGTAGTGAAAGATGCAGTGATGGGGAAGATAATAATATCACCATAGCTGTAAACTGGTAACTGCTAATTGAGGAAACAAGAGGCCTAACTAATGCCTTATATATTCACAAGTCAACACAAGTCAATATTGAAAATTAACTAATTTCCAACTTACCGGAGAGTGAATGGTGCTTCATTATTCAATTCAAACTTACCTTTCACGGCAAAATTGCTTTACTATATACAGTTTCCAGGAATTGATTGAAGTCGATCATTGACACAAAAAAAACCTTAAGATAAATATTTTAAATCAACATATATTATGTGTAACAATATATATATTTTCTCCATCCTACTTCACTAGTCATGGTTGTTATATATCTAGTCGTCCTACTTCACTAATTTTGTTTCCTAAAATGGAGATAAATATTTTGACGTCCTATTTCACTAGACTTGTTTCCTAAAATGGAAATAATTATTAATTAACCCTTACTTTTTCAATATGAACCCCTTACTTTTATCTCTTAACACTTGCGCATAAAATCTTGTGCAAAAAAAAAAATGACTAGTGAGGTGGGACGGAGGGAATATTTGTTATAATTTGTTGGAATCTGGACCGGGTGTGCATGGAGGCATTTGTAGAGGCTTGCTCAGAGCAAGGCTCTTTGAATGTACGCAGCGGAAAATAAACATTAGAGAAGAGGATAAACTTGGTTTTCTACAAGATATATGAATAATATCTTGCAGGGTGCCTTATGGCGAAAATATCCACTATATTAAACAGTGAATAACAAAAATAAAAGTCGAGAAAAAGGGCAATGAAAAATACTAACACAAGACAAGCTAACTATGCACTAAGCTAGTCGTCCTATGCTAGTAATAACTCTCTACTAAAGAGGAACTCTCTCACTCATGAATACTATATTTCTTTTCTATGCTATACGTCTATGAGTCGTCGACGTTGAGAGAGATACCGTCACCTCTAGATCTTCTTCTCTTTAAATAGAGGCAATGGACTAGTAGTCCAACAATCTACTCAAGTAGTAACGTGTGTAGTGGGCTTTGATCATGTATGTTGATCACCCCACTTCTCCTCTTCATGCTTCAATCTTGACTAAGTCTCCCCCTCAAATATGCACTAATTAACTACTTTCCCACTTCTTTCTCAAACAAATCTAAGTAGGACTAGTCAAATTGACTTGGTCTCCAATCCATGCTAACAAACACTTCTCCGCCTTAATTCATGTAACACTCCATCCTACGTGTCATGCACACAAACATTATGAAGAAAGACAAAAGAAACTAACGATGAATCTAGATTCAACATAATTATTGTGATTCATTCGTAAATGGAAATATATTTTTATGAGGTGTGGCCTAAAAAAATAAGAGTTTATTCCTATTTATAACTGGTCCCAAGTTGGACTGATAAAATAAGAGTTTATTCCTAGAGTATTCCTATACGGAGTGATAGGGACTAAAATATCCAATCAGCCCATTTGAGTAATGGGTCGAGCCCAAAGGTCAAAAATGGTTATAATTAAATAGGCCCAAAATATGGAAGAAAGAACAATTGTTGATAAATCTGCTGAGATCTGGCAGATCCGATCACGCAGAGGGAGGGGCGATCCTAAAGACACTCAAAAGTGTCTTCCATGCCTACCCCCTCCCCATCAAGTGACATGTGTCATATGTGTACTTTTAAAATATCCTAAAACCCCTTCCTCTCTATTGTTAAATTTAGAGGTGGTATTTGAACAATTTATTTTTTTGAAATTTGAGTTTACAATTAATTACAATTGATTAATTAATTTTTATAACTAATTAGTTATTTTTTCTTTTTTTCAAATACTACTATAAAAAGTAAAATTTAAGTTTAAAAAATAAGGCCGCCCATTTAATGGACTCATAAGTTATAAGTCATAAGTCCCTAATTTTTTTACTAATTGTGTTACTTACTATTTCTCCGTCTTTTCCTAAATGACCCCTTTATATTCATATGTGAGGTATATAATAATAAAAGGGGTTACTTAGGAAAAGACAGAGGGAGTATTAAATAAATAATCTCATAAAATGAAATGTAACAACTTAAAAGGAACGACCTAAACGGGAAGGGAAACAACTAGAAAAGTGTGGAGGGGTATTATTTATACACTAAAAAAAATAATTAAAATTTCAGTTTTTTTTCTTTTTTAAAACATCATTGTGCTCTAGTTTTTTTAAGTAAAATTTTAGTTTTTTTTATTAATAAAAATGTAAAACGAAAAAATAAATTATTACAATTTTAGTGCTTTTTAATAAAATAAAGTATTTTTATAATATTCTATATGTGTCATTCATTGTCTACTACAAAATTGGCACAATAACTAATGCAGTAAGAGATAGAGAGATTTATATTTTATTAATTGTGAAAGTATAAATTTTCTATTTTGATTAATCAACAATCAAATAAAACATCTCAATAAAATAATAAAAACAATTAAGGTGATACATCGGTACTAAGTTATACTACCTCGGTCTCATTCTATTAGTCTCATTTGCAGTCTACACATGGACCAAGTGAGTGGAGAATATGTGGTTGTAATTAATCCTGAGAAGAGAGAGTGATTTGTGGCCAAGTATTCTTTGTCATTTTAGAAAATGGGAATAATAGGTGGGACAAACTAAAATGGCAAATGAGACTAATAGAATGAGACGGAGGGAGTATAATTTATTGTTCTTCTCGATTGCTAAATCATAATAAAATGAATGAAAGATGTAAAACAAAATTAAGAATGAAATTTTTATGTGGGCCATGTGGAGTGAGAGGGTGCGTGAAACTGGGTTGGGGGGAGGTGTCTGTCTGAAGTGGTAATTAGAGGTGTTCAAAAGAACCGGAACCGGCGGTTAAAACCGTAACCGTAACCGGAACCGGCGGTTTTTTAACCGGAACCGGAACCGGCGGTTCGGAACCGGAAAAGGAACCGGTGGAACCGGCGGTTCGGTTAAGGTTCCTAAGGCTTGGAACCGTAACCGGCAGTTCGGTTCCGGTTCCGGTTCCAAATCGGCGGTTCCAAAATTTGGAACCGTCCAATTTATATAAATTCTATTATTTTTATTTTTTTTAAATATAATTTATAAACAAATATAACATTATTTGTTAAGCTTCATAAATAATAACTAAATATATTATATAAATTGGACTTTTTTCAATTATATAAGTGTTACTCTCAAACACTCATTTGTTATTTCTTCATTGTGAGATATGTTTATTGTTTTTATAAGAGTATTACACTTTTCAAGCTTCTTATTTATTTGATATGTGATATCTAACACATCCCAAACTATGAGAAGAGTTGCATGAGGAACACCTACAAAATTGAAAGAATGTTCAAAGACTTGTGAAATAAAAAAGTTTAAAATTAAAAAAAAATAAAAATAATTGTCCGGTTAGAACCGGAACCGTAACCGGAACCGGCGGTTCCGGAACCGGAACCGGAACCGTGTGTTTGCGGTTCGGTTTCGGTTCCTCCCTCAACGGAACCGGAACCGACGGTTCGGTTCCGGTTAGAACCGGAACCGGAACCGTGGGCACCTCTAGTGGTAATACCACTTTTGAATCTAACAATAAATAGGAGGAAAGGGTTTTGGAATATTTAAAAAATACAAATGTGACACATGTCACTTGATGGGTAGGGGTAGGCATGGAAGACACTTTTGGGTGTCTTTAGGATCGCCCATCCCTCACGCAGAAATGACTTCTTAGGAGTATTAAATGCATTGCCATATTAAGTGGTTACATCGAAAGATGGGACCACCCACGTATCATGTTATTATTCGGAGAAACCATTAAAATATTCTTTATATGTAACAGATTGATTCGAAAGTTGTTCGGTGTTCCCCTCTAAAAGACATTTCTACCCCTGTTCATCCTCACTTATTACAGGTAATGCCATTGCTTCCTTCAATTCTATAAATAGGAGGTACGCTCACTTCGTTATATTTTCCACTACGTTCAGTCGATTACGTGCTTAGTGCGAATCCCTTCACACACTTAGAGGTTTTTCCTTCGAAAAACCTCAAAACACTTGCTTTGGTCTAAGAACTAACTTGGGCGTCAAAAGTCCTTCTTGGAGGACCCCTCCCCTCCGAATTTTTTTTTTTTTTTTTTTTTTTGCAGGCTCTCGGTTCGAGCTAAAGTTGTGCGAAGGTGTGAATGGGTGTTGGGAACCCCCTGCAGTTTGATTTTGATGATGTTTATCGAAACCACACTTAGGCATATTTTACTTGTTTAGGGTCAAGGCCGATAGATCGACCTGCTACCTGTTAGTGCAGGTCGATGCCCTTTAATGTTTAGAATCAAGTTCGATCCACCCTATAAGAGAAAGGTCGATGTATCGACCTGCCTCAATTGGATCGAGCTGGATCATCAGCCTGTCTATCGACCTCCCCTATCAAGCTTCCAGCTGGCATTGCCTTAGAAGATTTCAAGAGCTGGATTATCAATCTAGGTCGATGCTCCGCCTTCATGGAGCGTCACGACCTGATCCTTGCCACGTCGAGTGCCAGCAAGGACGAATATTCCCAACGGCTAGAAGTGAGTCAGCATCCAACGGCTAGTGCCACGTCAGCCCGACTCCAACGGCTAGTTTTTCAAAACTGCCTATAAATACTTCAGCCATTTTCGGATTCAAGTACGGGAAACACAAGCTATCAACGCCATATCTCTGCCCAAATCTCTCTCAAAGCTCATATCCATTCAAGTGTTCGAAATCCGATTAGTTTCCCAAACACTTGACGAAGAGAGGTTTCCGATTCCGAAAAACACCACAACGACGAAGCGTTCACTGCTGCTTGTCGATTGTTCAAACAACTTCTTCTCCGACTTGTTCGAAGTTAGAAAGCTTGTTTTTATTTTCGCCATTATAGAGTTAGTCAAGCTCTGTAAAAGCGTAAGGTTGTTTGTACGTTTTAGTACGAAGGTTGTAAGGGTCACGACCCAAAACTCGTGTCTAGTTACTCTCAAGTTAGATTGTATCTAGAACTGATACTCAGTCAGTATAAATAAGAGAGAGGTGGATCCAAAAGAAAAGGGATTCTCAGGTCGAGTCGACCTGATGTGGACGTAGGAGGGTTTCTCCGAACCACGCTACATCGGGTGTTTCTCTCTCTTTTTATTTATTGCACTTACATTTTATTATCTAACTGACGAGCATCAACCTGCATTACACGAATCAACCTGCTATCCATATTCAGCCTTAAGATTTTTCAAAGAGTAATCAACCTCCACCAACTTCCGCATTAACAACAGTTTGATAAATCAAGCTTGATACCATACGAGCTTGATAGATCAAACTGCCTCTGATAAGGTCGACCTTGACAATCGACCTGCAGATCAACCTGAATTTTTAAAAGTCAAAAACGGTTGGTTATTGGTGTATTCCCCCCCCCCCCCCCCCCCCCTTCCCATACACCAATTACTCTTTCCCGGGACCAACAAGTGGTATCAGAGCAGTGGTTCTTTTGACCGCTGCTTTGCATACTAAAAGTTCTTTATCAAACTTTTGGTCATTTTGAACCGATCCTTAGAAAAATCTTTTTCATTCATTCATATCATATTATTTTGCTATGGAGGCTTCTCTTCTCAGGGTATGTGAAGACTTCTCCGTTCAAGGCTATGAAGATTGGAGCTTTCGAATCAAGATGTGTCTCAAGGCACATCACGTCCTTATGTGGGACATCATCGAGAACGGACCCTCCCCCATTTATGCTGCGAAGATTATCGTGGATGGAACAGCCCCCGGGGAGGCTACTTACGAGAAAGTCCTTAAGAATCCTCGCGATTACACAACCGAGGAAAGGAAGGAGGCCGGCCTCGATGATTACGCAAAGGGACTCATCTCCAGCACCGTGAAGGGCGTCTACCTGGCCAAGATCAGAAATCTTGAAACGGCCAAAGAAATGTGGGACACCCTCCGGTCCATCAGCCTTGGCTCAGAGGAAATGAAGGAGAACAAGCTGTCCATGGCGTGCAGCAAGTTCGATGACTTCAAAATGGTTTCGGGAGAAACCATTGAAGCGATGAAAATTCGCTTCACCGAGATTGTTCTTGAAGTGGCTGCCATCAACCCATACAAGTATACGCAGCGCGAGAAGAATCTCAAAGTGATACGTGCCCTCCCTGCAAATTGGCACGTATACGCCGCCATGCATCCAGCCCGATCGGATTTCAACTCCCTCACCACTGAAGATCTTTTCGACATTCTTGTCGGAAATGAGTATGAGATGATCCGCATCCATGGATCAACCCAGCCTTCCACCAGCAAGAAGGCTGATGAAAAGAACAAGGAGGTAGCTTTCAAGGCCGACTCAGCCTCAGCTGCTGCCCCAAGTCCGATTGACGAATCCATCGTCAAGAAGTTCGAGAAGATGACTCTCGACTTTGCTCTAGCCGCTAGGAGAAATGAGAAGCTCCTAGGGAAGGTTGTCAAATACAAGAAATTCTACCGTGACAACAAACGAAACTTCTCAAACCGCAACCACGACCGCCCTGACAAAAAGGGAGAAGGTAAACCCTCAACCTTCAATTCTTCTAACACACCCGAGGGTGGTTGTTTCAACTGTGGCAGGCCAGGTCACTACAAGACCGACTGCCCGGATCTTACCAAGGCCGAGAGAGACGAGCTCCGTGCAAAGCGCGATAAGAAGCTCAAAGATCAACGAGCTGCAATGATTGCCGAAGAAACAAAGGAAGCTCACCTCTCGGATAGCTCGTCAAGTGATGACGAAGGATACATCGCTTTCGATGAAAGTGATGATGAAGAATGCTTCGTTGGAGAACATCAACAAAACGAGGGATCTTCAAAGGTAGATCTTCAACCCATTTCACTTTCTTTTTCTGACGATGATTGTGCAGAAGAAGGTGATGAAGACCTATCCGAGGCTGTGTCTTGGGAAGAAATCAAGAAACAGCTTGACGACTATGCCGATCTCGTGGATACACTCAAAGAGGTCGTTGAAGACAATGCTGAGCTATTGGATAAAAATGAAAAATACAAGCTAGCATTAGAAGAAAGATTCTCTCCCTACGATGAAGAAAAGGAAAGGGAGATCGAAACCCTAAAGTCAAAGGTTGATGAATTGACTTTACGGGTTAAGGAGTTCGATACCAGGGCACTCGAGAAGGACGAGACCCTCAAGACCAAAGATGCCGAAATACATAGCCTTACTTCAAAATTAGCTGACTTGGTAATTCGACACGAACTCCTCGTGAAAAAGGAAGAAAAACTTCAACTCACATTGAGTCAGTTGAAGAAAAGTGGAAAGAAGCTGGAAGAGGTCCAATCCATGCAACGCAATCCGCGCGATCACTCTGGGATTGGATTTAACGGAGAATCCAAGAAAAGCAAGAACAAAGACTGCGAGATCACGTTCGTGAAAGCGCAGCCTAAATCGAAGAATGTTCGGAAAGCTAATCAAGCTCTCCCTGATAAGATGGTCAAGCTGAAGAATCCAGCTCGACAGCCCCAGGCCATCCTCATAAAGCAACAAAAGAAGGAACAGCCTGTTTCTCAAAAGAAAGAGAGTCGACCTGTCCAGCAACGTCGACCTGCCCCCTATCATCAAAATCAGGCTGTTCATCAAGGGCGATACCAAGGCCAGCACTATCAAAGGCCGTATCATCCTCAGTTCTTCTACCCGGATTATCAAGGGTGCTACTGCCACTATCCTCAACAGTCAAATTTTCCAGACTGGCAGTATCAACCTGGGTTTTACGAAGAACAATATTATCAGCCTCGTCGCCCTCGCTCGAAGAAATCCAAGGCTCCTAAGCCTAAGACCGCTACTGCCTCGTCCTCAGCCTCGGATAGAAGCAGACCGGTGAAGCAAATATGGGTTCCAAAGGCCGTTCCCGCAACCGATGTAGCACCCAATCTCAAATGGGTTGCTAAGTTTAATTAATTGCAGGTTGGGAAGGCTCAAAGAAGGAGCCAAGCAGCTCATGGAGCTGTATGGATCATTGATAGTGGATGCTCGAAGCACATGACGTGTGACAAAACGCCACTTTCAAACTATCAAGAACGAGACGGGCCACTTGTAACCTTTGGAGGAAATTCTAAGGGATTTACGAGAGGCCAGGGCGATCTAACAGTTGGTAAAACAACTATTTCTAACGTCTCTTATGTTGAAGGTCTTAATCATAACCTCTTTTCTGTGTCGCAATTCTGCTCGAGTGGTAAACGAGTAGAATTCACCGCTAATAAATGTCTCGTGAAGAATGAGGAAGGAGAAACACTTCTTACCGGAATTTTGCAGGATAGACTCTATATTGTTCAATGGACAGATTGGATAGAGACCTGCCTGGTCACAAAGGCTGATTCCGAGACAAGCTGGCTATGGCACAAGAGGTTGAGTCACTTAAACTTCAAGGCCATCAACAAGCTCGCACGCAACAAGCTGGTGAACGACCTGCCAGACCAAGTCTTCGATCGTGATCACATCTGCAGAGCCTGTCAAGCCGGAAAGCAAACAAGAACATCCTTTCCAAGCGTGACGGCACAATCATCAAATCGAATTCTTGAGCTTCTCCATCTCGACCTCTTCGGTCCAGTCACTCCCTTGAGTATAAACGGTAGAAAATATGCTCTCGTTATTATAGATGATTATTCTAGATTTACGTGGGTTATTTTCATGTACAAAAAGAAGGAGACATTGGAGAAGCTACCTGCGTTGCTGAGCAAGCTGTGCAATCAAAAGGAGAAATCCATCATCTCCATTCGATCAGATCGAGGCACCGAATTTATCAATGCAATGATCGAAGAATATTGCACAAAGAGTGGGATTCATCATCAAACTTCAGCTGCACGCACACCTCAACAAAACGGCGTGGTGGAACGTCGTAACAGATCGCTGAAGGAAGCAGCTCGTACCATGTTGGATGAAACCAATCTTCCAAAGAAGTTTTGGGCAGAGGCCGTCAACACAGCCTGCTACACCCAAAACAGGTCGATCATCACGACCCGACATGGAAAGACTCCATACGAGCTGTGGAACAACAAGCTCCCCAGGTTAAAGTATTTTAAAGCTTTTGGGTGTTTGTGTTACATTCATAACAATGGGAAATCTCAATTGAAGACCTTTGATAGCAAGGCCGATCCAGGAGTATTTTTAGGATACTCAGAGGTTAGCAAAGCTTATAGAGTCTTTAATAAGAAAACCCTAGTTGTGGAGGTAACACCTCATGTTGTGTTTGATGAATCTACTTGTCTGTACAGAGAATCAAGTACAGGTACAGAACAGCCCGCTGCTAACAGGCCGTCTAACTCCCCCATTGACGACCTGCTAGTATGGACTCCAAATGATTTGGAGGAAGAGGATCAATCTGATCCTAAGGTCACACAGCAAGGGGGAAGTGATGCAAATGATAATACGAGCTGTAATACATTAGCCGGACTTAACCAAGCTGATCCCCCTCCCTCAGTCCCCAAGACTGATGCTGTTCACGACCTTACATCACAAATCGAGCAGCTCGATAACACAATGGAGCGGCTCAACATCCAGGCCGAACAGCAGTCCGATCAACAGCCCGAGCAACAGCATGTGCCCACTGATCAACCTTCAACTCATCCGGAGTTTGACGAACCCATTAATGAGCCCGAGCCAATCATTTCAAATGAAGAAAGATCACGACGCAGACGATGGATCGATGATCATCCGAAAGAGCTCATTGTTGGGAACCCAAACCAAGGAGTGCGAACAAGAAGGACGATTGGTGAAAGTGCGCTATTAAGTTGCTATCTCTCTCGCATAGAACCCAAAGATGCCATTGAAGCTCTTCAAGATGCTGACTGGATTGAAGCCATGCAAGAAGAACTCAATGAATTCAAAAGAAATGAAGTATGGTCTCTAGTTGATCGTCCTTATCATCAGGGCGTCATTGGAGTCAAATGGGTTTACAAGAACAAGAGAGATGAATCTGGAGAAGTTGTCAGAAATAAAGCCCGATTGGTTGCAAAGGGTTACTGTCAACAAGAAGGAATCGACTATGATGAGACGTTTGCCCCCGTTGCAAGATTAGAAGCTATAAGACTGTTTCTAGCTTATGCCGCTCATCAACGATTCAAAGTCTACCAGATGGACGTTAAAAGTGCATTCCTCAATGGCGTTCTCGAAGAGGAAGTCTATGTTGAACAGCCTCCTGGATTCGAGGAGGGTAATTCAAGCAAAGTCTACAAACTGCACAAGGCCGTCTACGGACTTAAGCAAGCTCCTCGAGCTTGGTATGAGACGCTATCATCCTTTCTCATCGAATCAGGATTCAAGCGTGGTTCAGTCGACAAGACGCTATTCACTATCAAAGTGAATGAACATATCCTTTTAGTACAAATTTATGTTGATGATATCATTTTTGGATCTAAATCTCCCATTTTGTGTGAAAAATTTGGTAACCTCATGACCGAAAAATATAAAATGTCTATGATGGGGGAAATGAATTTCTTTCTAGGGTTGCAGGTTAAGCAGTCCGATGAAGGAATCTTCATTAGCCAAACAAAGTACACACACGAGCTGGTCGACAAGTTTGGTGTCAAAGACAGCAAGCCTGTCAAAATACCGATGCTCTCTGGTGGGAAGATCGACCCGGATCCCCAAGGAAAACCTGCCAACATAACACAGTACAGGGGTATAATTGGTTCATTACTTTATCTAACTGCCAGTCGACCTGACATCACTTTTGCAGTTGGAGTGTGTGCTCGATTTCAAGCTAATCCGAAGGAATCTCACTTGGAAGCAGCAAAGAAAATTCTTCGATACATCAAAGGAACCACAAATCTAGGTCTTTGGTATCCTTGTGATGATAATTTGCAGCTTACAGGTTATTCAGATTCTGATCATGCAGGGTGCAAGCTCGATAGGAAATCTACCTCGGGTACTTGCCATTTTCTCGGAAACAAGCTGATTTCTTGGTTTTCAAAGAAGCAAACTTCAGTAGCCACCTCCACCACAGAGGCCGAGTACATGGCCGCAGGAAGTTGTTGTGCACAAATCTTGTGGATCAAACAACAACTTAAGGATTATGAAGTTGAAGTCAGTGAAGTGCCAATATTCTGCGACAGCTCGAGTGCCATCGCCATTACTCAAAGCCCAGTTCTTCATTCAAGATGCAAGCACGTGGATATTCGACATCACTTCATTCGTGATCACTTGGAGAAGAAGAACGTGGTTATAGAGAAGATACACACTGACATTCAACGAGCTGATATTCTAACCAAACCCCTAGCTGAAGAAGATTCAAAATGCTATGTGGAAAGCTAGGGTTATTAAATGTTGAATCATCAGGCCGATCGTAAGCCTACAGGCCGTTATCTCCTCATCAACCTGCCACATCTTTCAAAAGCTTGAGGGACCAACAATCGGGACCAACAAGCAGGTCGTCTCTTTATATGCAGGCAGATATCAAGGGGGAACAGGCCGTGTCTGTCAACAGGCCGTGCCTATCTGCAGGCCGTGTTCATCATCAGGCCGTCGACTATTCAACAGATCGACCTGTGTTCCTCAATTGAGGGGGAACACTTGGCCAAAGTAATCCATCATTTGAGGGGGAACAAAGGCCAATGTCTGTCTCCAGGGCGTTTATTTCGCTTGGCCGATATATTAAATCCAGGCAGTTCCAACTCGCCAGGCCGATGTCATATGTCCAGGCCGATATCACAAATACAGGCCGTTCATTTTGACAGGCCGTTCTCCGTCACCAGGCCGATATCATCAGGCCGATATCAACCTGAATGCAACTGCATTTATGAAGGAAGAATCAAAAGGGCAGTATCACCCTTTTGTCTTATAACTTCTTCTATACGCATTGAATTCTTCATCTATTAATGTTATTTATTTCTCAATGTGTTTCATTATTTAAGGTTCTGATAATTTGCAGAAAATGAGGAAAAAGGGATAATGATTACCATTTTTGTAAAACATCCAGTCAAGTGTCAAGTTTTGACACATTGACCGAGAATGCATTTAATTCCCTGCCTTCTATCTGCAAAAAGTGCAAGTTATCGCACGTTCTCATGTCTCACGCGCGAATGTGTAACGTTTCACATTTCACGCGCACTCATCGTGTGGATGAGAATTAAAGAGATATGTTTCACCTTTTCAAATTTGAACGATCTCAACCGTTCGAAAATTCTATAAATATGGCATGCAGTTTTCTCTCATTCTTACTTGCCTTCTTCATCTCCTTCGAAAAACCTAAAATTTGTCTCTGCAAATACTAAAACTGCCGCCGTCGTGTTCTTCACCTTTTCTGCATTCTCTCTATCTGCATCAAATCACTCGCGTGGTTTGTACTCTTTTCACCGATTATATTTTTACATTTCTGTCAAGTTCTTTACTGTATTTATTTTCTAATCTTTCTCGAAATACTTGCAGAAAAATCAATGGCAGAAAGGGTTTCTACTTCCGGTCGCAAAGAGATACAGTGGTCGGAAATCGAGGCCTACCTGACCGCTCGTATCAAGTATGAGCCCTACATGGTGCGCGAAAACTACGGTTTTCGCGATCTAGACTCCATGTTCGCCTTGGTGGAGAGATGCTTCCCATTCCATCAAATTATCTCCCACCGGCCGGCGAAGAATCTGCCCAGGATGGTATGCGCTTTCTTCTATAACTGGAACGAGGGCGAGTCCGTGTCTTCCCACACAGTCACCCTCGGAACCCAGAAATCCATGGTCACCATCAACATTCTTGATGCGGTGAAGGGCGCCTTCGGTATTGGTGACGGAGGATCGATGCAACTCTCGGAGATTTCTCAAGACCAACTGCAGCAGGTTGCAGATCGGGTCTTGATTGAGCAGAGGCAGTTCGTTCCAGTGGCCTTCAAAAGGAGCGAGCTGCGCCCCAAATTCCGCCTCCTTATGGACTTTATCCAAAAGTGCTTTCTAGGGCACGTCGGGAATTACGACCAGGTCACCCCGTTCAAATTCCAGATCTTGACGGCCGTAATTCTCGATCTACCGATCAGTTGGGCAAAACTGATGGTCTCGCTGCTCTGGGAGGAGGCCAGACAGATCGTTTGCGAGACGGAGGGAGAGGCAATTGTGAAAGTCTCTCTTCACAACGAGAAAAGGCCGATGCGCCTCGGGTCGAAGGCCACCTGTATTATCATTTCTTACTTCAAGAATAAGAAATGGTCCAATGACCCGGACTTTCCCCCCCTGTTTATTCCAAAAGATCTCCATCAGCTGGAGATGGCGATAGGGGTATCGGCGCAAATTTATTATAACTCCTCAGACTCTGTCAGGGAGCATCTCGCCAGAACCGGGCAATCCAAAGTTGGCTGGAGGATTCCGGATCGACCTGTTCAAAAGAAGAGGAAGGCCGATGTCGATCTGGTTCCCTCACGCCCTGTCAAGAAGGCACAGCCCGTGAAGAGGACTCCCCCTCGCAGGTCGCAGTCAGCCTCGGGTGAGCCACCCAGGCCGATGCACAAGGTTCTTCCCGTGCAGATCGAGGATCCTGCATCTCGCACAGAGTCTTCGCCCGCCTCATCGTCCTCATCATCAGCCGAACGGACTCCATCTCCAGTCCGTTCCGCCGCCGAGCCGACCGCCTCGCCGCAACGCCCTGCATCCTCTCAGCAGGTCGTTGCTCCCTCGCCAGTGAGGTCCCCCCTCGTCCATCGAGCCGGATCTGTTGAGATCCAGGATCTCACTGCGGAAGAATCTCTGCCTTCCCCAGTTCGGGATGCGCCTGTGGAGGAGGACGTCGTGCTGCCGATCCAGCCGTTCGTTGAGCAGCCGATGTCTGCTGCTCACTCCCAGGTCGCTGCATTGAAGGCGGAGCCCAGGCTGAAGGTCATCGACCTGATGCCGGGGATAGCTCAACTCCCCAAGTCTCTCGACCTCGCCACTCGCCTCCAGTTCTACCTGGATTGTAAGTAGGGTTACTATTACGTCTTTGAGGCGTTGCTACAGGTCGTCACTCTTGACGACCTGAAGGTCGAGGAGCTGGCTCTTGAAGCGGAGTTCGGTTTCTACACCGTAGGGGATGCGGCCTCAAATTTCCGTCAGCTGGTGCTCCGCCGCATGAAGGTCGAAGCCAAAATTTTGGGCATCGACCTTCGCCCCCTCTATGCGCACTCTCGCGCTCTGTATAACTCCGCCGCAGAAGCCGGAGATGAGTTTGATAGGATTCAAACTCCGGAGCAATCATCACCCAGGATTGAGGGTGATGATCAGCCTCTTGTTGCTGCTGCTCCGTCTCCAAAAGTGGATGTGGAGGCTGTGTTGGATGAAATTTCTGCCAAGCTCGAGTCCATCATCACCAGCCTCCCAGAACAAATCAAGCAGGCCGTAGCAGAGGCCCGGGCTGATATAGTGAAAGATGCCAAAGCCCAGGCCGATGAAGCTGCCAGGGAGCGCGTCACGGACTTCGCCGTGAAGCTTTTGAAAGAATATACCGACAAGCTCCTGCCGGGCCAGCTTGATGAGCTCAACATGGCGTCCCGTGACCAGATCACGGAGGTATTGGAGGACTTGGCCAAGGTCGATGAGCGTGTTACAAATTTGACCTCATTTGTCTCGACCTCGGCATCGACCTCCAATGAGCAGATAAATGCCATCCACGGCACCATCTCCTCCCTTCTCAGTGGGCAAATGGAGTTGAAGGATGCTGTGATCAAGCTGCAGCAAGAGGATGCGACTCTTCTTTCCCTTATCAAGGCCCTGACTGATGATGTCGAAAAGGGGAAAGAAGAAAGAGCCGCCGCCGCGAAGAAGAAGAAGGCCCCAAAATCCAAAACCCCTTCAACTTCCGTGGCTCCTCCTCCAAAGAAGCCCTCCCAGGCCGTTGCACCCAAGGCCGTTGCTGTTCATGCCGATCCCATCTCTCAGCTTGGTGCGGAGCAGGCTGCTGCCGCCAAAGCTCGATTGGCTGCCGAGGCCGATCTTATTTCTGCCATGATACTGGCTGGTGCTACGCCGGAGCAGGCCGCAAATCTAGAAGAGCAGCAGCGTTTCAAGGCCGAGCGCCGAGCAGCTGAAGCTAGGAGGAAAAGGGAGCTGGACTGGATCAGCCAGTCCGCTCTTGTTTTGAATGCTGGAGGACTGCAGCAGGTCGTTGATTGGCTTGATGAATCTCAAAACAACCTGTTGCGGGAGCTCAATTCCTGCTTCATCCTGCTGCACTACTTTATCAAGGGCCCCTCCCTGCCTGCCGATGCCGACGAAGCGTATGCAGACTATATGCTCAAGTTTCCGTACCAAAAATTCATTGGTGATCTTCGGAAAAAGGCTGCAGAGGCTGGTGTGACGATAAGGGCCCCTGCTCAACAATATTTTGCGCCCTTGCGTCTTGGTGCTTCGGAGTATTTGGATTACTCTCGAATCAACCAGTACATCGCCCAAACTGCCATCGGCCTAGGCGTCAATGTATCGAATTCCGATCCCGACTATCGTCGTATCAGGGATGGAATCTACGCAAGCATGCAGACGAAGTCAAGGGAGCAGGTCCAGGAAGAGCGCCTTGCAGCCCGTGCCAAGATCCAGGCTATGTAGATAGATGATTTTGTAATCTTGTTTTTCATTTATGCTCTCAGCTGGTTGTAAATTCTCCATGTATTCTGCTATCGAGCTTAATGAAACAAAATCATCCTTCGTCCTGACGACAATATCTCTTTGTCCAGGCATCTGCCTTTACTGCTTTATTTTAATTATGTCCTTATCTGCCTTACTTATATTTCCTTATCAATCTTCATGATTGAAAAATTTTCAAGCTCTGATACCATCTTTCAGTGTTTTATCTTAGGAATTATTTGTAAAGTGTTTGGTTTCGACATCATCAAAAAGGGGGAAATTGTTGGGAACCCCCTGCAGTTTGATTTTGATGATGTTTATCGAAACCACACTTAGGCATATTTTACTTGTTTAGGGTCAAGGCCGATAGATCGACCTGCTACCTGTTAGTGCAGGTCGATGCCCTTTAATGTTTAGAATCAAGTTCGATCCACCCTATAAGAGAAAGGTCGATGTATCGACCTGCCTCAATTGGATCGAGCTGGATCATCAGCCTGTCTATCGACCTCCCCTATCAAGCTTCCAGCTGGCATTGCCTTAGAAGATTTCAAGAGCTGGATTATCAATCTAGGTCGATGCTCCGCCTTCATGGAGCGTCACGACCTGATCCTTGCCACGTCGAGTGCCAGCAAGGACGAATATTCCCAACGGCTAGAAGTGAGTCAGCATCCAACGGCTAGTGCCACGTCAGCCCGACTCCAACGGCTAGTTTTTCAAAACTGCCTATAAATACTTCAGCCATTTTCGGATTCAAGTACGGGAAACACAAGCTATCAACGCCATATCTCTGCCCAAATCTCTCTCAAAGCTCATATCCATTCAAGTGTTCGAAATCCGATTAGTCTCCCAAACACTTGACGAAGAGAGGTTTCCGATTCCGAAAAACACCACAACGACGAAGCGTTCACTGCTGCTTGTCGATTGTTCAAACAACTTCTTCTCCGACTTGTTCGAAGTTAGAAAGCTTGTTTTTATTTTCGCCATTATAGAGTTAGTCAAGCTCTGTAAAAGCGTAAGGTTGTTTGTACGTTTTAGTACGAAGGTTGTAAGGGTCACGACCCAAAACTCGTGTCTAGTTACTCTCAAGTTAGATTGTATCTAGAACTGATACTCAGTCAGTATAAATAAGAGAGAGGTGGATCCAAAAGAAAAGGGATTCTCAGGTCGAGTCGACCTGACGTGGACGTAGGAGGGTTTCTCCGAACCACGCTACATCGCGGTGTTTCTCTCTCTTTTTATTTATTGCACTTACATTTTATTATCTAACTGACGAGCATCAACCTGCATTACACGAATCAACCTGCTATCCATATTCAGCCTTAAGATTTTTCAAAGAGTAATCAACCTCCACCAACTTCCGCATTAACAACAGTTTGATAAATCAAGCTTGATACCATACGAGCTTGATAGATCAAACTGCCTCTGATAAGGTCGACCTTGACAATCGACCTGCAGATCAACCTGAATTTTAAAAAGTCAAAAACGGTTGGTTATTGGTGTATTCCCCCCCCCCCCCCCCCCCAATACACCAATTACTCTTTCCCGGGACCAACAATGGGCTAGCGGAAGGATTCAAACCACTCTTCATAAATTGATAATTAACTCGCTTTGTAATAACGTTGTAATTCATGTATTCGACAATGAGAAATCGATTCTCCCTTATTATTAATAAATAAACATCTATAATTCATTCGAATGATATCGTTTATTGCGGATTTAAGACCCGTATCTTACACAGAAGTTCTTACTTAATGTAATTTAAGAAAATTGTCTTAAATATTTACTTTAAAATACTAATCTTGCTAAAAAAATCGTGGAGGATGCTAATAACATTTTTGAAGAGAATTGCATTTTCTTACTATGTCTATATTTTCGAACAACCCTTGTGGGCTGATAACTCTAATTGAGGAAACTAGAAGCCTAACTAAGTAAACATTTAAAATTAATTTTCAAATTTTAATTTAAAATTTTCCACATATTGGAAAATAAATGATGCTTCTTTATTCAATTCACACTACTCCCCAAAAATTTAAAATAATAGGGCAAAATATAAAAAACAAAACTTGTAAATTTCCCGGGTATTGATTTCCACCTACGCAGAAACATCCCATTCCTGAAAAGTAAACGTCAGTCTATACACACACGTGCTAAAATAATTATAATATTGAAATACTATATAATTATATTTAGCTACCTAACAAATAAATCATATATAATAATATAGTATTATAATATTACCTTTAAATTAAATTTTATTATAGGTAAAAATTAGGTAAATTAAAATTTATCACACAAAACACTTTCATAGTAGGTCTTGTTTTAACACAAAACTTGCGAGCACAGGAAGCTTTAATTTTTGCCCTAGTCATGAAATCTAATTAATGGGAAAATATTTCTTTACTCAATAATCAATATTGTCTGTGTATTTGGAACGGATCGAATAATTGGACTTTAACGTAGTTTTTTTTTTTTTTAATTTTATAAACACTAACAAGAAATTTAATTAAAGGCCGTGTTACGGAAAACTTGAACTTGGTACTTTTGACCCCAAAACTTAACTCCCTAAGGCTAAGTCAATACACACTCTTTAACGACTTTTTTGATGCTTTATGAATTTTGCCACCAATGCAAAACTATAAATTGAAAAGTATGAGTTGAGTTTAAGCTCACTCTGAAGAGAAAATTCAAGTCATATATCAAGTGCTAAGACATCTGATGTCGAGCAGGAAATCAAGGATGTCCGGTCGAAGGAAAAGGAAACGAGAAGTCGAGAAATTTAGATCTATCGAGGATGAAGTTGTTGAGGAACTCGCTGACCAGAGTCGGAGAACTTGTGCTTGAGATGTGTGGAACTTAAAGGAGAGACAAAGACATTTTTAACAGATCGATGGGATGGTTGGAAAAGCGTTTCATTATGTGTATCTATTGTGTACCGGATGTCTTAGCACTTAACGAGCTTCGATCATTAGTATAACGACACTGGAAATGCGCATAAAAAACAGACTCCTGCAAACAACGTCTCAACCACCTGTGTTTTCGGATGAGGATAACAGAGGCGAGTGCGGGTGTCACGGAAGCTATTCAACGAAACACTGGGAAAGGAAAACGTGCCCTACTTGAGGAGGCTGATAACCTGTATGTCCTTTTAAACTATCATCATTCACACATACATACATATAAATTAACTCTTCTAAACAGAATTTTACCATACATACTGAACAGCTTATTTATTTTAAAACGGGAATCGATCGAGTAAAAATGCTCAAGTATAGCAATCCAAAACAAAAACAACACCAAATAAAGGAAGGAAGTGTGAACAACTTTGTCTAAGGATCAACGACTTCTCCTCCTCTGTGTTGGTGAAGCTCTGCGGCCTCTTTTGTGTCTCCTCATTATATAACCGTATTTGTATCCCACCCCGAAAAACAATTCCACCAACCATATTGGCCTTCCAATTCTAATAATGCACCAACCAATCCCAATTCCAACCGCGAATCCACTTCCATATCCCATTGTCACACTTCTCCAGCTAAATCCGTCAATAAAACCATCATCGTCGTCGTCTTCTTCTTCGGCTTCTGGCGGATCCACATTGCATTTCCTCGTCAACGGAACTCCACACAATCCCATGTTTCCCATGTAAGAACCGTTTTCAAACGTCGAGAATTGCTTCAACCGTGGGATTTCCCCTATAAGACTATTCGAAAGGTTTAAAGTCGAAAGAAATGTCAGGCTCGTCAGCTCACCCGAGATCTCTCCATCCAGTCTGTTGGAAGACAAGTCCAACGATTCGAGTGCGCTCATATTTCCAAGAGATGGAGGTATGTTGTGAACGAGGCTATTGTGAGACAAATTCAAGTAGAGAGAGTTGAGATTTCCCAAGGAATGTGGAATACTGCCTGTGAATCTGTTCGAGGATAAGTCGATTGTCGTCAACGATGCCAACAGTCTCTTCAAATCTTGATCCAAACCTTTAATGGTGAGTGTCATCTCCACATAAAGCAAAAAGGTTGCATTAGTAAATAATCTTGATGTTTCATTTCCCTTCTCCTCAGTCATTGCTTTGAAATTCTGGAAATATCTCTCAGGAAGAGACCCCACCAATGCATTCCTCGATACATCCAAAACTTGCAGATTCCGAAATGGGAGGAGCTTATTGTGAGGAGACAACATGCTACCATGAAACCTGTTAGACCTCAAGATGAGCACCCGGAGCTCGGGGAGGCCGTCTTCCATCCAAAACGGAAATGTGTCGTTTATCATGTTGTTTCCGAGGTCTAGGCCAATTAGACTTTTGCAGTTGATCAAGGAAGTAGGTAATCCTCCTTCCAATTTGTTATCATTCAGCTTGATGGAAAGTAGACTACAACCCTCCAAAAATGTTGATGGAATGAGGCCACTGAAGTGATTTTCACTCATATGAAAGATAAGCAAAGATTTGCTAGAGTTTCCAATGCACCGTGGAATTGTTCCTTCGAAATCGTTATTTCGGAGCATAAGATATCGAAGGTACGTGAAGTTGGAGATGGAGGATGGAAGCTCGCCATTCAATTTGTTGGATGTGAGGCTTAAGCCTAGCAAATTTGATATACTTCCAATGGTAGAAGGTATTGGACCTACATAATTATATGAGTCCAGGTTTCTTAATTAACATGTTATTTACTTTTTTGAGTGTTTTAACGAAGAGAGTAAGAGACTGAATAGATGATTGTGGAGGTGGATGATGGAAGCTCACCATTTAAATTGTTGTAAGAGAGCCATAAAATTTGCAGATTCGACAAATTCCCAATGGTAGATGGTATTGGCCCTGAAAATTGAACAAACCTTTATAGTCAATCACTACTTCAATAACATAATCAAGTTGCTTCTAAATTCGATGTTTAAAATATTTATTTATCATGCCGACAATGTAATGTCTGATAGACGTTACATTGTCAATTCGACAATATTGTAGTGTTTCTTGTTCCGGGATATTAAAGAGAGAAATGCCGGCGTCAAAGGAACTCACGACTTGTTACGACACTAATTTTCAATTAAACTATGAATTAGATTATGATTTGTTGGAAGAGAGCTTAATTAATATATGCATTAGAATGTTTATGTATTGAACTTGAAAAATGGTAACTTAAGAGTAAATTTACCCGTAAAAGAATTGTTGTCAAGGTATAATAATTGTAGTGCCGCCATGTTCCCAATTTCTAAAGGCAATGCTCCGCTAAGCATGTTGCTTGATAAGTCAATCGAGCCTAAGGAAGATAGGTTGAAAATGGTCGGAGGCAAAGGGCCAAACAAATTATTATAGCTCAAGTCCAACGTTTGTAAATTGTGAAGGCGATGAATCTCTTGTGGAATTGCTCCTGCAAAATCATATCACCACAACAAGTTATGTTGTTAGAACCAATATATATATAGCCATCTTTGAAAGCCTATTTTTCATTATTTATGGTGTTTCTTTTCTACGAATGCATCTTATCTAATGTTCAAATATGCATTTCATGTACCAACCGTGTATCAAATGTCGATTTTTATTAATTTTATGCGTTTTCGCTCAATAATTTTGACGTATTATGATTTTGGATAATTTTATACTTTGTTTTTTATAGGGTTCACTTTCACTCATCCATTTTAGGGTTTATAATTATCTTTTAACATTTAATTATAATTTTATTAGGTAAAATAGAGTTGATAGATCAAAACTTAGGGCATATAATTTTTTTTAAAAAAAATTCTTTATTTTTGTCATACATTTTTATTTTACTAGCGGAGATTACGTGCAATGCACGTATATATATTCAACTTATATTATTATTTTTATTTATCTTCAAGTGTATTAATATTTATAATAAATTAATAACATTAAAAATAACCCTTATTTTTAATGTTATTAATTTATTATAAATATTAATACACTTGAAGATAAATAAAAATAATAATATAAGTTGAATATAAATTGAAATATGTCCGAAATTAATATTCTAATGATAATATTAATACTCTAATAATTTATTTTAATTCTAAGGGCAAAATAGGCAAATCAAATTTTGTAAACAAACTTTTGTAATAGTATAGATTTTGTTATAATATTTCATTTTATATATATATTTTCAATATTATAATACTAATTATAAAAATAATTATTTAGTAAACAATTGATACACATAAATGGGGACATAAGATCTCATCTGGTATGCATATCACGGTTTCCTGTTTGTTATGAATTATAATGGCTCTTCATTCTCCAATTTATTTAGTAATTGATGCATGTTAGTTTAACAATTTCTAGAATTGTTCTTTCAAGAGAATAATACTCCCGCTATCCCACTTATAGTAGACATTTTTTTGGGTATAAAAATTAAGACGAGAGTGATGGTAATGTGTTAAAGTGATGTGTATGATTTTTATTGTGTTAAAATTTACTATATTATTAAAGGTCTCTGAGAGTCCCAAAAAAGAAAATGTCTCTTTATAAGTGAGACGAAAAGAGTATATAAATTCCATAAATAATTGTCGAGTTGCAAATGGAGGAGGAAAGCAAATAAGATCCAATAATTTTTCTCTTTTTCCTCCATGGCCGCCCCTGACTTCCAAGTTCTTCCCAATGCAGCTGAACCCTCTGTCCCTCTCATTGTCATCTCCCTCTCTCACGTTCTCAAACTAACCCCTACAAACTATATCTCTTGGAAAACATTGAATTTCATTGATGTAATTTGACGCATATTTATACAAGAATACTCTAAACCTAACTTGGAGAGCAAGTATCTAATACTTGATAATGATTACAAGATATGTACAATCTTTACAATTAGGAAACTAAATTTTCGATCACGTATATCTCTAAGATTACGTGTATCTCTATCTTCTCACGGAGGACGTTTTTATGACGCAACCCCCTGGCTTTGTAAGTTCGTCTCATCCCTCCTATGTTTGTAAATTGCGCCAGGCTCTCTACGGCCTTAAACAGGCTTCTAGAGCTTGGTACAATGAACTACGATCTTATCTTTTATCCATTGGATTCAAAAATAGTACTCCCTCCGTCCTCCATTTAGTGACGGAAGGAGTTTGGGCACGCGTTTTTTCGCATTTTATGGTATAATAATAAATTAATGTGTTAAAGTGTTAAAGTGGAATAATTGTGGGTCCATTTGAATTGTTTAATAATATTAAAATATTAAAATAATAAAAAGTAGATGTATAAAGTGTTAAAGTGTTAAAGTGATTGTGGGGTCTACGTCCAAAAATGGAAATTGTCAGTAAATGGAGGACGTCCCAATATAGTATTAACGTCACTAAATGGAGGACGGAGGGAGTATACAAAGAGAACATGAATAGGATGATGATGAGTAGGGAAACAAGTAGTGATGATGGGGGAAATAATCTCTCCATACTTTAGCTTGTAATTGCTGCTAACTGCTCATTGAGGAAACAATAGGCCTAATTAATTCCCTTTATATTCAACATGTATAAAGAGACTAATTAATTTTTCAAAAGTCTAAGTCAAAGTCAAGTCAAGTCAATATTTTAAAATTTCCACAACCTACTGGGAAATTGATTGAGAGGGAAACATATAAATGCAGTAGTCCCCATAATATTGACTTTGAGAAGAGTTTGATTTAAGGGCAAGACTTAAGGTGCATCACATGCATATTTTTGTTTATTCTCATCTATAAATATTGATTACATAAAATTTCATCGATGCCCAACAACTAAAATATCTACCCGAATCATTCTTTTAGTGTCCGTCGAAATTCGATGAGAATCACTTAATATTGTGTTTTGAAGATTATTAAAATTGAAATGATGCTATGATCCATTGGAGGAAAAAATAACCATGGATTGAACTAGAAAAATAATTTAAGAAATGGATCAGTTACTTAATTAGTTGGACTAATATACAGTAAAACATCTATAAGTCATTTTGTCGTGACTAAAAAAGATTATTACTATTGGAAGATTATTCCTTTAGATAGTTTTACATTTAAAATTTATTATTATTTTTAAATATAATATTTGGTAAAACACATATTAAACTACATGGACATATCGATTGATTAGCAAATCCATGTACATAATCAACATAAATTCGACTCAATGATAAGTGTAATATCGATTGATTAGCAAACCCATACACATCGAAAACACCTAAAAATTACGTAAGAATTTAGGAATGAGTAAAATTTATTGTTCATGAGTGTATCAATGATAAGTGTAATAAATGTATCACTCCTCCATTTCATAAGTATCTTAATTCTTTTTTAAGTTTTAAGTGAAATTAATATATATATATATATATATATATATATATATATATATATATATATATATATATATATATATATATATATATATATATATATTGTCATTTATTCTTACTAGTATTGAGAACGTCCGTCGCACGTGTAACTTCTTATTTGACCTACTTTTCAGATTATTATGTTTTTTTTACTCAATAGAATAATTAACTATTCAAAAATTTTAATTAAACAATATTATCGAAAAATATGGCATTCTATTCATTTTTGGATTTGTCCTATCCTTGGTATATCATTAATTTCTTGAATAAAAGAAAGAAAATAGTACAAGTAGTGGATACATGCATAACTATATGGGTTGGTGAGTCATACCAATATATTATTTTCAATGTTCAATAAACTTTGATAAAAGAGAATGAGTATTCTTAGCAAATTATTAATTGTATATTTGTATATTTAAGAAGAAAATAATCTCCTAAATCATTTATACGTACATGAATTCATATTCATTTTTTTTTCTTTTCTTATTTGATCTTCTTAGTTGGAGAATGTTTGTTCATCTTTTACATTCCATGACGAACTGTTGATCGTCAACAATTGAAATCTGAATGCATTCGTCAATCTTCTTCTATGAATTTTTTCAAAACAAATTTATTTCTTAGTATGCAGTAAAGCAGAATCATTTCCTCCATCCCTAGTTAGGCTTTTCACTTTGATTTTTGTTGTTGCTTCTTTCACGGAGTTGAACAGTCGATGCAACAATTGATTAATTTATTTCATCATATCCATCTTTTTTATTCAAGTGACTATTATATTCGAATTCCCTCTATCATGCAAGAGGCCAGTTTACAAAATGTTTTACATTCAATGATTATGTGTTGAGATCTATATAATGTGAAGAATTAATTATTTTTACCTTGGGAAAAATATATTTTATTTGCTTTTATATTTTAAAAAAAAAGAAAGAAAAGAAAGTAGTTTGTAATTCTTAATGGTTTTTAATAAAAAGAATACCACCTCACTGATTGATGAAATGTACTCATTGATTGAACAACTCACTTATATTGCTTTTAAACGATCAGACAATTGTAACATATGCATCGTACTCGACTTCTATAACCTTCATGGACTATTATATGTTTGTTATTGTTGTGTTTAATGGGTAGTATATGCATATTAGATAATATACTACCTATGTCCCTTGTTATTAGTCTGTAAATTTCGTAGTCTCATTTTCAAAAAAAAAAAATCCTACAATTAGCTCTCTTTCTTTAAAATTGAATACAACAACATATCTTCTCCTCATTCCTTAATTCTCATGTTCATCCCAAATGAGACTAATAACTAAGGACAACGGGAGTATGAACAATATTAGAATTTCAACTTTTACGTATGTTGGTATTGTTTCAACGATTTCTCATTCGACCACACACATATTTTATTTTCTCCACTAGTTAGATAAGATCTTTTGCACTTTTGACATGCATCTTATATTGTTGATTTATTTGGATCTTGGTGACAACTCTTCTAAAACAAGACATGCATACGAAAATAAAATAAAATTAAATGTCGGTGTTTGTTGATCAATTAAACATTTATAATGTAAATCATGATCCCTATAATATGCAAAGTAACATAACATAACTAAGCAAATACAATTACATGTATATATTGTCTAAGGATGATTTGAAAATAATAAACAACAAAATTTTGATCGAATTTAGATATAACAAAAAATTAAAAAAATAAATAAAAATATGATTGAAATCAATAATCAATATACTCACAGAATTTAAAATATAAAAAGTTCTGAATTTAATTTGTTGAAAGACTGGAAATTTAATATCAAGAGAAGATGTCGAAAGCGAAGAGAAATCGATGTTTAAATTTTGTGGATCAAATTAATTACTAAGGAATGAACACAAAATTATAAGAAAAGAGTAAAAATATTTAAATATTTTTAATCAGGAAAAAGCTAAATAAACTTATTGCATAGTTTATATGATTACTCCATTCACCAATTTAATATAACCATAACTTACCATAAAAGAAGGACGGCTTATCAAAACATATACTCCCTTCGACTCACGATTTATGAGCTCTTTTTTTTTTTCCAGCATTTGTGATAAGCATTTTAGAGCATTTTGATGAAGAGTTTTAAAATATATTTTCAAAGAATTTTTTCTTCTCAGTATTTACATATCAAATATATACTAATTAATATAAAATTCATGTATCATATTAATTTTACCAATTCAATATAAAATTAATTTATCGGGTTTTCTTATGCAATTGTTTTCCGTATAATTAAGGGAAGAAATATGTGCATACACTTATTTTATATTAACTAGTTTACAGCCCATCGAAAATCGACGGGATACGATTATTTTTTATTTTCAAATAATATTGTAGAAATATGCAAAAATATATATAATTACGTGAAGCCGTCCGTTATCGTTAATAATAAGAAAATAGGTTAAGAAAGTATTATTTTATCGAATGTTTATTTAATGTATCTTGAATTTTCCCATCAAAATCGACAGATGCAAAATATCACCATACTAATGTATTTATTTGGAAAATAAATAAATAATAAGTTGCAACATTTCTTAAATTAATATACGGTTTTATCCCGTTAAATCAAAATGTCAATATAAAGTCTCCTGTTACTCGTGTTATAAGAAAATAGGTTTAAAAGGGAATATTTGATGATACAAATCACTTTTATAACGTTATTTTAAAGTCAAATATAAATGAAAAATATTAAAATATGTCAAGTCGTCCGTTGTTTGTTTTAATAGAAAGAAAATGTCGTTATATCAAAATAAGTTAAAATGACCGTTTCGAACCACCACGTTGATCGACATGCATACGTGTCAAATCCTACATCCGCCATTCTTATTTATCTAAAATACATATATTTGTAAATATTAATTATATAAAATAATATGATATATTTCAATCTCACACAATATCTATCTTATATTTAATTTTAAATTAAATTAAATATATTTATCATATAAGTATTAGCTTAATTATAATTTTAAAATTAAATTAGTAGAAGAATACATAATTATCCCGTTACTCGTGTTTGTAAAAGAATAGTTTAAAAGGGAATATTTTTTTTTTATGATAGATGCATTTGTCTCCCGTCATTCGATACGAATCACTTTATAACATTATTTTAAAGAAAAAATATAAATAAATTATTAAAATATGTCAAGTCGTTTATTTTTTATTGTAATCAAATATAAAAGAAGAATATTAAAGTAATTCAAGTCGTCAGTTGTTTATTTTAATAGAATAAAAATGTCAAAGAGAATCTCAAATAGTTATATTGATTTTATCTCGTCGTGTTATTATTTCAAGCCGCCTGTTAATTATGATAATAAAAAGTAGGTTTATAAGAGTGATAATTAAAATAAAATATTATTTATCGTAATAAAAAGAAAATGTCAGTTATATTAAAATAAGTAATGTTGCTCGTTGTTTATTTAATAAAAAGAAAATGTCTAAAAATAAAATGTCGTTACATCAATATAAGTCAAGCAACCCGTTGTTTATTTTAATAAATAAAATATGTCAAGGAGAGTCTCACATAGTTATAATCAATTTTAACGTCAATATTCGATATGAATCACTTTATATTGCTACTTTTAGGTAACCCGTTTTTTTATTGTAATAAAAATAAATTGTCGTTATATCAAAATAAGTCAAGCTGCGCGACCGTTGTTTATTTTAATTTTAAAAAAATATGTCAAAGAGAGTCTCACAGAGTTATAATCAATTATCACGACAATATTCGATATGAATCATTTTATATTGCTACTTTTAGGTAAAATATGAATTTTGTATTTAAGATATTAGAGATGGAATAGTAAATAAATATTATATGTAAATCTATTCATGTATATAAAATAAAATAGTATTAAAGATAACCATAGAATACATAGCAGTGCATGTGATATACATAAAACATTATCAATTACATAAAACATTGCCGATTAATGCATATCATTCTCTACAATTATAATAACTATCATAACAATATCAATAATTTTCAATCAAAATTTTCAGATGCCTTCAAAAAGGCATTATCCATAAATTATAGTATAACGTATCAACCCCCAACTATTGATGTACTAATGTTATAAGTGGAAACACAATTGATTATATCACATGCAAAGCATGCGTTATGTATAAACCAAACAAAAACAAAACAAACACATGTAACTTTAAATTAATTATTAGATAATACGTAAATTAAAATATTAAATTAATTATTAAAATTATTTATTAGATTATACTACGAATACGAATGTGACTTTAACTTTTAAATTAATTAGAAGAATTATATACGAATGACTATAAATAATATTTTATTAATATCATCATCATCTTCTTCTTCTTCTTCTTCTTCTTCTTCTTCTTCTTCTTCTTCTTCTTCTTCTTCTTCTTCTTCTTCTTCTTCTTCTATATCTCTATATATCTATATCTATATATAATACTTGGAATAATTATATTTTATTATAAATAAATTGAATTTTTAGATAAATAGGAATGGAGAGCATAAGGAGCGCCGCGTATGCATGCGAATTAATGTGGTGCTCCGAATCCGTTTTGCTATTATATATAAAAGGATGCTATTAAGTACTCGTATAATATAAAAGAAAAATATCAAAATATGTCAAATTACGCATTTTTTATTTTAGTAAAATAAAATTAAGAAGGGTAACATTTTATGGGCAGTTATATAGTGTCTTGCCAAAATACTTTTCTTTTCAGCGTGATCATAGAGACTTCATCGGAAAAAAACTTATTTGAAATTACCTTGAGGCTCGATCAAGCAAGTTTGAGCTCGTTATAAATGGGCTCGTTCGAGAAATGTTGAGAAAAATTAAAAACTTAAAGGAATAAATTACAAAACATGCTCATGGCTCAATCGATAGGGTGTCCGTTGCCCCTTACGTTTAACATTGGATTAGGGGTTCATCGACCCCGTTTGCGCTCTTTAACTACTTGAAATTGATGGTGCGACTTTGTTTTGTTTTATATTTTTATTAATTGATGGTGCGCTCTTTAGCTAGTTTGGTGCCCATCGAAAGTCGACGGGATTTAGCATATTTTGTAAGTATTAAATAAAATTTTCATAATAAATACATAATTATTTATATTAATATTTGAAACTGACTGTTAATTGTAATAGTAAAAAAATACGTTAATAATAATAATAATAATAATAATAATAATAATAATAATAATAATAATAATAATAATAATAATAATAATAATAATAATAATAATAATAATAATAATAATAATAATAATAATAATAATAGTAATAATAATAATAATAATGTATCCCGTCAAAATTCAACATAATTAATTCATATCGTTATTTTAAAGCAAACTTTAAAGAGAAATATTAAGATAATTAAGCCAAGTCGCCCGTTTTTTATTCTAATAAAAAGAAGATGTCAAAGAGGGTATAATCGATTTTATCCTATTATGTCAAAATTCGATGAAGATCATTTCACGTTGTTGTTTCATTGTCAGAAAATGACGACATATATAGTATTCCACCTTTAAATTACGTGGGCTTGTCCTTCCGTTTGCAAAACTAAGATACATATTATATATCAGTAATAGACATATTTAACATATACACGATGAGTATGAGAGCATTTCGGTGTTAAGTCTAGACAAAATAAAAGTTCTAAATATTATGTATAGTGTAAAACAATAAATATATAATCACATATATCTTCGGTAATTTAAAATTATTGTTATAAAAATCAATATATTTGATTGTAAAATATCAATGAGTCTAATATCAATCAATACCGTAAGATAATAGTATAAGAATGCATATATTTTAAATATAAATAAAATATAAAAGTAAATATAAGGTACTTATATATTTTATTAATATTTTCTTCTTATGTATATAATATATCTAATACTTAGAAGAATTATATTTTATTATAAATAAATTGAGTTTATATATATATGCAATAATAATAATAATAATAATAATAATAATAATAATAATAATAATAATAATAATAATAATAATAATAATAATAATAATAATAATAATAATAATAATAATAATAAACATGGGATGGGATATATATATATATATATATATATATATATATATATATATATATATATATATACACATGATTCTTTTGTATGAACTATATTATAATATTTTTTTATTAATAAATAAAATTTTAGATAAATAGGAACGGAGAGCATAAGAAGCGCCACGTAGGCATGTGAGTTAACATGGGGCTCCGAATCCGCTTTGATATTATATATAAAAGGATTCTCATATTAACTAATATAAGTATATAAGAAGGACTTAATGAAATAAGGAAATAGGCTAAATAATCTTATTACAATATATATCACTCCATTAACCTTAATTTAAGAATATAAGGGCATAATAGGCAATCTACATTTTGTAAAACAAGGCTCTTTTTACACTACAAGAAATTTCGGCAATGGTGACGGAATTAGCGAGGGAAAATAATTCTGTAATTGATTTGCTACGGCACAACGAGGGAATTAAGAGGCGTTGGGAAATAACTACGGACAGTCAACACCGTCGTTGAACTACTACGGAATAGTACTTCCGTAGTTAAAATAGTGACGAAAATACGCTTCTGTCGTAGAATCTACTACGGAAAGAGATTCCGTTACTAAACGACGACGGTAAAAGTTATTCCGTTGCTGAAATCTACGACAGAAACATATTCCGTTACTAAACGGCGACGGTAAATTTTATTCCGTTGTTAATTTCTACGAGGGATATTTTCTACCGTCGTTATTCCATAAATTAAAATAGACTTAAAATTTTTTGCCTAATTTCTCCCGCACTAACCCAATTAAAATAGACTTAAAACTTTTTGCCCAATTTCACCCGCACTAAATCCCTAATCCAACGCAACCGTCGTCTGCTCGCGATTCGCGGTGGAGCGCCGTTGACGTTCGCTCGCCTCGACGGTGAGTCTCCCCTCCCTCTCCCTCTCCCTCTTCGTCTCTCCCCTTCCTTGTCACTCACTCTGTCCCTCTCTTTTCCTTATTTTTAATTAGCCGTATTTGCTTCGGAGCTGTGGGCGCTCAAGTCGCCGGAGTCGTGGGTGCTCGAGTCGCCAGAGTTACGCCGGTTTCATTGCCAGAGTTCCTCTCTCTCTCTCTCTCCCTCTCTCTCCCTCTCTCATTGTTATTCTCTCTATCCTTCCCTCTCTCCCTCTCTACTGATTTGTGAAGTTTCTCCAACAAAACAGAGGCTGCGAACAACATTTGTGAAGTTCCTAGCTGGAAAACCCTTGTCGACGTACAACATTTGCCTCAAGAGCAGGTAGCACCTCTCTCTCTCTCTCAATTTCAGGTGGCTCAATTTCATTGATCATCTTTTCATGTGAAGCTTGTCACAAATGAAGTTAGATAAACGAATTGAAACTGAAATTCAAGAGTCCATACCAAAACGACATAATGCATTTGGTTCAGTTTTTCTTGTCGATGGTTTCCCTTCGATTTTGAAAAATCAAAACCAACTTGAGGTTGGGTTCAGTTCCAATATATAACGAGAACAATGAATTAAGAATCAGAAAAGGAACCCCTAATTAGTAACTGAATTAGCTGCAGCACTCCTACAGTATCACCCATTTCAATTGGCGGGTTTGCAATTTCGTTTTTTCAATTTGATTATCGCTGTTTTTTTAAGCTGATATCAATTTCTCGCCGGGTAATTACTGATTTTAGTGTTTTGTTCCTTTGGATCGATGAATGTTTTCGCCTTCTCGAGGTATTTTTGTTTGATTTTATGCGTTTGTTCTTATCTTAATTGGTTGCAAACAAAAATACGATAAGAACAAATGCATAAAATCAAACAAAAATACCTCGAGAAGGCGAAAACATTCATCGATCCAAAGGAACAAAACACTAAAATCAGTAATTACCCGGCGAGAAATTGATATCAGCTTAAAAAATCAGCGAAAATCAAATTGAAAAAACGAAATTGCAAACCCACACATTGAAATGGGTGAGACTGTAGGAGTGATGCAACTAATTCAGTTACTAATTAGGGGTTCCTTTTTTGATTCTTAATTCATTGTTCTCGATATATATTGGAACTGAACCCAACCTCAAGTTGGTTTTGATTTTTCAAAATCGAAGGGAAACTATCGACAAGAAAAACTGAACCAAATGCATTATGTCGTTTTGGTATGGACTCTTGAATTTCAGTTTCAATTCGTTTATCTAACTTCATTTGTGACAAGCTTCACATGAAAAGATGATCAATGAAATTGAGCCACATGAAATTGAGAGAGAGGGAGAGAGGTGCTACCTGTTCTTGAGGCAAATGTTGTACGTCAACAAGGGTTTTCCAGCTAGGAACTTCACAAATGTTGTTCGCAGCCTCTGTTTTGTAGGAGAAACTTCACAAATCAGTAGAGAGGGAGAGAGGGAAGGATAGAGAGAATAACAATGAGAGAGGGAGAGAGAGGGAGAGAGAGAGAGAGGAACTCTGGCAATGAAACCGGCGTAACTCCGGCGACTCGAGCACCCACGACTCTGGCGACTTGAGCGCCCACAGCTCCGAAGCAAATACGGCTAATTAAAAATAAGGAAAAGAGAGGGACAGAGTGAGTAACAAGGAAGGGGAGAGACGGAGAGGGAGAGGGAGACTCACCGTCAAGGCGAGCGAACGTCAACGACGCTCCACCGCGAATCGCGAGCAGACGACGGCTGCGCTGGATTAGGGATTTAGTGCGGGTGAAATTGGGCAAAAAGTTTTAAGTCTATTTTAATTGGCTTAGTGCGGGAGAAATTGGGCAAAAAATTTTAAGTCTATTTTAATTTATGGAATAACGACGGTAAAAAATATCCCTCGTAGAAATTAACAACGGAATGAACTTTACCGTCGCCATTCAGTAACGGAATATGTTTCAGTCGTAGATTTCAGCAACGGAATTACTTTTACCGTCGTCGTTTAGTAACAGAATCTCTTTCCGTAGTAGACTCTACGACAGAAGCGTATTTCCGTCACTATTTTAACTACAGAAGTACTATTCCGTAGTAGTTCAACGACGGTGTTGACTGTCCGTAGTTATTTCCCAATGCCTCTTAATTCCCTCGTTGTGCCGTAGCAAATCAATTACAGAATTATTTTCCCTCGCCAATTCCGTCACCATTGCCGAAATTTCTTGTAGTGAATGCACCAACCAATCCCAATCCCAACTGCGAATCCACTTCCATATCCCATCACCACACTTCTCCAGCTAAATCCGTCAATAAAATCATCATCGTCGTCGCCTTCTTCTTCGGCTTCTGACAGCTCCACATTGCATTTCCTTGTCAACGGAACTCCACACAGTCCCCGAATTCCTATAAACGAATCGTTCTCAAACGTGGAAAATTGAGTTGATTGCTGTATTTGCCCCACAAGGTTATTCACCGAAAGGTCTAAAGTCGAAAGAAATGTCAGCCTTGTCAACTCAATTGGGATCGCTCCATCCAGTCTGTTGGAAGACAGGTCCAACGATTCGAGTACGCTCATATTTCCAAGAGATAGAGGTATGTTGTGTAGGAGGCTATTGTGAGACAAATTCAAGTACTTGAGAGACTTGAGATTTCCCAAGGAATGTGGAATTCTCCCCGAAAACCCGTTTGAGGATAAGTCGATTGTTGTCAATGCTGCCAACAGTCTCTTCAAATCTTGATCCAAACCTTTAATGGTGAGTGTCATCTCCACATAATCTTGGAAGTTAGGACTGGTTAATCTATGTTCCGTCTCATTTTCCTTGACCTCTATCATTGCTCTAAAATTCTGGAAATACGTCTGAGGAAGGGATCCCGCAAATGCATTCCTAGATACATCCAAAACTTGCAGATTCCGAAATCGGAGCTTATTGTGATGAGGAGACAACATGCTACCGTGAAACATGTTAGACCTCAAGATGAGAGCACGGAGCTCGGGGAGGCCGTCTTTCACCCAAAACGGAAATGTGTCGTTTATCATGTTGTTTCCGAGGTCTAGGCTGATTAGTCTTTTGCAGTTCGTCAAGGAAGTAGGTAATCCTCCTTCCAATTTGTTACCGTTCAAGTTGATAGACATGAGTCTACACTGCGTACTAAATGCTGATGGGATGGGGCCGCTTAACTGATTTGAGTTTAAATTAATGAAAGAAGAGCAAAGGTTTGGTAGTGTTTCCAAAGCAACGTGGAATTGTTCCTTCCAAACTGTTATTCGAGAAAAGAAGGTGTTAAGTTTGTGTGACAAATCAACTCTTGCCATGTGTATGAAGAGGGTGATGTGGCACCTGACATGGAAGTAGTTAGTTAGGATTGTAACTAACTCATGCATGCTTGCTGCACAAGCTAGCTTATCGATGGGGGACCACTGATTGTGAGCCGTTGGATTGCAGCTACGGTGTAGATGGATTGAGGCGGTTACATAGCTTAGATCTGGATCCATAGGTGCACAGATTTGAATTCAGTTTTGCTGCAGAGAGCGAGCAAGAGAGAGAGAGAAGTGTGTGTTCTAGTTAGGGTTCTTAGCTAAAGTTTCTGCATGTTTTTATGCAGTGATTTTCTTTCTTTCAGTTGCTGTAATTCTGGTGATGTTGATTCATAGTGAAAGCAGATCTCTTCTTCTCCCGTGGATGTAGGTACTTGCTACCGAACCACGTAAATCCGGGCTCGTTTCGATTTCGTTTCTTCGTTCTTTGCGTAGTGTTTTCGATTCCAAACGTGAGAGTTAGATCGTGAGTTTCGATTCTCAACAATTGGCGCCGTCTGTGGGAAGCTTGGGATCGGATCTGCTCGCGATGTTGACAGCGAAGTTCGAGGCGGAGAAATTTAATGGCACGAACGATTTCGGATTATGGCGGATTAAGATGAAGGCGCTACTTGTACAGCAAGGTCTAGCGGATGCCATCAAGGAAGAAGATGATGCGAAGAAGGGAGTTGCTCCCACGGAGAAGCAGGCCGAGATCGCGGAGAAAGCCCACAGTGCGTTGATCCTGTGCCTGTCGGACAAGGTCCTGAGAGAGGTGGCGAAGGAGAAGACGGCGGCGGCGATCTGGGCGAAGCTCGAATCTCTGTACATGATGAAGACCTTCGCATCTCGATTGTATGCGAAGCAAAGGTTGTATTCGTACAAGATCGTGGAAGAGAAGGGAGTTCTTGAGCAGCTCGATGAATTCAACAAATTGCTCGACGATTTGGAGAATATAGATGTGAAGATCGATGATGAAGACAAGGCGATCATACTTCTGAATTCTCTGCCAAAAACCTTCGAACATTTGAAGGATGCAATGCTCTATGGAAGAGATGCTTCGGTCACACTCGAGAAGGTCCAAAACGCCTTGAGAAGTAAGGAACTGCAGAGACAAGTTGATGGCAGATCTGACTCGAGTGTGGGAGAAGGTTTGAATGTGAAGGCCAAGTACCAAAAGGGATCTAAATTCAAGAAGGCTAGTCAAGATTCAAAGAAAGGTGGATCACAGAAGGAAAAGGATTCCACAGAAAAGGAGACAAGGAAATGTTTCCACTGCAAGAAACCCGGTCACCTCAAGAAAGATTGCTTCGTGTTCAAGAAGAAACAGGCACAGATGGAGGCAAAACCAGGATCTGCAGAAGTCACAGATCGAAAAATGTGAAGGAGCAGAAGCCTTGAATGTCATTGATACCGTGACAGGGAATGAGTGGATCTTAGATTCTGGATGCAGCTTTCACGTGCCCTCACAAAGAGTGGTTCATTGATTTGAAATTGGAGAGATTGGGTTCAGTTCTACTGGGAAATGACCAGACATGTGTAGTGGAAGGCATAGGCAACATCAAGATCAAGCTGCATAATGGAGACATCAAAATCTTGACTGAAGTGAGGTATATTCCTAAACTGAAGAGAAATCTTGTTTCCTTGGGCATGTTAGAATCTAAGGGTTTTAGCTTCAAGTCAGAGGGTGGTGTTATGCATGTGGTGAAGAATGATGTTGTGGTAATGAAGGGATTTAGAAATCAGAGCCTATACTACTTAGATGCAGTGTCTGTTGTTGGTGAAGTAGAGGTCAGTGTGCAAGTGGATGTGAATTTGTGGCATAGGAGGTTGGGACATGTGGGGGAGAAGTCATTGAAACAGCTGATCCATAGAGGTTTGTTGGATTGTACTGATTCTAAGTTGGATGACTATGAGTGTTGCATCATGAGTAAAAGTAGGAAGCAATCCTTTAAACAGAGCACTCACAAATCCAGTTCTCCTCTTGATTATGCATATGCTGACCTTTGGGGCCCCTCCAGAACTGAAACTATAGGTGGGGGCAAGTATTTCATGAGTATCATGGATGATTGTTCAAGGAAGTTGTGGGTTTACATACTCAAGTCTAAAACTGAAGCAATACACAGATTTAAGGAATGGTGTATTGAAGTTGAGAATGAGAAGGGCACAACATTGAAGTGTCTTAGAACTGATAATGGGCTTGAGTTTGTATATGAGGAGTTTCAGAGTTACTGCAAGGGAAAGGGAATACAGAGACATAGAACTGTACCAACAAATCCATAGTAGAATGGAGTCATTGAGAGGATGAATAGAACCATACTTGAGAGAGTAAGATGTATGTTGTTTGGATCAGGTTTGCCAAACAAGTTCTGGGGCGAAGCAGTAAATACAGCATGTATATTAATCAACAAGTGCCCCTCAACTGCTATTGAGAACAAAGTTCCAGATGAAGTGTGGTTTGGGAAGTCTACTGGATACAACTATCTAAGGGTGTTTGGATGCAGGTCATATGTTCACTTAAAGCAGGATAAGCTGCAGCCTAGAGCACTCAAATGTGTTTTGATTGGATATCCCAAAGGAGTGAAGGGCTACAAGCTTTGGTGCACTGAAAGTGGAAATCAAAAGGTACTAATCTCTAGAGATGTTGTGTTCAGGGAGCATGAGATGCCATACTTGAGTGATAAAGAAGATGGGAATGAATCTGCAAAAGTTGAGGTGGAGACTTGGGATGATTTCAATGTACATACTGATGAGGATGAGCATGTTGTTACTGATCCAGAACAGGAAGATGGTGATGATTTGAGGGACTATCTGCTGGCAAGAGATAGGGTGAGGAGAAACATAACACCACCAAATAAATTTGGCAATGCAGACATGATCTACTATGCTCTTAATGTTGCAGAGAATGTAGAGTGTAGTGAACCTGGAAATTATAAGGAAGCAGTGTCTTGTGCAGATAAGACCAAATGGGTGGAGGCTATGGATGAGGAATTGAGCTCACTTGAGAAGAATAACACCTGGAATCTGGTAGATAGGCCTAAATCACAGAAGCTTATCAGTTGCAAATGGATCTACAAGAAGAAAATAGAGATGACTGATAGGGAAAGGATAAGATACAAGGCCAGATTGGTTGCAAGGGGCTTTACTCAGAGAGAAGGAGTAGACTTTAATGAGGTATTTTCCCCTGTTGTGAAACACTGCTCAATTAGAATACTACTTGCATTGGTCACAAAATTGGACATGGAGCTTCATCAACTGGATGTCAAAATAGCATTTCTTCATGGGGATTTGAAAGAAACTATCTACATGGTTCAACCTGAAGGTCTGAATGCAGGAGATGCTAAAGACAAGGTATGCTTGCTTAAAAAGTCTCTTTATGGTTTAAAGCAAAGCTCAAGGCAGTGGTACTTGAAATTTGATGAACATGTAGTTAAGGTTGGATTCACTAGATCTCTGTATGATAGTTGTGTGTATCTCAAGAGAGTGAATGGGTCTGTTATAGCATATTTACTGCTGTATGTTGATGATATGTTGGTGGCAAGTAGTAGTCTATCTGAGGTGGAGAAAGTTAAAGCAGATTTGAGTTCTGAATTCGACATGAAGGATCTTGGGCCTGCCAAGAGAATACTTGGTGTTGATATTCATAGGATTAGGGAAAAAGGTGTGTTGTGGCTCACACAACATGGATATATACTTAAGGTTTTGAGGAGATTTAGGATGCATGAGTCAAAGGAAGTTTCTGTCCCTTTAGCTCAACATTTTAAACTCAGTGTGAATCAAGGGCCTAAGGATGATAAGGAGTTGAAGGAAATGAGTGCAGTGCCTTATGCTAATGCTATAGGCAGTGTGATGTACACTATGGTTTGCACAAGACCTGATGTTGCTCATGCAATCACTGTTGCAAGTAGATACATGGTCAATCCTGGTAAGCAACATTGGGAAGCTTTAAAGTACATTCTGAGGTACTTGAAAGGCAGCTCAAATGTTGGAATTTTATACAAGAAGGAAGTGGATTCTTCAAAGGAAATATTAGTTGGGTTTGTGGAATCAGATTTTGCATCAAATCTGGACACAAGGAAGTCACAGACTGGTTGGATATTCACACTCTTTGGATCTGCTATCAGTTGGAAATCATGCTTGCAATCTGTTGTAGCTCTGTCTACCACTGAAGCAGAGTATTTGGCTGTTACTGAGGCAGTGAAGGAAGGGATTTGGTTGAAGGGAATTCTTGCTGAATTTGGTATGATGCAGGAATCTTTTCCAATACAGTGTGATAATCAGAGTGCTCTCCAATTGGCTAAGCATCAAGTTTTTCATGAAAGGTCGAAGCATATAGATGTTAGGCCACATTTTGTGAGAGATGAAGTTGAGAAGGGAGTGGTTTCAATGGTGAAAGTGTCTACAGAAGACAATGTTGCAGACATGCTTACTAAAGCATTACCATCTACTAAGTTCAAGCATTGCTTGAATTTGGTGGGGTTGGATTCTCTGTGAAGGAGGATATGATGGAGGAGAAGAGTGAAGCTGAATCTATGAGTTGATAGTCAAGGTGGAGATTGTTAAGTTTGTGTGACAAATCAACTCTTGCCATGTGCATGAAGAGGGTGATGTGGCAGCTGACATGGAAGTAGTTAGTTAGGATTGTAACTAACTCATGCATGCTTGCTGCACAAGCTAGCTTATCGATGGGGGACCACTGATTGTGAGCCGTTGGATTGCAGCTACGGTGTAGATGGATTGAGGCGGTTACATAGCTTAGATCTGGATCCATAGGTGCACAGATTTGAATTCAGTTTTGCTGCAGAGAGCGATCAAGAGAGAGAGAGAAGTGTGTGTTCTAGTTAGGGTTCTTAGCTAGAGTTTCTGCATGTTTTTATGCAGTGATTTTCTTTCTTTCAGTTGCTGTAATTCTGGTGATGTTGATTCATAGTGAAAGCAGATCTCTTCTTCTCCCGTGGATGTAGGTACTTGCTACCGAACCACGTAAATCCAGGCTCGTTTCGATTTCGTTTCTTCGTTCTTTGCGTAGTGTTTTCGATTCCAAACGTGAGAGTTAGATCGTGAGTTTCGATTCTCAACAGAAGGATTTGGAGGGATGTCAAGGTACAGATGAAGGACGGAAGCTCACCATTCAATTGATTGGAACCTAGGTGCAAGATCACTACATTTGATAGATTTCCAATGGTTGATGGTATTGGACCTAAATGTACGAGTCGAAGTTTCTCAGTAGTAATTCGTAAAAGAAAAAATAATAAATGAAAAAATAAAGCACTTGGTATATCATGAACTTGCTACTCCCCCGTCTCACTAATAATTAGGAGACCTTTTTTCCGGCAGGATAATTAAGATGGATGTGAAGACAGTGTGTTAAAGTGATAGGTTGTGAGTTAAAGTGATGTATCTGAATTTTATTACTCCCTCCGTTCTTTTTAAGATGAGTCATTTCTTTTTGACAATTCTGACACGCTTTTCCACGCTCATTGATGATGGGGATTAAAGGCAAAAACTTGTATGTGGCCGGCCGCACCATGCGGCCGGATCCACTTGACCCGCCCGGCCCGCCAACCCGACCCGGCCCGGCCCAACTGTGGTCAACCCGACCCGGTTGACTCAATTTCGGGTCGGGTCAACCCGACCCGGTCCGTGTTGACCCGACTCGTTTAAGTAAAGTGTCAATCTTTGTTAATAAAAGTGCTAATCTTTATGAACAAAAGTATCAATCTTATAAATAAAAATTTATACGTAATTTGTATGTATGTAGTAATTTTAAAATTACTTTATAGGGTTCATATATCAATTTAGGGTTTTATAATTATTGTTTAGTATTTAACTTCAATTTTATAATGTTGAATATGGATTATAAATTGAAACTTAGGATATATAATTCTCTAGCAAAAGTGACAATCTTAATGAATAAAAGTGCCAATTGTTCTGAATGAAAGTGCCAATCTATTTGATATCGATTTTTTTTTTTTTTAATCGACTTGTTATTATAATGTTTTGATATTATGGTTTATATTATTATTATTATTATTATTATTATTATTATTATTATTATTATTATTATTATTATTATTATTATTATTATTATTATTATTATTATTATTATTATTATTATTATTATTATTATTTATTTCCATGAGACTTAATTTGGATATGAAATTAGTCATATGAAGATGGAGGATGGAAGCTCACCACTTAATACGTTGGAAGAGAGGTCTAAGTTTATTAAATTTGAAAAATTCTCAATGGTAGATAGTATTGAACAAGAGAGTCGGAGAAAATAGACTCTATTAAATATAAAGTGAGACAACATAAATGAGACGGAGTCGGAGTGAATACTATTTTACTTTTTAAAGCTAATCTTAGAGACTCATGGAGAAGGAGGATGGAAGCTCACCACTCAATCTGTTGAATGATAGGCGTAAGACCACCAAATTTAATAGTTTCCAAATGATAGAGGGTATTGGACCTAAGATTGAACAAATCTTCGTATGAATTAATACATAAAATATTCAACTATAAAAATTGCAATATATACTGCAAGGAGAAATGATATGCTAGTCACCTTACAATGAACACTTATGTCGAAGGTACCCATGAAAGTATTCACCATAAGGTGATTAGCATATCATCTCTCATACTGCAGTGACCAACTCAAGTGATGGTTGTGGAGTTGAAGAAGGAGGAGGGACGAAGCTCACCATTTAGATTGTTGTCAGAGAGAGATAGATTCCCAATACTAGATGTTATTGGACCTGTAAATTGATGAAACCTTCAAACAAATTAATTTAATACTCCAGCAAATACCAAATGCATTATGCATGTTAGGAAAATGAAAACCTGAACTATCGTTAAAAGTATTCCCTCCGTGCATAATTTTTAATCTGTTAGATGAGACTTGTTACATGCATGATGCTTAATTATTAAAAGAATTTACCCGTTAAAGAATTGTTGTTGATGTATATATATTGTAGTGTTGCCTTGTTCCCAATTTCCGAAGGCAATGCTCCGCTTATACGCATGTGGTTTAACTCAAAAAATATGGCTGGCGGTAGAGGGCCCCACAACTTGTTCAAACTCAAGCCCAACCCTTGTAAGTTACGAAGACGGTGAATCTCTTGTGGAATAACTCCTGCAAAATTATATACTCCTATAAAAGAATTTGATACACGTACTCAAGGCAGGAATAATGTATACTTAATTAATTACCTGTTATATTGTTCCCACGAAGGTCTAATATCTTAAGCCATGTGATGTTCCCGATTTCTCTGGGCACTTCTCCAACAAAGCTGTTCACTGCCAAGGAAAGTCTCTCAAGCAGCGAACATTGCTCCAAACTCGAAGGTATTTCTCCCTTCAATTCGTTTTCGGATAGACGAAGTACTTTGAGTGCTTGCAGCTTATCGTGCTTGCAGATGTCCTTTGGTAGCCCACCCGATAAGCTGTTATTGTTTAAAACAATAGATTCGAGCAACGTCATATTAAAAACGGAGAGAGGAATAGGACCATCAAGGAAGTTGGAACTCAAATCAAGAGAGACAAGAGAAGAAAGGTTCCCGATTTCCGGAGGGATTCTGCCTATGACTTCTGTGCTCGAGATATTCAATCCAGTTACCCTACTGTAACTCGAATCGCAAGTAACTCCGAACCAATTGCAAACGGAGGTTTGAGCAGTCCAATTGTTTTTTATCAAATTATGAGGATCGGAGGTGATGAGGGATTTGAAGGCAAGAAGGGAAGACTCGTCCCATTTTATTTGACTAGTAATTACACAAGAAAACATGAATGTGAATATGAATATGGTGATGAGTAGCGATGATGGGGGAAATAATCTCTCCATAGCTGCTAATCGAGGAAACAAGGGGCCTAACTAATCCCTTATATATACATATTCAACATGCGAATTAAGTGTTCTCAAGTCAAGCCAAGTCAATATACCCGTTACGGTAACTCTTAATGTGTTCATCGCTGACGTGGTAGTGTTAGGATTATCTATTGGAAATTATAATATGAACTAGTAGATTCTCAAATATGAATTAATAAATTCTCACCATCTCTACAAGTTTGAGATTTTAGATGAGACGAAATTATATCATTTATACTAACTTTAACGCTTTAGCCTATTGTTTATAATAGTACCCCTCTATTTCTTTTAAAATGACCGCTTTCTTTGGACACGGTTATTAATAAAATTGAGATTTATTGTACAGTAATGGTGTGGTGGCCTACATACTTTAAATGAGGTTTAGTGTATAAAGGTTATATTATGGGCTAATGAGGGAGTGCACATGGGTTGTTGGGCCAAAATAGAAAACTGGTCGTTTCAAATAACATACCTCAAAATGAAAAACGTAGTCATTTCAAAAGAAACAGAAACATTATACATTTAGTCCTAATATTTACAACGATATAATTTAAAACACATTCTAGTGGCAAAATGCCCTTCTCTCCAACTAAAGAATCGGGGTTTGAGATACATTGTTTGCGTGCGTGGATGCGAGTCAAACTAGACGGCCATAAATATTAGTCAAACTAGACAACTCAATTAATCCTTTATTTGACTGACTAATGAAATTCTAACATAAAAACAAAATTTAAAACCTTTAATTAATGTAACGTTCTAACATAAAAACAAAATTTAAAACCTTTAATTAATGTAACGAATCTTGAACGTTTACCCGAACGATGCTCGGCAAAAACAGTTGATAGTCTGCAACTTGAAGTTTTGATTAAAATATTTTGAATGTGATATCAAAATTATATGTAACCACCACCATTAGGGCTGCAAACGAGCCGAACCTGATCGAGTATCAGTTTGCTCGGGTTCGGCTCGTTTAGTATTTGATAGGCTCGGGCTCGGGTTCGAGTTCGATTCGAGCTTTAAATCCGGGCTCGAGCTCGGCTCGGGTTAAAAATTTTGAGCTCGAATTCGGCTCGAGTTCGGCTCGTGCTCGGTTCGGACTTGAGCTCGAATTTGGCTTGTGAAAAGCTCGATTCCGAGCTCGTTTAAAAAACATGATATAAGCATATTTAATATTTTCTTTTAAAACTTCAAATGAACTTAAATTCAAATGAATTCATCAAAAAAAAATACATCTAATGAAATTCATCCAAAACATAAAACATAATCCAAAAAGAACAAAACATATTTTACAAAATGGCATTTTCAAATGCTAATCTAAAGAAGTTCATAGAAAATAAAAACATAATATTCAAAAAGTAGTTTAATATCCAAAAGTTGAAGGAGGCTTAATTATGGTATAGTCCTTAATTAGTTTTGATTGTGATTTGAAATTAATTTTAACTTATTAACATTTGACAATAGTTCAAATCCTCTTACCTACAATTTTTTATACATAAATGCTAAAGCTCGTTTACAGGCTCGATTAGAGGTTCGATTAAGAGTTCGCGAGTAGGCTCGCGAACATGTTCGATTAATATACGAGCCGAACACGTTCGCGAGCAAAACGAGCCGAACACCTTACTGCTCGAGTTCAGCTCGTTAAGTTAACCGAGCTCGAATTCAGGCTCGAAGCTCGGCTCGTTTGTTAACGAGTTCAAGCTCGAACGAGCTTTTACCGAATCGAGCACCGAATAAGTCTCGAGTAGCTCGGCTCGTTTGCAGCCCTAACCACCATTATTATTATTATTATTATTATTATTATTATTATTATTATTATTATTATTATTATTATTATTATTATTATTATTATTATTATTATTATTATTATTATTATTGAAACTAAACATTTTGGAAGGTTATTATTAGATGTCTAAAATGTATGGTTTGCCATCATGATGTAAGTTTATTCTGTAGGATCCAAATAAGTTACTTTTATCATATAATTTACTAAACTCGTAATTTTATGTCATTAATATTTTGGTAGTACTGTATACATTAGTAATTTATCATTTTATCTCATTGTTGGGAGCATGATCAAATTTGTTAATTCAACAAAGTAATATATAAGTTGAGAGATAGAGTGCTATTATAAAATTTGCACAACTTCAATTCTGTTCAATATTTGTTTACACTTTACACCAAGAACATGTTACATTTTTTTATTACTGTTAAATATTTTTCCATCTCATTTCAATTAATTGGCTTAGGAGTGAGGTATAACACAAAAAGGCTACCAAATGAAATGCACATGTTAAGAGAGAATATTACACTAATTATAAATTTTTTTTTGTTAGTAACTCCTGAAATTCCACCATTTTGACCATTAGTTGAAGTATACTTTACTGACAGATAATTTCACTTGATGATACATCCAATTCTTAAATCTTGATATATTGACTAAAAATTTAATTTATACTTAAATGCATAGCCAAAATTTAGATTAAAATCACATTTATTATGATTTCTTTTCTTTCTTTTTTTTTGTTTCCAAGACATTCATATTTGATACCATCAATGTAGTCGAAGTTTATTGTCCATATATAATTTTCAGGATATGGGAGATTATATACGCGGGGGGAGAGATAAAGATATATTATATATATGTGGAATAAATTAAAGGATGTCAAAATTTAAATGAAAAATTGGATTTAATCGAGATTTGAGATTGAAAGAGGAGGCGAATGATGAACGTAGCTCAAAAATTTTCTTTCCACTAGCCTCAGTTGATCTTGACTGGGTTTAAGTGAAGATATTTTCAGCTTTAAATTGGACTCCGGTTTGGTTGAGGCCTTCGTCATTGCCGCAAAAGAATCTTCTCCGGCTTCCAAGACAAGAAGTATAGGAGTCACAAGCGTCGTGCTTGAATGGGTACAAACGCGTTGGTATAGTGCAAGGGTCATGATTCTAAGCTCCTTGATTGCGTACATTGATGTTGGAGGCATAAGGTTGCAATTTGGCCAGTCCACTAATGAACAAATTCTTACTGCATTATGCTTCCTAGTGAAAATAGAAACAGTGAGGGGAAAAGTTTAGGCATTTGAAATTTTATAGGCATGTAAGCATCAGATGATCATATTATGAAAAATCATGTTTCTTCTCATCAGATTATGAATGTAGGCACTTTAAAGTGCCTACATTCAGATCACCTTGTGTCTCCACAACGAAAATTTCACCCTCCATGAACAAAAGAGGGTGTGCAAAAATCAAAGAGATTAAAATCCGGAAGAATATAATCTATGGAAAAGACACGCGTCTATACATTGTTCACCATAATCAAGAGATCCTCGTATCTGAACATTATTGAAAGTGCTAGTTTGTGCAAAAACTAAAAACGATCTTAATTCTGTTCTTAGATGCAATAACAGAAAAGCAGTAAAGAACACAGAAACTTGGTAACCCAGTTCGGTGATAACGCACCTACGTCTGGGGGACAATATCCGAGAGATTCAATCCACTATAAGTAGTAGAGAGACTTACAGGACATTACACCAAGGACTCCACCTTATGTCACCTATTCGTCTCGATTACAACTCCCTTACAATGAGATCGAATACAACTACGAGATGAACTCGTATAGTGATAAAACACTAGAATGGTTCTAAGCAACACGCTTAGATAAATCTGAACAAAGCCAGGGAAGCTTGTCCAGTACACACGCTCGCTCAAAACAAACTCTTGCAAAACACACGTTGCAAGAACACCAAAAAAATCACACACAAAAATATTCAAGAGCGGCAGAGCGTGTCTAGGGTTTTCCTTAGTATATATACTCAGCACAGGAAACCCTAGAAGATCTTCAAGCTGATCTTCTGTGCATGGAAACTTTCGATGCAGATATAATCTTCCATCTTCGAATATATATATATAATAATATACATATATATAATTCTTGATTCATGCATTAATCCAGTCAGCAACGCAGCAGAAGTCTTGAAAATAAAATCGCCAACACAAATTTGAGATGCATGCAACACATGCACTAACAATCTCCCCATTTGGCATTTTCAAACACAGCATGAATTGCATGAATCAACTCACTGCAGAAGATTAGCAAAAACAGGAGCAGATAGAAGTACTCACACAACAACACAGTACTTCATAAACAGATCAGATCATGAACTATGCTCCCCCTCAAACCAATATCCATATCTTGACAAGAACAGTGGCAAGGAGCTCACCCACACTACCAAACTGTTCACAAGATACACAAACACAAAACATATTTTGAAAAATGGTGGCAAGGAGCTCACCCACACTACCAAACCATTCTCAAAATCACACAACCAAACTGCAAACAACCAGATAGCACACAGCAACAACAGCTTCATTTTCCATACTAGATCATAAACAAGAAACCCAGCAAGGAACATAATCAAACAGCAGGAACCAACTTCCTACCATTACTATTACAGGCCATAAATCCAGAATTCAGAATTCCACCAACACAGAACCAAGAGAACCAGAAATCCAGAAGACCAAAGTATCAACCTACTTACTATTACATACCAGTAAGTAGAATAATCCAAAAACCAGAGATAGATAACAAAGAGAGAGAGATCATACACATTCTTTCTTCTGACTGTTACTCCCCCTCAATTCATGCTACATGCCAAAGAGTTCCTGAGTTGGTTTGCTGGAAATCTCTACACCAGCATCAGCACCACCATCAACTTCCTCAGTGCGCTCAACCTCCACTGTGCGCTCCTCAGCATCCTCATTTGCAGACATAAAAACAGAGTCCTCCCTAGCAGACTCAGTAGTAGCAGCAGGAACCTCTCCACCAGTCTGCACAGCTGGCTCTTCATCATCAATATGGATGGATTCATCCACGTCTTCAGATATATCATCAATAGGAGGAGCATCAGCAGCTTTTTCTGCAGGAGTCAACCTAGATGGACCTGCAACATTCACATCAGAGGGAGCCTTGGTAGAGAAACCAGCATCCTCAACTTCCTCTAAAGAGGAGAATCAATCTCATCATCAACAGCTGGCAAGGCCTCAAGCATCGATTGCACAAGCTGCCTCTGAAGACTAATGGGATTCATTATTTTGTGGAGGGACACCGACTGAGCTGTCAGTCCCTCTCTCTGCTTTTTGACAGTAGCAGCATCAAACACAGCAGCAGTCTTCTTGGAGGATTTGGTAGGGCCTTTCTTAGTTTGCTTAGCAGAACCATTCTTGGTAGGCTTAGGAGCACTTGCCTTGGCAGATTTTGAAGCACCCTTAGAATGCTTCCTGGTATACTTCTTGGAGAACCTTGAAGAAGGTCTCCCTTCACCATCTAGAGCATCATTGTGATCACTTCCAACCTCAGCATCATCCTCATCAGACATATCCATACCATGCTCAAACTCATTGTCGGCTACAAAATCATCATCCAAATTAACTCCATGGACAGGCTTGAGGAGCTTAGAGCTGAACCTCATTGCTTTGAGCTTCACAGGCTTCGAATCTGACCTCCTAGATGGCACTCCCTGTGATTTTAAAATCCTTCCAATCAATCCAGGAAAATACATTCTCTTCATCTTGCCAATGTACTTGATGAAAGAGCAGATCTTCTCAAAAATCAGCTGACCCATATCAATGTCCAACCATTTTCCTATAGCATAGAGCAAAGTGCCCTCTCTTCTGCTCACTGAATCCCTATGGCAGGTAGGAGTCCAGTTTCTCACAGCTATGCTGTGCAGATTTGCATACTTGGATTGCAACTTGATGGCGTGGTTCAAGTGTTGATCATTTGGCCACTTCACAATATGACCTTGTGTCAATTAAGCATCAACATCATCAAAATTCAGATCCCATAAAGCATCTTCAATCACGGGCTCTCTTCCTAAAGCCCTCTCAATGACATCAGGGCTAAAATCTATCATCCTACCCCGCACAAACACTTTGTGAAAATCTGGGGATTTATCATCAATAACACTTTCCCCCAGATTTGCATAGAACTCTCTAATCTGTTCAGGGATATAAGTGTGACCTCTCAACACAGCCTGCAGAAGATTTGCTTCCTTCAACCATTCATAAATCTCCCCTCTATGAAGATAATGTTCAGTGACAAATCTGTCATCAAGAAAGTGTATGTGCTGGAAATACTCCCACCTCATATACTCATAGATAGACCTATGAGTGTTCGGGTCAAACTTTCCAACAATATCCGCTTCAAAAGCATCTTCAGAGTCAGAGGGGGAAGGAATATCATACCCATCAGCACAAAAGCTGTCCAGAGCTTCCTTTTGAGCAGCTGTGAGCTTGGTGCGAACAGCGGGAGCCTTCACTCTCCCTTTTCCCTTGGTAGCTTTGGCAGTAGCCCCTTTTGCAGTACGAGGAGACCTTGCGACTTGATAGCATCGTCCAGCATCTTCTGAACAGCCGCACGAGTGCGCGCTCGAGAGGGAACATCAAACATATTCCCTTTTTCTTTAACGACTCTCTTAGCCACCCTCTCCGCACCTTCTTCAAGATCCTCAGTGGGCTCTTCAGACTGAGCCACTCTCTTGTCGCCACCTTTCTTCCTATTATCTTTCACGGCAACTTTCTTCTTCCTCTCAACAAATTTCCCAGAGAAAGACTTCTTAGGGTTCGAGGTTTTTCTGACATTCCTCGAAGCAAGTTGAATGGGAGGATCAGCGATAAGAACCCGCTTGCTATGGACGCGACGTCCTCCTCTACTTCCATTCTCCCCATCATCGGAGAAATCACCAAACTCGGGGTCCATCTCCCGAATCTTTTCTTCAGCCGTGGCAGACCCACGCTTTCTCTTGGAAGAATCAAACCCTTTTCTCTGGCTAGTTACGAACAACGGGCAGAGCTTCTCGCCCAGAGGGTCCATAGAGGACTCACTCGAAGAGTTATTTAGAGACATGATTGCAGTAGCAAGAAACTTGAATTCACGCAGAGAAGTAGAGAGGGAGTTAGGGTTACTGGTACACAGAGGAATGAGAGAAATAAACTCCCTCCTCACAATGTTTAAATAAATACCTGTCAGATTCCACTTACTTTCTGACAGTTGTAACTGATCCACTCGCCATGCTTCAGTAGCCCATATAAGTGCCAAAATTAAGAGCAGATGCTCTTTGTGCACTGTTTCAACACCAATAGTCAAGTTGCAACACTGCAACTTGAAATATAACCAGAATACCAAGGCGATCATATCACCACTATAACCCTCCGAGAAAATAGCAAAGACATCATCTCCCATAAGCATATAAGAAATTCAAGAAAACTAGAAAATAAATTTATGGTACATATATACACTAACCTTCCACAGCTCAAGAACGGTTAGTCATAAGATACAGAGCCCAAGGGAGGCTCTCAGAAGCTCAAATCTAGCAGTGTCAAGAGCTTTAGTGAAGATATCAGCCAACTGATGTTCAGTGTGAACATGCTCAATCTTCAAAGTACCTTCCTCCACTAATTCTCTCAAGTAATGGTATCTTACATCAATATGCATAGTCTTGGAGAACTGAACTGGATTCTTAGCTATATTGATAGCACTCTCATTGTCACATAGAATATGAATGACATCTTGCTTATAGCCATAATCTGCCAGCATCTTCTTCATCCACACAAGCTGAGTGCAGCAACTACTGGCAGCAATATATTCTGCCTCTGCAGTAGACAATGAAACCCCAACTTGTTTCTTGTTGTACCAAGAAATGAGATTGCTTCCAAGATAGAAGCATCCACCAAAGGTGCTTTTCCTATCCACCATGGAACCAGCATAATCTGCATCACAATAACCATGCAGCTGAATTGATGTGTTGTTAGAGAACCAAAGACCAATATCAGCTGTCCCTTTGATGTATTTAATTATATTCTTGACAGCATTCAAGTGACTCTCCTTTGGATCAGCCTAAAACCTAGCACAAACACCAACACTGTGACATATGTCAGGTCTGCTGGAGGTGAGATACAACAGACTTCCTATCATACTTCTATAAAGAGTATGATCGACAGAAGCACCTTCTGGATCCTTGTGCAGTTTCACTGTAGTACTCATTGGAGCTCTTTTGGGCTTAGCATTCTCCAGCCCAAACCTCTTAACCAGATTTCTGGCATAGGTACTTTGAGTAACAAAGAATCCTTCCTTTGATTGCTTAACCTAAAGACCAAGGAACAGATTCACATCACCAAACATACTCATGTCGAACTCTTCCTTCATTAGCTTCACAAACTCATTCACCAGCTTCTTTGATTTAGACCCAAATAGAAGATCATCAACATAGATCTGCACTAGGAGCACATCAGAATTCTCTTTCTTCACAAATAGAGTTTTATCTGCACTTCCTCTCTTGTAGCCTTTCAGTAGCAGATATTCAGACAGCCTATCATTCCAAGCACGAGGTGCTTGCTTCAGACCATACAGAGCCATTTGCAGTCTGTACACATGGTTTGGAAATTCAGGATTTTCAAATCCTTTTGGCTGCCTAACATATACCTCCTCCTTGAGAATGCCATTTAAGAAAGCACTCTTAACATCCATCTGATACAGTTTGAAATTCAGATGACAAGCAATTCCAAGCAACAGTCTGACAGACTCCATCCTTGCCACAGGGGCAAAAGTCTCATCAAAATCCACTCCTTCAACTTGAGTATATCCCTGAGCTACCAACCTTGCCTTGTTCTTGACTATATTTCCATTCTCATCAGTCTTGTTGCGATACACCCACTTTGTACCAATGATATTTGCATGGTTCTGGACACAAGTACCATACTTTGCATCTATCAAACTGTATAAGTTCCTCCTGCATGGCAGCGAGCAATCCAATTCTCATCAGTAAGAGCCTGCTTGATGTTCTTCGGCTCTATCTTGGAGGTAAAACAGACATGAGCCACATTTGACAACATTCTGGCATAATCCTGTTTCTTTCCTCTTGTCTTCATACCATCATTCAGACTTCCAATAACATCATTTACTGAATGATTCTTGTGAACTTGAGTTAATTTCTCTTTTTCAGGCTCATTCACTTCAGCCTCTTCTTCATTGTCCTGCTCCTCTGCAGATTCTGTCACACCTTTAGGATCAGATCTAGAGACATTTTCTGGAATCCTAGCAACAACATTCTCAGCATCACCAATCATAGATATGTCGAACCCTCTTTCATCATCAAACCTAACATTCACAGATTCAATGACTGTCTCAGTTTTGCTGCTGAAAACTCTGAAAGCTCTACTGTTAACAGAGTATCCAAGGAAGATTCCTTTAATGCCACGATCATCCAGCTTCTTGTTCTGATCTCTATCATTTAGAACGTAGCATGTACTCCCAACGATGTGAAAGTGTTTCACATTCGGCTTCTTTCCTCTCCAAATTTCATATGGAGTAATAGTCATCTTTGGTCTGACATAGATCCTATTTGAGATATAACAAGTTGTACTCATTGCTTCTACCCAAAACCTTGCTGGAACTTGTTTAGCCTTCATCATAGTCCTCACCATTCCTTGAAGAACTCTGTTCTTCCTCTCCACAACACCATTCTGCTCAGGAGTGATTGGTGCAGAGAACTGATGCACAATACCTTCCAAAGCGCAGAATCCTTCAAATAAGATATTGTTAAACTCCCTTCCATGATCACTTCTAATACGCTTGACATGCTTATCCTTTTCTCTAGTAACTCTTTTATGCAACCTTTTGAAAGCCTCAAAAGCTTCAGACTTCTCTCTCAAGAAATCCACCCAAGCATACCTAGAGAAATCATCCACAATCACTAAAACATACTTCTTCTTCCCAAGACTCTCGGTCTGCATTGGCCCCATCAAATCCATATGGAGCAGATCAAGAATGTTGCTTGTAGTAACAACAGACACCGCCTTGTGAGTGGCATGAATTTGCTTCCCACTCATGCATGGACCACACTGGCCTTCATGATCCAAGCTCAGCTTTGGCAGACCAATAATAACATCATAGTTCATCAAGGTCTTCATATGCCTGAAACTAGGATGGCCTAGTCTTTGATGCCATATCTGGAATTCACTCATCTTGGCACTGAAATTCTTGAGATTGTTCTCAACCTGATAGCAACTGTCAGCAGATCTCTTGCCAATCAAGTACACCTTCTGATTCTCATATACAGTGCATGTGCTTTTATCAAATCTGACATCCATTCCTTGGTCACAAAGCTGACTTATACTCACCAGATTCGCCTTAAGTTGATCCACCAAGAACACATTCTTAAGCCTGGGCATCCCACAGACAGCTAAATCACCACATCCAAGAACTGGAACCTTAACACCATCAGCAAAGGTTACTGTTTGACCATTGACAGGTTTAATGTTGGTCAAACTCTCTCTTTTTCCAGTCATATGTCTGGAGCAGCCACTATCAAAATACCATGTATTTTCAGTCTCAGCTAGAAGAGCAGTATGAGCTGCATATCCTCTGTAAGGACCTATGTAAGGACCTCTTCCTCCATAGATTCCAGGAGCATTTCCATAAATTCCTGGCACTCTGTGATATGAGTTGTATCCAGGATGATCTGGAAAAGGTCTTCTAGCCATTCTGAGCTGATCCTCTTGCAGCTTCTTACAGTGAGGCCTGATGTGTCCAGGAATCTAACAGTGATGGCACACTTGTGAACTAATTTGCTGAGAAGATCTTGAATCTGTTCCCCAATCTCCATGCTGATATCCTTGAGGAACAGAGGGATAAGCTTTAGCCCGAGTACGAGGTTGTTTCTGCTTTTCTTTTCCTCCATCAAAGCCCAGACCAGACTTGTCCTTATCAGTCTTTCCACCAATTTTGAGAATCTCATCAAGTTTGGCTGTTCCAGCAGTCATCATTTTCATCAGCTTAACCAAATGATTCACATCACTTGATTGTTCAGCTTCTTCATCTTTAGAGGAACTTGCTTGCTTCTCTAGTTGATCCAGTCTTAAGATTAACTTGTCTCTTTCTTCCTTCGCCTGAATTAACTCTTCAGTGAGGGATTGATTCATCTCAGCAACAATGAGACACTTGTCATACATTTCCTTGTATGCAGTCTCAATCTGACCTTCAACATTATCCTCTGTGTCTTCTTCTTCATCTCCATCAAACACACTATCAACCTTCTCATCAGATTGAATATTATCAACTTTGGCTGCATAGGCTTTGTTGGGACCCTCAGGAAACACATTGTCTTCAACTCCCGAGTCATCACATTCTTCATTGTCACTATGTGTGGCAACATAAGTGATTGGTGTTTATTTGTTAGGTTTTTCGTTGCGTTTTCGTGTTCGTTTTCATTATGTTTTTGTGTCTTTTAGTGTGTCTTTTGGCTATGATTGTTTGTTTGGAGCTTTGAGTATCGTAGGAGCAAAAGGTGAGAAATTGGAAGAAAACGGGACGAAAAGTGCATGAAGAGAAGGAAAGGCCGTGAGAGACCAGTGTCTGATCTGGACGAGCGTCCAGATGTTCTCTAGCATTTGGACGAGCGTCCAGTATTTGGACGAGCGTCCAGATTTTCTCTAGCATTTGGACGAGCGTCCAAACACGTGCGAAGCAGTTATCCAGCAGCTCATCTGGACGACCGTCCAGATTTCACTCCACAATCTGGACGATCGTCCAAAAGTCGGCGCCCAGCTGTTCTTTCCTTATTTATCTAGGTTTTTACCTAGTATATATATATGATCCCTTGTGCACGAATTATCATCATCTTAGACATCTTTTTAGCTCTAGTTTTCAGCACTTAAATACTTTATAGCTTTTATTGTTCGGATCCGGATTCGTTCTTCGTTTATTTCAATTTAATTCAAGGCGTTTATTTAATTCAAGTTCTTCGTTCTTCGTCTCAATTTTCGTAAGTTCTTTAATTGCTTTCGTTCACTTGTTTTAATTGCTTGCTTTCGTTCTAGATTCGTTTTCTTAATTGCTTCGTTTAAATTCCTTAAGTTTAACTTTGTTGCTTCGATTTTTAGTTTTAAGTTTAGATTCGTTTTTCTTGCTTTCTATTCTCTTTCGTTTTTCAAAGTTTTCAAGTTAGATTAATTTGCTTTTAATTTCCAGATTTCAATTCATCATGTCTAGGTTTATTTATGCATCTTTCTTTGCTTACTTTTCCTTCGTTGCTTTCGATATTGCTTTCCTTTCGATTTTTGCCTAGGTAGATTTAATTGCTTTCTTCTAGTTTAATTCTTAGATTTATTTCTTGAGTTCTAGATTAGTTATTTAATTGCTTTTATTTACTTGCTTTGATTTATTTTATTTGCCTAGGATTTAAAACAAAAACCCAAAAATATTATTTACTTGCTTTCTTAGTTTTAGGTTTACTACATAATTAATTGCCCTGTTAAGTTTTCCTTGAGATTCGATACTTTGGTTTTACTTGCTAGTGCTACGATAGGATTTCGTTCTATTGCGAACACTTTTTAGTGAAACAATAAGACTTCCCAGCTTTCTTTTTCAGGTTAGCACATTCTAGCTTGATGTGCCCATTTCCACCACACTCATGGCAGATAATAGGTGCCTTGTTTCCACTTCCAGCAGCACTATTTCCACTTCCAGCAGTGCTCTCCTCTTGACTTCTTTTTCCTCTGAACCTTTTCATAGCTTTGTTAAACTTCCTTGTGAGAAGAGCATATGACTCCAGAAGTTCTGCTTCATCACCAACACCCTTCTGAGAACTTTGATCAGCTGCAGCAACAAAAGCTATCTCCTTCTTCTTAGGAGCATCTTCATCACGCATCCCCATTTCAAACGTTCGGAGAGAACCAATCAACTCATCAAGAGTCATAGAAGTAAGATCTCTGGCTTCCTCAATAGCTGCAACTTTGAAGTCAAACCTTCTTGGGAGAGATCTCAAAACCTTAGCACACAGCTTCTCCTGTGACATCTTCTCACCAAGCATAAAGCACTCATTTGAAATGTTCTTCAGCTTAGCATGAAACTCAGATATAGTTTCATCCTCTCCCATTCTCAAAGCCTCAAACTTAGAAATCAACTGTTGGAGTCTTTGAGCCTTCACTCTGTTGTTCCCTTCATATGCGTTCTGCAGAGTATCCCAGGCTTCCTTAGCTGAAGTACATGTAGAAATTAAGTTGAAATTTTCCATATCAACAGATGACAGGATAGCATTCAGGGCCTTCTGATTCAATCCATACAGCAGGACATCATTGTCATCCCACTTCTCTCTCGGCTTCTTGTCACCTTCGGCATTTGCAGGATCAGTCCAACCACTTAGCACAGTACCCCACGCCTTCTCATCAACAGATCGAATATAAGAGGTGACTCTGACTTTCCAATGGCTGTAATTTTTTCCATCCAATATGGGTGGTCTGTTAACAGATCCTCCATCCTTCAATTCAGAAAGTCCATCTTAGTTTGCACAGCTTTAGCACACGAATCCCAGGATCTCCACAAATCCAAAACCTGCTCTGGTGCCAATTGAAAGTGCTAGTTTGTGCAAAAACTAAAAACGATCTTAATTGTGTTCTTAGATGCAATAACAGAAAAGCAGTAAAGAACACAGAAACTTGGTAACCCAGTTCGGTGATAACGCACCTACGTCTGGGGGACAATATCCGAGAGATTCAATCCACTATAAGTAGTAGAGAGACTTACAGGACATTACACCAAGGACTCCACCTTATGTCACCTATTCGTCTCGATTACAACTCCCTTACAATGAGATCGAATACAACTACGAGATGAACTCGTATAGTGATAAAACACTAGAATGGTTCTAAGCAACATGCTTAGATAAATCTGAACAAAGCCAGGGAAGCTTGTCCAGTACACACGCTCGCTCAAAACAAACTCTTGCAAAACACACGTTGCAAGAACACCAAAAAAATCACACACAAAAATATTCAAGAGCGGCAGAGCGTGTCTAGGGTTTTCCTTAGTATATATACTCAGCACAGGAAACCCTAGAAGATCTTCAAGCTGATCTTCTGTGCATGGAAACTTTCCATGCAGATATAATCTTCCATCTTCGAATATATATATAATAATATACATATATATAATTCTTGATTCATGCATTAATCCAGTCAGCAACGCAGCAGAAGTCTTGAAAATAAAATCGCCAACACAAATTTGAGATGCATGCAACACATGCACTAACAATTATATATGTTGACGGTGACGACACGTACGTACAGAAACGTTATTTGGATGATGTCTCATATTTCATTCAAACATGAGACATATTCCGATCAAAACGTCTCGAAACGTCACCGGCACCGAGCATGGAACCGTCAATGTGTCGTATATAGGTATTGTAAGGAAAGAATATATACATAACACCTCCTTACTCAAACGCTAATCGATTAAGAATCATGTGCTGTAATGATGTGGCAGAATAATGTTATACAAAGTACGAACACTGGATATGTCCTTTGGGAAAGAGTTTAATTTCCTTCCGCCATTTCACGAAAGAAATTTGGTTGTTTCATCTCCATTTGGTTCCATAGACGTAATAAAGGAAAGTAAATGAAACTCACTTTCTGTGAAAAGTTGCGTCCATTAACATATTTATAACTAACCATAATTCAATATTTTAAGTTGGTAAAACTATCAAAAAAAAAAAAAAAGCGTAGTAGTTTAGTTGCATGGAACGGATAAGTGCAGAGAAAGTTGTGTCTTTTTATAATTCGATATCATTTTTAATCTCTTAAAACTATTTATAAAAAGTAAATACAATAAAAGGTAGAAGTGAAAATACTAAAATACCTTGTATTCTGTTTTTATATATTTTATAGATATCGTATAAGAACTATATATTGTTTACATTTGTCGCATGGTGTCAATATGATCTAAAATAAATTATATCGCAAAACAAATTATGTCAAATTATTACTCACATTATATCTTAGTAGTATGCATGAGACATAAGGAATCATGTTTTTTCAGAAACTCTTTTTTCACTTTCTTCCTTCTTATTCTTCTGAAATTTTATTGAATCTGTCGGACTCGTATTTTTTTTTTTTTTTTTACCAAAAATTGTACTCCTATATTTTTAAAAAATTTCAAATACAATTAATATTGCAGAATTCAAGAAATCAAAACACCATCTTTTCAATGCTAAAAAAACACTCCAAATTACATAAGATTACATAGGATAATATAAATAAATGTTTATATTGAATGCCGCCGACTAACTAAAAATGAAGTAAAAAAAAAGAGAAAAAAAAAGCATAAAAAAGCAAACAAAGTTTTCGTTACTAATTTAAAAATGCGATCGATAAATTTCTCAACTACATGTATAAGTTAGTTTGCACATCATTTGCGGTTGCTTTTTTTTATGTCTTGTTCGATAAGAGCATCAACACATCTACATTAATTGAAATCCAAAAGGTATGATTTCAATCCTCTATGAAAGCTACCATGTGATTTTGGTGTACATAGATATATAAATACACATGATTGTTCTATTGCACATCATTTCTCCGTTCGACATGTAATGTGCAGCAAAATTAATATAACAGTAGGATATATACAATGGAAATTATTGACTTATATAGAAACATGCATTTATAGAGGCGAGAGGAAAATCTAAAAGAGTTATGTCTACTGTTAATGGATGTGTCTGTTCACAATTTCTAAAAATTAAACGAAGAAAAAACACGTATTCTACGTAAATTTTACCGGACAAAAATACATAAGGATATTGGAAGTGCAGTCACAAAATTAGCTTTTGTACTTTACCCATGCAATGCATGAACATATATTATTGGACGCAGGTAGATAAATTCAAATTGCTTTTTGTAGTTTCGTTGATTGCATAGTTATTCTTTTGGTCTTAGATCAGTGAAAGGGAAGAATAATATAAATATAGGAGAAGAAAGCAGAACAAGGAACTATAGAAGGTGACGATGGACTACTTCGGCGATGCGGAGGAGCAGAGCTGCGGAGTCACGGTGGCGATGGACGTCGACGACGTCGATTCGTCCTTAGACATCTTCGGCGAGGGTCCGGTTCTCGATTTCCACCACCTCGCCGATGTGGATTTCTTCAATTCCTTCCGGGACGATTTCGACGACAAAGACATCAACTAGCTTCTTCTACTCTACCGCGTGAATCTCTCTCCTCTTCTCTTTTTCTCTGAATTCAGTATTTTTTGGAAATATCATGTATCGATCGATCAATTCTAGGGTTTAGAGTATTGTTGTTTGGATTCGTGCCCTAATCTAGCTGTGAATGAAACTTTAGGGGAATTCCGTGGTAAATAATAATAATAATAATAATAATAATAATAATAATAATAATAATAATAATAATAATAATAATAATAATAATAATAATAATAATAATAATAATAATAATAATAATAATAATAATAATAATAATAATAATAATAATTTCGAGAATCGTGGTATACAATTTATGTATACTATTTAATTATGAATATAGTAGTATATTGTAAATGTTTCTCACACATGCAAGTAAATTAAATAGTAAGGAGTCAAAGACAAAGTGCAAGGCTTGCCCTTTTCTTTAACAAACTTAATTAAAAAAAACTTAAATTAACAAATAGGTGGCATCTAATCAAAGTGATTCAACAAATATTTAAAATTAAATTACATGCATGAATAAGTGTGTTTTTCTAATTTAAAAAATGTAAAATCAAAATTAACTAAAATTATTCACGCTTAATGATTAAATTATGTAGAGTACAGAGGATAATTTTGTAAATTTCATTTAACAAATTTGTTTAAATTTCATTAATTATATCGAAAAGTAACACCATTTGTTTGGAGAGTAGTCGCATCTCTTCCAAAAGGTTGCTATAAAATAATTTTCTTCCCAACAAAAAAAACATGTAGAAAACTCCTCATTTATATATATTGGCAGTTCAAGAAGACAAAGTATCTCCTCACTTTGACACTATTTTAATCAACACTAATTGACCAATCACGGGTTATCGATCCCTACTGCATATTCGTGGTAACCAAAACTTGATACTATTGTTTGTTTCAGATGGAAAGGGTTTTTTCTTTAGGCTTTTCATGAAGGGTGACAAATTGGTTTCAAGAATTGATTTTTATTTTTAGTCCCCCAGTGTCTTGCCGCTACAACTTCCGCTTCGCGCAAGATCAAAATTGAGAGGAGAAGGAGAAGGAGAAGAAACAATTTCTAACACAAAACATCGGATCCCGAAAATTCGAGTGTCGGGTTAAAACTCATACATGACATTCATACAGCCCCGTTAATATTAGTTTAGTGAACTAACATGTTTTATTTCCTAAGTTATTTATGATGTTCTAACTATTTTATTGATCAGCGATCGATGCCGCAACGTAAAGTCAAATGAGAATAAGAAGGTCTTCAAAGTAATGTACATACTTGGTGATGGAAAGTGTTACTGGTGCATGGAAGGATAAGGTATTCGCTGAAATTTGAAATCGTTGTGAAATTTGTATAGACCAACAATGGTGGTGATTGTGAAATTTGTTTTTCTAATGTTTTCTTTTGACATTTTTAATACTTCTAGCAATGTTTTAGTTGTTTATCTTCATGGCAAGAATATTTAGTGGCGTGATGTCAATGAGCTCAAGTCGTGGGAACAATCCACGTCATTCCTAATCATGCAAGTTATCACAAAGAGTTTGCTCAAAAATGTTTTTTGTTCTTTATTATTTTTTTAATATCTGCATATGTATGAAATTAATAAGTTGATACTGCAATTATTTGCTGATAAAGCATTATACATAATTAAAATGCTTAAATTTGAATCCGTGCATCGCACGGGCAAAATATTCTAGTTGTTATTTTAAATAAGGATGCTGACCATCTTCAATAAATTTAGTTGGACTACACGATAGAAGTCTAGAACTTAAGATATATATACAACAACAATGGAAAAAATATATAAATAAAAAGAATTTAAAGAGGCTAACACCAAATAAAAATAAACACATAATCCATTGATTCATGAAACTGAATTTGACCCATACATCATTGGCCATTAAACAACTTCTTCTTCTTCTTCTTCTTCTTCTTCTTCTTCTTCTTCTTCATCTTCTTCTTCTTCTTCTTCTTCTTCTTCTTCTTCTTCTTCTTCTTCTTCTTCTTCTTCTTTATACCATATGAGTTGTCGATTCATTGTCAGTTTGGAGAGTAATTCTGCAAATTCTTTTCCCCCATTGTTATGAATTTTTTTCTCCCATTGTACTGAAAACATTTGATGAATTTATAATAGACGTGGATAAATACCTTGCATGGTTGGAAGGGGCAGTGTTTGTGTATGCAATTTGTTGATTGCACTATTAATATACATATATAGTACGACACATTGCAAGTTCTATAACTAATCCATGTTATCCCAATAATTTACTTTAGGATTTAACATTATCCATATAATTACAAAATAAAATTATCTATTTATATTTTCTGTCTTTCTTACCACATTTACGAAAGGAAATGTACCTTGTTTTTTTGAATTTTTAATCTCTCTTCACATCTCTTGAGCATCGTAGTAGCAACATGAAGTTTAATATCTCTCATTTTCCAACCTTTCGTTCGGACATCAATCATGACAATATGGATCAGAATATAAATATAACCATAAATTTAAATATAAATCCATACCTTGTTTCTTGCGTACCCATGCATGCACTGATATTCCCGGAATGAATCAGTGTGGTCAAAACGTCATGCTAGTTGGAATATATTTTTTTAATTTTCGATTTTGTAGTCATCACAATATCTCCATCCTATATATATTATATATATAGAATTGGAAATTTTCACTTTTTACTCAAAGGACACGTTGGTTAAAGTATGACTTTTCATTTTTTCATTTGGAAATGGCCGGTTTAAAATTTAAAGTGAAATTACAAAAATATCCTCCGTACTTCGCTTTTATCTAATATATAGATATGCATAAGTTTATATTTTAAATTCGTAATTAAATAATAAATTGATAATTGTAAGAAATCAATATAACATTGGATTAGAAAATTTATGAACATGAATTAAGAGAACAATAAAAACGGCGAGGGAAATAATAGTATTAGTTTGTTTTTCTCAGTGTTTTAAAATTCGAATCGAATTGCCGGTTGACCCGATTGAACCATGAACCATTCATAGTTTCTGTTCGTGATTTTTCCCGATTATTTTCGATTTTGACCGGTTGAATCACGGTTCAACCGAAAAAAACCATGAACCGAAGGCATTGCCGGTTCGACCTCCGGTTCGGTTTTTAAAACATTGGTTTTACGGTTGAAATATATTTAATCTTAAGAGGTCTATTCACAAAGAATAAAGAAAATCAATACAAATTTAAATAAATATTTTAAACTATGCAAATTATAATAAAAGTCATGTCTAGTGTGCCGACGTTTCTATGTTTTAATTAAATCAGAAAATGACGACTAAAAGTGGTGTTATAATATATAAAAAATATACTCTTGTCACCGATCAAAAAACGTTAAGTTTTCCTTCTCGGTTTGTCCTGCATAAAAATATACGTTTCCTTGTGAGGTAAAAGATACTGAAAAATCTGAAGTAGGGAAAACAATTAATCCATTGATGTTATTCACACAATGTTAGTTTCACAACAAATAATAGGAGTAAAATAACATTTGGATCAAATTGCAGAGAGATAGGATTAAATCCTCTAGAATTGAAAGTATAGTATGCCTTGAGATTGTAACGGCTACCTTCAGGCTCCAATTTCCTTCGCCGAGAATCTTTGAAGAATCCCTGCAAAACAAACCGGAGGAATGGGTGGGGGTCCTCCGAGAAGAACCTCCGACGCCCAAGTCAGTTTCTTCAAAGAGGAAAACCAACCTTGAAGATGAAATGCGTAAAGTCTATGCTAAGAGCATGTAACTTGAAGAATAAAGAGTGAGTAAAAAAGTGTGTACCGAATGTATGAAGTGAGTCCTGTATTTATAGATGTAAATGGTGGTGGTATTCCCGTAAATTTACTATTGTGTAGGATATTTTAGTCTTTTAAATAGAAGATATTTATAAGGTTAACAACCTATTCGAATAGGACACGTGTTGAAGGAATATAATTCTGTTACGTAGATAGATAAGCTGGAGAACTATATTCACAATATAATTATAATTAATTTTAATGAAGATACAAAGAGCGTGGCAGATCCTCTCAAATGCTTTCTTCCAATTGGGTGAGATTTGTCTCTTGCCATTTAGGACTTGGCGCAAGAGCCTTAAGACTTGGCACTTGGCTCTTGCCATCTAAGACTCGGCGCTAGAACCTTAGGACTTGGCACTTGGCTCTTGCCATCTAGGACTTGACGCAAGAGCCTTAGGACTTGGCACTTGGCTCTTGCCATGTAGGACTTGGCGGAAGAGCCTTAGGACTTGGCACTTGGCTCTTGCCATCTAGGATTTGACTCTTGCCATCCTACTAGAATTTGGCCATTGCCATCTTACTAGATTCCTCCACTTAGGTGGGGTTTGGCTTCTAGCCAATTATTTCCCTTCTAAGGGTCTGACTTCTAGCCAATGATTTTCTTCTCTTCCTAATAGGATCTATCATTTGGGATCTGGCTTATAGCCAATGGTCTTGGGCAGAACCTTTATTGGGCTTATTATTAATTTACTTAGTCCACTACTTATAGTAGATATTTATTCCCTATCAACTACTCCCCCCTGCTCTAGAAGATAATTTTTATTAAAAGTAACTTCTGAGAGCAATGAATTGGACAATTAATAATTGAATAATTAAACGAATAGGGGGAACAATCTTAACGATCATATACGCGAGCTAGAAAAAGTTCATCAGTCTTTCTTCTTCTCGTTTAGAAGTTGCAGAGAGAGGTTATAAGTTGGCAATAGAGCAAGTTAGTGAATCTTCCTTCAAGTGAGGCAATGACATTGAGGGTAGTCTCCATGGAAGGGTGCTAGGAGCTTACATGTGCAAAACCTATCTGCTTTTGACTCCAGCTAGCCAAGTTTTTTTTTTTTTTTTTTTTTTTTTTTTGGATATATTGATGAATGGTTTGCTAGAAGCTTTTATTCGTTCTCCCGGAAAGTTTTAAGTCTTCTGTGCAAGGGTGATCCTTCCTTGGAGTTAAATCCTCGGCTCTCTCCTTCAAATCCTTGGTATCATGAATGCATTTGCAAGGCTGCAACAAGAGATAATAGAGGCAAAGGAAGAAGCTTCACGTGCTTTCTACCAGCGCCTTAAGGAGAAGCAAGCTTTGCCATCCGGGTCCCATAATCAAGGTGAGGAGCCTTCTCTTCCAAGAGCAGATGCCACCACTATTGCTTCTTCCCAGAACCCTCAAAGTCTTCAAGAGTCAGAGGCTCCATCTCATTCTATGGAAGGAAAACTTTTAGGCACAAACTCTCTCCACGAGGGTATTGACCCAGATGCTTTGATTCCATCAACTGGCGTGGATTCTCGCACTTCAGGAACCGAAGATGATAGTGAAATCATTTCTTGATTTACTTTTTGTTATTCGCGTATCCTTCTCATGCTTATTTTGTAATGCTTAAATAGCACTCTGGGACTTTTTTGCTTATGATTTGTAATGCTTAAATAGCACTCTTGAACCATTTCGCTTTCGTATGAAATGATCGATGATCGAACTTCTTTCCCTCCTAATCTTGAAGTAACATGTATTTTTGTTTTTCTTTACTTCTTATGAGTAAAATACCTTGGCTTTATTTTTGTTGCTACTTTTGCAAAAAGTTTCATAAAAAAAACAATTTTTCCAAATAGATAATCATATTGTATATTGGGATATGGGGGATATACCCTACTCCCCCCCCCCCCCCCCCCCCCCCCCAGTGAATTATAAGTAATCGAAAGAATTATAATTCATAATCTTACTCGAATAAGTGAAACAAACAGTATACTTTACGTAGGCAAAATGCATATTTACCTTATAACTCATAATTTTGCTCAAATAGGAAAAAAAAAAAAAAATACACTTCATTGAATGATAAAATTTTGTAGGCAAAGTACATAGACTTATCTTAGAATTCATAATTTTGCTCAAATAGGCAAAGGAGAAAGTGTACACTTAAGGGAAAAGTGTTCACTTTATTTACTAAAAAACTCGTAGGCAAAATTCATACTCCCTCCGTCCTCCATTTAGTGACGGAGGGAGTATGGGCACGGGTATTTTTCGCATTTATATGGTATAATAATAAATTAATGTATTAAAGTGTTAAAGTGGAATAATTGTGGGTCCATTTGAATTGTTTAATTGTATTAAAATGATAAAATAATAAAAAGTAGATGTATAAAGTGATAAAGTGTTAAAGTGATTGTGGGGTCTACGTCCTAAAACGAAAATTGTCAGTAAATTGGAGGACGTCCCAATATAGTATTAACGTCACTAAATGGAGGACGGAGGGAGTACTAAATTTATCCCCTTGGCTGAATTGGCTTAAACATAGTATTTTCATACAAAATTTATCCCTTGGCTGAATTGGCTTAAACATAGTATTTCTTAAAGTTACTGATATTCCATGGCCTTGGCAAAGTTTTGTCTTTTATATCTTTCTGATCTTTTGGAATTAATAGCTTCTTCCAGATGTATATATTTCTCTGCTCTTGCTAGCAATTCATCAAAACTCTTAGCTGGCTTTTTGATCAAAGAATTGAAGAATCTCCCTGTGTTTAAACCCTGGAAAAGAACATGAGTCTTCAGCTTAGCTTCTATATCAGGGATTTCTAGTGCGATGTCATTAAATCTTGACATGTAATTCCTCAAGCTTTCATTGGACTCTTGTTTAACATCCATAAGGTAGAGAGAAGTCCGAGCTGCCTTCTTAGAACTAGCAAAGCGATGCAAGAATAACCTCTTCATATCCTCAAATGAGCAAATTGAGGACTTGGGCAACTGTCTAAACCATTGTTGAGCTGGTCCCGCCAATGTGGTCAAGAAAACCCTGCATTTGACTCCATCAGAGTATTGATGCAGGAGACAAATGTTTTCAAATTTCATCAAGTGTTCCTCAGGGTCCTCTTGCCCTTGATATTCGCAAGCCACTGCCCTAAAAATTTTAGGCAATGGATCTAATTGTATTTCCTCGGAGAATGGGCTATTTTCATTGATATATGCTCTTGGCATTTCAGATTTGCCTTTCTTGGATTCTTTCCCTACGAAATTCTCCGCTTCTGCCTCTATATGAGGCACGAACTCATTAACCTTTTCTGATCCCTTTTGGATTTTTCGTAATTCTTCAAGCTCTTTGGCCATAACTACCATTTGCTTCTGCTGTTCTGCCATTTGCTTCTGCTGATCAGCTATTTGCTTTCGCAGCAAATCATCCACATTAGGATTTACTCTCCCAAGTATAGGTTCTGTCACATGGTGATCTTTATCAGATGAATCATAACTTGTAAACTCCCCTTCATTTCTTATCTCATGTAGTTTAGAAGTTAAGTTCTTCTTAACAACCTCGCCTCTAGCTCTCATAGCTGGTGCGCCCTCGGGCATATGCCCTTCTTTCTCATTACTTCCCTTTTCTCCTTCTGGAGGAAGAAACATCAAACGACTTGTAGGAGTATTTCCAGTAAATCCTACAGTCTCAAATTTCTTGTTTATAACATTTTCAATCATGCTAGTCATCTGCTGCACAAACAGAGGTGGAAGCCCTCCTTCAGTGCTGCTCCCACCTTGAGTAATTGGTACTATGGGTGCAAGTCCTCCGAATCCAGGTGGAGGTGTATCTTGCATATTTTAGTTGCCCAGACCCTTGACTTTTGCAATTGCTGAATCCTCATTCATCTTTGCTTCTGAAAATGCAAAATAGAATGGGATGTTAACTTATTGTTTTTGAGGAATAATTATTCCTTGCCCAACTTGTGGGGCTTATTAGTTTTGATATAAGTGGAGCATTTTAAGCGTGACACCTGCACTTTTGACAGGGTTTATCCATTGCTTCTGCATCCATACTTAAATTATACCTAGCCTAACTTGTAGGGCTTATTAATTTTGATATAAGTGGAGCATTTTAAGCGTGGCACCTGCACTTTTGACAGGGTTTATCCATTGCTTCTGCATCCATACTTAAATTATTCCTTGCCTAACTTGTAGGGCTTATCAATTTTGATATAAGTGGAGCATTTTAAGCGTGGGACCTACACTTTTGATAGGGTTTACCCATTGCTTCTGCATCCAGACTTACTCTTTATTTTAATAGGAGGTTCTGGTAATAGGTATAATGACGTCAGCACCCAAGCTTTTGCTGGGATTTTGCCTTCGATTTGCATTACCCTATTCCAGATCGCCTTTCATCCCAATTGAATTATCGTTGAATTATCGTGGTATAATCATTTTTTATCAACTCACCCCAACTAGATTGGATGATGGTTAAAGTGCTTTGAACTTTCCCTTCCTTGATTCTCGATTTTCGAGTATAATCCTTCCTTCTTCCTCCGTGATACTTCACAAACATTGATTCACAACTTAGTTAAATGGCATGATCGCTTAACATCGCCATGAATGAGAAAAATATTATTTCTCATAAAATCAATTTTGTGAAGAATTTTTGTCTAAAAATGAAGAGTAAATAATAATCTCATTTTCTCACTTACAATTTTTGCAACTCTGTTTTAATTAATCCTTCATTTTCCCAACTTTGTAACAAAAAATTTTTAGCCAGAAAATTTCTTGGAAACTTGCAAGAAACTTCAGATCTACAAAGGGAAAAGCAAAATATTAGCGAAAGTGGGAATTCACATATCATGAACAAGTATTCAACCAATTTATCAGCAAAGATAGAAGAATCAACGCCTTAGTCTAAATTGTTCCCACAGACGGCGCCAGTTGTTAGTTTCACAACAAATAATAGGAGTAAAATAACATTTGGATCAAATTGCAGAGAGATAGGATTAAATCCTCTAGAATTGAAAGTATAGTATGCCTTGAGATTGTAACGGCTACCTTCAGGCTCCAATTTCCTTCGCCGAGAATCTTTGAAGAATCCCTGCAAAACAAACCGGAGGAATGGGTGGGGGTCCTCCGGGAAGAACCTCTGACGCCCAAGCAGTGTTCTAAAAGACGCCGCCTAGGTCCGCCTAGGCGCTAGTCAGTACCTCGCCGCCCGACTAACAAGTAATCCGCCTAGGCTCTATGCGATACCCAACGAGCCTCTCTTGTAACTTAATCAATAGTCTATATGTGTTAATTGATCTATGTTTAGGCAAATTATGCTACTCTATGTATGATTTTGGATTTATAATTATGAAACTAACATATCAATTGTCATAGTATGTGTATTTATTATAAATTTGGCAATAATATTGTAAGAATAGTAAAAATAAGTATTATAGTTCGAATCCGTCTAGGCCCCGCCTAGGCTCCCGCCTAGCGCCTAGACGCTAGTCACCCCTCTACCGCCCGACTAGCGCCTAGCGCTTTTTAGAACATTGTGCCCAAGTCAGTTCCTTCAAAGAGGAAAACCTTGAAGATGAAATGCGTAAAGTCTATGCTAAGAGCATGTAACTTGAAGAATAAAGAGTGAGTAAAAAAGTGTGTACCGAATGAATGAAGTGAGTCATGTATTTATAGATGTAAATGGTGGTGGTTGGTGGTGGTATTCCCGTAAATTTACTATTATGTAGGATATTTTAGTCTTTTAAATAGAAGATATTTACAAGGTTAACAACCTATTCGAATATGACACGTGTTGAAGGAATATAATTATGTTACGTAGATAGATAAGCTGGAGAACTATATTCACAATATAATTATAATTAATTTAATGAAGATACGAAGAGCGTGACAGATCCTCTCAAATGCTTTCTTCCAATTGGGTGAGATTTGTCTCTTGTCATTTAGGACTTGGCGCAAGAGCCTTAAGACTTGGCACTTGGCTCTTGCCATCTAGGACTTGGCGCAAGAGACTCTTAGGACTTGGCACTTGGCTCTTGCCATGTAGGACTTGGCGGAAGAGCTTTAGGACTTGGCACTTGGCTCTTGCCATCTAGGACTTGGCTCTTGCCATCCTACTAGGAATTGGCCATTGCCATCTTACTAGATTCCTCCACTTAGGTGGGGTTTGGCTTCTAGCCAATTATTTCCCTTCTAAGGGTCTGACTTCTAGCCAATGATTTTCTTCTCTTCCTAATAGGATCTATCATTTGGGATCTGGCTTATAGCCAATGATCTTGGGCAGAACCTCTATTGGGCTTATTAAATTTACTTAGTCCACTACTTATAGTAGATATTTATTCCCTATCACACAAAATTAGACAACTCTAGTAAACTGAAATTCCTCTGATTCTCTTATTGAATACCAAAAAAAGCAAAAAGGAAACAAACCCTAAATCCAACTTACTGAATACGTACATTAATAAATAAGTCAAGCCCGTAAACTGACAGAAAAGATATAAATAAATTAAATAAAAGCCTTAATAATTAAAATAACAAATATAAGACTCTAATTATTCTCCATAAAAAAACAAACCTTTACGCGTGCACTTTCACTTTAACACACAAATTTACAATTTTCTAATTCTCATGTTTAAAAAGAAAAAGAAATGTACTCCATCCGTCCCTTGTAAGAGGATACATTTTCCTTTTTGATATGTCCTAGTAAGAGGAAATGTAAAAATTATTAAAAGAATTTTTTTTTTTTTTTCACATACCCTCTCCACTTTAACACACAAAACTACCATTTCTTAAATCTCGTGTCCACAATGAAACGTCTTATCTTGCGGTAGACGGGAGGGAGTAATATTGGGAGGGAAGGAGTAAAAATATTTATAATAAGGGTGCTGCCTCAACCTTTGAAAAAAAATTGTAACAGTCTAAAATTTTAGATATGGGCTAATAAGGTGTGTTGGGTCTAATTATGTATTACTACAAGGCCCATGTTTAGAAAGGGGCTGAAATTATAAGTTTGTTGGTCCAACAAAGAGTCTGAATCATCTATGAATTTTCAAAGTTTTGGAAAGAAAAAAACTTCTTAAGAGGCTCATTTATTATTAGGCTGCGTGCTCTTTGATGTAAAAGAAAATGAGAGAAAAGAAAAAATCACACTTTATATTCTACCAGTTTCGTCATTTTTTCTCACCTTTTATCAATGAGGAGGAATTTCACTCCTTAAATTGGAGAAAATATCTACAACACTAAATAAAGAGATAATATTTTCTCTCCATTGTAGTGCAAATGAAGAGGAAAAAATTGGAAATGTACAAAATTAATAAAAATTGAGATTTGAGACACAACTGGGACATAGAATTCAAGACAGGGGATACCAAGTGCAATTAAGGTGTGGTCAGTGGCGACTCCAGAAATTATAATTCGGGAGTGCGAAAAAATTATGTACCATTAGGTTATTTCAAAAAATTCTCTCTCGACACTTGTTGTAGCAACCGAAAGAATCATATATCAACTAGAAAATATATGCGAGACAAAAAATATAAAAATGAACACTTTCGGTGGGACGCGAGAAAAATACTTGTAATAATTTTTATTTTATTTTTGTAGGGGGGGGGGGGGGGGGGGGGGGGGGGGGGTGTTTTAAAACTGTACCCCCATTGCCCCTGCCCCATGCAGGAGTCGCCCCTGGATGTGGTCTGTAATAGTGTGGAATTTACCATATTTATAAACTATAGTAAGATATAGAGTATGAGTTTATGACTAGATTTAATAGTGGGGAGAGTAGATCGCCTTCAGCCCGGGCTGGGAGACATTTTATGTCCAATTGAAATTCAGGCATGCAAGATCGAGCTGTTCACAAATCTAACATAAACCCTAACGGATTTAGACAGGCCCGACCCAACAGTTTAACCCTAAAATGGTGGTTTCGGACTGTACCGGGCTAGGCTAAGCGAGACCCGGTCAGACAGTCAACTAGCTCTAAGATATTACGAAAAAGAGAAAGGTATATCATACTAACTTATCCCTAGCTAATTTAGTATTTTCTCCGTTTATATTCATTTAACTCATTTCTTTTCTGTACGGTGTTTAAGAAATTCAAGTTTATGATGTAAAGTTAGAAATAAGTGGAGTGTTAATGACATAACGATGAGAGTATGCATGATTGAAGGGAATAAATGGAGTGTCACCCTTAGGAGTGACCTAGTGGTTGAGGGATCAACATGTAATCAAATAGATCGCGTGTTTAAATTCCCTAACAACCTCCGAGTCTTGTCTGATAAACAAAATGGAACGTAGGATACTGTGTCCAAAAATAGATCATGGGTGAATTGAAAATAAATATCCCATTTAAAAAAAAATATATGTGTCAAAAAGGTGGATTTCTCCCTTTCAATTGACCAACAAAAATGCTAAACACTCCATACTATTCAACAAAAGAATTATTAGAAACTTTATTCCATATATGTACAAAATGTAACAATAATTTATCTCACTCAATTCCTCTATTGCTTGAATCAAAAAATAATGCCACAAACCACTTTGGCCTCTCATAACGAAGAATTAAATACCCCCAAAACACTCCTATTAGGAATCCACATCCATACCCTAAAGCAACTGCTTCCCATTTAAAACCATCCACAAAGCTAGACTCCTCACCTTCTTCTATTGGTATTTCATCAACCCTTTCACATCTTTTCGTCAATGGAGCTCCGCACAATCCTTCGTTTCCCACATACGATTCGTTCTCAAATGTCGAGAACTGATTAGATTGTGGTATTTGCCCCACGAGGGCATTCATCGAAAGGTTCAATTTCGCAAGAAATGTCAGTCTGGTCAGCTCACTCGGTATCCCTCCGTCTAGTTTGTTCCAAGACAAGTCCAACGATTCAAGAACGCTCATATTTCCGAGAGACGGGGGTATACTTCCTATGAGGCCATTGTGGGACAAATTCAAGAACCTAAGAGAGTTGAGATTTCCTAAAGAAGGTGGAATGTCACCAGAGAATCTATTTGAGGATAAATCAATGGTAGTAAAGGTTGTCAATAGCCTTTGAATTGACAAATCCAACCCTTTCAAGGTGAGAGTCAACTCTATAAACACTCTATCATTAGTCTTATTCACCTTAGCATCCACCATACCTTGAAAATTCTTGAAGTATCTATCAGGTAAAGAGCCATAGAAATCATTATAAGATATGTCCAAAACTTGCAACTTAGGAAAAGGGTGCTCTACCGTCGAGGGCATCGTCGTAGTACCATTGAACTTATTAGACCTCAAGACGAGGACTCGGAGTTCGGGGAGCGTCTCCATCCAGAACGGAAACAACCCCCGTATCTCGTTGTTACCGATGTCGACAACTTGAAGGAGTTGGCAATTGAGTAGAGATTGAGGCAATGTTCCCACCACTTTGTTGCCCTTGAGAGTGAGGAATTGAAGTGTGCATCCCTTTGCAAATGTGGATGGAATGAGGCCAGTGAATTTGTTTGCATTCAGATGAAGGATTGACAGAGATGAGCTCAAGTTCCCCAAGCAATTTGGGAGTGGACCTTCCAAACTATTGTTTGATAAATAGAGGATTCTAAGGGATTCCAAGTTGCAAATGGATTGAGGAATCTCTCCACTTAAGTTGTTGGATTGTAGGGCTAGATTAATCAATCCTGATTGGTTCACAAAGGTAGATGGAATTGGACCTGAATACACGCATGCAAGTGATTAGGGTTAGTCAAAACTTCAATATCCACTCATGTTGAAGATTCAACTCTATTGGAAAACACTGCATATCAATGCAGATATATTTAATGTATCTATATGTGACGATGATATAATTAAAGAAAGTTATTATACATACATATTCGAAGAGTTTGGTTCACATAAAAATAAACTTTTGAAGTGAGAAATAAGAATAGATCTGAACCATATATTGATCTTAATTTGATCTATGACTGTAATTGATTTAAGCATGAATTTGTATACCGATATAAGCAAGATTTGTATAATTTTAAGCATTTTTCGCATATTCGCACGTCGAGATTTATTTGTATACCAATATCAGTGATTCACATATTAAGTATGATCACAATGGGTAGAGGAGCGTTCGCCTTCTGGTTTATTATACATGAAAATGACAATTATGAAATGAGATAGGAATTAAAGCATACCGCTTAAGTTATTGAAGTGAAGCCACAAATCTCGAATGGTGGTGTTCCCAATTTCTCTAGGCACTGATCCACTGAGTTGATTGCTTCCGATGTTCATTTGCAACAAACTTTTAAGAAGGAAAATTTCTTTCGGAATTTCACCTGTGACAATATTGTAATATCATGTTAAGTTAATTACATATAGTCATAATAAAATCTCTGATAAAAGTTAAAATTAGCAATGAATTAAAGAGAAGAAAATATGAATCTTACCGCTTAAATCATTGTCGTTGAGCAACAAGTAGGTAAGTGAAGTCATGTTCCCAATTTCTCTTGGTAATGTTCCACTGATTAGTTGGTTACTTTCCAACTGCACTTCCACTAAATTAACTAGATTACCCATCTCTTTTGGAATAGGGCCTGCAAGAATACATCAAATCTTCAAATTAATTGATCTCAATTTAATTAAATATATAATTATATATGGTCAACTACAGAAACGGTCTCTACCCACCGTACGCACTCTTAAGGTATCCACTGCTGATATGACATATAGTTTCTTTTTTCTAGATAAGTATGTCACTGTCATCCGTGAGCATCCGTGAGCACATTAAGAATGTTCACGGTGGATAGGGGAACATTTTTTCATCTGATCAACTACTATTAATGATATGATTGCAACAATATATAGTAATTACCGCTTAAAGCATTGTTGTGGAGCAACAACCAAATCATGGCCGTCAAATTCCCAATTTCTCTAGGCACAGATCCACTAAATCTATTGCAACACATGCTCAATCTCTCGAAATTTACAAGATTTCCGATCTCTTTTGGAATTTCACCTGCATATATAGAGTATAAAATGGGTCATTTACGGTGAGACGGAGGAAGTGTATGTTTTTAACATGTGAAAATGCTACATTACATAGAGTAAGAGATCAAAGATTTGTAGCCATACCAGTGAATTTGTTGAATTCAAGGCCAATTCTTCGAAGGGAGGTGATGTTTCCAAAATTGTTTGATAACGATCCACTCAGTTCATTTGAGGCAAAATCAACATATTGTAAGGATTTCATAGTGTAAAAAGATGCAGGCAAAGAGCCATTGAATTTGTTAGAACTCAAGCCCAGTCTCTGCAAATTTATTAGGCCTCCAATCTCTTCCGGTATGTTTCCTGCAAGTAAAGTAAGACGGGGGAGTATTAAGAAGGATGCATATATAGGTAGGAAAACCATTATCATAATAAAATTTTGAAATGTAAAACACAAAATAGACAATAGTTAGGAAAAGCACAAGCATGCAATCACAACAGACAGATTAATACAAAATTTGTTCATCCAGTTCGTCTGAAGAGCAATACCAAATCATGATTTCTCTCACTATTTTGGATATAGAATATAAGGAGTAAAAACGAGTCATAACCCTAATTTTCTGAAACCCATTAAGATTAACTGAGCCTAATCGTGACTTTGACCATTCAGATTCCATGTCTCAACAACAATATGATAAAAATTAACAAGAAATTGAGTTAATCAACCGAAGATAAGTAAAAGATCTCTCACCGCTTAATTCGTTTTCACCGAAGCTCAAGAACTCAAGCAGTGTCAAGTTCCCAATTTCTCTTGGAATCTCTCCACTAAACATGTTTCCATAAAAGGAAATATACTCAAGCTTTGAACACTGCCCCAAACTTGAAGGTATGCCTCCATACATCTTTTTTTTTTTGAAACAAAAAAAAAAACTTTTTATTAAAAAAGAATGGTCTCGCAGCGCGAGTTGCCACCGAAACCCACGGCAGTGCCGGGTAATCCAACATCGAGCAATCTAGAAAATGTGACAATGGCCGGAATACAAGCCAAGAATGCAAGAAAACTAACAAGGTGGTCAGAATACAAACCCGGAAACAAATCTATCTATGGTGGCCGAAATACAAGCCAAAAGAAGATGGTGGCCCATGACTTTGGTCGGGGCACCCATCCTTCCAGTTGCACAAGATGGGCAGCAAAGGCACCGGGAAAGGCAGCCGAGAAAAAGCCCAGCACGCCCCCGGCGCCCCGGGGTGTCAAAGGCCCGTAGCGAACTGGCCCGGTGAAGCTCGGCCAGAGCCCAAGAATAATAACGATATGCAGCCGAGGTGCACTGCCCGTTAAGCACGGAGGCGGTCCCTCACTCACACACACTATATTATTATCACTCATAGCAAAATAAAAGTACAAAACAGAGAAGCTACGAGCTAGTGTTGATCTCCATATGGGACAACACCGTTTCCACCGGGAAGGCATTATACAGCACATGGTAGACGTCCACTTTAATGTCACGAAAGATCTTTTGAACGTCGAAAGGAACCTGATGGTGTTTTTGTTTGTTGCGGCCGTACCAAATATGATTAACAGTAGCAGCCAATGCAATCCATCTTGCCTTACGAAGAACACCGGAGCCGGCCTTGTTCCTTTTGCAAAAACGAACAGCACTAAGGATAGTGTTAACTGTCCCCGTAATTCGGATCCACCTTTTGACCAAACCCCAAAGGAGTCTCGTCTTTGGGCACGCAAAGAACAAGTGATCGTGGGATTCATCATTACGGTTGCAAAGCAAACAGACAAGAGGCTGCTCCTCAAACTTCATCCTATCCACCGTCTTGAGCCTCCCATGGAGCGCAAACCAAAGAGTAACTGCGAATCGAGGAGGGATGTAGCTATGCCAGATAGCTTTGTGCCAATATTGCGTGGGCGCCGAGGGTCTGAAAAAATGGTAGGCTTCCGAAACTCCATCTCCTTTGAACCAGCCTTCAACAAGCTCCTGCCCTTTAGTAAGGTCCCCATCCACACGCTCGAGCAATTCATCCCTAATGCGAAAGAGGTTACGAAGTAAAGACGGATCCTTACCTTCTTGTCGTGCTGTCCAGAATTCCCGATGGGAAAGAATCTCCGAATGCAGCCATCGGATCCAAAGGGAGTCTGCCTTAGCTTGGATATTCCAAATAATTTTTGTAAGAAGAGCTCTATTCCAAGCCGTTAGATTGCGGAAGCCCAGCCCCCCTTCACTCTTAGGTAGGCAAACTGTTTTCCATGCAACGGGGCAGTGTTTTCCAGCCCACAAAAATCTACGAAGTAAGGTGTGAATGCGGTCCGTGACGCCACTCGGGAGAGGGAGGCATTGGAGCCAGAAGCACTCAACACCCTGAACTACCGACCTGACCAACTCAGCTCGCCCCGCGAGAGATAAGTACGAGTTATTCCATTTGTTGATACGGGCAGCGATGCTCTCAATGAGTGGAGAGAATTGAGAAATAAGAAGAGACTTAGACGCCAATGGAAGCCCGAGATATTTCGTGGGCAGGCTGCCCTCCGAAAAACCAAACTTTTCGAGAATAAGTTCCTTAGTAAATCCCGGGACATTACTAAAGAAGATGGAGGACTTGCTCGCATTAACGGTTAACCCCGACGTCTTGGAAAATTCAGAAATGCAGTCCGCCAATACCGTCATAGAGGGCAGGTCGCCCCTCCCAAAGAGGAGAAGATCATCCGCAAAGGCAAGATGGGTGATGCCTTCCCCTTCGCATTTAGCATGAAAACTGAAATCCGATTCCGACGTGCGCCGTTTGAGGAGCCTCGAGAGGTATTCCATGCAAAATAGAAAGAGAGTAGGAGACATTGGATCACCTTGTCGCAGGCCACGCCGCCCTTTAATGAAGCCGTGTGATCCTCCATTAATAGAGAGGGTGAACGTCGGGGAGGTAACACACGTCATAATCCAATGAATAAAGCATGGGTGAAGTTTTAAACCCCATAAGACCTCCAACAAAAAATCCCAAGAGATGGAATCGTAGGCCTTTTGAAGGTCGATCTTCACCAAACACTTCGGTGCTAGATGCTTCATTCCATAGCGATGAACGAGGGCTTGGGCAAGTAGATAGTTGTCCGTGAGGTTACGCCCCTTGATGAATGCGGATTGCGCTGGGCTCACAACCTTCGGCAGTAGGGGCGCCAACCGGTTGTTAAGGATTTTCGTTATGGCCTTGTAAACGACATTTGTACAAGCAATTGGCCTGAAATCAGCCACCGTCGGCTCGTGGGCTTTCTTCGGGATTAAGGTAACAGCCGTATGGTTCCATTCCCTGAGAATAACGCCCTTTTTAAAGAACTCAAGTACCCCGTCCAGTACATCTCTGCCAACTACGTCCCAATTCTTCTTGTAAAATCCCGCTGGAAACCCATCAGGGCCGGGGGCTTTATCGTTACCAATCCCAAATATGGCCTCTTTTATCTCAAGCTCCGTAACCTCACAAATAAGAGTATTCTGGTCTTCCGTTGAGAGGACAGGCCCTTCCTCAAAAATACCAGCCTCGACCTTCACTCTCGGCCCAGCACGTCCGAATAGGTTTTGGTAGAAGTTCGAGAAATCACCAATAATGGTATCCATATCCCCGGTGATGGAGTTATCCGCCCTACGAATAAAAGAGATAGCATTACGTGCGGATGTGCTCTTAATAATGGAGTGAAAATAATTATTATTTCTATCAAATAAATTAAGATTCTTAGACTTAGCTCGTTGGGTGAGGAAGGAGTGCTCGGCATTATCCAAGAATTTGCATTTTTTCCGAATTTGGATTTCCTCCATTCGCAGGCTCTCGTTTAGTGGATCTTGATCGACCCGTTGCTGGATAGCTTTAAGAGCAGCTCTCGCTTCGTTAGCCCTATCCGAAATATTCGCAAGCTCCTTTCTTTTGAGGGGTTTGAGATCAAATCTGAGTCTCTTCAATTTGAAAGAGAGCCGTTGTTGTCCAGTGAGCTGACCACAATCCTTCCCCCAACTCGTCTCCAACATCTCCTGAAACTTTGGTTCCGAATTCCAGAAATTACAAAATTTGAAATCTCTTCGGAATCGTTTGATGGGATTAAATAATTCCACGGTGCAAGCAGAGTGATCAAAGCCCTTCCCTCTCGTATGAAAGTGGGCCTTGGCTACCCATCCCATCTCCAGCCATGCATTGTTGAGGAGCATTCTATCAATACGAGAAAAAACCGAAGCGCTATTCCAAGTAAAGAAACATCCAGACGACGGGCAGTCCTGAAGGTTAAGGTATGCTGTGGTATCGACAAACTCCCGTACTTCTCTCTCGATAGGAGGCCGACCTCCTACCCGTTCATCAAAATCCAGAACATTGTTGAAATCCCCTCCCACCAACAGTGGCTCGTCCGTGGGGCAGTTATTAATGAGGGCGTCCCACAAATCTCTCCGTTCTTGTAGCTGATTTCTCCCATAGCAAATCGCAAGGTGGAATCTGTTACCGGAGACACGGCACTCCACCTTTGCTAAAATAACCTGCGCGTCAATAAAACAAACATCAACAAGCACCCGGCCCGGATTCCACACAAGTAGAATCCTGCCGTTACGAGCAAGGGAAAAATTATCTATAAAAGACCATTCCCTAAGAGATCCTTTTTTGAAGCAATTGAGAGTAGAATTGTTCAACTTCGTTTCCAATAAACCAAACAAATCCATATTATTATTTAAAATAAACGAAGATACCTCCCTTTGTTTCCGTGAATTATGGAGGCCACGGACATTCCAGAATCCGATATTCATTTATTACGGTTAGAGCGTCTAACCACTGAACTCTCCAGTTTCTTCTTCCCTTTGTTGCCTAAATTCTTGTTGACAGAAGCCAACTCCTTCTCGGGTTTCCACACTGAATCACTCGATGCCGCGCCTGAATTTTGGGGTGATCCGGTACTGTCTTTTGAATCCGTGTTCGATGAGTGTGTGACGGGCTTAGAAGTAGGGATATTTTGAATCCCAACTACCGTAGCAGGCTCGTACAGATCGTCCTCCTCACGCACTTCACGTGGAGACTCGACAGCGTTGGAATGATCCAAGTTAGCTTGGTCATCCGAGGCATAGTCCGAGTCCTCATTCTCGCTGTCATCGTCACATCTATCTGTTGTGGTCATGTGCTCCTTGGGCGGAGATGGAGGGACTTGGACATATTCAGTATCCTCGCTCCCGGCCTCGCTTTCCCCATCCTTAGTCGAGTCCATTTGTACGTCGGGAACATGCCTTGAAGGGAGGGGCTGGGTGGAGTAGAGCCCTTCCTCGATCATGGGGTCAGTTTGGTGGGGCTTCAAATCCGAGCTGGGCGTCATAAAAAAAGTGTGGTTATTAGCAATGTCCTTCGGAATTGCTCCCCATACACGGCCCATCTCAAATCCTTGCTGCTTCTCACAAATGGCAATGTTTGGATCCGGCACAGGACCTGCTATCACCGCTGTCAAACGCCCCGGAGGAGGGCGGGAGATGCTACGGGGACGTGAGCCCCCAGCCGCTTGTCTAGGCCTTGAGGCACTACGCGGACCACCCTGCTGGGGGGGACGGGAGGTTCCCCGCGCAGCCCCCGTAATGGAGGGCCTCGTACCACCACGCCCATTACGCTTTCGCACCACACGCCAGCCTTCATCATCAGTCCCTGTAGTTGTAGTCGCAGTACCTGCATTAACAATGCCTCGAGAGGTGTTTCTCGGGCCGGGGTTAGCTCTCCCCGCCTGCCGGCACACGGCCGTGGCGTGGCCCATGCGCCGGCAGTGGGTGCAGTAAATAGGGTAGAAGTCAAAAATGATTTTTTGGTTAATGACCTTACCATTAGGCAGTTTAATCTTGATACACTCCGGGGGTGGGGTTTTCGCATCAACCAGTACGTGGATCCTCGGCCCGTCAATGTTAACCCGAGCCACGGTGCGGTGATCGACTTCGATAGGGGTGCCCACCATATTGGCAATTTTAGCCAATGTCGAAGGCTGCCAAAGCTCCAGTTGGAGACCCGGGAGAGATGCCCAAACCTTGAACTTGAACTCCGGCACCTCATCAAAATTAAAATCGTCCGGCATGGTGCACAACATGAGCGGCGTCCCAAACACAGTGTGGTTACCCCCGCATTTAGCCGCCTCCATGTCATCGGCCGTCTCGAAACGGAACACCATCCACCCATTAGGGTGGAAGGCGACCCGGGCAGGCCAAGGCCACGTGAGGATGAGCCTTTCGATAGCGTCTCTTCCAGGGAATTTTCCAGCCATGAATCCAAGCAAACAATGTCCCCAGCCGACGGTTAGGGGCACATAGTCTTCCGGTTCGAGGCAAAGAACATCCCCGTCAACGTTCCCCTGCACGTTAGGAAGTACAAGGTCAGTTTTGAGAATAGTTGGCTTCGTTTTGAGGTTACCGTCGTGAAGCCACGGGTTTCGCCGCTGTCCCGTGTCAATTCCGGGTCGAGCCTTTTCCCGTTCCTCCGTAGTTGGTGAGGAGACTCCCACGTCTGCCGGGGCAGGATTTGGATCTTCCGTTGGAAGCTTCTCTCTCCAGCTAGTCAGAGGAGGCCTAGGGGCCTGGAGCTTTGAAAGATCCGGGAATATTTCGCTGTGCACCTCCATTAATCAGCGCTCCCAATCGACTTGATAGATTCAGTTGAATCTTTGTGTGTAGTCTCGTGGGGATATTGGGAGATGCCAGAAAAAGTTTGGGGCAGAACGGACGGCCAGAACTCGTCCACCAAAACCAGGAACAGAAAACTGCCGTCGGAACTGAGAACAAGCGTCGCCGGCGATCGGACCGTCCGATTGATGTGAAACTTTCAGCTAACCCCCCCTGTGCCAAGGTGAGGTCGCCTTTAAAAGATGGTGGCGATCGGCCGGCTAGATCGGCCGGAAAGAGGGTGGCGGCGCCGAATCCCTAATTAGGGTTCGCCGGCAGATGGCTGCAAGACCACCACCACCGAGTGCGCCGTGAAGAGAGGATTCCGAATATGAGGTTTGCTAATGAGGATGGTCGGAGAAATTGCCGGAAAATGGCCGGAAGTGATGGTGAAGAAGGATGTTACTGCCGTGAACTAGAGAGAAAACGAAGAGAATTCTTCTAGTGAGAGAAAGTCTCGCACGGCAATGCCCTCCATACATCTTATTGTATGCAATCCGAAGCCTTTTCAGACTACTGTTGTTGCACATATCCATCGGAAAACTACTCGATAAACTGTTGTTTAGCAACCACAAAACTTCCAACGACGAGATGTTGAAGACGGACGGAGGGATTGGCCCATGAAAGGAGTTCTCATTCATGTCTAAAGAGACGAGAGAAGAAAGATTCCCGATCTCCGGTGGGATCGTTCCGACGAGGCCCATGTTCGAGATATTCAATCCGGTCACCCGATTAATACGAGAATCGCAAGAAACTCCGATCCAGCTGCATACCGGAGTTTCGGAGGTCCAGTTTTTGAGCAATAAGTTTTGAGGGTCGGAAGTTATTTGGGATTTGAAGGAAAGAAGGGAAGAACGATCGGTGTTGATATCGCCATTTACAAGAAGTGAGAAGCTAACAAGGATTGTTAGAATGGATTTCATGGAAGATTTCCCCTCCATTTGGCTTGATTGATTGAAGTACTAACTAGTATAGTTGTGAGGGAAGATTAACAAGCTTCCAAAAGCTTTCTACTTATACTATACATGAAGATAGATTTTTAGAATCTTATGTCATGACATATGAGGTCAATGGAATTATAATCAAGAGAAAGAGAAAGAGAAATGCTTTTCTTGTTGGGACCGACTCACGCATCATCGTACCACATTAATATGATGTTGCTCGCTTTGGACCAAGCTCATACAATTTTGTCCTTGGGAGTGAGCGCTCCTTTCTGAAAGGCCTCAAACTAGTTTAGTGGTACAGTTCACAATATGAGACTTATTATTTGTACACAACATCTCTATTCACCGTAAATGCATTAAATATATTCACGACTGATGTAATAATGTCATGTCAATGACTTATTTATCTATTTAGGGTTTAGTTGCCGGATTTAATTTTTTTAGTAGAGATTATATTTTAGAACAATAAATGAACAACATTTTTCTTCTAAATATAACACCGTCGCGTCACTTATAGCTATATAACGTATGTTTACGGTGAGTAGGAGAATAATATTCTTCTTATAATTAAATATATGATGAGATATTTGTATTAACTTTATAATATTTATGTCGGATAAAGACACAAACATAAACAAAAACATTTACTAGTATAAATTATGTTGTGGGGAGAGGAGAGTTGGCCGTTGGGAAGAAAGTGTGTGTCGGTCAAGTCAACGCCAGAAGTCGGACGTTAATTATTTAAGGCATATCAATAGTACTATTATATTATTAGGGTCGTTATATATTATCTTGGCGTAACGTTGAAATAAAGCATTTGTTCAAATTCCTTATTGATTAATATTTTATTGATTTCAATAACTGCATAAGGATTATCGCGAATAAAAGGCCGGCCATCACGTCATCATTACCTATATATGAGATTTAGGGGGTGTATTCAATTCAGATTCTGCAGGATTTTTATGGATTTTAGAAATCCGTAGGTATTCAATTCAGATTTTATAAAGTCTTTAAAAATCCTGAGGTATTCAATGCAGACTTTTTAAAGTCTTAAAAAATCTATAGGTATTCAACAGTCCATGGATTTTAATAGTCTATTGATTTTGCTGGATTCTTTTTTTAAAATATAAAGAGATTTCACTTTTCAAAATCTTTTATAAAACCCAGAGATTTTTACGGATTCTCTGAAAAAAACTCAAAGTCACCATTTCCGCCACCCTTCTCCTTACTTTTTATCTTTTCTCCAAACAATTATAGTTTATTTTAAAAGACATCAAAATTATGACTATCTAGTACCAAAAATTTGTTTACTAGAGTTTGCTTGAAAATCAATATTTTCATAAAATCCCTCATTCTTATAAAGTTCGAACATATAACTTTTAAATCTCAACTTTAATTTTGATTTTTTATGGTTAAATTATTGATACGTTTTTTAAGGTTCAAGGAATTGAATAATGACTAAACTGAAATACAACGTTTGAACGAAAAAAATAAGAGTAATTTTTTAAAAAAAAAAAAAAATACATTGATTGGACTTTCTTTAAAAATACGATTCTTGTTTTTAAAGATGACATAATTTGATGAATTTGGATACTCCCTACAAACATATTCAAACAATTTGAATAAAGTTATTGTTTTTTTTATTTTCAAATAATATAGATAATTTTATTTATTTATTTTCAAGAGTGACTCATATGCATTTATTTATATAAATAAATAGTTACAATAGTTTAGCGTCGGAGTCTATGGAAATCCATGAAAATTAATTAAAATAACATATTCTACAATACTGCAAGTCCATGAAAATCCATCAAAATCAATAAATAGAGTCAGTCAAACTCTGTATAGAGTCTAGTCAAACTCTGCGCAAAGTCTCTGGATTTTAAAAGTCTATAAAAATCCACCTACTTTTCAAAGTCTATAAAAATCCTGCAGAATCTGAATTGAATACACCTTACACTCCTTCGATTTCAATCCTTGATACGTTTTCCTTTTTAGAACGTACCACTTTATACGTTGCATTTTTTTTTTATAAAATAATTGTATATATAAATAACTATTTCATTTATTAACAACCGAACCTTTCAATCTACACAATCCCCCTCAATTGACGTGTCGAAAAACAAATGTAACTTGGAGCAGAGAGAGTATATAATTAATTAGATTTTGCAATAATAATAATAATAATAATAATAATAATAATAATAATAATAATAATAATAATAATAATAATAATAATAATAATAATAATAATAATAATAATTTTTTTTTAACCTTAAATACGACAACATTGGAGTTTGACGAGAGAAGGAAGATATATACGATATAAGTCGGATGAGATCATTTATTTCGATTTTCGTATCACAATTACATGTGTCTAAATTATTTATTTCATCACTTTTATACTAATAATTATCATAAGAATATTTATTATTACAATTGTATAATGGCCGACAATTAACATTTATATATAACGTCAAAATCACCATAAGCAACACAACAATGCGAGAAGATGATTAGAATTGAGACGTGCACGTGTCGTACTTTAACGGTTTAACCCATGCTCCCTCCGTCCCATTCATATGAGCATAACTTTTTTTTTTTATACAAGAATTAAGACGGGAGTAAGAGTGATGAATAAGATGGTACTATTAGTGAAATTTAGTAGTTATAATTTTATTGTTTAAATAATATCTATGTATCAGTGAGACGAACGATTCCTTAGTCAATGGAGAAAGGGTATATAGTCATGATGGTATAAATAATTAAGTCGATATCAAAGAGTTTTTAATTAGGTATTTCATATTCATGGTAGTCAATTTATTGCATGGAAAGAAAGAATAAAAGAAAACAAATGGAATTAGACGATAATAATTCTTGTCATATTCTGTGATGAAGTTTACATGCGAGTGCAAAAGAGAGAAATAATAGTAGCTTTCAACATTTCAATGTAACTATGAATTTTTCCACATTCACACATAGGCCTGCACGTAAGCATATGATAAAAATAGCCAAATTAGTAACTTATTAATCTTGACCATATAATATAACAATTGTGTCACTCGTAGTCATCCAAGAAGACTTAGTCACTTGTACAATATAGGGCCGAGGCTGATTTATGAGACACGATCGTAATATAGAATGAGTCGAGATTGAATCATAAATAAAAGGATAAGTTTTATCTTTATTTTTGACCAACACACGCACACATTAAACTTCCAAGCCAGCATGCAACGTACTCCAATGGAAATAAATAACTCAAACAAACTTTCAATATTATCACCAATTGTTCAAACAATAGTACACTTTTTTTCGCTAATCGTCTTTTGAGATTGAATGTAACACAACACGTAGTGATCAATTGGACTACTTAGCAAATATGCGACGACAATAAGTTGAATGCAAAATTTCTATAAGAAGTGGAAACTGCAATAGCACGAACGATGTTACCGGTAAGCAGGCGAAGGCCGCCATTGGTATAAGAACCCACGCGAGTTTCTCCCGGAAAACGATATACATGGCGGCACTAAATGCAGCCAACATAAAAATAATGGAGACGAAGAGGCTGAGAAGGCCGAGGGACAATCTCCTGGGAAGAGAATGCGCGAAATCTTCTTCAGCATAGCGCGAAGTAAGGATGGAGAGGAACATGAACATGGAAGTGATGGAAGCGAACAAGGCAATGGCGTCCGAAATGCCAAAAAAGTCGAACGCAAATGGGCTATAGATTTTGTCGGGCAAGGTGAAGGCTGCAGCGAACATGACAGTTGCGATTAGGGTTGCTGCAAGGTTACAAGCCGTAGCCGTCGTCTTCATCCACTTCTCCCCGGCCTCTTTCAACTGCTTGTGCTTCCTTGTGAATACCATTTGTGGGGTTTGGCCTTTGTTGTTTTTCTTTGTTCGACGAGACGGATGGACAAAGTTCTCCATCTCCTGTAAGGTAAAGAGCATATTAATATATTATCGAACTAGTATAGATAATACTTCCTTCGATCACGTTCTTTAAGACTAAAAGTTCAGACACAAAGTTTAATGTAATTTGTTAAAGTGTTATTTTAGGGGTATTATTGTAATTTTTCGTGTTGAGAGTCCACTTCCTTAATAGGAAAGCGTCCATATATATATAGATAGTGGACGGTTGAGAAAACAAGGTTTATATAATTATCAAAAATTAACATTTGAGATACGATTGAAACATCAAATCAGACTATAGGATACCATATGGTTAATTAGGGTTTTGAAAATGTTCAAGCTTTGGATATAAAAGCTTATCACCCAAAGCAAATGCCCCCATAAGAAAAGTGGTTCGTTTTACCTTGAACCATTGCAACTCGCGCTGCATCTGCAAAGCTGCACCAGGAACAAGATTCAGCCGGTGAGAAGGGGCGAGCTTTCCACATATGTGCATCAAGTTGTTGCCCTTATCATCCGGCATATCAAAAATCTCCGACTTGAGGTCGCTCAACCCATATATGATGTTGAAAACCTTTTCATAGCGATTTTTGGCCGCCAATTGGAATACATGTCTGCCTTTATAATCTACGGCGAAAACAACTGAAGGATACGCCTCTATAATCTTCTCCACAATCTCACTGACTCCATTCTCTGCGGCTAGTAGAATCGAGTCCAGGAACGTACAACGAACTCTTTTCTCGGACATTTTTATCATTTCCTCGCACAACTTTCCCACAAGCTCCGATGCTCGTTTGTGAACTTGGATCCTCTCCATCATATTCTCCACTTGAGGTACTGCTAATTACATATGCACAATAGACGTTGAGAGAACATATAAAAGTTTCCATTCAAGAATTTTCTACAAATTTTCTTTTAACTTACTATCACTAGTAGAAATTTGACTTTCACTTAAAAATGTAACAAAAAATATTTATTGTTAAAGTTTATTTATAATGATATTTTTGAAGTTTCATGTATGCTAATGTAAAAATAGATAGAAGTGTAACGTTAAATTTTTGTCAAGGCAGAACTATTTGCATTTACAGATAGCTTATAGTGATTTTCAAAGTGTCATGTATATCGATGTTGCGACGAAAACTGAAAATTACATACCTCTTTGAAACCAACTGCCGTATCGATTGATTCTGGCTGGAGCATGATAACTTCTACTTTCAGCATCACCAAAGAAACCCTTCTCCAAATCAACTTTGCGTTTAGGCTTCTTCGGGAGAAGACCTTCGGTTCGACCATACATGCAGTTATGACGACGACGATGACAATAATAATAATAAAGGTAATAAACATAGATGCATGAGTCTGGACTTACAACGGTAGATGAAGCTCTGGTACCAATTGAAATTTTCTCCACTCCGGAAGGCGGATCGCCTTTCGGCCATTGTTGAGAGTGCGCAGAAAATATCAGCATTGCACATGCCGTCCTTCTCCTTGTCCTCCGTCTCCTCCTCGTCGTAGTCGGATCTTAATCCCGCCAAACTGGGATACCTTTCCACCAATTTCAATGCAACATCTAACCAAAAAGGGTTACACTATGGTGAAAACTAATTTTTTTTTGTGAAAACTACAAACCATGCATAAAAATACAACCATGTCAATTAATCTTGCTCACCGAAAAACTCAGAATTAATGACCTCACACAGGAGATCGAGGCCTAATCTCCCCTTGAAAGGCTTCACGTCTCGTTCGGTGTCCTCGGAGGCGGATATCAGGTACTCGAGCGGTTCCCGTTTGCCAGCTATAGCAGCTTTCAGTACGGGCAGTTGATCGCCATAGTTTAGTATGTACGGCAAATCCGGATTCTTTCCGACCAGAGCCTTTACTGCTTCGAAGTTTCCGGCAGAGGCGGCGCAGTGCAATGCAGTGTCCCCGTAGATATCCTTCTGGGCCAGCTTCTCCGGGGGCATCAGCTTCACCACCTCCCTCACGAAGGGGGTCGTTTTTTCCGACATAACCGCCACGTGGAGGGCTGTTTCGGAGAATCGATTGAGGATGGCTTCGAAGCCGTGTTTGTGATGTCGGAATAGCTCATTTGCTGTGTCGTTCCACTCACCCTTCCGTGCTGCTTTGTACAGCTTTAGATTCAAGTTGCTCTCGTCCGGACCTGCTCATCCATACGAATTACTCGCAAGTGTTTCAATAATATGACTCTCGTCCCACCAGAATATGCTCATTTCTTTACCTATACCACTAAACATTTTATTAACATTTGTGTCGAAAGTAAATGAGTATACTCTAATTAACAAGACGAAAGGAGTGTTGGGTACAAACAATAAGTCTCACGTCGGAAATATATAGAAGATATAATTATACAGATTATAATCTGTATATAAGGGGAGCACCGCCACACTATTTTGAGGCCTTTTGGTAATGAGCCCAATAACAAAACCGTGTCGGCTTAGCCCAAAGCGGACAATATCAAATTAGTATGGTCTGGTGGTGCATGCAGCAGTAAATTTATAGCTAATTATATAACGTCAACTCAAATAGCTAGCCAATAATAATAATAATAATAATAATAATAATAATAATAATAATAATAATAATAATAATAATAATAATAATAATAATAATAATAACGATGATGATGACGACGACGACAGGTTATCAAAAGCGAGATAAAGGATGCCAACGATCAGTATTAAACAGAATCGAAGAATTAATAATTTAAATCGACTCAAATCAATGTTTAAAAAATCGAATCAAAGTATATTAATATATTGGTCCAATCGGCTCGTTTGGTCCGTTTCTTAAAACACTCTTATAAACATGGAGAAAGAACTCACACTCATTCGGAGGAATGTCGTTGTCATTTTCCGGCCCGTAATTCTCTTCCAACTTATCCCACACGTCCTTGGCCGTTTTCTCCTCCCACACATTACGAAGGGCATCTTTCCCAATCGATCCTAAAATCCATCCTTTGACGAGCATGTCCGTTCTTCTCCACGGCCCGGCCTCATCTTTCTCTGGAGACAGGGTTTCGCCTGTGACGAACCCTGCCACGCCTTGGCTCTCCAGCAGACACATCATCTGCATTTTCCAGATGCCAAAATTGTTGTTGTCGTCGTTGAAGTCCCTCACCGTTACGAAGTTTGCCACATTCACATTTGATGGGCAAGGGTACTGGGTATCATCCAAGCTCCCCATATTTCACTTTAATTAGATATGTGTATAGGAAATAGTATAGCTTAATTATGTGCTAGCTCAATCTTTACATGGTGATTGTATTTATACATAGAAATTTGTTAATGGAGTAATATTTTATAACTAACCACAGCTTTACCCTTTATACCTTGTTGCTTACACAAGTTTATGTTGGGCTAATTTTCTAATTGAAATGTGGAAACTTTTTCGCGTGACTTAGCGTGGGCTAATTTGGATACTCCTATTAGTTAAATGTCCACTTTAATCTTTAACAGTAAAATACTAACGTTTAGAGGATAATTAATTTGCGCCTAAATTTCGTGTCGAAATGAAACACGACGATTTAGATAAAACAGGAAGAGTATGTATTTGGGTTAGAATATGGCGCATGGGGTTCTTTAATTATGTACTGTGTACTAGCCACGTACGTAATAAAATTGATTTTTTCCTAATTTTTTTTTTTAAATCTTATTCTCTTTCAATTCCATTCTATAATTTAACCTAACTAATTAACAATAGTTGACAAGCTATGAAGGGTCCACATATCCAATTAAGGTTTATCATTCAATTTTTAGTAGTATTTCACAAATGAATAGGTAAAGGTTAATAAGAAAGCCTATTAAATCTTGTTATAAAATTTTATATGTCTAGATCCGAGATGTATTAAATTTGAACCATATCAATCTTTTTCATGTTTTATTACGAGATATGCTTCGTTATCTACCGTGGATATTTTTAATTAATATGCTCACGGATGTACTATTAATGAATAAAATATTTAAATATGTACCATAACATATCTAAAAAAGTAAGTCATGCCTTTGTCACATGAACACATTAAGAGTGTCCCCTAAGACATGAGGCGTTTCTGGTTTTATTATATAAGTAGTAATCCCTCCGGTTTTTTTTTCCAGATGACATGTTTGCTATTTTGGGACGTTTTTTTTCAAATGACCTATTTTCTTTTAAGGCCCAACAAACAATACTTTTATCTTTAACATTACATTGATTTTTAATTCACACCACATATTAACTTTTTTATATTTCTTAAATATCGTGCCGAAAAAAATAAACCATCTGAAAAAGAAAAAAAAAATGGAGGGAGTATAAGCCCCCATAAAACCAATTAATTACTTTGTTATAATATTATAATACTCAAAATTTTATGTTACATTAGTACCACTTGTGATCCTCTAACCCGAATTTTGTGTCTCAACTGTGTTCCTAATCTCAAATTCTATTAGTTTTGTACATTTTTTTTCATAAATTTTAATTTATAATGATTTATTTTAATTTTATGATTATTTATAGGGTTCACTAATCCAGATTAGGTTATACAATTATTTTTTAACACTAGTGGACAACACGTGCGATGCACGTGATCACTCCGCCTTTTACTTATTTCGATAAAAAAATCGTTTAAATGAGTATATTATTTTATATCGAAATATATAATGACTCAATAAAGCTTTAAAATAAAGCGTAAAAATAAACGAGATGAATAATTAGTAAATGATAAAAACAAATAATTAAACTAAAAAAAGTCAAATATCGGCTATAAGGTTTAAGTTCCCTTTATTGTCTATCTTCACCGAATTGGTTGTTGTAACGAAGCGTACTTCCCTAGAATTTTGTAAGTCGAGTCCTCTGTAGTACACAGATTTATTTTCTCCCTAAGAATAAGATTTGATGTATTTAGCATTGATTTAGAAATTCTTAAACATTAATTAAGAATTTAGAACGGAAAATAACTTGACTGATTGATGATATATATTTGTCCAATAACATTGCATTTTTTTCCTTTCTATCCAACATTTTTGTCCCTTTTGTCCCAAACATAGTGCTCGGAAAATTCTTTGTAAAGATACGTTCTTGCTTTTTCACTTGTAGCACATATAGAAAAAAAACTCAGTCAACATTGTTTTGAAACGTCATTTGAATTTAAAAGTCTATCCAGATTTTGAGTTTCGTGATATGATATGAACTGATGATCAGGAAGATGAAGTTGTAAGTTGATAACGGCTGGGTATATATCATTCTACGTCATATTGATTGTCGCTCTATCATATCCCCTTGTATATATGCTTATACAAATAATTCACGGTCATGATGCAAGAACAAACATCTACATTAATATGACAATTATATTTGAATAGTAGATAAGCATTATATGGTACGAACCATTGAGCTCTGCATTATGATAAAAATGACTGATTCGTAATTTCTTCTCTATAAATTGGATATTCGTCTTTACCTTGTATAATGCTTTCAGAATACGGTTGTGGATAATGGCATTTGCAATAATTTTCTTTCACCATACATGAGTTTTTTAAATTATTTTCCCACATGGTCCATGCATCATATGCTTCTAAACAAATTTATATAACTCGTGATTATCATCTGGATCAATTTTGGCACTAACATGTTTATCAATATCATATGTTGTATTTATCATATAATCCGACTTTAAAATGATTAGCATGTGCGCGTGTGGTTGTTGTATTCCTATAATGCAGGTATATGAATATTTTTCCGGTTTCGCCTGGTCTATCTATATAAAATATTTCACCTTCTCCTTTTTCTATGCAATCCAAAATCATAGAAAATGCAACTTGTTGTTCGGAGTTCAACTTAATTTGACTCTGCTTGTTGATCTTCTTCAGGTATCTCTATTTATATTTCGTCTTGTATTTCTCTATAGTTCTTAATGTTCACATTACCAAGATTCATAGGAATATTTGGAAGATCATAAGCTCGTATATTTTGTCTAAGTAAGTGCTTAAACTTTTCAAAGTCTTGAAAACTTGTAGATCGAGTGAGGTATTTGCTTCCTTTATGAAATCTTCCGAAAATGCATCATAGTACGTATCCCATAGAATTCTAACATCTGATGATGCACAATGTACTAATATTATTGCGAACAATCTTTGTAATTCTTTTGGCATTTGAAACGTTATTGCTTCATTCAGGCATTCAATGATACTTTGATCTGTATCTAACAATCCTTGTTTTTGTGTTGCTTCTTTGAAACTCAAATATTCTATACCATTGATTGTTTTCAAGTATCTGAAAGACGTTGGTCATCTAACACGATTCAAGAGTAACCTTTCATAATATCTTTCTTCTTCAATTAGATTTGCCGAACTTATACGTAACATTGCCCTTTTTCCTTTCCGTCCAACATTTGCCCCTTTTGTCTAAAACATAGTACTCAGGAAATTCTTTGTAAATGTGCTTTCTTGCCTTTTCACTTGTAGCACACGTATAGAAAAAACTCAGTTAACATTGTTTTCGAGATGTGATCTGAATTTAAAAAAATTATCCAGATTTTGACTTTCATGGTATGCTACGAACTGATTGTCGGGAAGATGAAGTTGTAAGTTGATAATGACCGAGTATATATCATTCATCTCAAATTCGAATATTCTCCATGATGTTTCTTGAGAAGATACTCATCGTGCATCTTGAAACTGCTTTATCTCATCAACTTGATTGTTATCATCATTCTGGGTCATATTAATTGTCACTCTATCATGTCCCTTGTATATATACATATACAAATATTTAACTGTCATGATGCCAGAACAAACTTCTACATTAATATTACAATTATATCTGGATAGTAGATAAACATTGTATGGTACGGCCCACAGATTGTTGAGCTCTGCATTACGGACAAAAACGACCGTTTCGTTATTTCTACTTCTATAAATCGGATATTCATCTTTACTTTGCATAGTGCTTTCACAATACGGTCGTGGATAATGGCATTTTCGTTGTCCTTTCACCATACATGAGTTTTTTGGATTCTTTTCCCCACATGGTCCATGCATCATATGCTTCTTCACCAATTCATATAACTCGTGATTTTCATCTGGATTTGGAATTTTGGCACTAACATGCTTATCAATTTAATCTATTGTATTTATCTTATAATTCGACATGAAAATTATTAGCATGTGGGCGTGTGGTAAACCTCTTTTTTGAAATTCAATGACATGAACATGTGCAACAACATTTCCAAATATCTCCTACTTGAATAATTGATCTTTCAAGTCTTGCAGTTTTGCCCTAAAAAACCAAATTTTTGTACTAATGTCAATGCATCAAGATACCTACGCTACACCTCATATCTCTTGGACCCCCTATAAATATAGCATGTATAATAATTCGTTTGCCAACTTCAGTTCCTCTCACTTCTCCTCTAAAGATATTGTTCATAATTCTTTAGTACAATTCGACTCTCATTGTTGATTGATTTCTCCGAATAAAATCCAATCTTGTAGTCTCTAGCTAATTTAATATACATGTCGACTGTGTAATGCTGAAATAATCTGCCAATGAATAAAAGAATAGATTGTCTAGGATTTCCAATTTGTAACTTATAGCAAGTATATTCTCTACATGAGACACATTTATTACGTTGCCCCCTGTAACAGTTGGATATGTAGTATTTGAACATACAAAATGTTTATTAATACGTATATATTGTTGAAACATGAATTCATAAGTTAAGAGTTTAATACTCCCTCCAGCTCAAGATTCGTGACACGTTTCTTTTCATGTGGCAAGCGTTTTCGAGCGTCTAGATGATGAGTTTCAAAATATATTTTTAAGGAAAATTTTCTTTTACGAGATACCTTGATACTTGTAGTATCTCGTAAAAGAAAATTTTCCTTAAAAAATATTTTGAAACTCATCATCAAGACGCTCGAAAACGCTTGTCACAAATGATAAAAAGAAACGTGTCACGAATCTTGAGCCGGAGGGAGTATGTTTTAATAGCATGCTAATAAATCAATGTGTTGAAGTGTTAGAGTGGAATAATTGTGGAATCATCTAATATTCTTAATAATATTAAAGTGTAAATTGCTATAGTGTTAGAGTGATAAGTGTATTGTGGGGCTTACGTCCCAAAATATAAAAAGTCAAGAAATGATGGACGTCCCGATATAATATAGTAAGTGTCACGAAATCGTTGGAGGAGGACTAATTTTTTTTTTTTTTTTATTATATTACTCCATTTGTCCTCTGTAAGATGAATCGTTTCTTTTTTGGCACAAAATTTTAAAATGATATGTTTGTGTGTTGAAGTGAAGAATATATGTGCAAAAAAGTGTTTTTTCCTTCAATAAGTTTTAACTCAATAAGGAAACGCATCATCTTGTTAAGGATGTACCAAAAAAGAAACGTATCCCCTTTGAAATGACGAAAAGAGTAATTTCTAACCAACCCTGAATCATCCCATTACTTTTTTTCAAAAAATGATGAAAAGTACTAAAGAAAGTGGGACGCTAATGGCCTATCACTTATCAAAGAAAAATCGAATTAGTAAATTGCATCAACTTAAACCAATGTTTAAAAAATCGAAATCGGAGTATAATTAGTCCAACGGGTTCGTTTGTTTCGATTTTTAAAACACTGTGGCATATACAAACGCGGAGAAAGAACTCACTCTTGTTCGGCTTATGAATCCGGGGTTGGTTTTTCTTGCCGATTGTCTTCTCCAACTTATCCCACATGCCCTAGGCCTTCTTCTCCTCCAACACAATGTCAAGGGCATCTGATCTCCCGATGGATCCTACAATCCATCCTTTGACGAGCATGTCCGTTCTTCTCCACGCCCGGTTCTCGTCATTCTCCGGAGGCTGAGTTTCTACGAACCCTACCAAGTCTTGGCTCTCCAACAGATACAGCATCTGCTTTTTCCAGATACCGTAACTCTCGTCGTCGCCCTTGTCGAAGTCCCTCACCGTTACGAAGTTTGCCACGTTCACATTTGATGGGCAAGGGTACTTGGTATCCAAGCTCTCCATATTTCACTTTTAATAGATGTGTGTATTGAGAAATGACAAAGCTTAATTATGTGCTAGCTCAATCTTCACTTGGTGATTGTATTTATAGAAATTTGTTAATGGAGTATTATTTTATAACTAACCATTGCTTTACCCCTTTATACCTTGTTGCTTACACAAGTTTAAGTTGGGCTAATTTTTATTAAGGAAACTTTTTCGCGTGACTTAGCGTGGGTTAATTAGGATACTCTTATTAATTAAATCTCCACTTTACCTTTAATTAACTTAAAATATGAACGCTTATGGGATAATTAATTTGCGCTTTATCATAAACAAGTAAAAAGACGCCAAGAGTGTTTTGCGGAGCCAAGACTTTTAGATGAGGCGGGCTCGATCGGCCAGTGGCATAGACAAGATGAGATTTACGTATTAATGTTTTCTCATGATTAGTAGGGCTTACGATGAAAATTTTCTATAATAATCAAAAATATGGTACTAAAAAAATTAAAAATTGGGATAGGTTTAAGCCCACCATTCTTAATACGTGGCTCTACTACTGATGGCAACGGTCGAGTTTTTATAAAATTTTAGTGGATATACATTTAGTTTAGAATGTGGTGTATGGCCGGGGTTCTTTATGTCAATTATACAGTGTACCAATTGTGTACTAAAAACAAGCCTTAAATCGAGCTACAGACTAATTGAAACTTGAACACTTTCCGATTGTATTTAATCGAGTTTGTTCGCATTGATCGATTAAACCTGATGATGGAACCAAACGAAACCAAAATTGAAGCGCTAACGCAGGACTTTCATCATACATTTGGTGTCACCCTTGAACATGGATTCTACAGGCTCACTTCATACATTAATTATAGTATTTTACGATTATTTTTTATGCCTAGCTCATCCATTCAACAACTATAATTATTTTTCAACATTTAATTTAATTTTTATAAATTAAAATATGGTCGATGAATCCAAAATCAGAGTATATAATTTGTAAAAAAAAAAATTATTTATAAATGTTTACTATGATTTGTTACATTATACCCTTCTACCTCAACCTTGTTTCGATAATTTATACTTTATATATACTTAAGAAACGCTTCAATTCATTATGATTAATGAGTAGTAGTATTTTTATTTTCCAAAATAAATATTATAAAACTAATCAAAAATAGATCTCGATACACGTCCGAAACATCAAAATCTGGACAAAGGGTACCATCCGACAGATGAGGAAATCTAAATTCCAACTAAATTCCACGTCTAGTAATAATATAACCAATCCCAATTCCGACTATGAATCCACATCCATACCCCATTGCCACACTTCTCCAACTAAATCCATCTACAAAACTACCACCATCTTCATCATCACCTTCTTCCCCTTCCATCCATTGCCCACTAATATTCTCTTCCTTGCACTTCCTCGTCAACGGAACTCCACACAGTCCCGTGTTTCCCATATACGAATCGTTCTCGAACGTCGAGAACTGCTTTGACCGCGGTATTTCCCCCTTAAGATTATTCATCGAAAGGTTCAATGTCGAAAGAAATGTCAGCCTCGTCAGCTCACTCGGAATCTCTCCGTCCACCCCGTTCCACGACAAGTCCAACGACTCGAGTTCGCTTAAATTCCCGAGAGACGGAGGTATGTTTCCTATGAGGTTATTATGAGAAAAGTTCAAGTATTTGAGAGACTTGAGTTTCCCTATGGACTCTGATAAAGTCCCTGAGAAGTTATTGGACGACATGTCGATTATCGTAAAGGCCTCCGACAATCGCTCTAGCAATCGATCCTGGCCTTTCACGGTCATTTCGTCTCCAAGATTTTCCTAAAGACTTTGACGTGAGATTCGGTATCATCATCTTTGACATCTATCATCGCTTTGAAATTCTTGAAATATCTTTCGGGCAAAGGCCCGATAAATGAATTCCCGGATACATCCAAGACTTGCAACTTAGGAAACGGAAGCTCGTTTGGTGAAGAAGCCAGTGACGACAAGGTACCGTAGAACTTGTTGGAACTCAAGACGAGCACTCGAATCCGAGGGAGGGATTCTATCCAAAACGGAAAGGTGCCCTGTATTCTGTTGTTTCCGGATATCGAGACCCTCTAGACTCTGGCAGTTGATAATGGATGTAGGCAACTGTCCTTGCAATTTGTTACCACTCAAGTTGATGGAGAGGAGGCTACAATCCTTGCTAAAGGTTGATGGAATGAGGCCACTAAGTTTATTCTCATTTAAATGAAGAACCAACAAAGATTTGCTAAAGTTGGCAAAGCATTGTGAGATTGCTCCTTCCAAATTGTTGTATGAAAGGAAGAGATACGTGAGGGATGTGAAGTTGCATACGAAGGACGGAATCTCACCGTGTAATTCGTTGGAGGCGAGGCTCGACCTCTCTAGATTCGATAGATTTCCGATGGCGGATGGTATTAATCCTGAAAGTTGGAGAGACCTTATAAAGCTTACTTGAAACATACATAAGTACTATATGAATGGTGACAGGTTCCGAGTTCGGGTTTTTTGTTATTATCAGCTATTTAATTTGAACTACGCGGATTGGACATATTATAATCTCACAAATAAAATTAAAGATGCAAGTATTGCTAAATTATTAACTCATGCAATGATTGATATACTTAGAAGTTTCTTTATCGTTTAAATTTTAAATTTTCTGTCAATTGTTTCGAAAAAATAAATACTTAGAAGTCTTACCTGTTAAAGAATTGCTGCCAATATAGAAGAACCGCAATGCTTTCATGTTCCCGATTTCCGAAGGCAATGCCCCGCTAAACATGTTGTTTGATAAGTAAATTATTTGCAAGGAAGACATGTTGAAAATGGTTAGCGGCAAAGGACCCGACAACTTGTTCCAACTCAAGGCCAATGATTGCAAATTTTGAAGACGATGAATCTCTTGTGGAATAACTCCTGCAAAAAATATTATTCAGTTATTTTGTTCGGTCCTGTAGTAAATTAATGAAGATTGATCCTGTTGATCATGGGTCATTTTCAGAAATAGAAATATTTAATTAGCTCAATCAGTAAATTTTAAAAATCAGACCGAATCGACCGATTCAAATAGAGAACCGACCTTGATAAGAGTTAGAAATCTTACCTCTGAAATAATTATTTGTGATGTGTAAATATTGCAGTGCATTCATGTTCCCGATCTCCGAAGGCAATGCCCCGCTAAGCATGTTGTTTGATATGTAAATCCCTTGTAACGAAGACATATTGAAGAGGGTTGATGGCAGTGAACCGGTCAACTTGTTATGACTCAGGCCCAATAACCATAAATTACGAAGACGATGTATCTCTTCCGGAATAACTCCTGCAAAATATTATATATCATCACACCTTTCGATCAAACACACGCTACATATATACAGCTCGAACGGATGTCGTTCATGCCTCCTTATTACATAGCTCGATCGGATGTCAGTTCAGGTTAAATGTCAAATTTATCGCTTCGCTCAAAAAAATGAACAAGAACTATACACATATTAGTAGCCGTTAGAACGTAAGACAAATTATACGGGACCAAGCTAGTTAAAGTTGGGGGCGTTTGGCTGAGCTTATAAGCACTAAGAGCTTATACGATGCAAAAATCAGTTGCATCGTATAAAAAGTCAAATAAGAAGTCGAACGTTGTTTTGACCAGCTTATAAGCTTAGCCAAATAACCCCGTTTTCGAGTATACGAATACATAATACCTTTTAAATTGTTGGACATAAGGTATAATTCCTGCAGCTGTGTGATGTTCCCAATTTCTCTAGGCACTTCTCCACTAAAGTTGTTGAATGGCAAGTCAAGAATCTCAAGCAATGGGCATTGCTCCAAACTCAATGGTATCTCTCCCTCCAATTTGTTATTGGATAGACTAAGTACTTTGAGTGCTTGGAGCTTATTGTGCCTGCATATGTCCTCCGGAAGGCCACCCGATAAGCTGTTATTGTTCAAAACAATATATTCGAGCGACGTCACGTTGAAAACGGAGAGAGGAATAGGACCATCAAGGAAGTTGGAGCTCAAATCCAGAGAAACGAGAGAAGAAAGGTTCCCGATATCCGGAGGGATTCTGCCTACGACTTCAGTACTCGAGATATTCAATCCAGCCACCTTACTGTAGCTTGAATCGCAAGTAACTCCGAACCAACTGCAAACGGAAGTTCGAGCGGTCCAATTGTTTATTATCAAATTATGAGGATCTGAGGTGATGAGGGATTTGAAGGCAAGAAGGGAAGATTCATCCCTTTCTATTTGGCTACTAGTAATTAGAGAAGATAACATGAATATGAATATGATGAGTTGGGAAATAAGTAATGGGGAAAGTAATTTCTCCATAGGTGTAGTGTAACTAACTACTAATTGAGTAAAGAAAAGGCCTAACATATGCAATTTATATAATTTAAAGCTAAAAATAATTGAGTTTGAGGATGGAATATTTTATGCAATATTAGGAAACAAAAATGAATTACAAGTCAAGTAAAAAAAAAAATATTAGGCAAAAACAATCGAACCGAGGTGACCCGAATCCCGACCTCTTGGTTGGAAGAAAAGCGTCTTGCCAACTGCACTACTCTTCGTCGCCTACAAATCAAATCAGTTGCTAAACGAATCAGGGAATTATCAAGTGAAGATTTGCAAGTGATCCCCTACCCACCGTGTGCATTCTTAATGTGTCAGCGGATGACGTGACGTAATATTAATGAGAAAAAAAATCTAAATATATACCCTACCATATCTATAAAGTAAACTCTAGCCCTACCATATTAACAGTGGGCACATTAAAAATACTGACAGTTGATAGGGAAGCGTTTCTCTTTCTTTGGATGGGTTTGTAGTGGGAAAGGGGAAGAGGGTTTGGAAGAAATTATTGCAAGTCAATTTAAATGGCATAAGTGGGATGTTGAAACAAATTAATATAGTTTCTTAACGTCATTATCATTTCGTTAATTTATAAAATACTTAAATCCAATGTATGGAAAATTACAAAATAAAAGGTTTAGGTGTCCCATTACTACTAATTAATTTAATGTACTTGTAATAATTCAATTCGTTGCTAAAACTTAAATTATGAAAGCAAAAAAATTACGGTACCACAACAAAACAGAATACAGTTGGACATTACGTGTGTTGTCTAGCGGTAAAGGTTAAGTTTTGTGGTCAAAGATCTCGAGTTTGAGTCCTCCATAATGCGGCCTTTAAATTTTTATTGTCCAGTATAATATAAACGTTAAATCTAGGGGCAAAAATCTATATACCTATTATGCTATTCAAAAACACTAATATACACCCTACTATAATTTTCCTTCCAATATACCTACTTTTTACCAAATGGGACTAAAATACCCCTGCTATCAGTTTTTGGAAGGAAAATTGGTTTTCAAAAATTTTGCCCAATTCTCACCTAGGGAAGAGAGAGAGACGATTTAACTCCTCCACCACTCTCCAACTACCCACTTTCTGCACATTACTTCCGCCGGCGGAAAATCTCTTCTTCTCTCCTCTCCTCTCCTCTCCTCTCTGTTTCTGCAGTTCTTTCTCGCCCTCTACAAGCACCATCCCTCTCGTTTACCCCGCTGCACAAATCATACCAGCAAAAATATGTCAACTGGGACTTGAGGCAGCAAACGAAAGAGGAATGCTGAACCCATCGTGCTGTCGCCGGAGAAAACTGAAGAACCCGTCGCAAAGGAGTCGACGAAGGGCCGGAAGAAAAGCGGCTACCCGTTCATTGATGAAGAGGTAAGAAACTAGGGTTCTGATTTCAGAAATTGAATTTTGGTGTGCAAAACCTAGGGTTTACTGTTTTCCAACCTTTGTTCTTGCTTGGGGGTTTTGATTTCTTACTGGGTTTGAGTATCGACTGTACAACACCCCCCCCTTTTGTAATGCATGTTAAAAAATCGATAGATTTGCTTGGGGGTTCTGATTTCTTCCTGGATTTGAATGTTGTTCTGTTTTGATAATGAAGAGGAATAATAGTCTTTGTTTGGTAAGAATGTTGTTCTGTATGGCAATCTCCCTAGGGTATAATGAAAATAACATGTGCATTATCAAAAAACTGGAAGTTTTATTTGATTAACAAGTCTTCGATTGCACAAATTTGCTTGTAAAAAACTGGAAGCTTGTGTTCGGTTGTTTTGATAAAAAAATTATTCTTATTGGTGATGTTCTTCGTGGTTGTAAGAATCTGTATTTGTTTGTAAGAATGTAGGTTTTTCTAAGAAAAGAACTGGTGATATTCTGCTGTAAATATGTTGTTTATAGGGAGAATATTTTTTTTGGTAAGAAGGTAGGTTTTCCTTTGTAAGAACTTGTGATATTATGATGTAAATATGTTGTTGGTATGAATGTTAAAGTTGCTATAGGGTGAAGACCTTTTTGGTAATAATTTAGGTTTTTGTTGGTAAGAACTGGTGATATTATGATCTACATATGTTGTTAGTAAGAATATAGAAGTTTTTCTAAGGATAATCTTTTTTTATGGTAAGAATATAGGTTTTTGTTGGTAAGAACTGGTAATATTATGATCTACATATGTTGTTAGTAAGAATGTATGTAGTTTTTATAAGAAGAATCAGTTTTTGTTTGTAAGAATGTAGGTTTTCCTTTGTAAGAATTTGTGATATTATGATGTAAATATGTTGTTGGTATGAATGTTAAAGTTGCTATAGGGTGAAGACCTTTTTGGTAAGAATTTAGATTTTTGTTGGTAAGAACTGGTGATATTATGATCTACATATGTTGTTAGTAAGAATATAGAAGTTTTTCTAAGGATAATCTTTTTTTATGGTAAGAATATAGGTTTTTGTTGGTAAGAACTGGTAATATTATGATCTACATATGTTGTTAGTAAGAATGTATGTAGTTTTTATAAGAAGAATCTGTTTTTGTTTGTAAGAATGTAGGTTTTCCTTTGTAAGAATTTGTGATATTATGATGTAAATATGTTGTTGGTATGAATGTTAAAGTTGCTATAGGGTGAAGACCTTTTTGGTAAGAATTTAGGTTTTTGTTGGTAAGAACTGGTGATATTATGATCTACATATGTTGTTAGTAAGAATATAGATGTTTTTCTAAGGATAATCTTTTTTTATGGTAAGAATTTAGGTTTTTGTTGGTAAAAACTGGTAATATTATGATCTACATATGTTGTTAGTAAGAATGTATGTAGTTTTTATAAGAAGAATCTGTTTTTGTTTGTAAGAATGTAGGTTTTCCTTTGTAAGAATTTGTGATATTATGATGTAAATAAGTTGTTGGTATGAATGTTAAAGTTGTTATAGGGGGAATCTTTTTTTGGTAAGAATGTAGGTTTTTATTGGTAAGAACTGGTGATATTATGATCTACATATGTTGTTAGTAAGAATATATAAGTTTTTCTAAGGAGAATCTGTTTTTGTTTGTAAGAATGTAGGTTTTTCTTGGTAAGAACTGGTGATATTATGATGTAAATATGTTGTTAGTAAGAATGTTTATGTTTTTCTAAGGAGAATCTGCTATTGTGTGCTGAATGTTTTTGTAAAACGTTGTAGGTCGAATGGAGGTATGAGAGGTTGGAGCTTCTGCCTATGTTTAAAAAGGTTATTCCAGCAGGGTACGAATTGTTGGCTGGGGAGGTTAATACATTGCTGACAAAGAAACTGAATGTGAGAATGGCAAACTTAATTAGAAATTCATGTATGGGACAATTCACTAGGCTGGATGCGTCAACAATTCGGTGCGGGAAAATGATGCACTATGTGGTTTGTCACCAGGTATAATAATTAAATATTCTTACATTAATCATACATAATTTAATCCATGCTATTGGTAATACTACTTTACTAGAAAAAGATTCTTACTTTCTTGATTTCTGACCAGGTTGTTCCAGAGCCTAACTTTGATCCAACGTCTTTGTTTTTCAAAGTTGGGAGGAAAGTTTTGAGGTTCTCAAGAGTCGAATACGCTTTGGTCAGTGGACTCAAATTCGGGCCTTCTACCTTCGATCCATACGCAGAGCAAACACTGCCCCCCAACTCTACTTACGAACGACTGTTTGGGGCAAATCCAGGGACACGCCTTTGTGATGTCCGTAATGCTTTTTTAGAAAGAACGTTCACGGTTGAGGGGAAAGAGGTGGAGGCAACGCCCGAAGACTGGGTGAAGCTGTCGAAGCTGCTACTTTGCTTGGGGTTCGCCCTTGGGGTCGATACGACGAAAAAAAAAAATACCGCTTTGGATGTGGGTGTTGCTTGAAATTGAGGAGGAGTGGGAAAACTTCCCATGGGGGAGTCTATCATACCAGGTGCTGCTAGAGGCTATAAGGGGTATCCCGAAGAAGGGGAAAGGAAAAATGAACTACGGGATCAAGGGGAATACAGTGGCTTTTTGTGTGAGTATTGTTATTTTTTTGTTTACATTCATTAATAAAAGATGCTTTATCTAACTTCTGATATTATTTTTTTTTTTGGGTGAACAGGCTTGGATTTTTGAGGCATTTCCAACCTTTGGTAAGGTTGTTGGCCTCAGGGGCAAGGATACGCAAATCCCGCGTTTCGTTCAATACTCCTTCGTCAAGGAAAGACGTTATCCGAAGGACGACGAAATCAAAGAGGTATGTTTTGTTAGTAAGACTTTATAATCCGATTGTTTGGGTAGACATTGAATCCTTACAGTAGCAATGTGCATGCAATGTGCATGAGAATGTGTTACCTTCTAATAATGTGTTGTTAATGGTAAAAAAGTGTGTTTTATCAACTTTGGTAGTAATGTGTTTTAAAAAATGTGACAATTTATTGATGATTTGGTAGGAATGTGTTACTTACAGTTTGGTAGTCATGTGATTTATCAACTTTGGTAGGAATGTGTTCTATGATTTACAACAATTTATTGATGATTTGGTAAGATTGTAGAATTTGTGGTAAGAAACTATTATCGGAAATCAAACCATGAGAATGTTTTGGTAAGAATGTGCTTGTAAAAATTGGTCCATTTTTTATGATTTATGGTAAGAATGTACGTTTTTTTGGTAAGAATGTGTTTGTTAAAAAAACTGTGGTAAGAATGTGTTTGTAATAATGTGTTTGTAGTATTTGTGGTAAGAATGTTTTGTAAAAATTTGTCAAAATACTTATTATTGGTAAGAATGTGGTGTTTGTAGGGGCTTGTTCGTAGGCTGAAGCCAACCGAGGAAGAGAAGCTTGAAGGATTCTGGATATCCTTGTCTGATGATCCAGAAACCAAGCCATTTGCCTTCAAGTATGATCCCAGTGATGCCCTGAAGAAAAGGACGAGGGGGGGAGATGATGCAGATGCAGGGGAAGAAGATGAGGAAGGGGAAGCACCAAAAACTGAATTGGCAACTGTGAGCCATGCTCAGATCTCGGCAGCTGCGGAGACGGCAGCTGCTAATGCGGTTGGTAAGAGCCTTGAGCAGATGAAGCTCATGTTTGGTGAATTTGAAAAAAATCTGCTGAAGGGGCTTGCCAAGAAAGTTGCCAAGGAGGTTGGTAAAATACTGCTGGATGCACACGAGCCACACAATTACTACGAAGGAGGTGCTGGATACGGGGAGGACGAAGCCATTGAGGAGACACCTGTTGCGGCTCAAGGGGTTCCACGCGGGCTGGATGAAATTGTGGCCAATATTCCCGTTCAACCTACAAAACTTTTTGAACGCGGAGAGCCTTCTATGTTCTCTTTGGGTCTAACTCAAGAGAAAACATCAGAGAAGGCGCCACAACCAGCCATCGCAACAGCCCCTGCAGCAGCCCAAGCAGCAGCCCCAGCAGCAGCCCCAGCAGCAGCAGCCCCATCAGCAACAGCCCCAGCAGCATCAGCCCCAACAGCTCCAACAGCAGCCACAGCCCCAACAACTCCAACAGCAGCAACAGCCCCAACAGCAGTGCAGCAGGTCGAAGGGATGCCATTACCTCTGCCAGAGGTGAATGAGCAGGTAAAATTTTGAAAAAAAAATCAGATGGGTTTAAGGACAAACAATGGTTTACATTTGTGTGTTTTTTTTTTTTTTTTTGGTTTTTTTTGTTTTTTTTTGTTTTTTCCTATTCCAAAGGGGATGTTACTTTGGAGAATTTTGCGTATTGTATCTTTTTTTTCATAAAAATATGCAATTTTTGTTGCATTATAATTCGAACGTACGAATAGTATGAATGTAATCCTTCGTACCAATATCACAAGACACACTCGATTATTAATGTGGTGCGCTAAATGGTACGGAGAACTACTTCTTACCATTCGCACCGTAGAATTGCAACAGGGGATGGTAAGAATTAATTTTAATTCTTACCTTCCTTCGAAATATTTATCATTACATTCTTACCAACATGGAATGAGTGAGTATTAAAACAATGGCATGTCCTTCTGGAACAGGAATGTTTCTTGACGGACACGCAGATAGATCGGGAGTACGATAAACTTGAGATCGTAGAAGCTGTGGAACAGCACCCTGTCTTGCGAGGGCACACAAAGAGCGTTCGACCGACAAGGATCATGTATCCTTCCCGAGTGTGTCGTAGTCCATTCCTAAGGGAAGACCGGCGTCCAGCTCCCGACAAATTCAGAACTTTCTTACAAGATGCAAATGAGTTGTAAGTTTAGCATTAACATTACAAATGAGTTTATTATCATGCTTGCATATATAGTATTGCTTGGATTGGTACATTGACCTGTTTCATAATGCAAAAAGATGAAAACATACACAGGAGAAACGTGGGCTTGCACGATGATGTTGACAGGGGCTTTTTCGAGCAAATTCTAAAAGAACGCAGCGTACTTTTGGAGGACCACGTGACTTCTTACCTCGGAGTAGTCTGTTCAAACCCAACACTTGCAGGGTTGCGCACCGTTGACCAAAGTATTGGCGTGACATGTTGTTTTTTCATGGTAAGAAGGATTAAATTATGTTAAAAACTTGTGTAAGGAATACATCCTTATCGTATTTACAAAATAAATCTGATTTTGATGTTTTGTGCAGTGTGAGGTTGAGAGTGTGTTTGAAACACTCCATCAAAAACCTGAATCGGGGGAGTACAACTATGATTTGTTCGACCCAAGTGTCGAAGAAAATATCCCGGATGAGGAAATGGAGAGGCTACTCGTATTTACTAATGGGTCTTACCCAGCATGGGGTGAGAACGTTAAGGAGTGGATTGAATACGAAAAGGTACGAACACTATGACATATAATAAAAAATATCGATACAATCTTACTTTTTGTTGTTCCTACTATATGCCTGACTGTATGCCTGTCATAGATGGTAAGATTATTTATACAATCTTACTTTATGCATGTCATAGATGGTAAGATTATTTATACAATCTTACATTATGTTGTACATAAGATGGTAAGATTCAAGATACAATCTTACATCATGTTGTATCTGTCCAAGGCATATAACTTTTTGGGTCTAGGTCGTTGTTGTGTGCAGCTTTGGATCTACTCATAAAGATGTTGATGATGGAATTAATGATTGGGCGACAGTGGTGATCGACATGGAAGAGCAGATTCTTACCATTCATGATCCAAGAGCATTCACATTTGAAGAGAAAGATAAGAAAATGAGGCTAAACACATTCTTACCAATGGCTCGGTTGGTGCCACAGATGATGAAGAAAATAGGGTACTTCGAAAAGCACAACATGAGTACCCCACAATATGCACAGTGGGAAATCATCTTCGGCCCCTCTTCAGGTAGGAATGCATACCGTGCAAAATTCAAGGAGAACAGTGCTCTGTGCTGCCTGAAGTATGTGGAGAGATTCATAGGTAGGACTGACGCAACTCATGCACTTCGTACCAAGGAGGAGATTAAAGCCTACCGTTTCCACGTTGCAAAAACAATTTACTCCAACAGCACGGATGCCACAACAATTCCAATGATATTGGATGATCTTCCTAAAGCATCATGAAAACGTGGTTTTAAGTATTTTTTGTAAATTGAAGACAAACTCATTCAAACCATCAAGTGTGTAGATCTGCCCTAGTCGTAGGGAAAACATGATATTTTTTTGTATGCGACTTGGTAAATGTCGTAAGAATTTGTATATTCTTACGAATGTTACCGTCGTTGTTTTTGGGTACAGTGATAACTTATTATAATTACTGGTGATCAAGATCCAATCTTACCTTCTGTTGTACCTGTTATAAGTCAAGTGTGTAATTCTGTTGTACATCCTGTTGTACCTGTTATTATTGTGTTGTTCCTGCTATAATGCATGACTTTATGCCTGTCATAGATGGTAAGATTATTAATACAATCTCATCTCTGTAGTACATCAAGATGGTAAGATTCAAGATACAATCTTACATCCTGTTGTATCTGTTATCATTCATGACTTTATGCCTGTTAGAGATGGTAAGATTCACGATACAATCTTCCCTTCTTTTGAACATCAAGATGGTAAGATTCAAGATACAATCTTACATCCTGCTATAATGCATGACTTTATGCCTGTCATAGATGGTAAGATTATTAATACAATCTCACCTTCTGTAGTACATCAAGATGGTAAGATTCAAGATACAATCTTACATCCTGTTGTATCTGTTATCATTCATGACTTTATGCCTGTTAGAGATGGTAAGATTCACGATACAATCTTCCTTTCTTTTGAACATCATGATGGTAAGATTCAAGATACAATCTTACATCCTGTTGTACCTGTTATCATGCATGCGTCTCTTCCAATTGGAGATGGTAAGATTCACGATACAATCTTAGGGACTGTTGTTCCTGCTACCATGCATGACTTTATGCTTGTTATAGATGGTAAGATTCAAAATACAATCTTACCTTTAGTTGTACATCACGATGGTAAGATTCAAGATACAATCTGACATCCTGTTGTACCTATTATCATGCATTCGTCTCTGCCTTTTGGAGATGGTAAGATTCACGATACGATCTTACCTTCTTTTGTATACAAAGATGGTAAGATTCAAGATACAATCTTACTTTTTGTTGTTCCTACTATAATGCCTGACTTTATGCCTGTCATAGATGGTAAGATTATTTATACAATCTTACCTTATGTTGTACATATGATGGTAAGATTCAAGATACAATCTTACATCCTGTTGTATCTGTTATCATTCATGACTTTATGCATGTTATAGATGGTAAGATTTATAATACAATCTTACCTTCCTTTGTACATCAAGATGGTAAGATTCATTATACAATCTTACATCCTGTCGTACCTGTTATCATGCATGCGTTTCTGCCTATTGGAGATGGTAAGATTCACGATACAATCTTACTTGTTTTTGTTCCTGCCATCAAGCATGACTTTATGCCTGTAGGTTTTAGTAAGATTCATGGAACAATCTTACCTTCTTTTGTACATCAAGATGGTAAGATTCAAGCTACAATCTTACATATTGTTGTAACTGTTATCATGCATAAGTTTCCGCCTATTTGATATGGTAAGAGTCATGATACAATCTTACTACATTCTTGACAATCTTACAACATTATTGATAATGCCTGATTCTTCGAATGGAGACAAAATTAACTTGTTTAATCTGAAAATAATCAGATTACATATATCAATATTACACAAAAAAAAGTAACCATAATAAAATGTAGTGGTTACACAAAATTGATGTTCGTACCAAAATATGTGATACAATCTTATTCACATATTCTCCATGCACATCCAAAAGAAAAATAACCATGTTCTAGGTAAGATTAAACATAATTCTTACATACATTACTCAAACCTACGAGGATCTTGACATTTTCGACGAGTGTGCCCAAGAATCCCACATATACCGCATTTCTTGGGATTGCGACGTCGCTTTACAGTTGCCCCTTGTGGTAAGGGTTGCCCTCCAGGTAACATCCTTTTTTCCCTCGGCCTTCCGGCTTGCTTTGGATTTTCAGGGGTACCTATAGCCCTAGACTCAATTGGCTCAGGAATCTGCCAATCCTTAACATCGGGTAGAGGAATGATTATTCCTGCATATATCTCACGCAACGTCTTTGTCGAATAATAGGCGTTCACATAACCAACGGGATTTTCATTTTTATACCTGTGAAGTTAGAATGTATTAGGAGATTTGTAAAAGCTTACAGTATAAGTGTACATTCTAACTATATTTCTTAACAGAATTCTTACCAACTAGGTTATAAATGTTATAAATGTTACCTAATTGCAGCGGTAGCATGCGAGCATGGAAAAAGGTCCAGTTGAAATTTTTTGCACGAGCACTCTCTCTTGCCTAAATCCACGATATTCCTATCACAAGCAGAGATAATGTTAAATATTAAATCAGATAAAGGTTGAACTCTCATCGAATTCCCTTTTGCAATTGAAAATCGCAATCTTTCCTTGGCTTTTTCAGACAACTCGTTTGCCCTCTCACCAGCTTTGTTCCTACGCTGACAAAACCATTCTAATGTGAGATTACTTGCAAATTCCAATAAGGCAGTGATGGGGAGTTTCCTAGCCCATTTCAGACGCCCATTCAACGATTCAACAGCGTTTGATGTGCCAAATGCATACCGACGAACTGGACACTTGCACTTTGCCCATTTATTTGGACCGATGCCCATAAGCTTTGCGTAAGCACCTGGACAAGACTCATTCAAATTATCCATAATCTCTTTGAAATCTTCTTCCTTGTATGCATTGGCAGCAGCTTGGAATATTTCAATGGCATCCACACCATAAGGTTTTAGATTACCCTGAATATGGTATGTGCACAAACCATGTGGGACACCTGCAGTTATGTAAAAACATTGATATTAAATTTGGTAAGAATGTATATATATTCTTACCTTTAATAGTATGAAATTAACTATTTCATGTGACAGAATGTAAGAAGCAATTTCATCCTAATGACCATACTTATAATCTTACAAGCTAATGTATGATCTTACCTGGGAACACAAATTCAACGGCGTTGTGTATACTAACGTGTTGATCAGACACTATCAACAAGTCCTTCGGGGTTCCAAAACTCTTCCGTACATGATCGAGAAACCATATCCATGACTCGTCATTCTCCTTGTCGCCAACACCAAATGCCAACGGCACAATCTGTTCATTTGCATCCTTAGTAGAAGCAACAAATAAAACACCCCTGTATGTTCCCTTTAGATGTGTTGCATCAATAACAATTACTGGACGGCATGCACGAAAAGCCCTTATTGAGGCAGCTAACGCAAAGTAACAATACTGGAATGACGAATCTTCAAGCGTCTGTAAATCAACCACAGATCCGGGATTCATATGCTCAAGCATGTAAAGATGTTTGGCAACACCCTACAAAAAGGACAAGAAATGATATGAAAAAGAGTAATTGGTCAATACTATTATATAAAAAAGATTAGAACTGAGGATTTCTTACTTGAAATGACTTCTTATGATCTCCATATATTTTTTCAAAGCTCGGTTCTTGCCTTTTAAAGCTGTTGAATATTTCAATCGAACACCACACTCTCTTAAAAACTGACCCTGAATATCACGTGGTCTCACAACGAAACCATCCTCTATCATGGAAGGCGCAATGTACTCAGCAATAGCTCTTGAAGATACTTTAGGCTCGACCCCAGCAGAGTTCATACAAGTGTGACCCACATGCTCATATATTTTCCATATGCGCCCAAATGACTTACTTCGCAATGAGAAAACACAACTTAATTCGTCCTTACACTGAGCATGATATCTACGTGAATCTGAAACATTGGTACGAAACTCAACATGGTTTTTAAGATGGTAAGAATGTATTGCAGAAATCATGCTGTCTTTATTCCTGAAAAATGTCCCGGACTTGAGTTGGTTAGTGTCAATGTGATATGATCGGATAGGGATTGCAACATGATCTAACAAAGGTAGTTCAGGTGAACCAACATTCTTGTGCTGACTGGATACACGTTTGGGAACAGATGGAGAAGCCAATGGGTCATAACGACGAACGTCTAAAGCAAGCAGATCATTTGAGGGAATAGGCATGGATGGAATGCATTTTGGAGAAGAATCGGCATATAGAATTGGAATTTCGATCGTATCCAACAAGATAGACCACTCATAGTCGTCAGTCACTTTAAATCTCATAAATCCACCTTCGTCATCTTTAACTAATGCAACTATGTCGAATTGATACATTGATTGGTCCTTCATCAAGCGATCTTCAATCTTCGACAGCAAATCTATATACCTTAATCCACTAACTGGCATGGGTATGTACTCTTTGGTACCACCTTTGTAGATATTGTTGCACCAAGAACCACCATGAACAAAAATCACATGAGGGGGCATTTTCCTGCACGAATATTGCAGTAAGAATATGGGTTAGTAAAAGTCAGATGAAAAAACAAATAGACAATAAGAAACTTATCTGGTAAGAATATGTTTAGAAAGTTAATTGATATGAATATGGTTAGAATATGGTTAGAATATGATTTAGTACAAGCCTTAGTTGGTAAGAATATGGTTACAATATTGTTTAGTATGAATATAGTTGGTAAGAAAATTAGTTAGTTCGGAAACTAGTTTGTAAGAATATGAGTAGGATTCTTAATTGGTATGAATATGGTTATAATCTTATCTGTACAATTATATAGACGTAAGAAAGTATAAATATTTTTCACAAAACATCTTCAGCATTTATCACTTCACATTTAATACTACCTTGTAAGAATGTAAGTAAGAATATACGAAATGTACTGACATTTGTCAGTGAAACCTTAAAAATTCAAAAAAAAAAAAAAAAAAAAGAAAAACAAAACCCAGAAAAACAGCCCGCCCACCAACCCAAAAATGAGAAATTCAAAAATCAACATCAACAAGCCATCGTCGACGCCGATAAACAACCTCCGGCGACTGTAGACCGTCGCCGGAGGCGAAACCCTAGCTACGAGTGAAGACAGCCGCCGGAAACGAAACCCTAGCTATACTCAAAGAGCGTCGCCGGAAACTGGAGAACGAGGAAGAAAGACAGAGCTTCCGAAAGAAGAAAAGGAAGAAAGACAGAACTTCAGGTTTCCGGCGTCGCACCCATACCTCCGGCGTCGGGCTGTACGAGAAGAGAAAGGAAACCTACCTCCACCGACTGGACGCACGCGAGAAAGGATATTACCGGCGTCGGAAACCTACCTCCACCGTCTGGACGCAAGCGAGAAAGAGAGAAAGATGAAGTTCGTCAGCTGGGAAGATGAAGGTCGTGAGCTAGGAAGAGAAAGAAAGAAGAGGAAGAGAGAAGAAGGTGCAAATTGAATCCATATATAAGTAGGGGTATTTTGGTCCATTTGAGCAAAATATGGGTATATTGGAGTTTTTTTTATAATTTGCACAAAAGGGTGAAAACACTTAAGGAAATAGGTAAAACACTACATTTCCTCTTAAATCTATCCGTTTTAAGCATACTTAATTTGCTAATAATATAGTAACAAAATTTTACAGTTAGGGTTTAGTTTTTATTAATGCTTAATTTTTTTAAAATAGGACTTAATTTTAAGATACTAGTTTATGATAATTCTCTTTAATTATATAATCATAACCTATGATCCGGGGATATATTAAGTATCGAAGACGGAGTCAATTACGATTATTAAAAAAAAAAGGAAAAAAAAAAAAAAAAAAAAAAAAAAAAAAAAAAAAAAAAAAAAAAAAAAAAAGAGGATGGGTAAATATCTGCATTTACTGCTATTATTATTTTTGTGTTTCTTAATTTTATAAACTAATTTATCTATCTTCTAGAAGTTAGCGACTTCTTAAAATATAGTTTTGGAAGCTAGTTTTTGTACATTTCTTTGTTTTCAATTTCGATTTCAATAATATACTATACCGTAACAATCATTGAACATTCAAATACACATAGATGTGTACGCCTCCGAAAGTTAAATACAAAGTGTTTTACTTTGAATTGGAGTTAAATTATTTTTTTTAATGATTATGTCTATATTTCGATCTTCTGATTGTTGTTTGGAGCGTTCTCTCCGACAACATGTTATCGTCCATGCATATATGCAACACTTTCGTACATTTAAATTTTTTGACAAAAATAAAAAAAATTAAATGTATGAAAGTGTTTTACTATATGCTCGCGAATTGCAAAAGGGATGTGAGGGGGAAAAAAGCATAATCAAAATATGAAAAGGAAAACATAGTATAAATTATTTCCACGATCAGTGGCGGAGCCAGAATTTTATTTAAAAAAAAAAAAAACTACATATATACTAGAGTAAATATACAAATTTCTATTTAAATGTGATTAGTAAAACGAGTGGAATGTTTGTGATTAATTCATCAGCTTATTTTAGATACTCGCGAATTGTTTGACGAAATGACCAAGTGAGAGAGGATGAATTAGTAATTTTGTTAGCAATTTTCAAATATCAATTTTACGTTGTTACGTCGTCGGATCCGATTAATTTGGCCATCGTAACAAGCTTATAATTTGTGTCAAAACTGAAGACAAGTGAAGGTTTCTGTATTTTTTTCAAACTTGTAAAAAATTGTGTTAAAATCGAAAACCGGTCGAAAGTTTGCAATATATATATTTTAGTATAATTAACCCTACTTAGTAACCTCATTTCCATATGCCAATTTCATCTAAATTCGTTTCAATTCTGAAATAATAAATCAAATATTTTCATCTCAAATCCTCGATTTTGAAATGGTTAATTCAAATTAATAAGATGTTTATTATGTCATTTTCATCGTATGACCATTTAATCTTATATAATACTGTAATATTTATAGGGAGTTGAACTTTGTTCTAAAATCTAAATGTACCAATAATGGGCTATTATTTGGGCCTCATAGTGTTGGGCTTCACTAATTCAAGAATTTCTCCGTCTGCCATCTATCGTACGTGTTGACTTTTTAATTAATTTTAAAACTTTATAACGATATATTTTAAAATATATTACAGGAATATATATAGTTTTTCATGTACAGTGGTATAAGTATCGTAGTAACCTCTATTAAAAAAACTATATTCCAAAATTCTAAAATTGATTTTTTCAAATATTGTTATAAAGTCTCAAAATCAACTAAAATTTCAACAATTCCAAGTGAGTGCGGACGGGGGTTTTCAAATTTTAAAACTTTTTTTTTTTTAATTTCAAAATTCCAGAAGTATTTAAATAAGTAGTAAATCGTGTTACTAAAAGAATTATACTCCCTCCTCGTAAGTCTATTCACTGATTTTATAATATAGGGAATAATTTATAATAAAATTTTAAAAGGTAAAATAGGGTTTTTGGGGCATTTTTGTCAAATTATGAATAGAAGAGAGAATATTATTGATAAAGCCTGACACAAAAATCATTCAACTTGCCTTATAAAACAATAATCTCACAGTCACATAGATTAGTTCACTTCAAAATATAATAAACTTCACTTGTGTGTTGCCCAAGCAATAGGGAGTTAGATTTCGGAGCCAAATGTCCCAAGTTTGAATATCTCCGTGACGCAAAAAAAAAAAAAAAAACTCACTTGTGATATGATGGAGAATAGTTTGTATTTTTATTTTTTTATTTTGAAGTTTTTTATTTAATTATGTCTTTTGTTTCACTTTACGGCCAAGTTTGGTCGGTTTAGGTATAGTCTATTTATAGTATGTAAGCATCGACCGACCGAACACCGAAAAACCGATCTGAACCGAAGGTTGCGGTCGGTTTTTTCCCACCGTCGGTCGGTGGTTGGTTAATTTTTCAGAGATTTTTCGGTTGTAGGTCGGTTGTCGGTTAATGAGGCTGAAAACCGACAAAAACCGACCGACCGACATATATTAAATATATAATATATTAATTATTTTTTAATTCTAAATATTAAAATTATTTAGATTTTCTTAATTTCTTTCTTCTATCGCGATTCGCGAATTAGAGAATAGAGAAACTAAGTCACTAAGATTGAAACCCTTAACCCTACTCCTCCAATTCGCCGCCGGCGCTGTTCATCACCAGCCATCCCGCCGTCGTCCACCTTCCGGGCTCCGGCCGTCGTCCGCCTTCCACCGTTCGTGCCGTGAGTTTCTTCTTTTCTTATGTTCTTCTTTTCTATGAATGTGATTTCTATGATTCTATAATTTCTATCAATATCCAATGTTTTTAGAAGAATATGTAATGCAATGAGTTTGTGAATGTTCCCCCACGGTTTTAGAAGAATTTCTGAATTTCATCACTTCCTTTAAGCTTCCTTTTAAATTGAAATTCATCACCATATTTCCTTCGATTTTTCAACTGTTCCACCATGACTTTTAAATTGAAATTCATCACTTCCTTTATGCATTCCAATGTTCCCCCACGGTTTGTGATTTTTTGTGCTTCCTTTTAAATTGAATATGCAGTGAGTGTTCCACTGTTCCCCCATGATGTTTCCTTCCTTTTTGTTAATTGAAATTCATCACTTCCTGTATTTAAATTTGCCTATTAGTGTCTACATTATGTATTTTAGGAGTGAATTATGTCTCAAAGTGGAGGAGAAATGCCAACCCCATCCAACAAAAACAGGGGATTTTGAAGACTGTCGGTTAGTGCACAAACCGACCGACCGACCGATCGATTAGCGGCCGGTTTTCGGGTCAGCCGAAGTCCAAAGTCGGTCGGCCGGCGGTTAAAATTTTAGCCGTCGGTCGGCCTGTCGGCCATCATAATTTGGGTCGGCCGGTCCGGCCGACCGACCGATGCTCACCCCAGTAAATTTATGCACACTGAAAGTTGAATTTTAATAGTATGAAGTTTTTAAGGTTTGTTTTCTCTTCTTGTGTCCTTCCAACATTCAATAGTGAATTAACATAATTTTATATTAATTGTCTGCGTTTTTTCTAATTTTATGTGAATCAGAATCAACGCATTAGAAATTTGGCCAACGTCATGATAATAACTACTTAACTAACTTAAACAATGTAGTCAAAGATTTAAATCGCCATAACCTAGGCTAAAAAGATCTGATATATATAGTACAACTTAATTTGAAATAATTAATAAAGAATATCTACAAACAAAGACTATTTCATACTCGATAAGTATTTTTTTTTTTTTAATCAACTAAAGATAAGCTGACTTCTAATAATAAAAAAATAATGATAATTTGAACAAATAAATCAACTAATACCTAGATTGATTTTATTTTTAGTCAAACTCACTTTTTTGAGGTAGAAAAATAATAACTATATAATGTCTATAGCTAGATAAATGCGTCAAAAAGTAAATTAGTGTGCGTGTGTCGGTCAAGCGTATGAGGTTAAGTTTTGAGACCAAAGGTCCTGAGTTCGAGTCCTTCGTAGCGCGGCCTTTAAAATTTATGTTAATTGTTTTTTTTTAAAAAAAACAGTTAATTAGGTCATCAAAATAGTGTCCTTTTTACATATAATTTAAAACATAAAGAAAAAATTATTAGACAAAGAAAAAAAATATATTATTGGTGAAATTAATCTACTTTTTTGGATAAGGAGAAATACAATTTTGGACCCATTATTTGTAGCTAGGTTCCATTCTAGGTTAACTTATTGCCATGTTGATAGATTGTGATATTGTTACAAGAAATTGAAATACAGTTTTGAAGTATAGTTTTTTAATGAGTGTTATAATATTACGAAGTCCAAAACCATCTAAAAAGTCAACATAATTCAAAGATCGTGGAGTATTACTTATGGGACACATGCAACCTCACATTTTTATCAAGTCAGAAGTTTTTGAAGTCAAATTAATCTAATATAGTAATTCGAAAGGTAATAAAAATATAAATAATAAAAAAAATATAAGTGCTTGACTTTGACTCAATATATTAATATGTGTGTGGCAAATTAGTGAAAATCTTTCTTTTGATTTTCTTGATTAATCTATAGCTAATAATTAAATGATGACTTTGTCGTCCATGTCTTAATATCTATGACGTGTAAGATATATATTGCCTCTTAAATTTACTATTCATTTCATTTCATTGCATTCGCAATTTACGTACCTCAAAAATGGTTAATAGCATTATTACATTCACAATTTACGTACAAATAATCGAGCATTGATTCATTTTTTTGTACAGTAGCTGAAACGTGAGTGGTATCCATAAAAGATGTCTATAAAAGGTGAGTAGCATATCGTTTCTGATGATAAGCATGTGTGCATGCAAAAATATGTCAAAGATGCTTAGCATATACGCATGTATAGAGTTTTAATAATATGAGGAATAAAACACGCAGGTTTCATTGACGAAGAAATAAATAACATTTCATTTCCATACATTTTAATTAGGTATAAATTAGTTTTTTTTTTTAAGAAAAAAGAAAAAAGAAAAAAAAAAAAAAAAAAAAAAAAAAAAAAAAAAAAGTGGGTGTTGACTGAAATATTGTTTAAGCAGTTGATTTTTTTTAATAAATTATGTTCTATAATTCATTTTGAATGATTGAAACATTAAAGAATTAACTCTTTGCTAAATTAGTGTTCACTATTAATTCGTATTAATATCAAATTAATCAACGGTTAGATCAGTCCGCTTATTTATAATTTTTTTACTAACAAAATGAGCCTCTACATATATAACTAGAGAAAATTATTGAAAGGAAGTAAACTAGTTTAGTCGACTACTAAAATAAATATTTTATTTATAGAGAAACGCTCTCATATCCATCTTGTACATTTTTAATGTCTCCGTCGTTTATGTAACAATGATATGACTACACAACTAGTGAGACGAAGCGACTTTAAATATTTTATTCATTAATAGTATGTCACGTCATCAGTGGACACATAACAATATTTACGATGGGTTAGGAAAGCATTTCTCTATATTTATATAGATAAGCAATCAGATCAGGCTCGTTGATAATACAAAAGATATGGTAAGAAAGAAACAACTTGTGCCAGAGAATACACTAATTACTTAGTAAAATCTGAAAAGGAAATTTTACAGCTAATTACTTATAACGAATTTAATACGTTTTTTGAATATACCGTATTTAAGATACAAAATAATGAAACGATTCAAGTACGTTAAAATGAAAATATGTAACGATAAGTAATATGCCTACGAATATCTTCAAAATTTTAGCAATTATAACATCATCAACCCAGGTACATTAAGACCAAATATCACTATTGTTTTTCTTTTCTCAAAATTGATCAAGACTAACGCATTTTTTCATGTAGAATCATAGCGTGTGTACATTGAAATTATACTAACATCAAAGATATTGTTAAGTGTGAAAATAATCAAATGTATAGATTTTGAGCTATCTTTATTTTTCTAAAGTTGTGCATGTAGAATAATATGAGCTTCAAATTTATGAGGAAAAAATCAGATTATTAAATGAGTGGACACATTTGATCATTCCCTCTTAGTCAGTCAAGCCAAATGAAGTCATTTAGAAACCTTTGACTGAACTAATTTAAATAGGTTTGTTCAATTTATATAATACAATAATCTCAAAAATAAATTGTACTAGAAACTTCTTGGAAGGAGATATCAGAACTAATTGACATATAATTGCATTTCAGTTTGACATTTTTCATTATATTGTTTGATGATTGACATGCAACTTCAAAAACATTTCCAACATCAACATATTGGTTTTCGTAATATTTTTGTCACACGTCAATCATCCGACGATACAACAGAAAATGTTACACCGAAATGTAATAGATGATCTCGTTCGTTATCCGAAACATACATAGGTTTTATCTTAGTTTAGTGGATCGAATATAAACAATGAATTGAATTGGTTGATAATTTTTAGGGTAGTGGGGGTGGTGGAGGGAGGAAATCATTTTGAAGGATTTGCTATTAGTAAAATATACTGCAAATTGCATTAACAATTCAATACTTTGAACTCATTTCAAATAATGACATGAATCTTGAATCATTTCAAGTTGATAACTTTTTATTCGACGTGCAAATTTGTGTGTTAACAATTAGATTTACTATAAACTTTAAAATTTACTTGGTATTTCAAACCTCCCAAATGAATCGATATTATATACTCCTTTCGTCTGTCATCTACGTGCTTAGAATCTTTTGACACGCATTTCAATATATCAAAAAGCGAATGCTAACATATCAAAAAGGTTTCACTGGACACAATGCATTACACCAAACATCAAATAAAACAATGTACACTGAGGTTGCGTTCTCTTTGATAAAAAATTATCATGAGAAAATGAGAGGAAAAGAAAACAAATCACCCTTTAAAAATTTTCCTTGTTTTCCAACTTTACTCGCACCTTTTATCTATGATGAAAGATTTTACTATTTTTTCGCCTTCATTTCACTCCAATGAATAGAAAATTTTATCTCACCAATAAGTAAATTAAATACATCCCTTCAATTTAAAGAATAAAATTTTTCATCAAAGATAAAATGTGAGAAATGTGGGAAATAACGAAAATTTTAAACGATGACTGTTTTCTTTTCTCCCATTTTCTCATGATAATTTTTCATAAAAGAGAACACAACCTAAGTGAAATTTAAATTTTATCTTAAAGTCCACTTTTCAACACTTCAAAATGCGTGTCGAAATATTCTAAACACATGGATGGCCGACAAAGTGATTAATTTATATCACAAAAATTCTTTGAAAATCAGAACAAAAAGGAAATAGCAATATATAGTAATGACGTCAAAGAACTCCAAACTAGCACTCACATTATTCAAAGGTTGGAGAATTCCAGCACACAACTAAGTCAGTCAACTCTTATGCAATCTGCCCTTTTCTTCTTCTTCTTCTTCTCTCTCTCTCTCTCACTCCTATATAATCAAGCTTCCACCTCAATCACTCTCCATCATCCTAGAAACATCACCTCAATTCTTGAGCAATCCAGCTCCAAGATTCTGCAAAATCAAAGATATATTAGTTAGACGAAAACAGAGCTTCGAAAATGGCGATCGATGAAATCGCACTTCCAAATGCTCCCCGCATAAAACTAGCCACCCTCCTCTCTCTCACTGATGTCCCGGACTCGAACAAGCTCGCTCTCACGAAAGCTCCAACTGCCTTCTCCGAGTCGAGGACCCGAGAGAGCGTGGGAAAAGCGAGGACCCTCATGGCCAAATGGGATCCCACCAGCCCATCTCTGAGGAACTTCACCTCACTCTTCCAGGAAAGTCGGACCGAAGCAGAGGAGTTCATCGAGTGTGTGGCGGAGCTGCGGAGGGCGATGCATTACTTGGTGGTGCAGTGCTCCAACTCCGATCAGCTCGTGGCAGCGAACAATCTGATGAAAATCGCCATGCTGAGACTGGAAAAGGAGTTCTACTACATCCTCTCGGCAAATAGACGTTGCTTGAGCCCCGAATCAGTATCCGGCGACTCGCTGAGGTCGCCATCGTTCAGCTTCTCGTCGGAGGAAGAGATTGAGGAGGGAGATTGCCAGACGTCGAATGTGGAGAGAGCCATGGCGGATTTGAAGATGATTGCCGAGAGCATGATCAGGTCTGGATACAGCAAGGAGTGCGGGAAGATCTACAGAGTCACGCGGAAATCGATCGTCGATGAAGAGGTGTATCGGCTAGGGATCAAAAGGTATAGCCAGTCGCAGATTTCGAGAATGGATCATAAAGCTCTGCAGCATCAAGTGAACAAATGGATCCGAGCAGCGAAAATCTCGGTTGAATCGATCTTCCGCGGCGAGAAATTGCTGTGCGATCGTGTTTTTGGCGTCTCTGAGACAATGAAACAGACATGTTTCGCGCATACGTCGATGGAAGGAGCGATGAACCTGCTGCGATTTCCCGAGCTTGTGGCGAAGAGCAAGCGATCTCCGGAGAAGATCTCCCTCCTGATGAATCTCTACGAGACCGCCTCCGATCTATTGCCAGAAATCGAGTCGATATTTGAATACGAAACGCTCTCTCCGGTCAAGTTGCAGGCGTTTACCTCAATCAACAAGCTCAGCGAATCAACTCTAGCAATTCTCGCCGAGTTCGTCTCGACAGTTCAGAAAAACTCATCCAAAACCCTGCCCCCCGGCGGCGGGATTCATCCGCTGACTGAAAAAGTCATGGACTACATCGCTTTACTAGCGGAAAGCGCGGGAACTTTCTCTGATATCCTTGCCGGCAAAGCGGTGGAGAACGTGGCCGCTGCCCGGTCGCCTTTCCCCGAGTCCTACTTCGATTGTACGAGCCCCACCCCAAACTCGGGAGTAGCGAGTCAACTCGCCTGGATAATTCTCGTCCTCCTCTGCAAACTCGACAGCAAAGCCGAGTTCTACAAAGACATAGGGCTATCCTACCTCTTCCTGGCCAACAACCTCCAATTCATCGTGGACAGAGTCGGCGCCACCACCCTGAGATTCCTCCTCGGCGAGGACTGGCTGTCAAAGCTCCAGAAGAAGGTGAAGCTCTATGCCGCAAACTACGAGTCTGTCGCCTGGAAGAAGGTGGTGGCGGCTCTGCCTGTAGAGGGGGAAACCTCCCCCACCACGATCAGGGAAAGTTTCAGGAAATTCAACGCGGCCTTCGAGGCGGCATACAGGAAGCAGAGCGCGTGGACTGTGCCGGATCCGAAGCTCCGTGACGAGATCAAAGTGTCGATCGCGCGGAAGCTGGTGCCGGCATACCGCCAGTTCTATGAGAGCTGCTACGTGGCAATTCTGAACGAGGAGCGGAATCTGGAGATTTTGGTGAGGTTTTCACCTGACAATTTGGGGAATTATCTATCGGATTTGTTCCATACAGCCATTGAGATTTCGGAGGATCCGTCTCCATTGAAGCCGCAGTCCAAGCTAGCAAGGTGCCTTTGATTCCATCCTGTATATTCAAGACGTCATATACATACAAGTTATAGAAAATGTAATATACTATGATTGATACAAAAGCGTTAAATATAGAGAATGTGACGACGAAATTTTTGCCGTGCTTAAGAGAAAGGCAAAATAGATTGAAATTGTGTTATCATTTACAATGATTTATAAGATTGGATTAAATGTTTTACCCCAAATTTGAAATTCCAATAGTGACTGATAAATCTCTACATGTCCTAGTGACTTGCACATACATAAATTGTATATTTTACCTATTTTACCTCGGAAAGCTTCCTTCAGCCCAGCACATCACAACATCGGCGACTGCATTTCACCATATTCCGACTACAAATCATTGACAAGGATTCCCGGATTGCAATTCTCAAACTATGACAATAATATAATATCAGTAGCTGCATCATCAATCGTAAAACATCAAGTGATACACGCGGGAAGACATTCTTCTTAAGTGACCTTTTCAAGAATGATATAGCTAAGGGAACTGCTATGTACATACTTGTCCCATCTAAGCCCACCAAATAGGACAGGTATTCAAAAAATAAAATAAAATAAAATAAAATAAAATAAAGGTTCTATTTTCGCCCTTCTTTCAGCGTGGGATGAAAATGATATGATTTCCAGCCAAAAAAACACAGATTCTTGGGTGTCAACTGTTTTCCTTTACTGCTTCATCAATCATGCAACATACCCTACAAGTGAATTCCCACCCTTCATGATATCAAACAACTTTTGAACTTCCTGCCTTGGACCACATAATTCTGAGCAGAAAACATGCTAGTAAAATCAACCTAAAAGCTAAAATATATGGCCATAAAAGTCACCTATATTGATGTCTCTGGGCTTCGCTTCAAAACTAAGTGCCTGTCTCTCTGCCTTCTCCGACAGAGTGATGAGAAAATACAGGTAGCATGATTGTTATGTCCTATTTAGTGAACCAAAAACTAATCTTTGTTAAGTTCCAGACAATAAAATTCAATGGAGTGAGCCTGTAAGATTTTAGTGAACTGTGAACATAGATACCCAAATATTTCTGCAAGACGGTGTTCAAGCAGGCGGTTATAAGAATTTATAGGTTCCAGTTCGAGTATAGCATCTAAACTACACGTGTAACGTTATCTTCAGCATAAAATTACTGAAAGGAACTCAAGATTACACTCAGGCATTAAGTCATAAAAATATAGTCTTTCATACGTTATCATGTCTGAAATGCAAAAAAAGATGTTGCAATACATGAAAATTATGAGATCAACGCAGTGCTTGTAAAGAACGCAGTGTTCACACGATAACTGACTGTGACACAACATCCAGCATGATAAGTAATGACTCGTTGGAATTGCAAGAGTAGTTGAGGATTTGCTTTGGGAGAAGACCAGGGACATTGAAAGCATTATATTCATAGAGCATAGTACAACTAAAAGGATAACCTAGCACTGCATTATGTATCTATAATCCATCGACATAAGGAGGCATATATAGGTCTCCAAGGTGCTATTAAAGAAACATGTAAGTTTTAATCAGTCTAGAAGATTGCTTGATGCAATCAAACGACAAATGCTAATAACAACCTTATCACGGCATCTGTGTTAGCAACACTTAGCTAATTTACCTTGTTTCATCCTGAAGATAGTTGACGTCAGATCTTCCACTGAAAAAAATTATATACTTGCAAGGATAATTGTCTTTAAAGAGAAGCCAACTCTTCAACCTACACAATATCGGTAAGAGGTGAATACCAATCTGAAAGGAGATAAAATCTCAGAGTGCATGCACCAAAATGAGAACATTGGAGGGACTGCTGATGATATTATCAAGTACAAGAGAAAACGAATAATTTGAACACCGGATATCTTAATAAAGTGAGTGAATATAAAGATTGAATCTCAGTAAGCTACTACACTTGCTTTTCTAACAGATATGAAGCTAAAAACTGATACTCGAAATTTTTAATACACAATCTGTATTGACACACATTATTACAGTGAAGAGCAAACGCTTATTCACTTTCTGTTCAGCGAGATTTCCAAAGCTGTACAAACAGAGTGCAGCAATGAACGACTCACATCACTCTACATTCAACCTCCAAAATAATTCAACTAGCATGGTGTCTCTATAATTTGATAATACCAGTTATCGCCTTGCACCTCCTCTTCCATTTTTCCTGATCGTTCTTCCAACTCAAATTAAACTAATTTGCTTGATTGTCATCATTCATGATCTTTCGTTAGTCAACCCAACAATCATAAAGATTCAGCAGGACTGTCTCAATGGCAGCTTCCGTTTTGCACTAACCATTCAGTATTATATAGCCATCTTTACTGGCAGTTTTGACTTCAATTGATGAAGAAACCTCTCCAAGAAGTAGAGAGATTTCATGTGCTTGCGTTGCACCACCTCGAGATGAAGGAGGCGCAGTTGTTTCTTGTGCATTTGACAGTCAGGCGCTGTATCTTAACTCAAAAACTAACTACTCAAGATCTGAATGTTTCCTAGAACCAAGAACTGGATAGTGATACGCATGTCAACAAACAATTATTCCTGGAACCAAATTATAAATATCACGAGACAATACATAAAAGGGGATTGAATCCTGACTAATACAATCACAAAAGAGGCACTATTTAGACTACACTTGCATATACATCGAGCAACGCCCACATTTTATTCAGCACTACAGAAAGAGGAACATATATATAACTGATAGAAAAATGCCAAGTGCATAAGAATTGAAATCATGTGTTATCTTGAACCAAATTTGCAGCGTCACTTCTCCCATAAAACCTTCCCAAAAATGCATTATTGGTGAGAACTATCACTCCTCCCATAAAACCTTCCCAAACATGCATTGTTGGTTTGAGAACTATCAAGAATGGTGTAGAGACAGTATAAGCACAACCCTACATCAAGAGCATTCAGTCACAATCGAAACGCAAAAACTTCAATTTTTTCTTTAAGAAAAGGTAAGTAACAACCTAATAATCTGAATAAGAAAATCGAATATTGAAAAAAGTAACAAGCAAAAATGTGCCATGAATTTGACAATGGTGGGAAGGCACTTACCGATATAAGCCACGGCAGCGCCGGAGAACGCTCTTCCGACGACGGAGAGCAAATAGAGGCAGAAGACAACCTGGCAATACAGCATATTAAGAAAAGAGGAAAGGAGGATTGATAAATAGCAAATGATATCGGATACCTTGAGGAAGAGGCGCTTGTCGTGGCCGGTGGCGGCGACGCGGAGGACGGACTCGGCGGCGCCGAGGGTGTTGGCGAGGGTGGCGAAGAGGCAGGAGGCGGCGTCTTGGGAAATCTGCCAGTGGAGGGGGTCAACGGGGACGGCGATGTTCATGTGGCGGAAGAGGAGCCCTAAAATCGCGAGGGAACAGAGAAGGACGATCAAGACGTCCGCCATTAGAGAGACGACGCTGGAATCACGATAGGCGCAGTGGTAGTAGACGAGCGTCCCGCTCATCATAACCATCGCCGTCCCGACCAACACCATCTCAATTTTTGATTCTGAATTCGATCCAATCCTTCTTCTTCTTCAAATTCCCAACACTATCAACTGAAATTATCTGGTCGTGACCTAATTCAAATTCCCTCTTTCTTCTTCAACTTCTTCTTCTTCTTGCCGTTGTTCTGGTAATACTCAACGCCCTGAACTTTTTCATTACTTGTTTTTTTTTTATTATTATTAATTGCCAAAAAAATTGATTTTTAGTAGAAATATTTTTCAGGCAATTTTTTAATTTAAAACTTTTTATTTACTTAAATTCCCCAAAAATACAAAGTGACGTTGAGTTGGCTTTTTGTGATATAGTCAATTTGGACATGCCAGTTTATTACTCCTATTTCCCAACTTCGTTGGGTCGTTTTTATTTTTCGTCAATTCAATTTATTAGTCGCATTTTTTAAAACGAAACAAATCAATATATAAAAATACAATTAGTTGGTGGTTAGTGTGAAACTAAAAATTAGGCTTCTTTTGCTTCTTTTACATTTTGCCCAAAAGTTGAAAGTGATGTGAAAAAAGAAAAACTAATTTAACTTAAAGTGTACTTTAATTTTGAAAAATAAACTTTCTTAAAAACTTTCATCAATACAGTTAATACAAAAATAATGAACGTATAGATGGCAAAATTCTGTTAAAAAAATTCATTATATTTGCAATTATCAATCACAGAATAAGGAATCATATAAAAAATAAAATACTACTAATTATAAAATTAGAGAATAACGAACCATAGAATAGAATCATATATTAATTCAGACAACTCAATTATCCAAATAAAACATCACGTGTAACAACAAATAATTAGTACTCCCTCCGTCCCGCCCGATTTGGCCCGTTTTCCAAATCGGGGTGTTCCGACCGACTTGGCCTATTTCCTTTTTGGGACCAACATTACACTTTCACTTTTTTAGTTTAATACTTTTAAATTGTTAAGAATTAATTTGATTGGCTAGTTTTAGTTTTCCTTTATTGGGAACACAAATTCAAGGTTATTAATTAATGAAATTTACTCCTCCTTAAAAAGTGTGCCCAAACGAAATGGGCCAAATCGGGCGGGACGGAGGGAGTATTAATTATTGCTTAAAAATTGGGTGATGCTATTCGGCCATAATGTGGCCGGCCATAATTTAATTTTTTTAATTTTTTAAAGTATTAAATAATTTATATTTTTTTGTCAAACTTTTTTATACCATAAAAAACTCAAAAAGTGATGCTCCATATTTTTTACGTATTTTTTAAAATTAACTCTTTAATTATTTGATATTTTTTACTATTTTAAAGATTTTTTTACCTTTTTATCTAGAAAAAAAGAGAAAAATATGTATTTTTTGTAAAAAAATATTTTTAAATTAAAATATAAAAGTAATAAACTATAGTTATCATTTACCATTTTTAAAATTACGTATATTATGAAAAATGTTGTTGTGTAGCCGGCCACATTATAGCCAAATAGCTTTATTGTAAAAAATTAAGAAGAAAACATCTCTCTCTCTCTCGTCTGGGTCTGGGGGCGGCTTCCCACCACTTTCCTGTCTATTGTCGTGTAGCTCCCACCCTTGCTTTCCACCTTTCTTCTCCATCATCATTCCCACTTTACTCTTCCAATTTCGCACCTTCAACACTTAACTTTCCTCCCAAATTTCTCAGGCTCGTCTCTGGCTTGACTTGGGACGATCATGTCTTCTTCTTCGCTCGTCAAAGATGGTATGCTGCTGCTATTTCGCTTTTGCTTTTGCCCGTCTCATTTCTCTGTATCTTCCTCAAAGCACCTGCTTTCTCTGCGCTACTTGTCTCGAGATGTACAATTCTCGTTTAGATTACTACTCTATTGGGTTGAATACTTGATTCGATGAAAACATTATTCATTAACCACCGATGATTGCGGTAATTTATCTGAATTCAAGCTTGAATCTCGGCCGGGAAATTTAGGGTTTTATTTTACTTCTTGAATCAACGATAGGCTTCAGCTACTTAACTGCAGGTGAGGTGTGTGGAAAGGCATAGATGTTAATTTAGGGGCCTTTTTACTTTAGGTTATTGATTAGATTGAAAATACATGTAGAAACCAAATTATTTGAAGGATAAGACGATCGAATTAGATCGAAATTGTTCGATTTATGAGAGAGTGTGATGGATCAACATATGGTATTATTATGTATCTAAGCTATCATCCAAAGTAAAAACCCCTTAATGGATTGTGTGTGTGTGATGGGGTTCTTATTCTCTGACTTTGGTAGTATAGCTAGAAGTTTGGAGAGGATGTCTTCGGTATGCGTAGTTTTGGTAGTGTTTGATGACTATTCTTGTTCGAAGAAGATATGATTCGTAGAATTTTCCGATTGAGTGTTGTGCTGACTGTTGAGTACTGCTGAGTACTAAGAATCTATGGATTTTCAATCATTTGTAACATCTAAGAAAATATTTATATATGATGGTGGTCTAATGAGATAAACTGAATCTAGCAGCTGCAGATGGAGATTTAGAGAAAGTGGTTGTCAGCCCAAAGCAAAGCCTAAATACAACACTATCAGAGCCATCTCCGTCGCCATCCCCATCCTCGTCTACAGCCCCGGCTCTCGTTCTATCAAATTCGGGTAAAAGAATCGACCAAGCTGGGAGAAAGAAGTACGTGAAGCAAGTGACTGGTCGCCACAATGACACAGAGCTGCATTTGGCAGCTCAAAGGGGGGATCTTGCAGCAGTGAAGCAGATTCTCGAAGATATCAATTCTCAAATGGTGGGGAGTTTGAGTGATTCGGATTTCGAACAAGAGGTTGCAGAGATCAGGGCTTCTCTCGTAAACGAGGCTAATGAGTTGGGGGAGACATCGCTGTTTACTGCTGCTGAGAAGGGGCATATTGATGTGGTGAAGGAGCTGCTAAAGTATGCAAATAAGGAAACTCTAGTAAAGAAGAATAGGTCGTTGTTCGATCCTCTGCATATAGCTGCGAGTCAAGGACACCATGGTGATTATCTTATTTTTTGATCTTTTCATTTATCCCCATTAATTCCTTTTGCCTATTATCCTCTAATCATATGTTGTTGTACCTGACACGGATTCTCGTTTTGTTTTGTAGCAATTGTCCAAGTACTGTTGGATCACGACCCGGGGTTGAGCAAAACAATCGGTCCATCAAATGCAACTCCTCTTATAACTGCAGCTACTAGAGGACACACTGCTGTGGTTAATGAACTCTTGTCGAAGGATTGTAGCCTTCTAGAAATATCTCGATCAAACGGAAAAAATCCGCTGCACTTGGCTGCTAGACAAGGGCATGCAGACATTGTGAAGGCATTGCTCGACAAAGATGCCCAGCTAGCTAGGAGGACGGACAAAAAGGGGCAGACAGCACTGCATATGGCGGTTAAGGGGGTTAACTCAGATGTTGTTAAATGTCTTTTAGATGCTGATGCAGCTATAGTCATGCTTCCGGATAAGTTCGGTAACACGGCTTTGCACATAGCTACGAGGAAGAAACGTGCTAAGGTACTTTATTACCATGATAATCGGGTGAAATCTCACTGTTACTCTATCTTTTGGACTTGATGATGCTTATTGCTTGACCGCTGAATGGTGTTTATTTTGTTTTTTGTTTTTGAATTTATTAGTTTTAAATCTTTTACTAGTCGATGATGCAAGTACTGTTTTTTACTCATTTTTCGATCATTGAGACCATCGAATTTCCTAACTGCATTTTTGTGCAAAATTTTAGAAATTTAATGTGGTTTTTTTTCACCATTCACTTCTTTAAAACAACTTAACGTTTGCTGATATTTTCACTTGCAGATTGTTAATTTGTTGCTACGCCTACCCGACACCAACGTGAATGCACTGAACCGAGATGGCAAAACATCCCTTGATATCGCAGAAGAACTACCACTATCTGAAGAATCATCTGAGATAAAGGAGTCCCTCTGTCACTGCGGTGCTGTTAGAGCTAACGAATTGAATCAACCTAGAGACGAGCTCCGAAAAACCGTGACTCAAATCAAGAACGACGTCCACATCCAGCTTGAGCAAACAAAGCGAACCAACAAGAACGTCCACGGCATCGCCAAGGAGCTCCGCAAACTCCACCGAGAGGGCATCAACAACGCCACCAACTCCGTCACAGTCGTCGCCGTCCTCTTCGCCACCGTCGCTTTCGCCGCCATCTTCACCGTGCCGGGCGGCGACGACAACCACGGAAAGGCCGTCGTGGTCAGCAGCACCTCATTCAAGATCTTCTTCATCTTCAATGCTTTCGCCCTCTTCACGTCGCTAGCCGTGGTCGTGGTCCAGATCACGCTGGTGAGAGGCGAGACAAAGGCCGAGAGGAGAGTGGTGGAGGTAATCAACAAGCTCATGTGGCTGGCCTCGGTCTGCACTTCAGTGGCATTCATGGCATCAAGTTATATCGTGGTGGGGCGGAAGCACGCGTGGGCGGCCATCCTTGTGACGGTGGTGGGAGGGGTGATAATGGCCGGCGTCCTCGGGACCATGACATATTACGTGGTGAGGTCGAAGAGGATAAGGTCGATGAGGAAGAGAGAGAAGCATGCTAGAAGCGGGTCGAACTCGTGGCATCACTCTGAGTTTTCGAATTCAGACATCGATAGGATTTACGCTCTCTGAGGGAGGAAATGCAGTTGGATGGAGTGCGGGAAGATGATGAGATGATTAGAGAGAGAAATCATCATCATCAAAGGATGAAGCTAAGAGCAGTGTCTTGTTCTTAAAATTTTGAGAGCATGAGGTATGTAGACTGTTCTTGGTTGATGCTGATGCCACGACACGACACTGAAATTGGTAAATCCGATGTCTGAAACTGATGCGAATGTAATATGCTTTTACGAATCTAATGTACTGTGAAATTCTCTTTCGAACAAGCTTTAGTTATGATTATTGTATATTGAGAATGTAGGGTTCGAACGATCAAGTCCCACACTTGAAATACAAGGGAGATGTATCTTGCATATACGGGAAGCACTGTTAATTTCCCATCAGTATGATATTTTTTGGAAATGAGCCCGAAAACGGTGCAAAATTGGCATTAGAAATATAAAGAAGATATCTCTTGAATACTCAGATAAGCATTGTTATATTAGTATGAGGTCTATTAGGGAATTTTAAGAGGGTGTTTGGCTTATAATTGTGTTTGACTGCTTATAAGCACTATAAAAGTGTTTGGCGAAATAAGCACTCAAAGAGCTTATAAACTCCAAAAATAAGCTCCAAGTGCTTATAAGCACTTTAAAAAATAAGCTATTTCACCCCAACTTATTTTTTCAAAACTTGACTTTTTCATTATATAACTTCAATTTTATTTTATTTTTTCCATTTCAATTATAAACACTTGCATTTGATTATTGAAAATTACAAATTCCAAAAAAAATATTTTTCATTTTTTTTTAATTTTCTGATTTTAATTTATTTTGAGCTTATAAGCTCTTTTATCCAAATACTTTGAAATCTTATAAGCTCTTAAATCTAAGAGCTTATAAGCTCTTGAAACATCTTATAAGCACTTAGAGCTTATAAGCTCCTCAAAACAAGCTTAGCCAAACGGGCCCTAAATCCAGAAACAAAACAGCGTTTGTCTAAAACGAGCAATGTTATACTAATGTGCTCAGTGTTGTGCTCGGCGAAGAATTTTTTTTTTTTTTTTAGTAAGTTGAGCCACATAGACTAGGTAAAAATCAAGATGAGTTTTGTTTTCACGTTCTTGCTAGTACTCATGGCATTTATACTAAACTGTTTTCAGTCTCTGATATTAAAAATCATCAATTCTGTGTGCGTATGTTAGAGCGGTAGTACGCGTTAAATTTTGGGATCAAAGGTCCCGAATTCGAGTCTTCCATAATGCAAATTTTTGTTATTAAAGCTTAAAAAACAAAGAAAAGGAAATCATCAATAAGCAATTCTTATAATTAGTATCCATTTCTAATAACTGCAATGCAAAAATAAAGAAAAACCAAATACAATCCCAAATCCCAATATATTAATACATGAAACTTTCATTAAGATTTTTCAACCATAGATTAAATCAAAGATCAATTTCCTGACGAGCTCGTGTAAATTTAACACCTTCTCTACTTTCAACTACACGGAAAATGACATTCATCGAAACTTCGAAAAAACCACTTGTTTTCGAAGCAGCTTTTCCACCAAGAAGGATTTCAGGCAGGACTGAGTGACCGGAGTCAAGCCACAGCAAGAAGCCTAGAAGATTCCAGAACTCATTGCCCTGTTCACTCGGTGCGACACATGGCTTCCACAGGGATGCCCTAGGCGTAATAATGGCCTTAAGCCTTATAACAATAGTTCAAGTGTCTAAAGAGATGCTACAAGAAAGCCCAAACTCCAGTACATAACAAAGAAAATGTGAATGTTGAACGATGCGATTTACACACTATGCAGCAACAAACCGAAAGACACAGAGCGGAGGAGAAGTCGGTAATTACAAAGTCTAGCGACAACCAGAAGCCAAAAAAAAAAAAAAAAACATTTCCCATAGAATTTCATGTGCGACTGTGAATGGGTTCATTTGAACAGACTTGAAAGGAATAGGAATAGGCCAAACACAAAAAGCCATTAGGGTACGGGTCGTTATAAAATCGAATTGTTTGCACAAGTCGGTGAAAGAAAGGTCGCCCCATTCTTCAGCAACACCAGAACCTTTTTTTTCTTTTTTCATTTTTCCATGAAGCAGCATTTGAGATTTTCGCTTACAGCATTTCCTGTGATCTTCTTACGCAACGACTAACTTTCTTCTTGAAATCATCCCTCCGTTCTCTCCATTCCTTCTGCAGTAATCAACCAAAATACACTAATTGGTACAGATTCAACTTAAAGTGGCCCTCAGACAGACTTCAGATCCATAAAAAACCAATTTCCAAGAGGAACAAAAATAAAGGGAAACTTACTTCCAACTACAATCAAAATATGCTAATCAATTAATATGCTATTTCAAAAAGTAAGCCAGATGGAATCAAGTCGGGTTGAACAAGATTAGCCACCTACAACATCTTTTATAATCTTTTATAAAGACAAAAGGTTGGCTCCCTGTGCACATGTGTGTGAGTAAGTGTCTCGGGGAGAGAGTGGTGGAAGATAAGTATTATGCACAGAACGTCAATAACTATGAACAAAGTTCAATTCTTTTGCACTTACAGCAGCTTCAACATTAGCCGGTGACTCGTCATTAGGGCTTGAAAGCATTGATATGATGCTAAGAACTATACTCTCCACCTGAAAATAAAATATTTGAATAAACTTAAGCTATACACAGGAATTGCGTGAACTGCGGATACAAAAAGTACTTATATGACAGGATAGTACTTTATTGCAGTTGTGACTTATAGGATAAAGCATTAGAAACTTGCAAGATAGCTCGTGCACCGATACACACACAAACAACAAGTTCAGAACCCCTTCAGAAAGGACCAATTGTACATTGAACTCTAACTTTGACAAACAAGCATTTACAGAAATTACAGTTGCATGCTTCTACATTTACACGCCTAGCTAAAGGATTACCAGAAAATTTAGTCAGAACAGGCCTACTTAAAACTTGTTGTTGATTATGCATTTTGTTCATTAAAACTTGCATTAAATGACGACAGATCAACACTAACTACACTGGGATATTAAAGTATACGTGATGAAACAACACGCAATCTCTCAGTCAAAATCTAATTATTGCATTCAAAATTATGACTTGAAACTAATTTTTCAGAAAAAAGATTCAAGATCAAAGAAAGACAATCAAACATCTCATTCTCAAGCTCATTGACATCAATTCCTTAGTCCATTGCAACTGTAATTTTCTATGGATTAAAGAGGAATGGTCAAATTAACAATCTATGAACTAAACAAATTATAGACATTTTACAGAAAAATCCTATTCATTCATCTTCATATTTTGCCTTGGATCGAACAGCCAATATTTTAGGCAGTGAAGACCAACAATCAAAGAAATGATTTAAAATACTTTTCCTTCATTCGTTTATGTAGATGAAAATTACTACAGGCTGACCATCCACCATTGCTCAGACCAGCCTTTATTCACTCTAATATAATTCTATCTTGAGCAACAGAACTGCCTGTCAGTCTTTTCACTCTAAACACAAGGGGAAATTTTGTGACCACACGAGACCAGCAACTAATTAAACTTAGAAACTCAGTCTTTAAAACCTTGATACCAGAATCACTCAACATGTCAAAATACGGATTAGAGTCAATTCAGAACACAAGGAAAGCAGAAAAATCTGGACATATTAGTTTTAAGGAAAATTCTCTAGGCATACACATGTTTTATAGTTTGTCCTTGTTTTGATGTACAGAGAATAAACGAGGTCAACATGTTTATGACGTTAATATCCATCACTGACTACAAGTGCTTCATTCAGCAATACTATGTAAACTAGAACCGGTACATGTGAAACAGAAAGTATGAAAGGAAACTTATTCAAGAACATACCGTGTGGACAGGTGACCATCGCTCACTAGCAAGCTCATAGCCGTTCGGATCATCACCAGGTGGATGAAGAATTGAGATGCAAACCTTTCCATCAGGGTAAACTGCACCTCACATTAACCCAAAATCAATCCAACGAAAATGCTTTAATTAACCTACCAAGCATACAAAAATCAATATAAGATCAAGGGCACGAACCATTTGGATGCCAGACTTCTGAGGTAAATCTTACTGTTGGAGGACTGTTTGGGTAATCTGATGGGAAACTCATTATAGCATTGAAGAACCCTCCTTCACTGCACCACAAATTTAAAACCATAAAAAAAAAAAAAAAAAATTTAAAAAAAAACAAAAAACAATTTTTTTTTTTGTATAAAATGAATACACAGTAAACCAACCACCATGCATTGTAAGAAAGTAAGAATGCAATTGCACAAATCAAATGAGAAGCTACATAAGAAACGTCTGCATATACCAAAAGATTTCTCCTTGAGAGATTGATATCTTGAACTAGAATAGGCCATTCATACATAATGGTCCCACAGATCATCATATGAAAAATTGGTCATTATTTAGTTCCCATGCTCTAGTAAGCAGCCAACCCCAGCAGTCAACCAATTCTAGCAACCAGAATATGCAAGATTTTGAGCTTTCACTTTTTCATATGACAATATAATCAAATTCACAAAGGTATGAAGGTGAAGAATCAGTAAAAACAGGTATAGCCGTTCGACATTATCCTCTTTATGTTTGAACAGACAAGTAAAGACTTTTTCCGCTCCCAATACAGCCTCTATTGAGATACGATGCTGCTGACTTGCTAGTTTCAACACATGTGATAACAATTAACAGTGTTATAATGTGAAAATACATAAAGTAAAATATGAGAATAGTATATAATTTCAAGGAAGCTTGGTAGTTAACTCTTTTGGGCAGTATATTTATTTTAGAATGATATATATCTCAAGCTGCTGCAAGTCAAAACTGTCAATATGTCTAGGCAAGTAATTGTATTATGTGAACCAAACTAATTTCAAAGAAATAAGGAACTCCCACTGGGATATCCTATAATAAATGCTAACCAAAAGTCATTATTAAATAAGTGTAATGATATTGATTGACTTTTAGATCATCCATCGTTTCAACTCTCACATTGAGTGTAAGATTTACTCTTCAAATTTTGGTACCCGGGGGCCGGGGCTAATCCTTCTGAACCAAATGATCTTTATTCACAAGTTTTGTACTTTACTCCCATATAAGCATCTAACTGAAACATTTGGACATATTAAATGTGTAAATCTACAAACACCAATCACATCAAGTTATGTGTACCCAAAAACCACCGTTGCCATAAAAGAGTACTGCAATTGGATCCCTCGGAATTGGTTACAAGCAGATACGATAAACAATGAATTTAAAAAAGAATACATGCACAAATTCCACTGGACCCTGTCTGATTGCCACAAGACCAAATTAATCCGCAACCAGGATTTATCGTGACAAACGAACTATGCAAGGCAGGCTACAATCAAGAATTAAGACGAGAACCTCACTAGCACCCAAGCAACATAGAAACACAGCTCGAGTTTGTCTCCAAAGAAGAGGATTGAACCCAAGAAATCACACGAAAACAACCAGAAAACTAATAAAGGTAAACCCAAAACAAAGCAACCAACATATTCCAATCGAATTAACCCTAATCCCAATCATAGTAGCACAAATTCACAAGATTAAAACACGACTAAAGCCAAGATACTCACTACAGAGTATCGGGAGGCCCAATGATTGTAACACTCCATTCAAACAGATTGCTCTCATCCAATAATCCGGCCGAAAATCCGTCCACGGGGTTTTTGCACAGATCTGCGCACGAAAACAACAGATCATTAAACCCACAAGATTTAACCCAAACCCTAAAAAAGATAAAAACCCCTTCACCGACAGAAAAAAAACCCAGAAAACAACGAAATCATCATCAACACGATTACCTTTGAGCTGTTTCTGGAGGAGTAAACTGCCTTGTGAAGGTGAAGCCATGGACAATTACAAAAATTAAGCTGAAAAAATAAACAAAATTCGAGGAAAATGAAAGGGGAGAGAGAGAGAGAGAGAGAGGAGGGGAATTGGGGGAGAAGATGGCTGCAGGAAGAAATTATAAAATATTTATATATATACGCCTGTTTAAAGTGCTATTATTAGTCGGCGCTTTTTCCTCTTCTCTCTTTTTTCCTTTTTTTTTCGTAATTAAAATTCGCCTATTTTTCTTTTTGATTTTATTTTATTTTTTTATTTTTCTATAAATAAATTTGGAGGTATGATTTGGATCGACGTGAGAGATTTCTTTCTATCCGAATAATGGTTAAAATTCTAATTCGAATATCTTGTGGTACTAAAATAAATTGTTTCTACATATAACATATCCTTATGAATCTCGTAATTCGTCTCCATGTTAAAAAGTAATCGAATAATTTTATCTTATTGTTAAAGAGTTCTGGCACAAATATATGGAAAGTGTGGTTTTAAGTTGTTTTAATATTTGAAAATGCATGTGTGTAGGGTGTGTGAGGGCTGAGAAGGTGTATTAGCATCTGACCTAGTGTCGACAATTCCTGAACAACTTTTAAATATGTGTCATGGTAAATTGGTAACATGCGATTGATTGGAAAATTGAAGATTTGTTGCAAGAGTTTGTGTTTGGAATAATATTCGTATTTTAGAATTTGTTTATTTTATGTTTGGAGAATATATAATAATTGTGGACGTATATAATGTGCACGATATTTATTTGATACACTCATGTCAATAATTTTTCTAATTATAATTAAATTTTTAGTATGATTTAATCTAGGATGTATATTCTTAATAATTTTCATCAAATATATCGCACATTCGCAATGACGAGATCATTTATCAATTATTATATTAAGTATATTCACTATGGTTAGGGTATTATTCCTCGTGTTATGTAGTAAACCATAATGTTACAAAATATTAAATCTAATCTCATGTATCATCGGAACGTATAAAGTATAGATAAATAAATGAGCATACTAGCAGTGAGATTAAGGATATAAACGAAAGTGAAACATGTTATAAAAAATGGGCATGCTAGTAGTGAGATTAAGGATATAAACGAGTCAAGCTACTTGACAATTTTTCATCGATGGGTCGAACTTTCAATAGTCGAGCTCGATTTAAGAGATCGAATAAGTTATTGTCGAATATCTGTCGAGCCAAGCTCGAGCTCATAATTTGCTCATTGGTCCGAGAGCTCAAATACGTTTTTATCGAATATTTATTGAGACAAGCTCGAGCTTCTAATTTGCTTATCTAGCTGAGCTCAACCATATAATATTAAGACTCGAGTCGAGCTCAAACTCGAGCAAGCAAATATTTAAACCGGTCGAGATCGCTGGGCTCGTATTGTTTAGCCAATAGCCAGAGTCGATAGCCCATAGCAAATCAGAAGAGCGAAGCAATCAAGTGAAGTGATAATAAAAGTAAACTGATTGCAGCAACAGCAATTCTTCAGTTTTTACTTTCGGTAATCCAAAATCTTTACTGTTTTGAATTTTTAATTCACAATTGGAAGTATACCCTTTCAAACCCTAGGCGCGAGCCTTGAACTCTACGACAACTAACGAGCAGATCGAGTTATTACTGCGATCGAGTAGCGGATTTCGGAGAATCCAATCAGCAATTGGGTTTTTTTTTTTTTTTTTGAATTTTTGATTGCGGGGGAGAAATGGGATTCATTTGGGCGCTGTTTGAATCCCTATCGATCGTAGCTTCAGTTTTTGTGATTGGATTGTTGGGGGCCATCGTTTTCGCCTCATTCCGTAGAACTCACAGCCACAAGTAAGATTCAAACCCTCAGAGTTAGTCTCTTAAGTTTTACGAATTTTCTTCTTGCAGTTTAAAACTAATTTTGCCCCTTTTAGGTGTCACGTTGAGGCGCCACCGGTCTTCGAGGATCCGAATTCATTGAAACCGGTATGCGTTCGAGATTCTGTTTTTATTACAGATAGTTAGATATGAGATTATTGTATCTGACCTGTGCCCCCCAGTGTTGTGGAATTCACGCTTTTTTCGTGTTTACGTTTATGTTGAAAGTGAATGCTGATGAAATTCTGTAGCATTATACTCATTTGAATTTGATAATTGCTTCAAGTGGATGAGAATTATAACTCTCGAGCCGGTTGGTTTAGTATTGATACCACAGAGCTACTTTTCTTAACTTTATGAACATTCTTTTCAAATTGGTGAAGCATTACATGGATCGTCCTTTGATCGGCTTTCTTTTTGAACTAGGTTCCTTGTCCTCATATCCTTGATCCTGCTGAAAAGTACATATCTTTGATCATTCCAGCATACAACGAAGAGCACAGGCTTCCAGGGGCTCTCGATGAAACCATGATGTAATCATATCCAACCATCTGATTTTCTAATTTTGTTTATATTTACAGCATGATTTGAGTCTCTCTCTGTTTGGATCACATTATAACTGGACTTTGGCATCTTTGGTGGCAGTTCTTTCTTACTTAATTAATGAATAAAAAGATTTCATTCTGTAAAAATGGCTACATATTACATAGTCCAATCTCTTTTATGTAAAACACAAGATGATCTGGCCAATTCAATCTTTAAAGTTCTTCCGCATCACTACAGTAGTTCTCATGACCTTGCTCTTGACAATGATGTGAGTTATAGCCCATCCGAACATATGTCTAAGAGGAAAAGAAGTTGTATTCAGAATGTTAGTGTGATTTTCTCTCAGAAATCTATGCTAGTAATTTTTTTTATGGATTTTGCTAGTATTTACAGAAAACTTTCTACATATCTTCAAGCAGTTTTCTAATAGTTGAATAAATAATTGTAGTTATCTTGAGGAACGTTCAGCAAAGGACAAGTCATTTTCATATGAGGTACTCAATGTGCACTTTTTATAAAAGTGTTAAGTGTCTGTTTTCATTTTCTACATGATATTTATTTAATATGTGAAATGTCTAAGCATTGTCGTGTGTAGCTTAATATACATTCATATCCAATTTGTTTTAGATGTGTACTACATATAAATAAGTTAATCTGGAATGTAATACACATGTGGCTACTAAAAAGAAATATCTATTTCCTGGTTGAATGCTTTACATCTCCTAATTACCAGATAAAATTGAGTTGTTCATTTGTATACTAAAGCCTACATTTTGGGTTTGAAATTTTGCAATTTGATGTCGCTTTTTGATTATTAAAATGACTCATGTCTTATATTATTGTTGAATTGTTTAGGTTTCTGTTTTTTAGCATCTCAATCTTACATAATGCCTATATGTAACAGAATGTTAATATTACAATTTGCTGATTAGCAAACTGTACATTTGTGAACCAATATGGGTACAGGTGGTTATTGTTGATGATGGAAGTGCCGATGGTACAAAAAAAGTTGCATTTGACTTTGTGAAGAGATATACGGTAGAAAATGTCAGGGTAATTCTTCTTGGACGGAACCATGGAAAGGGAGAAGCCATAAGGAAAGTGAGTCATTCTGAATATACCAAAAGTTTGACGTTATGTATACTAGGTTTTGTACTGCAAAACAAAACACTGAATCGTTTTGCTTTGGGAAGCATGGCTAAATAGGGTATGCTCCACTCACGTGGTGAACTTCTTTTAATGCTTGATGCTGATGGTGCCACCAAAGTGAGTGACCTTGAGAAACTTGAAAACCAGGTTAGTCGACTTTTTCACATCCAGAGGTGCTATATCTGCAAAACCTATGTTTCACTTGATTTCGTCTTTTCAAGCTCAAGCCTACATGTGAATAATACTTAGACTTTGCCACCACTACACTCTTGTACTGGTTGCAAGCTTTTCTAACTTGTATTTTGAAATTGCCACGTTGATATGCTCCAGACCTTTGTGTTTTGACCTTTTGGATTCTTCATTACTACATCCAACCTACCACACTTCTTTTTGTTTCTTATTTATAAAACATAAGAATCCGATACAGATCAAAAACTATTTATTTCTTTGTATTATTGTTCATATAATGATCACTTTCACAGAGACACTTGGTCTTGTGCCACTACTGAAGGCCACATTGGCCCTTACTTGAATTGACACGTTCTATCAAATTAAACCAGCTACACATAGTTCTTAATCTATATTAAAATAACTTCATATCAAATTTACCCAGCTACACATATTTATAACTTGAATTATTGCTATTTAAGATCATCATTTACTGATATACTCAATCTTTGCCACAACTATATTGACCACTATCTTAAATGACACATAATATCAATGTTTCCTGATCATGCATAGTATTGATTACTTTATATCGTTGTTCATTTAAATTACAAAATCATCACTTTTACGAAACACTTAATATTCTGCCACCATTAAACACCAAGTTGACCCTTACCTGAAAATGGAGCATTATGTCAAATTTTACCTCACCAAATATAGAATCCATCAAAGACCAACTTTGATAATAAAAATCAGGTTACTCGAAGGATCATTACAGCCTTATATTCTCTGTATGTGACATTATGACTTCCTCTAAAGAAGTTCCTGAATGAAACTAGTTAAATTCTTATACATAGTCTGTGTAACTTAGCTGACAATTCTCTTGTCAGATTCATGCAGTTGCTGCGAAGGAACAAAAATATGGAGACTCTTCCCCTGGTGATGCGACTTTAAGGATCTCCGATGTCCCTATTGCTGCTTTTGGGTCACGTGCTCATCTTGAGGAAAAGGCTCTAGCAACAGTTGAGTAACGTTAGATTATTATCTGTGTGAGCTATATTAGTTTATCTTGTTCTGTGTTCTAGTCTGATTTATGTTCTTGTTTGTCTAATCTTTCAGAGGAAATGGTACCGTAATTTTTTGATGAAGGGATTCCATTTGGTAGTTCTGTTGGCTGCTGGTCCTGGAATTCGAGACACACAGGTGATGCTGGCCTGACAACTTTAGTACTCCATATCTGATGTCACCATCAGTTTTTTTTTTTCCTTCTTATATTCTCATATTCTCCTTCGAGGGTGCTTGTGGTTATGATTTTTTCAGTATGAGCATGGCATCTTTTGGTGTTTAGGAGGGAGAGGGGTGAAATAGTATGCTTTTAAGAGATGCAAGCTCATTGCCAGTCTTCATTGAATCAAATCACCTAACCACATAGCATGGGATCTAGTTGTTGTATCTTCTTTAATAATCACATTGTTTCATTTAAATGTTTATATATAACGAATCTCTTAAATCATTACCGATGTGCTATATTTATGTGGCACTTTATCAGTTTATGCTTAAATTTGTTTATTTGTTTGAATATATACGAACTTTGTGTTGTGATTCCAAGTCCACTTACTTTTGTGTTTCTCTTTCCATAATTTTCTTGTCCTTGCTCTTTTTTATGGTTCAGTGTGGTTTTAAGATGTTCACAAGAGCTGCTGCTCGGAAACTATTCACGAATATCCGCTTAAAAAGGTAACTTACCCCACCTATCTTTGGCTGATTGTGCATAGGAAGTACGGAATGTTAATATTGTGCCGTCTCTGCGCTATCCTTGTCATGTACGCTTTTACTAGTTGCGAAGACAAAATTGTTCGTACTTTTCTTTTTCACCCCCAACTGCCTCGATTCCACTTATCCCGAAATCAGCAATATATATTGGTTATAAACTATGATCTCAACTAGAATGCTTATGAACTATGAAATCTAATGTGCTACTATAGCTCAATGCAGTTCTTGCGATTCAACTGGCCATATCCGTTCCTTACATCTACTGTTCTTTCGCTCTCAAAACTGTTTTCAAAAGCTGTTCCTCGTTATTCTGTTGCTCTTTCTCGGGTGTAATAAATTGGGTTCACTTGTTGAATGAATCTCTAATCTCAAAATCTTGCAGGTGGTGCTTCGATGTTGAACTAGTATACTTGTGCAAAATTTTCCGCGTCCCCATGATTGAAATCTCCGTAAGCTGGTCCGAAATTCCTGGCTCAAAGGTCAATTTGTTGAGCATTCCCAATATGTTGTGGGAGCTAGCACTGATGTCTGTTGGCTATAGAAGTGGAATGTGGAAAATTCAGTCATGAGGCTTCACCTCGAGCTAGGTTAGGTCACGGCATTCTCTATACCTCGATTGCATTGTTCGAAACAGAGAAAGTTTAGCTAAAGCAAAACGCATATACTAATTCATGCAGCTGTGGTTCTGACAACAGTGTATTATTTTCTAATAGAATCTGCTTAATTTACTCAACATTCAAAGAGAAGATTTTTGGGAGGATTTTATACTTGATTTGTCAAGTCGATTGCTTTTCTCCATGAATGGAGGGGTTATAGAGTTAATCTACTCTCTACATTCAGTATGCAGGATCTAAAAGGTCTCGAGTTTGAGTCCCCCGTGGTGCAGCCTTTAAAATTTCTGTCGTAAAGCTTAAAAAAATTCATTAGAATTATGTGGTATTGATAATTTATGGCTCAAAAAATCTACCTTTTTGGCAAACTTCTTTTTGACGGAATGCTACTCCCTCTGTTATTTTTTTATAAACGTTAGTCGTGAAATTAGTCATATTGAGAAAATATGTAAATTTTAAAATTAACTTTAATTTATTGTTTTCTTTTTTTTTTGTAATATCAAGTTATACATATTAATTATCGAGATAAAATCATAAACTTAAAGATTTAGCTACCTTATAAAATTCCGAAATCGGACATTTTAAAGGCAACAAGAATCAAACTCAAAATAGGACACTTGAATTAAAACGGAGAGAGTACTTCATAGTAATCCCATTAGAATTTTTGAACGAAAATACCAAGTTAGTAAGCATCGCCCCAAAGTATCTAACACAGAAGATTACCAGAGTCTGACGTGGCCCTACAGAGAGATTACGAATACTAGCAAGTCGTCATCTTACATTCAGCTTCGAATGGTTACGCTAAGATAAGCTACGAATACTAGCAAGTCGTCATCTTACATTCAGCTTCGAATGGTTATGCTAAGATAAGCTGCAAAAGAGGAAATCAAGAGGACCTACGGGTAACATAAACTTTATAAATGGCGGATGCAAGATCTTCGACTTGAAACCTGCATTCGTCACCTGGCTTGATGTTGTTCAGTTTGCAAAATTCGGCCCACTTAATTGCGAATGCTCTACAATCACGATACTGAATGTAGACAACTGGCTGTAGCTTCCGAGCTGACCCTCTCAGATATAAAATCACCTGTTTCCTACTTGTCCATTTACTATAAGCAGTGTCTATCGGCAATGGCAACTCCTACATAAAGCACGACAGAGAATAGATACAGAATTTTCAATGTCAAATCAGTTTATTTCAAAGTGCAGAACATCCATCTAATATATGTATATAGTTTGGCATTAATTTCAGCATTCCAACTTAAGGGAAGAACTGAATTATATTAGTATCGTGCAGGCACATTGAAACTGATGTTCGACATGCTGGGGTAGTCGTGAATAAGTGGGATGTACATGAAAATTCTGCTATTTGTACGACGGCAAAAAATAAATGTTAAAGTAGACAGCAAATACTATGGGTGTTAGATGCAACAAATACTTACACAGTTTCAGTTTTCAGATAAACCTATCTCCGAAAAGGCGAAAATTCCTGCACCTAAAAGATTATATACACTTTTTACAATAACATGCAGATCGAGAATGATGAAGAATTGATAACCCCAGTATATGCACTTGTCAGTATTTTTAGCAATGCTCATTCAAGAGCACAGTTGAAGGATAAGGAGCAAATAGGGGAGAAGCCACGAGGCCAAGTCGTCAATATGCAGATGGATATGAATAACAATCTACAAACAATAGAAACAAAGGGACAAATCTTAAGTAAAAAAATACCAGGTACGATTGGCTTTTGACTTCAACTGGAATGGTTGAAAGTGGATTGATAACCTCCAATTGGTCTGTTTCATAGGATAGATCAGGTTCAACTTTCACTACTGGAGCTTGGGTCTGCATTTTAGCTGGCTCTTTTCCTGCATTTCCTGAGAAAAATGTACACAAAATCGACGGGTGTAACATAAGCCGTCTTAGGATTTTGCTGCAAAGCATCAAAATTAAACATATATGCAAATGCGCAGGAAAACAATGTCTATTGGTTCAACGTGATGAGATGTAAGACTAGAACGCACCGCATTGAGATAATTGATGAAAACTGGCATTGGCATCCATCTCAACTTCTTTCTTAATAGCACGTCCTCCTGTTTTTAATCACGAATTGAACAAATGAACTGCGAGACATCTCCAGATAAAAACAAGATGCAATTCATTTCTCTAATAAGTAAGCAAGCCAGAGGACAAACCTATAGGAATTTTGACAGCTGAACTGGACATGGAGTTACCAAATTTGATTGTCCCTGCAGGTTCCATTTCTGCAATCTTATTAGTGCCTATGGACGACGGGACAATGAATAATCCTGGTTTGCCAAATGCACCTAATGCAACAGGTAGCATTCATTAAAAAAAAACATATGTATTACTATAGTGTTCTAGAAACAGAATGAACTGAGCCGCAAAGCAAATTACCATTACCATGCTGGAAATTGCTCGCCTTATTCAACGAGCCTGTCTTCAAATTACAGTTATCAGAAGGTTTCTCAAGCACCTTTTTAATGAGGCCACCTCCCTGAGATGAATGAGGAGTCATTGGAGTGTCATCCACCTTTTCTCTAATCTGTTCGGTTATGTCAGTACGAGAAACAGCTGTCTTTCCAACCAAAGCTTTCTCAGAGTTTATAGTAGAATCATCACCAGAATTGTTAGTTATTGGACCCGCATCATCCACAGCCATTTCAGCATCTTCCATTGTTGTTTTAGTCTGCTCCAAAGGTATACCATCCCTCTCCAAGTTGGCCGGTCGGAGACCCCCATTACCAGAAAGATTCATCTTTTCCCCTATCGCATTCCCTAAGTTGACTTCGTGCTGCATAGTTTCAGCATGAAGAGGGCCTAACATCTGATTGAGCATCTGCTGCAGTTCTCTAGCCTTCTGGGTAAAGTCAGGAAGCGTGATGTTCAAATTTCCTGAAGCTTTGATTGCCTCAGCATTTTCTGCCAAAAGGCTTGCTTTGCAATTCTGAAATTTGTTTCCTGAAGATGTTCCTTCATCTCTCCTGCGCCTTTTGGTCCGACGAGACATGTCATAATTAAAGCTTGTTACCTCACAGGCACTTGTTGAGAAAATATGAACAGTGAAACGGCTTCCCTTTGTGTAGTTAAAAACTAACAGATTTCCTGCTTTAAGACCGTGGTCGAGATAAAATTCTTGCCAACCCTTTTCGAATGCTAGGGAGTCCTTGACATTAGACAGTGTTACACGCCATAGCTCTCCATTTGAATCCTCAATTTCAGTTTCTTGGTTTGCCAAGTGCTTCACTCTACGTGAAAATGCCGGAGGCAAGTGCTGCAAAAGCATTAGAAATTTTATTTGTTGATTTCAACCAAAAAAGAAGGATACGTTCAAAGACAGAATTAAGCCCACATAGATACAGGCAGTACAAAAAGAAAAGCTAGTTGGAAAGATAATCATTTTCAGTCCCCAAAACATCGTGTTGGATATGCTAAAGGAGTCTTGTGTAAACAAAACACAACTGATCTAACTATAATCACATGACTACACTATCATCATTAATATTTAAGAAGGGCCATAAACTCCCCTAATATTTACAGTGATTCAGCAATATCATCCAAACCCCTAAATTATTAGTGCAACTATACCCAAGAATTTGACGAACATCCGTCACTTTAAGTCGTTTTTTTTAATAATGGCTGAATGAGACGGGGCCGCACCTTAACGGTTAATTTGATGTCCTAAAATATAAGAAAAATCACATTAAACTGAGAGCAGCTGCTTCATACAAGCAGCGTAGCATATATGTATGGTTCAAATATACCTCTGCTCTTACATAGATACCATGGAAGCTAAATCCCTAATAAAATAGCACTAAAGACATAGTAGTATTACTATTACACAAGAAAACAAAATAAAATATGAAATGGAATAACGTAAAAAAGAATCACCCAAAGAAGACGAAGAAAAGAACACATATAATAAGAGCCAACAAAGTTAAAACATAGTATAAAGCGGATGGCAAAGAGATAGAGAGAGTGAGAGAGAGCTATGCTATTACCATACGCTGTGAGTGGTCCTCGTACATCACGAATTTGAAGAATCGATAGATAGGAACTCGACTCGGTTTCCCATGACGTTCCTCGCACCTTTCGGTGCAATCATCACAAGCCCTTTTCATCTCACTCTGTTGTGAAAGTGGACTGTTACAAGTTACAACACATTGTTAAATTGCTAACAAACCAACCCCAACTTCAACGAACCAAAAGAAACTGGAACAGGAACTGTAACCTAATGTTATTCTTAATTTATTCTACCAGCACATAAAAGAATCAGATGAAAATATGCAGATACAATTACTCCAATACTGCAATAATCACTAGATGGAAGGTCCAGAGTGACTGTAATGTAAAGTTTCAGTCTCAGCAGAAGCGAAAAGCATACTGCAGAGTGACTATGAAGGGCATTAACCTGTTAAAACTAATCTGCAGAAGGAGAATAGAGAGAACGAGGAGCTCGTAATCGCTGACGCAAGATCCGAGCTAATCTGCTGCAAGAAAAAAGGGCGAAAGAGTTAAAGCTAAAAATTGCAGAGTCGAATGCAAGAGCCAAGACGAAGGAGGAATTGGAGGGAAAAAAACCTTTGCCGGAAGTAATTCCTCCTTTGATCGACTAGGGCAAAGCGTGAGACCTCGTTTGCGAAGAATTGCAGGGTTTTATCCCTACAGAGGTTTGTATTGAGACCTCGTTTGCGTCAGTCGCCGGAGAGAGAGACCAGTCGCCGGAGAGGGAGAGGGAGAGGTAGGGCGGGAGACAGACTCACTATTTTACGATTTGGGGGTGAAAGTCTGATGACAGTAAAAATTTGAATATTTGTTTTTTATTAAAACCTTTCGTTATTTTCCGTTCCACTTCATTTGACTTACTATACTGACCGAGATGTCTCATTTCGATTTACTTATTCTCTAAAATGGAATAAATGAACTCTTATTTTTTAATGTGAACTTATTACTTTTAATTTTTAACAATGCACATAGCTTCGAAATGAAACAAGTCAATTAAAATAAAGTACACTACAATTTCGTATCGAAATGAAATAAATAATCAAAGTAAGAAAGACCGAAGGAGTAATTATCAACTGCATTTTTTTCACGAATTACTCCATTCCTTTCCCATATTCGTGTAAATTAATTACTACGTGCCTGGTTTGTGAAGTCCCGTCATTTCCATATTAATGCGTGTTTACTTAAATTAAATGTTCTCATATTGAAATGACGTAATTACCCTCAACTGTACCCGTTCGTTGAGATATTTATTCCTATTTTCACCTACTTGATTTTTCTTAAATAATGTATCACTCCTCTCCACACACGAATATGAGAGAGACGAACGGAACATTAAAATTATAAATTTATGAAATGATGCTGAGGAACGATCGATTAACCCAATACTTACTAGCTGGTGAATACAAGACTTCCTTCGTCACTTTCTAAATGAGTCATTTTCTATATTATGATGTCTCATTCATCGTGAGCCCTTTTAAGCATAACAAAACAAGCGTATAAAAAGTCACTCACATGCTTTAATCTACATACACACATGATAAGGCTCAAGAATAATTTCTTAATCTACCCTATTAAACAATCATTTCAAGCACAATTTCTCTAAAACAATTGCACAAATGCCAACTATATTTAGGGCAAAAACACGAAAAGGGTCAAAATTCAGACCGAACATCAATATTAATTCAAGACAAATTGTCAAACAATTACACCACAAAATTTGAATTAATTATTCTCATTAGGGGTTAAACCACACATCATTAGTGAAACAAACACTCAAGGACAAATAAATTAGATTAAATATTGACAAAGCTAATGGAATAATTAATTAATTGCCGTTTTCTGTTAATTTCTTAGTCAAAACTTGATAATTTAATTAAAATAACAATTTTGTTGAAGCCACCTTATCTTCTCCAATACACATATGTAATGTAATATTGTAAACTCACTTTATAGAGTGGTTGAATTCTCATGATGCTAATGGAGTAGTTATATTGCCTACCTCATCTATACTTATAATTCCCCTTCATCATTATTTATATAAATAGCCCATTACATAATATTTATCATTTCCCAAGGAAAAAAAATAAGAAAAAAATAAATAAATGGGGTCTTCTTCTTTGATGCAAGAATTCAAGAGACAAGCTTCGTTTTTCTTGAGAGAGAAGATCAAGACAGCTAGATTGGTTCTCACTGATGTTACACCTGCACAACTGTAAGAAACCCTAATTAAGCTTCTTCTTTTTCCGGTACGATGATTTTTAGTTAATGTTTTTTTTTTTTATTTTTTTTTTTTTTTGGGTGTAAAATGAAGATTAACGGAAGAAGTAACAAATGGAGAATCCATGGCGGTGGATTCTTATGCTATGAGGCTTATATCTCGTGCCGCCTTTGAAGTTGATGATTATGAGAGAATTGTTCACATCCTCCATCATAGGTATGTATTTTCCTCTCCTTTCTTGATTTGATTTCTTCAAAAAATATTGCGATATATTCTGCATGTATGTATACAGTATAAGTTTGTATTTGTGAATGTGTAGAGTCGAAAACCATGCTACCACAGTACTATATGTATCAAGGTTTTCATCGTTCTTGGTATGATTTCATTGATTTTCGTTAACAATGAATACATAAATAGGAATCGAGGTTTTAAATGATCGTGATCATGAAACTAAATTTTGAATGAAAAAATTATGTATGTAGTTCGATTATTATCAATTTTAAATTAAATTTATATGATGGTACATATGTGAAAGTGGAGATTATTATTATTATTATTATTATTATTATTATTATTAGTTAAAAATTTTCCTTTTAGTGCCTTACACAATTTACCTTTATAACCTTCAAGCTACATTAAAAATTAAAAAAGAAAAAAGAAATCAACTTGGCCAAACACAAAATTAATTCTCCTAACAACTTTACTACTCAATCCATTTACTATCGATCAACTTTAACAGATTTTCCTTAGTTACCCCGTCCATGAAATTTCAAAGGGTAAATTTCGATACGAGCTGATTTCACGTGCAGGCTATCGAAGTTCGAAACGTGGAACTGGAGGGCCTCCTACAGAGCCCTGGTTCTTCTAGAACACCTCCTCACACATGGCCCACAAAGAATAGCAGATGAATTTGAAAGCGATGAAGACACTATTGCACATATGGCCACTTTTCACTATGTAGACAACAAAGGGTTAGTTGCTTTGGTCCCCATTTCCACCTTTAATTCCTCTTTCCATCTCAACATTGCATGCTATGCCCACACTCACATGCACACCAAACTTCCCAACTAAAAATGAATGAATGAATGAATGATATATGCAGCTTCGACTGGGGATCGAGCGTGAAGAACAAATCGGAGAGGGTAGTCAATCTCCTTCAGGATAGAGCGTACCTTAAAGAGGAGAGAGCGAGAGCGAGGAAAGTTATGGTCGGGATCAAAGGGTTTGGTAGCTTCAACCACGACGAGAGCCCCTCCGGAGAGGAAGTTGATCAACGCATGATCTTCAGATCAAAATCTCTCTTCTTAGGCAGCCGTCGTCATCATCATGATCATGATCCTGCAGAGAGAGCTTACTTACTGGGATCAAATGAGAATAACAATATAAAAGGATGTTCACATTCATATTCATACACCACTCATGAATATGCCATGGAAGAGGAGCATCCCTTTTGGGACAAGGAACATCAGACCAGAGCCTCACTACTATCTTCTGTATAAACATATATACTACATGTGAGAGAGAGAGAGAGAGAGAGAGAGAGAGAGTGTTAACCTTTACCTTTGTAGAACTGTGTTGATCTGTAAGAAACATGTGATCAGTATATGAGTGTGATTTTGTTCTTCTTCTTGAAAAGTATGTAAAAAGAATGGGAAGAGATGCTTTCTGTATTAGGAATATGTAATATCCAATATAAGGAAAGAATGAAGTACAAGGAAACTATATCCAGAACTTCTTATCAAATGAAAATTGAGAATAATAAGAACATATCAAGAATAAACTCCTAGCCTCTCAAGTTCATCGATTCAAGATCAGAACCCAACCAAAATATAGACGAAAAAAACATAGCTACAACTAGAACGCTGCGAGCTGCACTTTCCAGCCGCCGTAGGGGGGAAATTACGCAATCACTAAATGTTTAGAAGCACTTCCTGTGCACAATAGACGGACCAGACTCATCGTATTCAGCCTTTGCAATCCACATCTGCACCAAATCGCAAATGAAAAACAGTTTAGAAACATTTGCTTCGACTTTTCATGATCAGGAATACATTGATTCAAGAAGTGGCGGTAAGGAATAACCTGTTGGAAAGTGCTGAGAGAAGCCAAGATGGATCCTCCGATCCAGACACTGTATTTCCTCTCAGGAGGAGCAACGACCTTGATCTTCATGCTACTCGGAGCAAGGGCTGTGATCTCCTTGCTCATTCTGTCAGCGATTCCAGTGAACATAGTAGTTCCACCACTGAGTACAATGTTACCATAGAGATCCTTCCTAATATCCACGTCGCACTTCATGATGGAGTTATATGTGGTCTCGTGGACTCCAGCAGCTTCCATACCGATCATCGAGGGCTGGAAGAGGACCTCAGGGCACCTGAAACGCTCATTACCAATGGTAATCACCTGCCCATCAGGCAACTCGTAGCTCTTCTCCACAGCAGAGCTGGTTTTTGCAGTCTCGAGCTCCTGCTCATAATCGAGGGCGATGTAGGACAGCTTCTCCTTCATGTCTCTCACAATTTCTCGCTCTGCTGAGGTGGTGAAAGAGTAACCACGCTCTGTGAGGATCTTCATCAGGTAATCAGTGAGATCACGCCCAGCCAAGTCGAGACGAAGGATGGCATGAGGGAGGGAGTAACCCTCGTAGATGGGGACAGTGTGACTCACACCATCACCAGAATCCAGCACAATACCTTCACAAGAAAGACATCCAAATTAACAGAATTCAGCAACATGCAACCTGACAAGCTAGTATATATGAGAGATGCTCACCAGTGGTACGACCACTGGCGTACAGGGACAGGACAGCCTGAATGGCAACATACATAGCAGGAGCATTGAAAGTCTCAAACATGATCTGAGTCATCTTCTCCCTGTTAGCCTTCGGGTTGAGCGGGGCCTCAGTGAGAAGGACAGGGTGCTCTTCAGGGGCAACACGCAGCTCGTTGTAGAAAGTGTGATGCCAGATCTTCTCCATATCGTCCCAGTTGCTGACAATACCGTGCTCAATGGGGTATTTCAGAGTCAAAATACCTCTCTTCGACTGAGCTTCATCACCAACATAGGCATCTTTTTGGCCCATACCCACCATCACACCAGTGTGGCGGGGACGCCCAACAATACTAGGGAACACAGCTCGTGGAGCATCGTCTCCAGCAAATCCAGCCTATGCAACACACAAAAGTTTTCAAAAAGATTAGGGCCAGAAAACAGACAAGCAACATAACTATGAACAATGAAACGTAAGTATACCTTGACCATTCCAGTTCCATTGTCGCAGACGAGTGGCTGGATGTCCTCTGCTTCGGCCATCTTACACTAGTTCCAGTACTAAAGATATAGCTTCAATAAGCACAGAGTACAACTTTTCCAACTTTCGAAAACTACGAGCAGCCACTTTGAGATATTAAAAGGAAAGCAACCAAGGATACTGGTTCATTTTTAGCCATAAATGTTAACACAAAAGCATTATTTGGCTATTGAAACCCCATCTACCCACCACGAATAAACAAGGAACATATTAAATGCAAGATTATGACCATGCTAATTGACCCCTGCACATATGAAATCTCCAGAAATAAGAAGCCAAAAGGAAAATTGATTCATGCATATCTCTCATTCGATGAATTCAACGCCCATAGATCATGAAATCCTAAAAATATCCCCAACCATATCAGGAATTTAATGCATTTTTTTTTTTATAATAAATGAAAACAAAACGATAGATTCACAATAAGAACCTCTCCAAAATCCAGATTCTCTAAACATGCAGATCTCTTTCATCGATAAACTCACACCATCACCTACATGATCACGCACTGCACCAATCCTAATCTAAAATCGAGAACTCGCCAATTCCCCAAACCGAAGAACACATTCATCAAAAAACACAAATCCGATACTCATCCAAGCTCGATTAATCACCAAAAACGAATCAAAATAGACAAAACAAACATCGAGAAAAAAATGGCGGGGGCAAAAAATGTACAATTTCCACCAAAATAAAAAACGATAGCGACAACGAAATGCAGGAAAAATCGATACAGGATGTCGTGGAATCAAAATGTACCTTCCGGAAACAGGAGATTGAGAGAGAGAGGTGCGATCGATTAGTGGTGGTTCAATCTTCGGAGAAGAAGAAGGAAGGAGAGGGGGGTTAAAAGAAGGGAATGGAGAAATGTGGAGCGTTGGATGAAAAGAGAGCTGGATGTACGGTGGAGGGCGACACGTTGTGGGCCACCCTGATTTTGAAATACCTCCCCCTCCCTTTTCGCTCTTACCCTTTTCTGTTTTTCTATTTTTTATTATTAATTCTGCATATTCATCTTTATATGTAAAAATCAACGGCTATTGAAATAGTTTTTTAATTATTATTATTATTATTATTATTATGGAACTAGCTTCTCTTATTCGAATATCGGGTTATCGAATCGGAGGGTAATATCCATATATAAGTGGGACGGATGAAAATAGAATTTATCTTTTTATGAATGTGATAGAGGAGTATATAATAATCTATATCAAGCTGGACCTAGCTAAATTCTATCGTAAAATCTACTTTTAAAAATGTTGGAAAGCGTGCTAAGCAAATTGAAGTACAAAGATCGTGGACGGACGAAGTGACTTGTATTTTAATAATTGTGAAGAAACATACGCAAAATCGATATAGATTATATATACCATTATGAGTAATCGCCGATCATTTAGTTGTTGATAGTTAGACAAAGAGTAGTATTCATACTTTAATTAGCAAAAAATGAAAATTAAAAATCTCAAAATTAGGTGACTTAATTATTCAAGTTTTGTTCAATTGAAGTGAATTATCATTCAACATCAGTTTACTTTCTCTTATACCAAATTAGGAGGATATAATTAACGGGAAAAAAGAAAAAAAAAAAATCCGGATGGTTCCTTTGTCGCATCTACATTATGTTCATCGCTCATCCTATTTGATGCGTCTTTATTAATTTACATTCACATGTATTCAATAACTGTCTCTAATAGGATGAGACTTAGAGAGTACTAATTAACAATATTCATTAATTCAATTTGAGTATATAATTAATTTTAATATTGTTTTTTTTTCATATGTTAGCCAATAAGAGTAAAAATAAATACTAAAGTACTACCACTCCGGACCACGCTTCTTGACTCATTTGCTTTATACACGGGAATTAAGACGAAAATGTTTAGTGTATAAAGTGTATTTTGTAGGGAAATATAATGTGCTTTATGTATTTAGACATATTTTAGAAATAGAGCATCATAGATGCATAAAAACATGTTCTTGTCTGATCTTAAATGAAAGATCGTATCAAGACCTTTAATTTGATATAAAAATCATAAAAATCCGATGAGAAACGAGCAAGTTATAATAATTTAAACTTTCAAAATTTAAATTATATTGAACTACGTGCAGAAAAATGAGTGGATGAGATTTAAGTATGGAATGTTAAGTGTAATAAGGGGTTTACTAATTGTACTTATTATACTCTAATTATTTCTAAAAAAGGAAATGAGTCAATATGTGTGGGACGTCCCAAAAAGGAATATGAGTCAAGAAGCCTGGACCGGAGTGGTAGTAAGCAATAAACCCTCATTGGATTGATGATCCCTATTCAACCAATCAACCGTAAAATCGAGAATTTGAAACATGGGGCGGCCTAGTTGTTGAGGGGTCCGCCTATTTAAAATAAATAAGTAAACATCAACAAAAACAACAAACAAACTGGGATTTCACAGAATTTAATGAAAAATCACAGAATTATTTCAGGTTAATCAAAAATCACAGAATTTGAATACTGGGATTGATAAGAAGGTGAAAGGTGCCAAACTATAATTCCAAGAAAAAACATAACTCAACTAATCGGAATCAGCGCTCTTCTCCTCTTTAGGCGGCGCATATTGCCTAGTGAGTCGCGATCTTGTCCACGGATCAAGAGGCGCCCTCTGCGGTGGTGGTGGGGTTGGTGGCTTAGCTTGCCTAAGTTCGTTTTCCCTATCTATAAACCTGAGGTTCGTAGAAAAGTGAGACAAAATTTATGTACTGAAAAGAGAAATATTATGCTGAAGAAACACGAGGGATACCGGTTTACAAGTAAATGCCTCTACAATAGCAGATGAACAAAGTGAAAACTTTACAGGATTATCAGGCATGATCGGGACTTACTCAATGTATGCCATCGGTGCAGCATCGCCAACTCTTATACGTGTGCGAAGCATTCTCGTGTATCCACCAGCTCTATCTCTGTTATAAATAAATGCCTAATATATATTATGGCGATCATGTATTTAAAAGGGTGAACGAGTTAATGGGATTGAGATTCACTTGTATCGATAGGCCAATTCTGTAAATATCTTGTGGAGGACGTCATCCCCACGGACAAAGGAAGCAGCACGCCTTGCAGCACATAATGTACCCTGTAGCAATACAAATGACTTTGGAACAAGGAGCTAATAGAGATGTAAATACCACAAAATTATAATCCAATTACCAGCACATAACCATCCTCCCTTAATATTTTTACATAATATACAGAGAACGGGATGAAAATGTTGCTTCACCCGCCTTCCTTTCATAAATTTTCTATGATACAATAAAATGACAAAATAAAATAATATACGCAAGACACTTTCATCTTCCTGACTCATACAAATGTCCAAATTATGTCACAAATTCAGGTTTTTTCCCCCCCTGTAATAAAGCCTTAAGTTCTTATGGATAGTATATGGACCCCCCACCGCAACTATAAGAAGCACCAAAGAAAATATAGATCATACGTATAGCTCAAGAGAGCCTCCACTTCTCAATCAGTTTCTTTCAGTAATTATGGACTCGAGGCACCTAAATTAGAAGTCTTATGCTTAGCTTGGACTTCATAGTGAAATTTAAGATTAAGACTTGCAAAAACTTTCTTTTGTGTATATAACTCACTTAATGGACATCAGAGTACAAGGCTATCAGCCTATCTGTATTCTGGAAGCTACAAAATTCCGTGATAGCTCTACACAACAGTGTTGGATTGATGCCACTAGACGAATACTTATTCTATTTAACACATCAAGGTCATACATCTAAGAATTAAGAGTAGAAGTAATTTTGTATATGTTGCATTTGAATATAGTGATTTCAGGGGATTCTAAACCCACACAATCAAAGGTTCAAACTATATGCTCATATAACTTCAGACGACGGAAAATTTAAAACAAACCTCCTTCCCAAGCTGCACCATATTATCAGCAAGCCTACGAACCTCCTTCGCCTACAAAGATTAACAATAAAAAACGATATAGTATGAACTTAACTTCTCACAAGATTGATGAATGGAGAACTTCCTTAGAACACAAACGCAGAAATACACACAATACCATAAATAGTGCTCGAGCCTCCATCACTCAGCATACAAAAACCTGACTAGTTCTCTGGGATTTTCGTCTTCGGTACAATTACACAAAATTTTCAAGCCGAGATTATTCAAAAACACCATAGATAGAAAAAAATAGTCGAAGAACACATCAAATCTCTCGAATTTGAAAGGTACAAATATCAGGAAGAACATTCAAGCAGCTAAACCCTACTAAAACCCCCAATCATTTGTTTAACCGCAAATAATCAAATAAATTAAATTTAATATCAGAAACCTTGGCAACCGTCGTCTCGATTCGCTCGTGCTTCACTAGCTGTGACACCATCGTCCTAATCAAAAGATGGCCAGAGACTTAGCTAATCCTTTTTCGTGAAGAAAATACGCAAAAGGATGAAGTACCAGTTGCGAAAGGAAACAAACTGAAAGTCGCATACGCCTCATAATACCTGAGCATGGACATTCGATGGCCGGTTGGCCGATTGAGCTTCCTGAATTTCGTCATTGGCGCTCGGAGAGGGAGAGGGAGAGGGAGAGAGAGAGGAAATGGGAAATCGATAGTGATGAGTGGTAATTGAGGGCTTGGGTTCAGGGCCTATTCAAATATTGATGAGGCCCAATTTTTCATTTTCAATACTCCTATAAAGATTTCGAGACGTGAAGGATAATTGGGGTTGGAGATAATTTTATTTCCCGTTCCACTTTGTTAGTTAAAATCCTTTTTTTTTTTTTCGACACGCAAAATGAAGTGTGACGGAGGGAGTATTATTATAATAAATTTAGATTAAAATACTATTGTAGTATATGAAAAATAATTTTGTTATTATTTCAAAAGGATAGCACTGCTTGCTTTGTGAATTTGCGATAGTTCATGGAAATAATTTATAAATTAAATCTATATACGTACTATATAAAAATAAAATACAAAGATTAATTTTGTATTTTCACAATTTTATATATTTATATTTTAATTCACAATTAATTCTTCAAAATTTGTGAAGAGACGCACCTTCCAAATATTAACTGCATAAACAAAGGGACACATCTCATCTAATTAACAAAATAAATTAACGGAATAAATGAAGGGATGCTTCTTCATGAATGGTCCATTCAACAAAATTAATTCTTAATTAACCGGGTGACTTAGCAGCCACCAGCTCCTCTCTCTAATGAGTGATCCGAGTTCGATATCTCTTGGAAGCGAATTTGTGTGCGTGTGTGGCCAAGCGGTAGGGGGTTAAGATTAACGTATCGGACCTGAAAGGACAGGTCCCGAGTTCAAGTCCTCCGTAGTGCGACCTTTAAAATTTCTGTTGTAAAGTTTCCAAAAAAAATAAAATAAAAATAAAAAATCTTAACATGTCTAACCCTTAACTCCCTTCGCCCTAAAATAGTTTCTTTGCTGTTGGTGATGGCAATTTTTTTAGATTTACTTTTTAACTTCTCTTTGTAATTTCGAGATCGAAAAATCGGCACAGTTGCATCAGTGTTTTGACCTTGAACCGACCAATATTTCGAAACCTAAGTAATGGTATGTAATTTTTCTTATCAATTGTGGGAATAATATTATAGATTAATCGATTATTAAATGTTAATGTGCTTCATTTATTTCAGCTTGGATGCCTATGAAATCCTTTTTCAAAAATTTAGATTGTTCTAAACCCTTAAAATATAATAACATATTATGATTATTTTTTGTCGTAAGTTTCTATTATTATGTGGGTGGATTCCTTTTCCTTTTGTATTATAGTACTATGGTTCATGCATGAAATATTCAAATTTTTATGAAGTGAAAAAATTACATAAATATTTAGAGACAAATGTTTGTTTACATAGTGAATAATCTACGATTTGCCATCAACTAATTATCAACTTGCACTTCCTATTGAAAGTCGAAATGAAATATTTTCTCTATACAGAAACATTTTTGTTGTACATAAAACTTTACACTTATTTTCGTAATAAATCACTTAATTATATTTAAGGCTGATTTTAATTTCATTAAAAGTTGAACATTAATTTGACCTTGAGGTAGAGAAAGTTTATTTGCATCTTGATGTTGGTATCGCTAAAAATCATAAAGAATTTGGTTTGGAAGTATGAAATAAAAAGATAAAATTTAATTAACTATGCTTAGAGTTCTGCCGTTGTTGCCAGTGTTCTTCAACAAGATTAGGAGAAGGAGAAGAGAAAGAAAACGTACAAAAGGAAGAGGATTAAGGAATACGAAGAATTTATCCTAAAAAAAAAAAGGAATACGAAGAAGAATATTATTTGATATCTTTATTTGAACTAGTAGAGATTACGTGCATTCGCACGTAAATACTATGATTGAACTATTATTAACTCATCTTTTTATTCATTGCAATATCCTTGTTCAAACTTCTTTTGCATGAATAGTTTTAGAATTTTTCATAAATTCATACATTTATTAATAAGTGTAGAAGATTAATAAGAAAAACCAAAATATTTATTTGTATATAGCTCTATAGTTCTTTTCCTTATCTTCAAGAATATATGTTAATTGTAGTTAAAAACAATATCCATTATGTATAAATTTCAATCTAATCAATCTTTGTCGTGTTTTATTACTCCTTCGTTCCAACTCCATTTGCATATTCTATTATTTTACACCTCCCACATATCTACTGTATAAGCTAAATGGAGTGAAACGGAGGGAGTATATATTTATAACAAATTAATTTATTTTATGGGAGCTTGAACTATATAAACGAAAAAAATAATCTAAACTAAGTATTTATTTAAGAAGAAAAAATGTAAGAAAACTAAATTTAGGAGTAATATGTAACGATACTTTATAATGTTTTTAGGTTGCTTTCTCTTTTATGCGAATAAAAATGATAGAAAAGATAAAATCACCCTTAAAATCTTCTTTATTTCTCACATTTTCTATTTTTTCCCCTTCATTTGCACTATAATGTCTCCAATTTGTTTTGTAAATAATTTCTCCAATTATTTAAGTACTCCCTCTGTCCACAATATATGGACCCCCTACCTTGGACACAATTTTTTTTGCATTTTGATAAATTAATGTGTTAAAGTGTTAAAGTGGAATAATTGTGGGTCATTTGAATTTTTTAATAGTATTAAAATGTTAAAGTATTAAAAAGTAGATATATATAGTAATAGTGTCAATAAATGGTGGACGGAGGGAGTAGTAAAATTCCCCTGACCTCATTGATAAAAGATGATGAAAAGGTGACGAAAATGGTGGAATTTAATTTACAGGGTGATTTCTTTTTTCTCTCCCCTTCTTTCGCATAAAAGAGAACGCAACCTTAAAAAATAAATTTTCTACTAAATTTGATTAGAAGTAGAAGCTTTTCTTGTTGACGTGTTTAAATCCAAACTCTTTACTAAATAAAATAATTAGTGACTTATATACTATACTGTCGATTAGAGAATTTTAATTGGAGAAAAATTATAAAATTTTATAAATTTATGTAGAAATTGATGATTAGAATTAAGGAAATCGTATTTTAATTTTTATAATAAAATAAATCATGGTGATATTACAATATTAACCTTAAATTAAATTTTATTATAGGGACAAAATGGGCAAATCAAATTTTGTCACACAAGGCACTTTTATAATAGGTATATAATAGATTAAACTTAATGAAGTATGTTCAATATTCAATATTTTTCAATGTTTTCATCCTTTGTCTATTACGTGTTATAAATATATGGTCAAACACATTACAAATGCTATAATCGATATGCATACTGGACTTTCTAAACTTAATCCAATTAATGCATTTTTACAAAGAACAATGTTACAATTGATCTCTACTTTGCAATACATTAGATTTGTTGAAATTAATTGTGACATTTAACTTGTAATATTATTTTATTTTATTTTTTTTGAAAGGGAACTTGTAATATTATTGTTAAGATAGTATTAGTTGGAACATAAACTCCTAAAAATATTTACACGTTACTAAAATTACAGTGTTTATTCTTATCAAAAGCAATTATATTCCATAATATATAATGACAGATTAAATTAATTTTTAGTTCCCTACATAGCACGGGGAAACGTTCTAGTGTGGAGTTAAAGTTTCCATATCTCAATAGTCCCGTAGGCTATATCTTAACGTTCTATTTTGATAGTCGTGTTTTGTAAAATCTCGCATTAAAAATAACTAGAATTGTTGAAGTAGGCTAAAGGGAGTAAGAAGGATGTTGTACCTCTCACGCAAATGTGCACAAGATAATTATCCCTTCAAGTATTCCTAACATGTGCTAAATGCATTCACGCTTCGTGCACGTTTCTAATTTTTTTGCACACTTCATGCAAAATGCATGCACACTTCGTGTACATTTCTATTTTTTTTGCATGCACACTTCGTGCACATCGAGCGGTTTATGCATATTTACCATTTAAATAACATACAATATATAATTGCATTCAAGTCGCTCGATCAATTGTTAAATCGTTCGAAAATTTTACAAACCGCTAGATATGGATTTCGAGCGGTTTTAAATATGTTCGAATTGTTCATGCATTAATTAATTTAGTTGATTCAAACTTAGATAAAGTCAAGTCACTACGCCCTAATTAATTTAATTACAAATTTCCTCATTTTTTTTTCATGAAGTATGATTTAATGGCATACCCTACGTATGTATCACTACTCATACTACGGTGAAATTGTTGAAAGAAAATACAGAAAATCTATAGAATTCGACATTTGATACACGGTTGTTACATAAAAACGGGGATATATCGAGCGGTGGCGGTGCAGGCATGCGTTGTGGAGGCAGTGGTGGGATGGCTGGCTCGAACGGAGGTATTGCGGGAATGTCAATGGAGTGGAAATGTAGAGGCAGAGGCAGAGGCAGTGGTGGGATGGCCGCTCGAGGCGGAGGAGCCGGCGATCCGTCGATCTCAAAAGAGGTTACTGCAGAGGAAGAAGCTGCCATGAATGTTTAGAAGAGGAGGAAAGTGGGAATGATGACTAAAAGGGACTAATTTCTTATTTAGAAAGAGAGAGAAAACAAGAGCGAAGCGAGGCTTTAATTTCTACTTCCGATCGTAATTTCTAGGTTTGTGGGAGTTGATATTTATTTACAGAAGTGAGAGAACGAGCGAACGCTTTCTTCTTCGTATTTCTGGTTTTTTAATTTAATTTTTTTGCTTTCTGCCACTTTACTGGGTATTAGTTTGGGATTGAAAATGTCTACTTTAAAATTGACTACAATTTTTAATATTTTCTCCTTAAAAAAACAATTCTAATATTACTCGAAGTTAATTATTTTATTTATCAATTTTAACATTAGAAATATAAACGAAGTGCACACATTTTGTATACAAGGTTATTGGCATTACGTGCTATACATTTTTGTTGTAGTGTTAATATGTGCAAAATGCGTGCGCATTTTGTGCACATTTCCAAAAAAAAAAAAAACTGGCTATAACTAATTTAATAATTGAAGTTTGAAATAAATATATTTTATTTGAATTATGTAAATAAGTTATTAATAATAACCTTCAATAGTTGTCAGTCATTATCGTATCGGATTAGAATACCGCTTAGTCATATCTCAATTTTATATCTGAGAGATGTAAAAAATTCAATTTTAATAAGTTGATTATGTGGAGACATAATGAAGCGTTGGTCACACAATCTTTTGTAAACAAGCGGTTTGGTTATATCATTAACCACATACTAATATCTTTCAACCTAGAAGAATAATAATAAAATTTTATTTTAATACTCCCTCCGTCCTCTATTTAGTGACGTTAATACTATATTGGGACGTCCTCCATTTACTGACAATTTCCATTTTTGGACGTAGACCCCACAATCACTTTAACACTTTAACACTTTATACATCTACTTTTTATTATTTTAACATTTTAATACTATTAAACAATTCAAATGGACCCACAATTATTCCACTTTAACACTTTAACACATTAATTTATTATTATACCATAAAATGCGAAAAAACGCGTGCCCAAACTCCCTCCGTCACTAAATGGAGGACGGAGGGAGTACTAAAATGGAGTAATTGTTAAAATGAAAATTATGCGAAACGAGATTGTAGTTTCATTTAATTAGTAATACTAGTTATACTGTTAGAAAATATGTCAAAATTCTATTACTTTTTATTCAAATGAGTCTATTATGATAATAAAGTGTGACAAAATAGTTGCATCGGAGTGAGTAACTTATTTACATGTTCGACATCCACAAAGAGTCTAATGTTTTTGCCATTTTGGTTTGTCAACAAAAATTGCGAGTGTTTTCATTTTAATCCATGACCTCTCACATACCCTTAAATATTTTATACCTGCATGTTCTTCTTATTTACAAAAAAAAATAATAATAATAATAATAAAAAAAAAAAAAAAAAAAATCAACACTTAGAACTCAACTTTTTCTGTAGTGGATTTCAATCTCGACTCCTGTTTCAAAAAAATTACCAATTATCTATTTATTTTTCATTAGAACTCGTGCTATCAAGAGCAAAGCATACTCGTGGACGGAGTATTAAGTACAAACTCATTGTTCAAATGTCGTTGGTTAAAAAATAATACTCCCTCTGTCCATATGCGTGTAAGAAATCTTTTGACACGTATTTCGAAAAAGTTTATATCTCACTTGATATAGAATATTGTCCTGCTTAATGTAGGCTATAATATGCTATATCAATTGAAATTGAAATTTTATCTTAACATATACTTTTCGACACATTAAAATGCGTATTGAAAGATTCTTTGAACAGATTTCGTGGACGGAGGAGCAATAATAATCCCGTGCGATTTGAAATAACGTTCAAGAGTAATCAAGCTAGTAAATGTAAGAAACCTAAGCACATGCAACAACTTTCATTTTTGAAAACTTGATCCTACCAATATTTATGCTTTTCCTTCCAAATCCCTAAAACATGCCCACTGTTGCATATGTAATGCTAATAAATCACCCGTGTGCATGTGTTAATTTAGCAAGTTCGAACCTTTCGTAAAATAATCTTTAAATTTCCTGTTAACCCGCACCCCCTCGAGTGTATATTTACATCATCCTAATATTTTGACCTAGCCCAAGTAATCAATACCATAAGCCTCTTTATAGCTTGAATTTGAATCATGGTTTGTGTCGAATATTCATAGAAGTTTATTTTGTAGTGCTATTATGGATTGTGCTAATCTGTCATATCATATGCATATGCTTATACGTAAAATACATGCTCACTCCGTCCACAATAAATACACAAAATCATTCTCATCATAACTAAATTCCCTTCCATTTCCATTTTAGGACGTAGAAAACATATACCCTATTAAATGTAACTACTTTTCGTGGACGAAGGAAATATTATACTACACTCGTTTTGCTCCGATATCACTTTATCCAAGTGTGTTAATCAATAGTAGGTTACATGTTAGTGGGTCATCAAACATACACAATGCAAGTGGACAATCAAAAACAGAAAATGTCTCGTGCTTAACACAAATGCAATAAATTTTACACTAACAACAAATGTGGCATAACAGTACCATAATCCCAACTCAAAGCAAAGGAGAAAAGAAGTTGATAACATGCACCATAAAAATGAGATCTTGATAATTGTTTCTTTCTTTGCGTTTCGAGGAACGAAAGGGGCGGAAGCTAGCAGATGGGAAGTATGATTTTCCATGGCTAAGAATAAATGCCAATGACCTAAGAGTCGATTTGCTGATGTTACTCGTGATTCATGACAAGAATCGACTGAAGAAAACCTGAAGGGACGTTGCTTCTACAGGAACGGGGGAAGTATGACCCATCTTCGGGGATATTTAGGTCGTCCGTCTTTCCCATCGAAGAGCTGAAAGGAATGGCACCAAATAATACGGATCAGCATCGTGATGACTTATTGTGCTTATATGACTTTATATTAAATAATTTTGTGTAAATCTTTACTTCGAATTTCTAACGAATGGCATGATATCTAACTGCGTTTCAACTTTCATGGATGAAAAGCAAACTAACTATACTAGAGAGGTAATAAATGAGGTGAAACATATAGACAAAAGAAATGGTAAATGGCAGTTACCTTCTTTAGACGACGGTGCTTGGCAAGAGCCCAGTTTGTCATTATAGCAGCAGCTACAACCATGAAAACATAACCAGGTACAGTTTGTGTCGCAATATTGAAGCCTAGCCATTGATAGATCTCAGTCGTGTAATTGGCACAAGTCACAACGTTGAATAGGAACCCGTGTGGGATTTGGTAGCCCCCACCATCCGACTTCCGAAGATTTCTCAACAGAATGTGGCAATAGAAGTTGGAAATCTGGCAAAGCAATCCAAAGCCGAAGCCAATTTTCATCTGTAAATCACTCACAGGTGTGTAGAGTGGGTGATTGACATAGTACGCGATCCAAGCACCAAAAGTCCAGTAGTATGCGCAGTTCCGGAAAACATTCGTGAGTGGTGATGTGGCATGGCTGAAACGGTGCACGAAAAAAGTTTCCATAATCCTTTTGAAGTAGTGGAAACACCAGTAGTACATGGCATATGTCTGAACTTGGTGAATGACGCGCTCCTCTTTGAAGCCGAAGAACTTGTATACGTTACAGTAATAAAAGATTGGATAGAGAACTAGAGGGCCCAAGTATTCAAAGAAGAAAAGAGTGCTGTAGTTGACTTGTGTGCCCAGATCCTTGAAAACTACGGTCAACTCATTCCCCTCGGTATATTCCTTGAGACTCTTTTTATAGTGGAGTACTGTAGGCCTCTCCTTCGACCCAGGTGGGAGGGGGAGGGTCAACCGCTGTCTGGCGGGGTAGTATTTCTTTGCTGTAGGGAGCATTAACGGAAAATGTCATCACCAAAATTATAGGAATACATGAAAATGCGGAAATAACTGAAACTAAATATTAACCATGATAACAAACATTAAAGGTTGATTAACAATTTAACATCCAAAAATAGATGCCTTAACTGACCAAGGAAGGAGAACTCCTAGACTAAAGAAAGAATCGATTGCTACCTAACTTAAACGGAAAAGTGAATAAAGTAAACAGTTATGGATTGATAGAGACAAGATGCAACATGTCACATGAGAGAAACGTTTGCATGGGTGTATTACCTACACTATCCTGTGGGCAAATCAAAAGATGAAACTGACTAACACCAAACTAAGAATATTCGTTTGGACACATTTTTAGTCATTTACTATTTAGATTGCTGGTTCTCATACCTAACTAGGTTTGCATCACTTTCCGACTGAAATATAGAATACCTTGCACAAAAACAGAAGTATTTAATATATGCGAGCAACCTAGATAGGGACAAATTCTTTGAGTTCCTATAGAGAGTAACTAAGGGAATGTTGGTATCCAGGGGTCAAAATTCAGAGCAACCACATTTGCTGAATTAACCCTCTCGTAAAGTTCGAACACTCAGGCCAAAACACAATTCACATTGTTTAAGGCTAAACTTTTTAAACTGACGATATAATAATCCAAGCATACCAAAGGAATAAATCTGCTTCTTTTCTTTACTTCGAGATGTGTGCAAATCAGATTATAACGCATAGCTTTGCATATCAGATTAAAATTTAACGGTGGAATCCAAAAGGACTACCAGGCAGATTTCAGGACCAAAAGAGTTATTCAAGGAAGAAATCTTGGAAAATAATTATGTTTCCACATAGTAACTAACAAGTTTATGGATCACAAGCATACCTTTGTTTGCGATACATCCATAACACAACTAAACAAGAAATATTGAATTTGTCCAAAGATACTCTGACTCTACAGATCACGTTCATAACTCTAAAGATCATGTTCATAACTCTAAAAATCATGTTCATATTCCTGATACTCAGAGTTAGCATTTTCCGTCTTCTAATCTCAATGAAAGCATGAATCTCAATCCAAAATCTCTAAATGTTTTCTTCTTTTCACACCAGACAAGACAGTTTAGAGGTTCCGCATCACCAAGAGATTCAAGACATACGCGAGTAACGTCCATTGAAACTAGATTTCACATTGAAACCTTCTGTTCATAAATGGAAAACCTTCATTTGAAAGTTCTATTATTCTATATCTCACACACCTCTACAATACACCCTAGCAACAAACCAAAACCACATAACCGCGAGTTCCGATAAATACTATCCTCGTAAACCGGAAACAAGACGAAGACAAGATTCAACTCACAAATCAAACCAGAATAAGAGCAATACTTACTGCGCTTGTGAATGGCCTCCTGAAGATCAGTCACGGTCGCCTGCACAAAACACCAAATCAAATTTCAAATCAAACCCTCATTCCCCAACTAGATAAATCATTAACACTCATAAAATCACATCACAGATTCAAAACCACCCAACAAAAAAAACAGCTCCATCAACAATTTCCCTAAATGAACTACACCAACTGCATTCCACACTGTTTAATCACACAAAATCACAAACACCCAAGTACACAAGCACAAATCTACTGTGAGCATAGTAATTCACTAGGTGTTACAACATCTACGAACCCAAAATAAACAAAGCAGCCCAGAAAATTCCCAGTTCAGCGCTTCAAATCAAGGCATAAAAGAAGAAAACCCATTAAACAAAAACGCAAAATACATACGGAATCATTGAGCTCAAGGCCTCCCTTGACGAGCTCGCGGCCGCTGCGAGTGACGACGGAAACCTTCATCTTTCGCCGCAGCAGCTAGCTCCGATTCAAGATCCACCTGAAAATGAGAATTGGGGTTTGATTTAAGGAGCGAGAAACAACGGATTGATTGAGGAATGAGGAGAGAGTGGGAGTGTTAGCAATTAATAAGGTTGGGTTGTAGTTGGGGGTAGATGAGCAACCTTCCTGCACTGATAAACCACCGCTGCCTTTCAATTAACTGTTTCTACATTTATTTCTTTTTTATTTTAGGAAACCATTTATTTATAATTTATCACTGGCCATTGTTTTAAAAATCGTATTGAATTGACGTTTATATTAATTGAACCATGAACCGATCATATTTTCGATTTGTGAATTTTCTCGATTTTTCCCAGGTTCAGCTAATCTAACCATGGTCCATTCCAGCCCCGGTCCTGACAATTTCGGGGCCCTAGGCAAAATTAAAATTTGGGGCCCTTATAATTTTTTAATTTTCAAACTCTAAATCAAAGGATTTTTTTTCCCTATATATATACATATATATATATAATTAATACCAAAATTAAAATAAAATATATACGAATAACATAAACATTTGTACACAAACACACACACACATATATGCATACATGTGTGTACTAATGAGTCTGTCCCTTTGACATTATTACCAAAGTTGTGGCACAATAATTAAGGGAAAGATAGTTATAGTTGTTTTAAAGAGTGTGGTTGTGTGTTAATTTATTTTTTATTTAGGTAAGAAATTAATAAATATGACGAATGAATAAGGGAAATTAGATTAATGAATTGAAATTAAGTGAGTTTAAAAAAACGTATAAAATGAAAAGAGAAAATAAAACAAATAGAGGTTTGTATTTGTCATACAAGAAAATGAAAAATTAAAAATTATACAAACCATTTGATATTGGTGTGATATAAAAACTCCCATAGATATCAAGTAGAGTGGAAAATTATATAAATTAATACAAATATATTATATGATGGGTATAATAATAACGAAAACGAGAAGTAATTCTGAAAATAATCATAGCTAGAGAAAGCTTAAAAAGGCGAGACGAGACATAGAGGCAAGAGTAGGAAAACAAAAGAATACACAATGAATAAATTTTGTTTTAGAAATTGGGCCCTTTCCAGTTGGGCCAAAAAAAAATAATCATAAAATACACTACATATTAAAACTGAAAGTATAAAAAATGGGCCCTCTTCCAGCCTGGGCCCTAGGCGGGCGCACCCCTCGCCTAGGCCCAGGGCCGGGCCTGGTCCAATCTAAAAAATCAAGAACTGGAGGCCTTGACAGTTCGGCCTCCGGTTCGGTTTGTAGAACATAGTCACTGGCACCGCACCCACTTTGCAATCTTTAAGACTCTCCCTTCTCATCTTAAGTAACCTCTCTTATAATTATATGTGAGGTATATAATAATTAAAATGATCATTAAGAATCAGGTAAAGGGAAATCCATTTTTCTATTCGATATCGATTTTAGGATTGAGATATTATAAAAGAAAACGTTTTTTTTACTCTTTTGTAACAATAAAAAATTGTGTACCTTAGAATTATATGTAACGTATTTGTCATCATGATGTATTTTCAATACGATCATGGTTCACCGATTAATTTGAACGGTAAATAATACGAGTGTCGTAGTATCCCGTAAAAGAAATAATATTTCAAAATTATATCGTAAAACCCGTACTACGGCTCGGTGGAAATGCGTGTCGAAAAGTCAAAAAACAAATGAGTCAAAAAGCCTGGACCGGAGTGGTAATAAACAACAATTCAAATCCTTTTTTTTTGAAATTTATTCTTCGCATTGGTTTGGGTTTACCTATGAATTAGTTTTTTTTTTTATCAGGCAAATGTTAGTTGTTAGATTAGATATTGTTAGATTAGATTTTTTTTGATCAGGCAAATGTTAGTTGTTAGATTAGATGTTAGTACGCCTAGTTCCCAATAACTCCTAGAAAATCTCCAAGTCAACCTTATATCTCCCATAATTCGCTCCCACAAGGGATCGAACCCGGGTCACTCCTTCAAGGGAGGAGCCCGGTGGCCAGGTGCGCTAAGTCACCTGGTTCCCTATGAATTAGTTTAATTTTAGAAATTGTCGACAACAACGAATGTGACTCAATTATACTTTCTCCGTCCATTTATTATGACATTTTTATTTAGGGGGGTGTATTCAATCAAGATTTTAAAAGATTTTAATGGATTTTAAAAGTATGTGGGTATTCAATTAAGATTTTAAAAAATCCTTATAAATTTGAAGGTATTCAATTATGACTTTAAATGTCCATCTAAATCTGATGGTATTGAAAATATATAGGATTCTATAGGATTTTAAAATCTTATTGACTTTCCAGGATTCTCAATCACAATTATAAATAAAAAATTCACACCCAAATCTCACCTCTCCGCTATAGATTTCTAAAGTCTGCCTTTTCAACATCAAAAGTGAAAAACTCTCCATTGGCCGCCCAAACTGCCGCCGTTGCCTTTGCTGCTATTGTCGCCGACTCTCCTCCTATTGTCTCACGGTAATATTCTACCCACCTTTATTCGTAGATACGAGAGAGAATTTGTGTCAATTAGATGGCAAAACAAGAACATTAATATCGAATAATAAAAAATTATTGGAAAAGGGTTAATAAGGTAGCTCTTCTATTCATTACTACGGCATGGACTACTGCAGCATGCACTTGCACTACTACGAACAAGTTAAACATACTACCACCAACTTTAATTAAACCTACAGTCTTGTTTGATTCTTTAGCCCTTTCATTGCTTATAGTAGTATTTTAATTGCTTATAGTAGTATTTAATGCCAATGCCATGGTGAAGCATGCAGTTTTACCAATATTAGCATGCAATTTATGATTATAGGTAGTGTTTAGAAGCCTATTAGCGGATATATTTCTTGTTAAATTTGATATTGCAATTGCATGAAAGGGAGTTACAGTTTTATTGAATTATTTCAAGAATGTGAATTGGAGGATCATTATAATCTGTATGAAGTAATATCATTTTTTTTTTTTGAACATTTTTATATCTGTAAAACTACTTTTTTTTGTTGCTTTGTAGAGTAATATTTATTATGCATATATGTAGCTAGAGAGTTGTTAGATCTCATGAGTGATAATATATTTTTATCAAATTATTATTAACTCACGTTTCTTCCAATGTGGTTGATTGATTAGTATTTATCTTGTTGCTATTAAAATAGGTTGAATATAATATGGATATAGTCTGAATATGTGTTGTTATATGCCTATATGAATTATGGTATCACTTTCTTATATGTCATAGCATGTAAATAAGGTGAACTACATGAATTAGCTTGTTTGTTAATTTATGTGAAGGGTTTTTGTGATAATTTTCATTATGTCAATATATAGTAAGATTATTATGGGAGATTCACAACAAGATAGCAAAAAGAAGACATCTTATGAGCAATGGACTAGGAACAAAGCGATTTATTATTAGAACTTATGGTTGATGCTGCGACTCGGGGATGGCCTGACAACAGTGGTGTTTTCACAAAAACAACAGTAGAAGAAAGAATACTACCTACTTTTAATTTAAAACTTGGGTGTAATAAGACATACAACAATTACCAAAGCCGACTAAAATGGTTTAAAAATCGTTGGTTGTCTTATTCAAACCTTATGCGATTTAGCTCTGGTTTTGGATATGATTATACTAACAAAAAGTTTACGGCTCCGGATGAAGTATGGGACGAGTACTTGAAGGTAATCTTCTTAATTATGATATTACATAAATATATAACATAAGTTATTTTTGAGGATATAGAATACTAATTTGTTATTTTTAGGCTCACCCAAAAGATGCGAACTTGCGTTATGGGGAATGTCTTGATTATGAGGACTTGGAAATTGCTGTAGGCAATGGTGTTGCTGTAGGAAAAAGCTCGATTGGAGTGGGTAGTGTTACCGATGCAAGGACGTTAGGGAATAGTGATAATAGAGATGCACGTATAGAAGATGTCACTTATGACGGTGAAAATGAGGTGTTTGTAGGACTAACTCAAAATGATCCACCAGTTGGTAACACAACCTCTATGGAGTTCATTGAAGTGTCTGAGGTCCCCAGTCAAAGAAAGAGTCAAGCAAAAAGAAATAGAGCTCATTATGAAGCTAATTCTAGCTCTACTGAAAACATCACTCAAAATGGCGTTATGGAAGAGATTAAAAAACTATCTAGTACTATTGAAGGAGTTTATAACCTTTTAGAGAAAAGAGATAGCCTACTGGAGAAAAGAGAGAAGGAGAAATCTTATACAACTTGGGATGCTATCAAAGAGATTCCAAATTTGGAGGAAGGCATTCGTATAAAGGCTTTTGACTTACTAGACACCAAATCAAAAAAAGATGGTTTTTTGAAGATGACCCTAGAAGAACGAGCCAGTTGAATATTTCATAAGATTAGAGAATAGTTGATTTTTTGGGTCATATATTAGATATTATGCATACTTATTATATTTCATAGATTATCTTCATGAAGTTTTATTATTGTATTATTTTGAATGCTCGTAGCTATGTCTACAAAGACCTTTATTTCATGTTTTACCTCTTAAAGACATGGATTTGGTTTAATTTATTAAGTATTTTTTGTTATGTTTTATAATGTCAGGTTTTTTTTTTATCTATATTAATTAGTGTTTGTGATTGTTGTTCTTTGCTTTGTGTCTTATTTCTTTGTGATTTAATTATTTTATTTTCAGTATTATTTCTTTGTGTCTTGTTAGAATGCTTTGTTTGAATGTATGTGTTTGTTTCTGAATTGTTTGATTTTTTTCATGGTGATGTTTCTTGTATAGTGTTTTTTTTTTTTGGTTGTTTATGCTATGTTTTTCTTTGTTTAATTTGGTGCTGACTTTTCTTGTTGAAGCTCAAATGTGAATTTGTGCTGGGAAATTTTATGTAGTTTTTTTTTGTGAGTTTTATTTGCTTGTTTGTATAAATAGGTTATTCTTAATTATGAGTAATGCTCCGAAATCATTTATAAAATGTTTATATCAAAACAAAACTCCCAGGATAAATCAATTAGAGTTTCTAAATGCTTTTAATCAATATTCATTGGAGGTTATCATGGTGTATACACTTGGTCAAACTCGATATGTACAATAACCTAAATTCAATAATTAACTCAACAATGTCTTCTATTAAAACTCATTACATATAAAATTACACTTTACTTCTTTTATATATATATATATATATATATATATATATATATATATATATATATATATATATTGTATAACCATGTCCTCGTTTATTTGTTTATTATACACAGCATGGAGGCATATGAATTATTGGGAGAAGAAATAGAAGAAGAAGAAATGGGAGAAGAAATGGAAGAAGAGATAGAGATGGAATTTTATGAAATGGTTAGGTTCTTAATGATAGCAATTGAAGCGGTGATTATTTTACTAAGAAAGGTTATTGTGATGCCCCAACGTATTGAACCTTCTCTGATGCGACGACCAATTAGTAAGATTGGATATCGTTTTATACATAATATGCTTAAAGGAGACCCACAAAGTTTTCGAGAGCTGTATAGGATGTATCCAAGTGTGTTTCTTAAGTTATGCACTATCATTAGAGAGAAAACTCTGCTGAAGGATACAAGATATATATGTATTGAAGAAATGGTGGCAACATTCTTGATCATTGTAGGACACAATGATCGGTACTGTAATGTCCGTCAAAGGTTCAATCGTTCACATTTTGCTACTAGTCAAAACTTCAATAAAACCTTGAAGGCACTGAACACTATAGCACCGGAACTGATGGTTAAGCCGTCTACGGGGATGCCGGCTAAAATTCAAGAAAGCACAAGGTTTAACCTTAAAGAAAGGTACCCTTTCTTTAAGGTATGAATGTTTCTAGTAGTATTTTTAATATATATAACATGTTTATTGTTTTCTTTTATTAAATTATTCAATTTTTAGGATTGTATTGGAGCTATTGATGGAACTCATATCCCAGCAATGGTAAAAAGTCGAGAAGTAAGTAGTTATCGTAACCGCCATGGTATTCAGTCCCAAAATGTTCTGGCAGCTTGCAACTTTGATCTTCAATTCATGTATGTGCTTAGTGGGTGGGAAGGTTTGGCTCATGACTCAAAACTTCTAAGTGATGCCTTATCAAGAAGAAACGGGCTTGAAGTTCCTCGAGGTAATATATTTTTATCAAATAAAGATTGGATTTTAGAATTACTAGATTCATATTAATTTTTGTTATAAGTTTTGTTAGTTTACATTTTGTTTATATATTTTAATTTCAGGTAAATATTATCTCGTGGATTGTGGATTTGCTAATCGACGTCAGTTTTTAGCTCCATTACGTGGTGTTCGGTATCATCTGAAAGACTTTGGTGGTCAAGGTCGTCACCCAAGAAATGCAAGTGAGTTATTCAATCTTCGTCATGCATCATTGAGAAATGTGATTGAGAGGATTTTTGGTATCTACAAATCTCGATTCACAATTTTCAAAACCGCACCTCCGTTCTCATTTCAAACACAAGCAGAGTTAGTATTAGCTTGTGCTGGATTACACAACTTCCTTCGCAAAGATTGTCGCTCTGATGAATTTCCAATTGAACCTGAACAAGATCAAGCTTCACCACATCTTGATATGGAAGATGAAAATCATGAGTTGCTTTCTCAAAGTCAACTTGAACAAAGAGCGGAAGCTAATGCATGGAGGGCCAGTATTGCTAATGCTACGTGGGAAATGAGACCGATGTATAATGGGGGTGAAAATGAAGACGAGAACAATGAAGACGAAACTATTATGTAGAACTAATGTTACGGAGGAGTCTCATTCAGTTTTTTTTTCTTTCTTTTCTTTTAAGAAGCCAATTGTTTTAGTTGAACTGTAAAACTTTTTAATTACAATGCTTAACATTCGCATCAATATTTTTGTCACTTTCAAATTATTATTATTATTATTATTATTATTATTATTATTATTATTATTATTATTATTATTATTATTATTATTATTATTATTATTATTATTATTATTATTATTATTATTTTATTTATTTATTTTTTTGTTGGATGTCGACTATGCAATTCCACATATTACATATTTAAGAATAAATAAAAGGATCATCAACACTAATCTATTAGATTAATTACCGTAATTATATTTTTAAAGTCCATGGACTTCTAAAGTCTATGGGAAAGGAAATAATAAAATTTGTCAAATTCCACATAGAATTAAAACAATCCACAGACTTTAAAGAATCTACAGATTATAAAAAGTCTATTAAAATCTTTTAAAATCTTGATTGATTAAAATCTTTATCTATTAATAAAATAGATATAGATTGAACAGTAAATTGTCACTATAAAATAAACAGAGGGATTATCTTTTTAATTTTAACTTCTAAATCTTAAAATGGATTGATTTTTTCGTAATTAGGTTTATAAAAATATTGTCTTTTTAAATTTTGGTTGTTAAATAAGTAAATAACAATTAAAACGATTATATATTTTAATTACGAATACTTTTAGTTTACATTAAGGGTGCGGGGTGCGTTGTCTTTTATTCAAAAGAAAATGAGAGAAAATGGACAATTACCTTTTAATTTTATATTTTTCATTACCTATTGTCACCTTTTATCAATAAAGAAGATCTTTACATCATCATATTGGCGAGATAATATTTTCTTTCTATTGTAGTGCAAATGAAAGTGAAAATAACAATTATAAAAAAATGTGATAAATAAGGAAGATTAAAAGGATCTTTACATCATCATATTGGCGAGATAATATTTTCTTTCTATTGTAGTGCAAATGAAAGTGAAAATAACAATTATAAAAAAAAAATGTGAGAATAAGGAAGATTAAAAGGTGAATATCATTTTTCTTTCGTTTTAAAAAGAACGCAACCTAACTATAATAACGACGAGAAAGTGATGTCCATCTAGAATCTATTTATTTTTCCTGCACCTCTAATGAAGTTGTACTTCCTTTTTCCTTGAAATATTAATATTCGAAATAATTACTACAACACACCTAAAAGAAAATTGAGAATGTGATAGTCGATAGGGGAATACAAATATATTCAACTATAGTCTAGCTCAATAATGCATTAGCTCAACCCTATTTCTTTTTTAAAATATTTAAAATATTTATTTTATTTTACTTTACTTTTACTTCTATTTTGTAGTGGAGAAATGATATTTCGCTCTCCACTCCGTGGACACCTTCATGGCAACGATTTCCGTTTGTTAACTTTAATATATATTTTTTTAAAAATTTGTTGACTGTTTTATATTCTAATACCTAAATAATTAATATTGAAGCCATTAATTTTACAAAATACTATATATTAAAATCGAGATTCGATTTGTGTTTTTCGCCCTGTAACTTCATAACATCAATAAAAGCACAAATCAAGTCTCGATTTTTATATATTTTGTAAATTTCATAATTTCAATATTAATGTATTGCATCGTAAATTATTAAACAATTATAAAAATCGAACAAAATAATACTAATTAAAATGTACAAACGACGATAGATGTTCACGAAGATACTCACGGTTTCGGGTGCGGCATGTCATATCTATATTGTAGTAATTGTAAAATTTAACTACTAGCCCACAATTATCATTATGATAATCCTACGAAAAATATCTTGGTTTTTTTTTTTTTTTGGTGAAGAATAATAGAAAATGATGTAGCTCAAGTATAATAGTAGTAATGATGTATTTTCAGTTATCTAAGAATCAGTTTGATCTTCTCAAAAAAAAAAAAAAAAAAGAATCAGTTTGATTTTACAATCGTTGGTTAATTACAACTAATTTTACTCGGTTAGGGTACATATTTATCGAACAACGGAAAATTCGAACTTGCGACATTTAAGCTCAATATTAATTTTTCTATCGCTAGATCAACACATGAACACTATTTAAAATGTTTTTGCTTCCTGTTAGTCTGCTTTATTCATGGAAGTAGGCCGTAGCATTATTTTCCAAGGCCCAATTATAAAAGTAATTGGGCCGTAAAATTAAATGTTGGTTTGTACTATGGAACACAAGTGGGATGTCTGCCGAAAACCAATGGGATTAAATTTATTTTATAATTTTATATAAAATTTTGATATATAATACATAATTATCTATATTAATTATTTTAATTCATCTGTTACTTGTGATAGTAAAAAAACATATTATTATTTTAATGATATTTGTATATTTATCCCATCATAATTAGACACAAATCATTTTATAACGTTAATTTTAGATAAAATATAAAAGAAAATTGAAAATATGTCAAGCGGCTCGCTTTACGTATATTTAAGAGTTCTTATTAATTATAAAATAATTACTCTAAATTATTGATTGTTAAGTACAAGCCATCAGAATTCAGGGGAAAAAAATCAAGAAATTCTGCCATGTAAGATCGAGATCCATTTTACTATTGAATATATGTTGATTATTTTGAAAATTTGTCTAAACCTACTCTTAAGAAAACACTTACATTTTGAAAATTTGTACACTTGTAATAAAATGGTATAAAATTGCAAAATCCAATACATTTGGAGATTTTTTTCAAGAATATTTCCTATATATATCTCTATAATATTAGTATTAAATACTAGGGTGAACCTAATACTTATATTGATAAATGACTAATAGAGAGTATAAAGTAAAAATAAAATAAAAAATGACTAATACTTGTATTGATAAATGACAGGTATGATCCTACTCAAAAGGTAATTAATGTAAATTTACAATAAATACCATTCCAGCTTAATTATGCCTGTATCCACCTATCCAAAAATTGCTTAATTAATCAATGTTTTCACCAAATTAATTACATCTCACACACACACAGCGAGGGAGAAAACTTTTCACCTTTATACAAATTATACTCAACATGCAAACCGACACGTAGAATGAAATTATCTCGTCACGTTTTACCTTTTACTTTCTCCACGCCCTATAAATTCTGCCCCTTAAAATTTTACACACACACCACTTCATCTTCTCCCATCAACCCACTTTCCTAGAAAGAAATCTATGGAGAAAAACACAAGTACACCACCGGTTGCAACCCTAGAGGGGACTGTGTCCTCAAAAGAGCCCAAAACCCAAAGGGCAGCCGAGCTTGCCTTCATTAGGGTTTGTGCCTACTTACACTTTTCAATTTATACTTGATTAACATTATTTTTTGGAATAATCTTTTGATTTTTCTATATATATATAAGCATGATATATATAATGTGTAGATCTGCGTCACTGTGAACAATTAATCTAATTGTTTTTTTTTTTTTTTTTTTGGTTGAAGGTGACCAATTTGAATATGCTAAACAATAATACACCTGAACCTGAAGAGCCCACAAGGATTTTCTTGAGGGTAAAATCTCCATTTTTTATATCTTCTTATTCTCTGTGTGTGAAAATTTCTTGATCTTGAAATTTTTTCTTGAGTTATTTTTTTTCTTGATTAAATTCTTAAACTATGCGTGTTCACTTTTTGTGAATAAGTGTGTGTGGATCTTGTTTGAAGTTTAATTGTTTGTTTAATTTATTTTTATTTTTTTAAAAAAAGGTTTGCCTCAACAAGAAAGGGAAAGAAAGAAAACTAAAGAGATTTATATATGCTTAAATTTTTTTAAAATTATTTTTCAGGTTAATTTGAGAATTAAAGTACAGATCTAATCGAAAAAACATTGATTTAATTTTATTTTTCATAACACTTCTAATCTCATAATATTTGATGGCACTAAATATCGAAAAAACATTGATTTAATTTTATTTTTCATAACACTTCTAATCTCATAATATTTGATGGCACTAAATAAAGATCCCCATTGTTTTGAGATATACTACATTGGGTTTTGACTTGTACATTACAACTTTAATTTAGATAAAATGCAATATTGTTTTCTTCGCCTAAGAATGGAATCTAAATTTGCTGAATTTGGGGATATTAGTTGTAATTGCCTGTAGTTGTGTCGCTTTGAAGTAATGATTTGCAAAGATGCGAGTGTAACTGCTATTCTTTTCTTTATTTCTTTTTCATTATTAAACTGTCTACTTGTTTGATTCTCTCGTACACTATATAGTCTATATTTCTATATCTGCCAATAAGCAAGTCAGGGTGAACTCTAATTTGCTATCACTACAATTCTCTCATTTTCACGATTAGTTTTAAACTGTGTAACAACAGAGAAAACTATGTCATGACCAGATTAGAGCTATATAAAAACTCATCTATAAATTCATGCAAAGATTGCTGGGTAATGATCCAGTGGCTTAATCTAGGAATTCCCACATCATCTGTGTTGCATGACAAATGAGGACTTTCGAGTTCACATTTAGTCTTACTTTATTGGCTTTTTTTTCTATCTGCATCTTCCAAACATTTTTTGGGTATACAAATTTAACATTTTATTAGCATTTATCTTTTATCGATATCTTGTTTCAAGCTGTACATCGTCTCTCCGTATGTTAGTATAATATGTATGCACGCACGTATATAGTGTATAAATAAGGTGTTCTTGAATTTCTTGAGTTCCTAAAATAGATTTAATGAGTTCAAACTTTACAAGTCGACATTCTCTATTTCAAGTCGAGCTTTTTCAGTTGCATCGAAAATGGATTCAAATTGGGTATCCAAAGAATGATGGAGGTGGATGATGCTGCATCAAAGAATGCATGCACATTGCATATCACATTCAGATCTGTCACCTTCATAAAAAAAAATAATTAATAAGAATTGTTCAGAGTGATACATATCTACACATTGCATATAATATTTAGAAAAATCAAAAGATTATTCCAAAAAAATTGTTAATAAAGCATACATTGAAAAATGATGGTAGGCACATACCTTAATGAAGGCAAGCCGAGGTGCACTTAGGGTTTTGGGCTCTTCTAAGGACACAGTCCTCTTTGGGGGTTACAACTGGTGGAGTAGTTGTGTTATTCTCCATTGATAATTTTTTCTAGGAAAGTGGGTTGAGCAGAGAGGATGAAGTGTGTGTGTGTGTGAATTTTTAAGGTGCGGAATTTATAGGGGTGGAGAAAATAAAAGGTAAAACATGGCGAGGAAATTTGAAGATGCACAACGACAGACTCAAATTTTCTCGGCACGTTTTACCTTTTATTTTCTCCGCCCCTATAAATTCCGCTCCTTAAAAATTCACAAACACACACACTTCATCCTCTCTCCTCAGCCCACTATCCTAGAAAAAAATTATCAATGGAGAATAACACAACTACTCTACCGGTTGTAACCTCAGAGAGGACTGTGTTCTTGGAAGAGCCCAAAACCCTAAGTGCACCTCGGCTTGCCTTTATTAGGTTATCTGTCTGCCTACATTTTTCAATCTATGCTTCATTAACAATTTTTTTGAAATAATCTTTTGAATTTTTTATATATTATATGCATGACGTATGCAATGTGTAGACCTGTATCATTGTGAACAATTATTTTTTTATTTTTTTTGTGAATGTGACAAATCTGAATATGATAAACAACAATACATCTGAAGAATCTCCAAGGATTTGTTGAGGTAAAATCTCCATTTTTTTTTATATCTTAAAAAAATAATAATAAAAATAAAAAATTCTCTAACTATGCATGTTCACTTTTTGTAAATAAGTGTGTGTGGATCTTGCTTGAAGTTCAATAGTTTGTTTAATTTATTTGTTTTAAAAAGATTTATGTTAGCCTCAACAAGAAAGGGAAAGAAATTAAGTTGGAAAGAGATTTATATACGCTTAATTTTTACGAAAATTATTTTTCAGGTTAATCTGAAAATTAAAATACTGATCTAACTTCAAAATATTGATTTGATTTTATTTTTTTACAACACTTTTATATCTCATAATATTTGATGGCACTAGATGACTAGATAAAGATTCCCATTGTTTTGAGATATATGACATTGATTTTTGAATTGTACATAATTACCATTGAGATTTAAGACTTTCTGATGCATAAAATTTCTCATGAATTAGTAGATAATGATGGTTTTATAAGGAGCAATCATGTACTAGTTTACGAATGATTTAAGTGCGGGTAAATTTAAATACATTAATTTTGACGCGAAAATTTAAATACTAGTTACTCCACTACTCCAACCGTTTATTAATCTTTCTAAATGAATTAATATCTTATAAAGCTCTATCATATTACCGATTGACAAATATTATAATCGTATATAGATTTCTTGAACATACATCCAAAATCATTCAATGTGATTAATTTACTTTATATGAATCGATTATAGGGAATCTAATTGATGATAACATATTACATATAGTGTACATATTGCAACACTATAAATAAAATCATTTTTTTTCTTCTTACGTTTCCCCTTTTGAGTGTGAATACATAGTGTACATTATTCAATTAATTAATTGCATAAAATTACACTATCTAATTTTGTAAATTACATCGATTGTTGCTTGCAGAGAGTGCAAGGCCCTACGGCAGCCCCAGTGAATCAAGTGAATCCCCAAGCAAGAGAAATCATTGTTGGATCAATGAATTTCACTCCCTTTATTTTACTAGTGAAATAAACATGTTTTGTTGTCTTATTAAATAAAGGATTGTACTAAAATTGTTAACGAAATAATTATTGCATGTTATATTAAAACGGCAAATCATCTTATTTATGATAAAAATATTTGAATTTATTTGGGTCTAGCAATATTTATTTGATTTATCAAGAATTGGTTAGTCCCAAAAATTGCTTGCCAAATTAAGAATACAATGTTAGCATACGTAATGCAATTGACTCACCCATTACATTTTAGTGTAACATCTCAATGCTAAAAAAATACATAAATAAAACCGTTAATTTTGAAAATATTTCTAACACGTGACAAACATCCGACGGTGTAATAAAAGGCGTCACACCAAATTGCATATACATGAATTTTAATTGATCCAGAAATGATGGTACCATAAATCAAGGGATCAAAAGTAATTGGAATACTCATTCACTAATTGTTGCATAAATTTTATAGGTTTTGCATTTAGAGCATATATATTTATGCAAAAATAAATAAGTTAATGGTTAAATAAGTTAAGAGGTTTTCACTTTTGCGTACTTTTTTGTGCTATTAGCACAATCTGTTGGCAAGGCTATTGGGCCTACACTTTTTAGGGAGTGGGCTGAATTTTACATATTGGGTAATTCTATCCACAGCCCCCATTTTACTCCTCACAGCCCCCATTTTATTTTAATAATAAAATTAATTGTGAATGTACAAATTTATCCTCACAACCCCCACCACTCACAACCCCCGCCCATTTACACAGGCACAGCCCCCGCCCTTTTTCTCTCTCCCTCCCTCTACATAGGTGGCCGTTAGCAATAACCATCACCACCTTAATGATAAAGCCGTTGAATAGAAGAAATTGTTATAAACTCCAAATTTTGATAGGAAGAAAACGCAGAAGACATTAAAGAATAGAAGATGTACAAAAATTATGTCACCATTTAATTATGCAACTTCTTTGATTTATTTGTACAGAGAATACTCAAAATGTTGGAAAGCAAAGCAAATATTTCTAAACTAAAATTTTCGATGGCCGACGTTGGGACCCAACGAATAATACTTATCTTTATTAATCAACTAATTATCCAAATTAAGATCAATAGGCTCAACTGGAATGACGACGTCGATGTTGTTGTGAGTCGGAGATGGAGCACAATCCATGTTAACGCCGCAAACAACCTCGATCAGTCTCTTCACCGTAGCTAAACACCGGCACCGACTCGAATACCATCTGATTCCGTTGATGACGCTTCCATGGGCACAAAGGCCGTAGTGTGTGTGTTGGGGGGGGGGGGGGGGGGGGGGGGGGGGTAGGAGAATTGGTGTTGGATAGAGCTTTGGGCGGCGGCGCCATTCCAAGAAGAGGTGATCCTACGCTTCACTAGAGGGAGCTAGACGATGCCGTCGACGGTCGAAGTTTCTTTCTTCTTGTAGTCGGTGAGTTAGGGAGATCCGAAAGAGGTGAAGGAGACGATGTCACGAAGGGGTTGTACGCCGCCGCGGAAGGCAGTGAGTGAGTGAAGAGAGCGCTGGATGGTTTTGGAGGCTGTAGGGGCATTATAATACATTCACAATTAATTTTATTATTAAAATAAAATGGGGACTGTGAAGAGTAAAATAGGGGCTGGGGATAGAATTACCCTTACATATTATGGGCCTTACATATTATGGGCCTAAAGCTAAGGCCCATAATATTGTCAATCCAACAATCCTCTCCCCACTTTTAAGCTAAAGTTTAATATGTATAAGGTATATACTTCAACGTTCAACCAAATTGTAGAAGTTTCTTGAATATATCTGAGGTATAAAATAATAAAGCAAACCAGCTAAAATGAAACATATGAATTATACTACTTGGTTACTAATTTTGGTAGGTTTTTATTTTCATTCTCTCTCTTTTAGATTGTTTTTTTAATTATAAGAGATGAAATTGTTTTGATTATTGATACAAGATTATCATTTGATATACAACGAAGTACAACTTAAATGGCTAGTCAGAAAACTTAAATGGCTGGTCAGAAATTCGAGACATTTGTACGAGTGTGTATAGGTTGTCGTAAAAATGGATTGATTCTTTCGTAATTAGGTTTATAAAAATATTTTGTTTTAAAATTTTGGTTGTTAAACAACAATTATGAGCGATTATATATCAATTACGAATACTTTTAGTTTACACTAATAAGGGTTCGGTTATCTTTCAAAAGAAACTTAGAGAAAATGGACAAATACCTTTTAAATTGAGAATATATAGTCATATACCCAATTTCAACTAGTAAAACAAAATTTTGCTTTGGAAGTTTAAAACACAAAAAAATACCCATTTTTTGCTTCGGTAGACAAAAACGCCCTTGCTTTTTAGGTTCGGAGTACTATTTATTTTTTCTCTTTTTTATAACCGATTTTTCTTCATTATACACATCACCATCTCTCTCTATTTTTGAAACTTCACTCTCTCCCTCTCCGTAAATAGGACTATGAAGGGGGATGCAGGTGGAGGGGGGCTAATCCACCGTACAACTGGAATTCGCTATTTTGCCTACAAAGGGTAATCTTGTAAAGTTACAACGTAAATATAAATACTTAATAAATAATTTTTATCTACCATGGTTAGGAATTCCCACCGCCCCTCCTCACTTTTAGACCGCTCCACCTCTCGACCCCACCCCCCGTCCTCACTTCTAGACCCCACCACCCCCTCCTCATTTTAGAACCCACCACCCCACCACCTCTCGACCCCACCCCTCCTCATTTTTCAGACCCCACCACCCCCTCCTCATTTTAGAAACCCACCACCCCACCGACTCCACCACAAAAATATAAAATAAAATAGAAAATCTATTTATTGTATCGTATTTATAATCTATCATTTCTTCTCCATAATTTAAAATAAAATAAAATGAAGGGTTTAAATTATATTAATCGAAGAAACCCTAATAATAGAATTTCTTATCATTTTAAATAAATTAGATATCATATCAATTTTTTAAATACTACATAAAAAACGAAAACGAAAGTATGTCATATATCCTCTATCCTCTATACATATAATAGCAGGATTTGGAGCAACACGTACTACATGGTGTATGTTATATGGTGTATGTTATATGTTATGCTCTCCATTCCTATTTATAAAAAAAAATCAATTTATTAATAGTAAAATATAATTCTATAATTCTACGTTTGACATCAAAATTATTTTAATATGTATAATTCAAAATTATGATATAATGACAAAAAAAATTTATTAAAATAAGCGACGGGTGATTTGACATATTTTAATATTTTCATGTATATTTTATTTTATAATAACATTATAACCGTTTGATTGAAGTGAATTCGCTTTCAGGAAAAAAAAGTTTCTAATAGCAAAAATGACGATGATAGCATTAGATCTAATTAATTCACCGGTTATGTTCAAAAGGAATCATTGTTCACTGTCTATTTGTTTTGCTATGACAATAAATAAGAGTCAAGGACAATCCATCCCTAAAGTAGGGTCATACCTACTAAAAACGGTCTTTAGACATGAACAGTTTTAAGTCACACTATCGAGTGACTAGGAAAAAAATTATATCAAAATTTTGATATAAGACTTTAGATGTCAACTTTTTTTTAAATATAATATGAATCTGCATTGTAATGGTTGTTCGCATTTATTATTCTGAACTTCCTTTTATTGTTTTTAAGTACATAGAAAGCGATGATCATAGTATGAATTATTTTAAAATAAATGTTACTGATAAAATATTTAAATGTAAAAAAAAAAAATTGGCACGTGTCGATTTTCAACGGATAGTAAACTAGTGAATATAATATAATGTTATATAATCAAAAGATGTTTCATGAATATGAATACAATGTTAGATGATTGTTTATAAGGTGTTGTTTGATATACATATACGTATATCATATCAAGATATGGTTATCAAAAGATCTCATATCAATAGCATGTGTTTGACATATCAGTATATGGATATCAAATTGATATCTAATATACTGATATCCTTTTTTTTTAACACTTTTCATATACTGTTTTTTATAGAGGTATTACTCATATCTAGGGGTGAGCAAAATATTGTTCGACCCGAAAATCCTAACCGAATATTGTTTTTTAGGCGGTTTGGTCCGGGTTCTATATCCTTTTGGTTTGGTTTGGGTTGAAATTTGGGACCTGAAAATATTTCGGTTCGAGTATGGGTTTGCATAGAATATTCGGGTTTAACCCGAAACCCGAATTTATATAATTATTCCCAATAATATTATATAATTTATGTGTATTTAACTATTATTTATTAATTATATATCATAATTCCTACACATTCAATTATGTATGCCCTTATTTACGCATTATACTCCATCCGTTTCACTTCACTAATCCACTTTCTTTTCGGCACGAGATCTTATGCGCAGTGTTAAAGTAAAAAAATAAGGGGTCCACATCAAAAAGTAAGGGTTAATTTTTGTCATTTAAGAAAAGTGGACTAGTGGTATGGGACAGACCCAAATAGTATACTGCACTAGTGAAATGGGACGGAGGGAGTATATCATGACATAATTCCTATACATTCTTTAAGTCATAATTGTTGATTTCGTTGAATTCTGAATTAGCTTTGTGTATTATGCTTAGATTATAGATTTATTAATTAGGTTGATTTAAGGATTGTTTTTGTTGTATTATGGTTGGATTTTGTGTTGGTTTGATGTTATTATGTTTTTTAGATATTATTAAAGCTGATAAATGCTCGTGTTTAAAGTATAAATTTCATGTATTTGCTATTAAAAAAAAGAGAAATGATTACATTTATGTATAAATTCGGGTTAGAACCGAACCGAACCGAACCCGAACTGTAAATTATGGTTTTGGTTTGGTTCGGTTTAGATGTTAGATTGGTTTGGTTTGGGTTAAAAAAAATGTAAAATTCGGATCTTGGGTTTTTCGGGTTTGGTTCGGGTTATAACCGAACCACCCATAACCCGAACCACCTGAATGCTCACCCTTATACTCATATCTCCATTGCACTTATAATAATAATAATAATAATAATAATAATAATAATAATAATAATAATAATAATAATAATAATAATAATAATAATAATAATAATAATAATAATAATAATAATAATAATAAATCGTTCGATAATCATTTTAGATGTAGAATCTACAATTACAGTTGAGACGGTACGTTCGCCCGGAATGCCTCTTTTATTACGTCGTTTCGACCGTTTAGTCTGGTCCGTTAAGACCGTTCTGCCAGTTAATTTGGGCTTATGAATTTTGCCACTACAGTTTGTTCTCCATTCCATAATCAAAAGAATTTTAACTAGAGAATTAATAAAATTTCTTAATTATGCCGGTGAATTTTTCTTACGATGTACGAAATGGCAATAAGATTTGACTACAAGTCTACAATAATGAGCATTTTAACCCGAGATCGAATATTTGTTTGGGCTCTGCTTTGAGCGATTTTGAATTTCAAAAAATTAACCCCAAACATGTGTTAATCGGTATAGCCAATATATTAAGAATCAAGATTGGGCCGCATGTCCATTTAATTATGATGTATTTAAAAATTTGTTGAGCTATTTAAGATTGGGCCGCATACTTATGTATTAAATATTTGGAGATATGCCTTGCTGATTTCGCTTGCAAATTCGAGAAAGGCATTATAATTAGGCCCATGGACCATGTATTAATGAAACAACATTATTATGTTACTACTTACTAATTAACTTGTTTCCTTGAATTTCGATTTCCCCTTGCCTGCTTTTCCTGGTACGTGAAAATGTGTCGGGTTCAATTTTTAAGTTTGATTCGGATTTTTCTTCAATTAAGTTATGAAATTGGGCCCTTTCAATTAAGCCCAATTGGAAAAATAAATAAATTGAATTTAAATATTTCTAAAATACAACTATTTTTTTTAATATTTCATCCAGTACAAAATACATTTAATTTTGAATTTAATCATCTCTATTTCTATAAATCTGAAATTAAACAAAATAATTATCAAATAATTCTCAAGATAATTTCATAACAAAATCAAGGGTATATAAATTCAATAGTTAATAGTAAAAGACTTAGAAAAAAAAAAAAAAAAAAAGGAATTATTGTGGCACAAACGACCTTCCATTCGGATGGCTGGAAAAGAACGATCATTGACATATTATCTCTGGAGGTCGATTTTTTCGGCAGCCAAAACGCCCAGTAGACTATGCCGAATAAAGACTTAATATAATTCTAACTGGCTAGGGGAAAAAAAGGAATTTTATGGCATATTAGACCATCCGTTTTGACAGCTCGAAAAGGATGACCGGAGACGTCTTATTCTCTCCGCCGGTAGTCCGATTCTGGCGGTCGAAACTAGGGGTGAGCATCGGTCGGTCGGCCGGACCGACCGACCCAAATTACACAGACCGACAGGCCGACCGACGGCTCAGTTTTTTAACCGCCGGCCGACCGAACCTGAACTTCGGCCGACCCGAAAACCGGCCGAAAACCGATCGGTCGGTCGGTCGGAATTCACAATAACCGACAGTTTGAAAATCTCCTGTAAAAATCAGCACAAAACTTAGCAAAAATCAGCACAAAACTCAGCAAAAAAATCAGCAAAAATCAGTAAAAATCAGCAAAATACATAATCAATTGGGTTATATGATGTTAGCCTTGATGAATTTCAATTAACAAAAACGAAGGAAAAATCATGGGGGAAAATCTGCATATTCTTGAATCGAATGAAGAATCTTGATTCTTCTATAAGGAAAAATCGAAGGAATAAAAAACTGTGGGGGAACGGGAATATTCACAAACTCACTCTCACAGTCTCACTCTGCATTGATAATTTGATAGAATCATAGAAATCAAATTCGTAGAAAAGAAGAAAAGAAGAAAAGAAATCAAACTCGTAACAAGCAGGCGACGCCGCGACGGCACGGACGGTGGAAGGCGGACGACGGCCGGAAGGTGGAGTGGTGGACGACGGCAGCGGGCGAATTGGATTATTGGAATAGGGTTTTTGTTCTAATTCGCGTAGGAGAAGAATTGAAGAAATAAAATCTTAATAATTTTAATATTCAGAATTAAAAAAAATAATTAATATATTATATATATAGTATGTGTCGGTCGGTCGGTTTTTGTCGGTTTTCAGCCTCGTTAACCGACAACCGACCGACAACCAAAAATTTTCAGAAACACAAACCGACCACCGACCGACGGTGGAAAAAAACCGACCGCCGGCCGACCGAAACCTTCGGTTCGGATCGGTTTTTCGGTGTTCGGTCGGTCGATGCTCACCCCTAGTCGAAACGTCCAGTCAGATATCTCCAAAAATTTCATTTTTTTAACTATATACGTTTAAATATTTCACCCACCAAACTGCTCTACCCCGCACTGAAGAGAAGAAGTTAAAACTAATAGACAAAGTAGTGTCACAGAACCTTTCTCTAGCCAATAATATACAAAATACATTTAAATTATCATTTAATCATCTCCCAAGATAATTCCATAACAAATTCAAAGTATATAAAATCAATACTTAAAACTAAAAGGCTTAGGCTGAATGTCCATTCCGGCCGCCGGAAAAGGACTAACATCGACGTATTATCTCCGACGGTCCGAATTTTCGACAGCCAAAACGCCAAGTTGACTAGGCCAAAGAAAATTAGATTTTTTCTAGAATACAACAATTTGTTCTAATATATCAACCAAAACAAAATACATCTAAATTCAAAAATAATCTATAATATTTAAATAATAATAATGAAATAAAACTCAATAAATCTCGACTAAAGACGGTATGAATTATAAATTACTATAACGTATCTAAATTCGAAATCTTAATATAATTAATGGCCTCGGAAAATAAAAGGAATTTTATCGCATTTTCACTGCCGGAAAACGCGGTTGTATTATGTCAGGCGGTCGGCCGAATCCATGGGGCTGTGCCATTATTTTTAAATATCTAGTGTATTTGTAAAAATTCATGGGTGACCATATCTCCTATACCCATTTTTTCTATCTATATGAAATAGCTATTTAATGTATTTTAGCAAGTATAATAATTAAAAAAACTAACAAACTATATAAATTTACTTTATAAACTATCAAAGCCCTAAATAGTTCATCATTTAACACTAACACTTAATGTAACACTTATTGTGATAATGTGTGTGATAATGTGAGATGTAATGTAATTTTCAATGAATAATATACATAACAAATAATATACATACATAATTAAATATTTAATTTTAAAAATTGTCAATTTTAAATTATATATATATATATATATATATATATATATATATATATATATATATAGGGTAGCACTATGGTGGAAACTAACCTTAAGTTGAAACTTAGAAACCGACCAGATCCGTTGATTTTGAGGATCCAATGGATGAGATTAAATGAAATAATAGATTAAAAAAATAAAATAATGTGTCATTAAGGACAAATTCGTCCAGAAAAATAATTAAAAAATAAATAAAATCTCATTCCATAATAATAGGAATTTCCATAACCAACCTACACTACTCCACTTCTCTTGCATCAATGCGATTTCCGGCCAGATCCTAATGACAATCGAAAAACGGACGACCGGGTTTTATTCTACTCGAAGAGACGAAGAGATTCATGGGTGGAATGCTCGTTTTGGTGGAGAAATGAAGGAGATATTCGATGAAGAAGTCGAACCAGCAGAGAAATTGCGACTTTAGCGGCGGCGTAAACTTCCAGACGCAATTCCGGCCTCATCGGCGATCGGATTCAGATGGTCGACCTACCATTGGAAACGTCTTGAAGTGTAGAACATGTTTCTGGGCGGTCCCATCCAATTTGATAGAGATTTGAGTTCAAATTTTGATAAATTTCATAACAACAATCGAAATGCATCAAAATGACCAGAATATGCATTGATAATTAATCAATTTGAGTTACAATGAATTGTTTGTGATTACTCAACAATTGTTGCACATCCAAATAATTTTGGAGCATATATTTGGTCACGAGTTGTTGAATATTAATAGATCTTCTTTTCGTCTACAAAATTTGATTTATGGATCAACATACGTTTTTTTGTTGCATAAAATATGTATTATTGTTGCATATATTTTCGAACTAAAACAATTAGGAAAAACTAAACCCTAACTTGTAGAGAAAAGTAAACTCTAATAGGGAAAGCTAAACCCTAACTTGTAGGGGAAACTAAACCCTATCATATACGGAATATTAAACCCTAACTTGTTGGGAAAGTTAAACCCTAACTTGAAGTGAATGATAAACCCTAACCCATAGGGGAAACTAAACCCTATTTGGGCAAGCTATACCCTAACTTGTAGGGAAAATTAAACCTAACTCGTATGGATACTAAACCCTAACAGGACAAAGTGAAGCCAAGTATGAAAATGAAACGAAAATGCATCAGACTGAAAAATAAATGCAACAAAATCAACCTAATATGCATTATATCCAATAAACACACATAACGTATAAAAATTTACAAAACCAAATATACAATGCATCAAAATCTAATATAAATGTAGTAAGTAATATGTGTTTATTATGCATTAAAAAATATATACATAATAAAACATAATACACAAAATTCGTTTAATATGTATCGAAAAACCAAACTAAAACCCTAACCCATTAGGGAAATCAAAACCCTATTTGGGAGAGTTATACCCTAACTTGTAGGGGAAACTATACCCTAACATGTAGGGAAAGTTAAACCCTAACTTGTATGGAAAACTAACCCCAATACGAAAAACTGAAGCCTCGTATAAAATAAAATAAAAATGCAACAGAATGATCTTTAAAATGCAACAAAATCAACATAATATGCATTATGTCCAATATACACAAATAACGTGAAAAAATTTACAAAAGGACCAAAAAATCAACGAAAACTATTCCAGATTACAACAAAAAATTACTATCCGATTCGATCTAGCCCGACACTAATCCAATTCTTGTTTACTCATACGAACCTGCATAAAATTTTTGATGCAAAATTCTAAACCAAGTTTGCTTAAATGTTGGCTAATGGATTAGCACTCGACATCCCCTTTGTCGGAGAGAGCCTCGATTATCTGAACATTAATGCTTTGAATCACTCCTCAAAAAAAAGTGTGCCTTCAAAAAAAAAAAAATCTGCGACCTCAACTTCGGCGTAGAATTATTCGAGAAGAAGCTGGATTCCGACGACTTCCACCGTAATCTGAACGAGTTAGTGCTGACACGCTGCAACAAAAAGTTGAGGACGGCTCTTGAGGAATTTCCCGGCGACATTAGGGTTTCCACCGTCGATCCAAACACAAATGTGGAGCACACGCGGTTGATTTTCAGGCGCTACCGCTTCTTCGTCGATGATAGGTACGTGCTCTGTCGTGCATGGCCGATAAAAAAAAAATTGTGGAGAAGACGCTGAAGAAGAAGAAGAAGAAGAAGAAGAAGAAGAAGAAGAAGAAGAAGAAGAAGAGGTGCAGAAGCAAAACACGCAGGAGAAGATAAGGAAAAAAAATAAATAAAGATCCTATATTTTAGGAAGATTCAGTTTTTTATAATTAAAATTACACTTATAACCCTAAATAATACCAAAAAAGCATTAAAAAAATCGAAAAACAATATTTAATTGTTAATTTGAAATCAAATCTGATCCATTAGATCTTCAAGATCAACGGTTGTGGACGGTTTCTAAGTTCCAACTTAACATTAGTTTCTATATGATATATCCTATATATATATATATATATAGATATATGATCGATTCTACAGCATCCATCAATATTTTAATATATAAGAATACAAATAATACATAATTATAAATAATCATCTAATATTATATCTTTTTTGAAAATTGATATTATATCTATTTAAAATAAATTTTAAATAATGATATTGGAAAAAGTAATTATTAATTTAGGGTTAGAAATCCTTATTTTTATTTTTTAATTGTGGAGAAGGGATTTTTTTTTTAAATATGGAAGAGTAAAAAAACTTATTATAAAATTAAATTTTTATGGAGGGGGGAATTTTTTGGTGACAATTGGTGGTGATGCGATGGTGGAAAGCTTGCGCTTGGTGGGAACCCATTGGCCAATTGGGCTTGGCCCAATTGGCTGATAACCACCGATGACATAATAGTGGTGCAAAATAGTGGTGGGAATGTTGAGTTATTTGAGCGGTGATATTTTTTAGGTTAGGGTGGTGCACCTATAAATAGCATAAAATTGTCCCATTTCCTACCCTCCCCTAAATTTCAATCTTTCCTACTAGTTAGCATCGCCCCAGGACCAAATCATTCCAAAACCCTCTCCTTTTAACTTCGGTAGTGCAGCTCAGCTACCTCACCACCAGTGTCCCTTGTCGGCCCTCCTTGGCTTGGCATTGCGCCAGACGTAGTCAATATTCGTGATTGTGTGCGGGTGTTATTTCCCAACAAATTCTCGTGTTAAATTTTTCTTTCTTTCTTGTGTTATTTTCCAGGAAACTATACCCACTGGTTCGGTGATGGTGAAAGCAGACAAAATCTACAATGACTACAAAATATTACCGGAAAACAACATGGGCGTCTCAATGGAAATAATCCCTCAAGAAATATTGGTAAGTAACAACATGAACGAATTTTTTTGGAGTATGGGACACCGATTCCGTTTGCCCGAAATGGCATACCTGCGTCGACTCAATCTGTCAACAGTCGGAATTTTTCAACCTCCGGAATCGGTTGTTCCTTACTTTCAATATTTTTTTCCCGAATCCAAATTTTTTTTAGTAATCGAAGTCACATATTTTAAATATAATAATGTGTTTAGAGATTTATTTCTTAAGTATTGTACTTTAAGTATTAGAGATGATTTCATTTGTAATTAGGTTTAGCTTTTATTGCGTGTTTCACATAGTTGTGTTCTAGGTCTAGAAATAAAATTATTGGCATACTTGACCGGGATTAACTTGGCAACCGAAAAAGTCCAACCGCCAGAAATGGCAAACCATCTATTTTACCTTTTACTCATTCCGTTAATGATTTTCTTGTTCGATTGTATCAATTTAGTAGAGTTTATAATATTCATTGAAGTTCATGATAAAGTTTAGTTTAGTTACGTATTGTTATTAACTATAAAAATAATTATGTTATTTTCTTCAAAAGTAATTTAAAATTATAAGTATATATAGAGATATTTGTTTTAGTAAAATTCACAAGAGTTATAGTGATTTATAAATATTAGGATAAAAATAAAAAAATAATTAATGTTTTCTACACAAGATGTACTAACCAATATATTTAATTATAAAGTGTCTGTAACCACTAACCACCAAAAAATATTAATTATGTGCTTGAATATTTGTGGTTATTTGAATCCATCAACTTCAAATTAAGACAATAGTATTTAAAAAATAATTTATTTAGTATAGAAAAATTAGAATAACGGTAGCCTATGAAACTTTTGTCCGTTGTCCTTATAAGTCCTTCATATACTAAATTATGGTTTTGGAATTTGTATATGAATGTATTGTGCAAATTATTTAATTATTATTATTATTATTATTATCATATATTTATTATAAATGAAGTTTTTTTAGTAATAATAATATATTTTCTTTGTACTTTACATTTACAGGATTCCGAGCACCCATGGTATCGGCGACCTAATTTGATCAACCAACCAATATATCCCAATAACTATTATAGAGTTCGCATCTTGGATGATATCTCAAATGTACTAACAGAAAACTATAACAATGTCGAATTATCATATCTCTTTCAAGATGGACCTTTCGGACATTTCATCGGGTGGTCGCCAGGGCTTAACAGCCGCAAATTGTTGAATGGTGTTATATCTCGAGCTATTTTCAGGGAGCAAGGAATTTGGTTCAATATTAGGGGGCACGACATAGAGTACACTCTTCAAGACCACGCTCTAATTACAGGGTTGAGATTTGGCCCAACAGAATTTGATCCCAGGAGCAAAAGATATCCTACTCATTCGTCTCTTTTTCAGATCGTTTGTGGCGGCCTTAATAGGAATGCGACATCCTTGATCACAGCTTTTAAGCAAAACAAATACGATGGGGAAGTTCATGTAAAATTGGCAAACTTGTTGGTCGCAAACTGTTTTGTTCTCGGTCATGACGGTCAAAATCCCGTCTACCCGTGGTTGTGGGAGTTGGTAGATGATACCGACACATTTAATACTTTTCCTTGGGGCGCGTACTCATACAAGACTCTCCTATACTATTTAAGGACATTTCGTCGGACGAAAAATAAATATCACATTTTTGGCCCTGCATGGGCATTGATGATTTGGGCTTACGAGGTGATGACAGGATGTGGAGATTTATTTGCAGCGAGGATCCCCGCAATTGATGTGCCAAGGTGCGTGAGATGGAATTTTGTCAAAACTTTTAGTAGCGTGACTGATGATGAGCTTTACTCTCAGTTTGATGATGCTGCTCTAGGGATTGTGATGATTGTGCCCGATAATAAGGAGTTGGAAGAGGTTTACTATATATCAGTACATCTAGCAGATGCATTGGTTGTGAAATTTCATGTGCCGTCTGATTCATATATCACCGTTGAAGGACAAATCGGACGTCAAGCGGTGCTCGACCATGAGTATTTCGTCGACGTTCTCAATGTGGCACCACAGCAGAGACGGAGTACCCGATCCAGTAGATTCATCAGAAATCTATCCGAGGGTGCATCTTCATCTCGTCAAAATCATTCTTCGAGCAGTGTTGCCGGATCGGAGGGCATGCCTTCAGGGATGTCTACAGAGGAACTTGTCGGTATCATACGGGAGGAGCTCACACGTGAAATGCAGAAGATTTCTGAGCAATACAGACGAGACCTTAGAGCGTTAGAGAACACTGTTTTCGCAAAGGTAAAGGAGTGGATCAATACGGGTGTTGGTTTGGTCACCTGTGGGCCTTCCACTATGTCCACTCGCATGCACCAACCCCAACGAGTGAGCCCTCCCCTTAACATATCATCTGCACGGGACTCAGTTGTCATAGAAACTTTAATAGAGACGAGCCCTGAACGGAATGAACACCTAGAGACTATACGTGCGCGTACAGACACCTCTCTCCCTATTCATACAACAACCATCTTTGATCCACATACTACTAACATACCAAGTACTATAACGTCTGCAGCGCTCCCTTCTATATTCCGACAGGTACAATTTATTCAAATTTATTATCTTCCTTAAACAATTTCTAGTTATTCAATTTTATATATGTTTAGTATAATATTCATCTATCTTACAGGTCCCCTCCTCAAGCCCATTATGTAGTACCAAACATACATCATCTTTTTTTCCTATTTTCGGTGCTTCGGAACCTGCAACCGGCGTGACTCTTGAGCAGCCCCAATTATCTTTGTTGGAGTTCTCTTCTAACATGCCTGATTTCTCGACTCCCACCTCGTTTGCCTCGACTCCCACTCATGCCAATGTTACGATTCGTGATCAACCAAGACGTGCTTCGTCAGTTGTGCTTGACAAGGTTTTAACTCAAGTACCATAATTAATTAGTATTATTATTAATTATCTTACATATCCCTAACTATCCCTAACGAATGTTAATTGTTTCCTTTTTTTTTTTTTTAAATGTAAAGTACTAGATCATATACTAGTGGAGCATCAAGCAGGAAAGCTCATCCTCAAGAAAAAGGATTGGGCAGTAGATGTACTTATTTCCCCCCTCCTAAATGACCAGGTTACATGATTGAGATCTTGCACTTGATTGACTTTTGGCCAATTTGGATACAATTAGTGGGGTTGTTGCACGTGTATGTATCAAGTTATCCTTATTTTCAAATCAATATTTTTTTTTACATTTTGATATTTACAAATTGTGGTAATTCTTGTAGCCGTGCATGTATTGAACTTAATTTGTAGTCGGTTAAAATTTTTCCAGCACTCGGAGTCAGCGGTTGCCTAGTGCATTATTTTTATGATTTTTTTATAAAAATACTCCTACCATTATTATGAATGAATATTAAAAAAAAATACAAGTAATATATTTAACTTGACAACTTCATCCAGAAATTATAATGTTTGACGTAAATTACTACACTAAGTTTAGTTTAGGCAAACTGAGTTTAAAAGGTTGGCGGGACCCACTTCCATTGATGTGCCTATAAACTTACATGCAAGCACAACTATTTATTTAAATGTTGCAAATTTGAATTTTGTTTTGAATTTTTCGATATTTCGATTATTTTTAATTTGCTCTCACTCAAATTATTCGATTACTTTTGCTTCCATTCACCAACCTCTTATTTTCTTACTTATGGCTATAATTATGTTTCCTTTTATATTTTCTCTACTATGTACTTAGATCAGACTACTATTTCATCTATACAATTGAATAATTCACACATTAATGCATTTATTCTTGTGAAAATTTATTTTTATTTATTAAAGGTAAGCACATTGATTACATTTCACGTAAAAATGTAATTAATTTAACAAACAAAATATTTTGTATAAACTTAAATATTTGATACTCCCTCCGTCTTTAAATAAGTGTCCCGAGCCGTCAAAATTTTTGTCCTTAAATAAGTGTCCCCACACAAATTTCCAAGCAAAAATTACACTAAAGTACCAAAACTACTATTCTCTTGAAAATCTACCCTTCTCCTTGGTTTGCACCAAAAATAAAAAAAATTCAAGGATTTTAAGGGCATAAATGTAAATTTACCCTTCTTCTTGGTTTGCACAAAATGGCGGCCGGGGACATTTATTTAAAGACGGAGGGAGTATGCTATATACACCTATACCTATATACAAATGAGATCCCTATATTGCAGGGGAGGGGATCGCCTGCTGTGTGGCAAAGCACGTCACCAAATGATGTGCATCAATCCGTCAACGTTTGAAGTACATTAACAAATTTTACTTTAGTGTAATTAGTTTTTTCTTTCCTTTTTGATTTTTTACTTTTAAACATACACTTGTTTTTACTTTAGTTTTATTAACATAAATCCTAATTATGTTAATAAAAAAGAACCTAAGTGTGATGTTGACATACCTAATATTGTAGTCATGGAAATATCAACTTTAATATAATAAATAACTATATATGCTACGAAATTAAATATATTAAGAATGAAGGTGATTAGGAAAAACATTACAAGAAAACCGAACCAACAGAATAAAAAATAAAAAATAGAAAACCAAAGTAAATCCATTGAAAATGTAATGGAGTAGCATAATAATTAATAAAAAAACTATCAAAACCTCTAAACGCTGTCGTATGATGCACAACATTTGGTGCTGTGCTTTTTGCCACACAACAGGGGATCTCCATCTCCTCCATATTGCAGGGTTTAATTGTAATACTTATTTTCTTCCACTTACTCAATTTACATGTAATCCTGAACTCATACACACATATTTACAAAACTAAATATTAATAAAAACACCAAAAAAAATCTGTATTGGCCTTATACAATATACATAAACATATAAAATAAGCCCTAATTAAAAATATATGAAAATAATTAATGAAATTGGGGGAAAAACTTGATGAGCAATTGTGATATGCTTATATATATATAATATACACCGTACTACTCGATGCACGGGGAAAATGTCTTGAATTTATATTGTGATACTCCGGCTGACACAAGATTTTTGAGACAATTTATTATTTTATACTCCCTCCGTCCCGCCAAACACGTTACATTTCTTTTTGTCAATTTCTGACACGTTTTTCCACGCTTCTTGATGAAGTGTTTTAACTTGGATTTTTAAAGAATTTTTTCTTTTGCAGGATAATACAATTATCATAGTATCCCGTAAAAGAAAAAATTCTTCAAAAATCTATTTTAAAATACATCATCAAGAAGCGTGGAAAAACGTGCCAGAAATTGACAAAAAGAAATGTAACGTCTTTGGCGGGATGGAGGGAGTACCTCATATACCAATATAAACGGTCTCAAGAATCCTGAGCGGGGAAAATACTATTTATTGTATATAGTATGATGATAATAAATGTTAATTACAATACGCAAAATACATTGATAGATCCTTGTAGTTTCAATTTTTATTTCATTAGATCCTTCTAAATTTTTTTATTTTAATACGTTCTTGTATTTTATTTTATTTTTACAATCCTTATTTAACAATTTCAAGAAACATTTAAGTATTCCGTTAATTTAATTCCACGTCGTCGTTTAAACTAGAATTGAAATACAATAATCGAATATTATATCCTATATACAAACATTCAATGGAACACTTAGTGCGCACATTGTCAAATGTAAATTTATTATCACGTCCGTGATTAAGCTCTATAATTGTCAGAGTTATTCACTCGCAAAAATACATTAACCAAATAAAACAGTGGATTTTTTACGTGGAATTTTTTTTTTAATAATAAATGAAGCCGTCGAATTAAACTAACGGCATACATAACTGTTTCTTGAAGCCGTTAAATAAGGATTTCATAAAATCAAAAAATAAAGTACAAGTTTCTATTTAAAATAAAATTTTATAAGGATCTAATGAAACAAAAATTGAAAGTACAAGGATCTATTGATGTTTTTTGCCTTTACAATACTTTCTCTCATTATATTTTACATGTTTATTTTCAAGATGATCTACTTTCAGTAAGATTTATTATTATAAGTTATAAATAAAAATTATACGACTCATATATATATATATATATATATATATAGGGATTGGTTCATATGCTAACCATATTAGTTAGTGAGAACTAAGAACCAATCTAGACCTTCCATCTTAATAGATTGATGGTTATGATTTATTCATGGAAATTAATTAAATAAGGCATATTTTGTTTAGGAAAAGGATATTAATGTAATCTTCATTTATTTGTTCCATATTTTAAGGGATTAATTAATCACTCATTTAAATTTCTCTGCCGTAATCTTCTTCTTCTTCTTCTTAATTCTTCTTCTTCTTCGTCTTCTTGATTCTTTTCTTCTTCTTCTTCTTCTTCATCGATCTTCTTCTTCTATCTTGACATTTTCATCTATGTTTTTATATTCTGTTTTCTTTCTTTTTTTCTTTTTTTGTAATTTTCTTATACAAATTAGTAAGCATAAATAAATAGGAAGATAGCATATAAACATGATTATTTAAGCATAGGAATAAATCTTAGTTGCATTCGAATATTCATCTATGTTTTTTTATTCTGTTTTTTGTAATTTTCATAGACAAGTTATTAAGCATACATAAATAGGAAAATAGCATATAAATATGATTATTTAAGCATAGGAATAGGTCTTAGTTGCATACGAATATTCATCTATGTTTTTTTATTCTTTTTTTTTTTTTTTTTTTGTAATTTTCATATACAAGTTATTAAGCATAAATAAATAGGATCATAGCATATAAATATGATTAATTAAGCATAGGAATATGTCTTAGTTGCATTCGACTATTCATCTATGTTTTTATTCTATTTTTTTTTGTAATTTTCATATACTACAAGTTATTAAGCATAAATAAATAGGAAGATAGCATATAAAATGATTATTTAAGCATAGGAATAGGTCTTAGCTGCATTCGTATATTCATCTATGTTTTTCTAATTCTTTTTTTTTTTTTTTTGTAATTTTCATATACAAATTATTAAGCATAAATAAATAGTAAGATAGCATATAAGTATGATTATTTAAGGATAGGAATAGGTCTTAGTTGCATTCGAATATTCATCTATGTTTTTTTAATTCTTTTTTTTTTTTTTTTGTAAATTTTCATATACAAATTATTAAGCATAAATAAATAGGAAGATAGCACATAAATATGATTATTTAAGCATAGGAATAGGTCTTAGTTGCATTTGAATATTCATTGTATTTCACCGTATTTAAACATGAATTGATATTAAAAAAAAAAGCATGTAACTTTCATATACAAGTTATTAAGCATAAATAAATAGGAAGATAGCATATAAATATGATATTTAAGCATAAGAATAGGTCTTAGTTGCATCGAATATTTATGTTAATTAATAGGATAATTAGTTTTAGGAAGTGGCGACAATCTTAGAACGCGTAATCTTTTTTTTTTTTTTTTTCTTTTCTTTCCTAAATTGCCCTTTAAAATTGAAATAAATCATTAAATAAGTAAAATAGATAATTTGAGATTTAATATCCACCATTAGATTATATAAAATGAATGGATAAGATTGGTTCTTAGTTCTCAAGATTCATACCATCTCCCATAAGAACCCACCCCTATATATATATATATATATATAGGGGAGGGTTATTATGGATACTAACATTAATAATGAGAACTAGGAACCAATCACAGCCTTCCATCCATCTTAAATTAATGGATGAGATTTAATCTTAACAAATAAAAGGAGGATGCTACTTTTCAATTTTTTGATGCTTATAAGGGCATTTTAGGAAGCTTTGATTTGAGGAGATCCCACCAAATCCGATAATTAAGGAACTAACGCATATATTATCTCCAAATATTTAACACCATATTTTTTTCCTAAATTACATGTTTTACGTCTCTTTTAATAAATTGCCGGCTTCCTCTTTTTTATTTATATATTCCTACAATTTTTATTGCTTAATTAGCTTTAATTAATTCTTATTATAAACTGAATACCTAAATAAGCTAAATATTAATGGTAAATAAGCAGCCTAATAAGCATAAAAATTATACAAATTATGCTGCTTAATTATCATCACCGCATATAATCCTTCCTAAACTAATATTCTTATTTATCAATTAAAATATTTGATTCAATACCTTATAGACTTCTATAAGGATTACAGATGGTTGTGTCTATATTGACAAATAAGTATTTTTTTTTTTATGAGTTTTTCATACTTGCTGCTAGTTCATGCTAGACAATTTGATACTGCATCAAAAATCTATCGATGAAACGGCCAATTATTGATTTATAAGATTCAGGACTAAAGAAAAATATTATGTCAGCCCTCGTACTACTCCTGGCATATTTAAGAGTTATTTGTGTTGTATTTAAGCATATGCTCTTTTGATTATTACACTTTGTTTATAGACATTTTATCAAACAACTTGATTGCATGCTTGTTTATATAAAGTGATTGCTTATTTATTAGAATTTGATATCTGGATTTTGTAGACGAGAATATGAAAGCAACTACCGGGCATTCAACTAAACGGAAGCATATACAACAAGAATCTGATGATAAATACACTTGTGAAGAATCCTTTGTAATATTGCTGCAAGAATCCTCATTATCTATGTCACATAAAAATGGAGCCGTATTAAAATGCATTGTTAGTAGAACTGATAACATTGAAGTCATTGCTTACATAGTTAAATGCTTATGCTTATTTAATGTCATATCATGCCTAAGACTTATTTTTTTAAAAAAAAAAAAACTTATTGCTTATTACTGCTTAATAGATAAAATGTACATGCTTAATTCATACGATTTAATGCTTAATTAACAATTCGTAAAAAACAATATAAAATGATTGCATCAATTAAATTTCAAAGTATAGTCATGGATAGTCATTTCATCGAACACCTTCTCCACCTAAAAGTAATTAAGTGAATATGGATTGTGTGAACATTCTTTATTATCAATTTGTGCATGCTTAATTAACACAAATGACAACTAAAATAGATGGACCACAAAATAATTTTGATTAACAGTAAAATAATTATATGATAAGAAAGCCAATCTAAATTGCAATGACATACGACAGAAGAGAAACAAGAAAACGCAGAATAGATACACAAATAAAAAATATGAAAAAAACGCAGAAGAAACGCAAAAGCTAAAAAGCAGAAGAAAAAAAATGCTGAAAATGCAGAAGAAGAAGAAGAAGAAGAAGAAGAAGAAGAAGAAGAAGAAGAAGAAGAAAATAAGATTCGCAGAATCACGTAATACGTGAGTAAGAGATAGAATAATTAATAATAGCTTAAATTTAGGAACAATAAAAAGCAAATTACCCTAATACCCTTATTTTATTTAAAATATGTCATATATATTTAATTTGAACTATAAATCTAGACCATTGATCAATTAAAATTGATGGATGAGATCGGTTCCTAGTTCTCATTATTTAAAAGGGTTCTCATATGATCTATTCCCTATATATATATATATATATATATATATATATATATATATATATATATATATATATATAATCTAAATGCATTGATTATACACGTAAATTCAATTTTAGGAATTTATGAATTTCATGTCAAGTGAGATTTTTCATATATTATTATAGGATCATTGCATTGCAAGTATAGTGCAATTCATAAATGTTATACAATCACTTATTTACATCCATTTAATACATCTATTATATATATACCTAGTCTTGTACCAGTGCGATGCACGGAAAATTAATTTTTTTTCAAGTACTACAATATATTGTATTTATAAAACGTACTGCATTAGTTTTATTTATAACATACTATAGTATTAATATTTAGTATTATACATACATAATTATAATTTAATACAAATAGTATGAGTGATATTAATTCAAAGATATATAATTGTTGCTTTAATTAATAATCTAATTTTGTTTCTGAAACAAAAAAAAAAAAAAAAAGGAATTCCTGTACGAACATGACACGATTTTTATGCTGCATGGATGAGTATAATACCATACATTTTTAGATTTGTAGTTCATTTTCATAGAATTTCTTATCAAAGTTTCAAGTATGCTGTATGGATAAATTTTGTAAATTGTAATTTGATATGATACATAACATGTAGTACTATATATTGCAGTGCACGATCTATTGTTAATCAATTATGCAGGTGTGTGAAGAAAAAATGAGGATGCATAAAGAGATTATAGTATTTAAATTCTTTATAGTCACATATATATGATATGAAATTGAAGAGCATTTATATATTTGAGAAAAACATGAACAAATTACTTGGTCAAATTTTGTTATTCATACTTGAAATTGAATTAATGTGTTTTACTTTAATTAACAAAATGATTTGTTTTTTTCCCATAAGAATAAGTGCATTAAATATATTCATAGAAGATGTCATAATACAAATAAACACTTAATTATACTTATAAAAAATATAAAGGCTCAAAAAATCAAGAATTTAGGAGGGAAAACAAAAGCTTTTTTTTTTTTTTTTTTACTTTAGTACTATAATATATAGATAACACAAATATTTTTCAAAGTTCATTTTCCCATCCAAACTTCCCAAATTAATTCGACCAATTATTTTTTAATTACTTGTATTTGCTAATAATTGTTTCAGCTATAATTCCTATCCATCGAGAAATGTTTTTGCGCACAATTTTGAAATGTCTCTCTGTCCCCGCTTTAAATTAATTAAGGACTTATGGTTACAATAAATTAAATGCATTTATTATTTAGTTTTCATATAATGCATGCGTTATTATATTTCTTAGATGTTTTGTGTATTTACAATATAATTAGATGTCAATATGGAATTAATAGCCAAAATTACCCCTTAAATAATATGCAACGTTATTATATTTCTTATTATATTTCTAGTGAATAATAAATGTGCCAATACTGAGAGAATAAACATAACCATTGGAGTACACAATTAGTAGAGTTAATTATTTTAGAAAATTTTGTGGGGTCAATTTAGGTAAAAATTACTCCTTATCTTATCAATTTGTGTGCAAATCTCAAGAACTGTCTATTAAAAATATGAATGTTTATATGTCATCATGACACTTAATATGGTCATCGCTGTGTAACATCATCCATTTTCATTTTGAATGTCCATGGTAGGGTGGAGAAATTTTCTATTCTTAAAAAAAAGCACTTTTAGTGATTAGAGCACATATTAATAAAAATAATTTGTCACGATCCATTCCCTTGCGTTGCACATGTGACATACTACTAGTTATCAACAAAGAATAAATTATACTCCATCCGTCATACTTCACTTGTCATCTTTCTTTTCGACACGAGAATTTATGTGTAGTGTTAAATTGAAAAAATAAGGGGTCCACATAAAAAAGTAAGGGTTAATTTTTATCTTTTAAAGAAAGAGGACAAGTGAAGTGGAACAGACCAAAATAGTATTGAGGACAAGTGAAGTGGGACGGAGGGAGTATAACCTTTCCTTGCATTGCACATGTGACATACTAGTTATCAACAAAGAAAAAATTATACTACCTCCATCCCACCATATTAGTCCATATTGGGATTGACACAATAGTCAATGCAAAGATTAATATGTGTTTGTAATTCATTTTGAGGAGAGAGAGTTAATTGTGGCCACACATTCTTTGCCATTTTTAGAAAGTGGACTAATAGATGAGATGTACCAAAAACCAAATGTGGACTAATATAATTACCTCCATCCCGTTTAAGTTGGTTCGTAGAGTTAATTGGGACATCTCATATATTAGACCTGTTTCCATAAAAGGAAATAATTTAACATTACATCACCATCTACATCACACTTAATTACATTTTTTTAATTTTAATTACAAATGGATGTGAGTAGTACTCATATTTTAAATTAAATTAAACTCTAATTTACCATCACATTAGTGGTGGCCACGGTTCCGGTCCGGTTCGGAACCGGAACCGAACCGGCGGTTCCCGGTTCCCACCCTTGGAACCGGAACCGAACCGCCTATCTCACGGTTCCATATCCGGTTCCGGTTCCGGTTCCGGTTCGGTTCCGGTTTGGAACCGGTGGAACCGGCCTTCTTTTTTTTTTTCTTTTTTTTTTTTTTAATTTGAAATTTAAACATAGTATTCAATAAAGGTAGAAACTACATTCAAATATATAAATGTAATTTTCACACCCACTTATATTATTTTTTCAATGTGGGAGGAGTTCTCTACATTTATAGAGTGTTATCTCCTCCCAACTCTAGTATTTTTTCGATGTGGGACAAGTAAAAGTGTGAGATGTGCTCAAAGAAGAAGAGGTATTTGTCAAAGAAGAAGAAGGTAGTTGTCTCACATCGAAAAAATACTAGAGTTGGGAGGAGATTACACTCTATAAATATAATTGTTGTTCCTCCCACATTGAAAAAATACTAGAAATTGTTGTGAAACTAACATCTATATAATTGGATATAGTTTCCACCTTTAAATTATTAATAATATATATATATATATATATATATATATATATATATATATATATATATTATTAATAATTAAATTTTGAATTATTAAAAAAATATTTTAAAAAATAATAAATTGGCCGGTTCCAACCGGTTCTGAACCGGAACCGAACCGGAACCGGAACCGCCGGTTCACGGTTCTGGCCTTCAAGAACCGGAACCGGACCGCCGGTTAGTCCGGTTTCTTTGGCGGTTCGGAACCGCCGGTTCCGTTTCCGGTTCCCGGTTTTAACCGGCGGTTCCGGTTCGGTTGGGCAGCACTACATCACATCACCCTTTTATCCCATTTTACTTCATTTTAGTTGGTTGTTGTGCCAATTTGAAATCAACCAACTAAGATGGAAAGGAGGTAGTACTCCCTCCGGTCTTTCCTAGTTGAGTCGAATCTTTTCGACACGAGAATTAAAAAGAGTTGTTTAGTACTTTAAGTATGTTTGGTAATTGAGAAGAGAATGAGATTATGTTTATAATTACTAAGTATTGTATTTTATTTTAATTAATATAAAAAATGTTTTTTATTAATTAATATTTTTTTTGCTTTTCAGTTTATTTTAAATTATTTTGAATTTTTTTAGATTTTTTTTATAAAATTATTGTTGATGTTTAAAATTAAAATAAAAAACTTTCTGGATTTTTTGTTTATAAAATTAAAACTTTTCTGGATTTATTTTAAATTAATTTAAAATTTTCTAGAATTTTTATTTTATAAAATTATTGTTGATGTTAAAATTAAAATAAAAAACTTTTCTGGATTTTTTTTTATAAAATTAAAACTTTTCTAGATTTTTTTAAAATTAATTTAAAATTTTCTGGATTTTTTTTTTATAAAATTATTGTTGATGTTTAAAATTAAAATAAAAAACTTTCCTGGTTTTTTTTTTTTTTATAAAATGAAAACTTTTCTGGATTTATTTTAAATTAATTTAAAATTTTCTGGATTTTTTTTTAATAAAATTATTGTTGATGTTTAAAATTAAAATAAAAAACTTTTCTGGATTTTTTTTTATATAATTAAAACTTTTACGGATTTATTTTAAATTAATTTAAAATTATTTCGAGAGAGACGGCAATGACGATAATGGAGAAATTGAGAAATTGGGGCGTAATTAGTATGTTAAATAAGTAAAATAAGAGGTACAATTAGTTGTGTGTTTAATACTTAATTTTTACCCAAAAAGGAAACGACTCAACTAGGAGAGACCGGCCCAATCGGGAAAGTGACTCAACCAGGAAAGACCGGAGGGAGTATCTCCTAAAAGGCTAAAACAATGACAATGAAGCAAAAATAAATAACAGTACAAAAGAAAAGAAAGTAAATAATGTTGTAAATAAGGTTGTAAGGGTAGAGATTGGAGTAATTAATTTTTTTTGACAATTAAAAAAAAAAAAAAAAGGTGGTGGGGTCCACCTCACAACCCTAAATTTTCCTACCACAACAAAACACCGTACCGCTTTTTAAAAATAAAAAATAAGAAAACTCTAGATTGTGGAATCGATTTCCCCATTTTCCCAGGTTTCTTTACATCTGCCGCAGCGCATCGAAGATCGAACCGTCGGACTTAATATTCCACCTCCACCACCACACAACAAATCAACTTCATACATCATACCTCTCTTCTCTTCCGCACCAAACCCCTTTATTTCTGCACCTCCATTTTGTTAATTCATTCTGTTCTCTTTTCTTCTTCACCCTCTGCAGTCTCTTTTCTTCTTCACCTCCACAACCATTTTTCTTGGTTGTACCATAGGAGAAATCGTGGCCATGACGAAACTAGTAGAGAAGTCTCGACTATCTAAGGATAATGATTGGAAAGTAGGCTTCCGCTTCGCCCTATACTTACCGCAAAAATTCCACAACCGTTTGGTAGTTTTTTTGTATTTTGGAAAATATTGATGCTACTAACCCATCTTATTTATATCTTACTTATTGACATGAATTATTTACATTTGTTTGTTTTATATTTAAGGTATTCCCTGATGATTTTTGTAAATGGCTTGATCGGGTGGATACGGACTGGAAGGTAACTCTAAAATTTCCTAATTTAAACCAATGGTTAACCTTCCCCATCAAGAAGTGTAGGAAAGATGAAGGGGCATACTGCTATATTAGTTTTTCTTCTTGGAAAGCTATACCATGCCTCTCAGTACGTAAATTACACGAATCGGGCAAGATGTTGGTTTGGTTTGAATATCAAGGTATGCTTGTGTTTGAGGCATTCATGATGATCCAGAAATATCATATGGATTCTCGTTTGGTTGAATTCCATGAAGTTAAATTGAGGAGTTCGGCAATCAGATCCCGCCTAAAGGCCGCAATCTGTCCGAATTGCCCTTCCATGAGAGGATGGGAAGCTATGAACTTCCTAGGAGGAACAAATCACCCCATACTAGAGGGTAAAATTAATTTCCGTGCATTTCTCTATGAAAATCGGACATATTATTTTCCTTGAATTAATTTACGCGTCAAATTTATTATTTTTAATTTTTTTTACTTTAATTGTAAGTGATTTAATCAAATATCCAACATTATTTAAATTGTGAAAAAAGGGTTGTGCTCACGAGTGGGAAACTGCAGGAACCCTGATATTAGGCCTACTATAAGATTCATGTTAAACCTAATATTAAAACAACTCTCTTAATTTATTTATTTATTTAATTAATGAGAAGAAAAAACGATTTGTACTTAATTGTTAGAGGAAAAAATCAAGACATAGACAGTTTTGATTTGTAGTTGAGACAAGATTGAGTTGAGTCTGCACCTGAGATGGTTTTTTTAGAGGCGGTGAGGTGGTTTATTTTCTAAATTACTTTTTTTTATTTTTATCTTTAAATATTTTTTATTTTCCTTGCAGTAAACATCATATTATTATACATATATTTTAATATGAATTTCTCTATGAATTTCAGATTACAAATCACATGCCACAGTGGATTTTAAAATCAAGTTCCAGCCTCAACACATTCGACAAGTGGTATATTTCTCATTCTTTATTTATATTTGTATTGTTATTGAAATGTTAATGTAATGTGTTCTTTGTTTTTTGTTAGTGGATATGATGCTTACTGGATATATACTCTTATCTATGTTAACTATCTTTATGTTAACTATCTTTGTTTGAATTTATTTGCTGTTTTTGCATGTATGGGAATCCTAGTCAATTCATGTTTTCAACTTTAATGTAATTCTATGATTCGGCTCAAATAGTTACCCTTAGTTTTTTTTATTTTTTTGTTTGTTTACTTCGCAATAACTCGGATATACATCTTTCCTTAAACATTTTATATTTCGTCTATTTTGAATTATGTATGTTGTTTATTTTCTTGAATCGGTTAACTAAATTCATGAATTCATCTTGTTTTATAGCCTATTCCAGGAACGGTTAGTTCAGCCATAAACATGAAGCAATATGACAATGCAAAGCTTTACTTGTTGGACGGTAATCCACCTTTTAAAGAATGGAAGTTGACAATTGTCAAAATCGCTAAGGGAAGAAAAGGATTGCGTTTTGGGGGACAGTGGCCGAAATTTGTGGCAGAACTTGGCTTGACGCATGGTGTTCCTTGCCATTTCTACTTGCATCCACAGTCAACTCCAAGTGGCTTAATTGTGTTTGTTGAAATCAACAATGGTAAGAAGATAGTGGAACTGGAAGGGGCTGGTTCATGCCTTCCCGGTCCATCAGGCATGGTCGATGGTAGTGACAAGGGCAAGCGTCCCCGTTTAGAGATAGATCGAGAATGATCCCGAATCTGAGGTCTGAAACTTACGGTTAGCTACTACCGTCTGCCGTTCCCTTTCTTGTTGCTAGTTCGTGGTGGTTGTTTCTTTGCAGGGTTGTTCCCTACGCGCCTGTCCGTGTTCCTATCAAGTAATATGGTTGTTGTGGGTGTGGCTGCTACATGAAGACTATTTCTTTTGCAATCTTCTTTTACTTGGGTTTTTGGACTGGTATATTATGTGTTTTTTTGGCAATCTTCTTTTGAACTTGGGTTTTTTGGAGATATATATTACGAAGTAGGTGATTTCTGGTGTTTTAAAACATTCTTACTAACATTTTGCTAATTTTTTGGGGGAGGATCCCTACACCCTACTGTGGTACCAAATACTTATGCTGTGGGATAACACGGCAGCAGTGTTTTGCCTTTTTATTGGATTTTTGTTGTTTAGTTTTTACTGTCCTTTCATGTTATTGAACTTAGTTTCATTCTTATTTGTTTAATTTAGTTTATCATTTATAGTTGTTTGTGTTTTAAATTATTGATAGGCTTATTTTGTCAGATCATTATTTCTATAATAATTATAATCTTCTCATTGCTGTAATGATATCTTATTATAATCTGTTATATTAAATTAATAAGTCTTATTCAGATTTTTTTTAATTATATTTTTTATTTGTTTCTCTTTTAGTTCATAAAATTCAGGTATCATAAATATTCATTAATTTTTCATTTGTAATTTTAATTGAAATTTTATTAATTACAGTTACTTTTATTTAGCATCTCTGTTTTATATCTAATAATTTTGCGCTTTTAGTTCACAGGTTTAGTTTATATTCTTACAAATCATCATAATTATTGAGTTTATGTTTACATATAAAAACAGTTTCAATTACGATTAAGTAATATAATATATACTCCCTTCGGTCTTTTACAGTTGAGTCGAATTTTTCGACACGGGAATTAAGAAGAGTTGTTTAGTACTTTAAGTATGTTTGGTAATTGAGAAGAGAATGAGATTATGTTTATAATTGAGAAGAGTTGTTTTAATTAATATAAAAAATGTTTTTTATTAATTAATATTTTTTTTTTTTTCAGTTTATTTTAAATTAATTTAAAATTTTCTGGATTTTTTTTTATAAAATTATTGTTGATGTTTAAAATTAAAATAAAAAACTTTTCTGGATTTTTTTTATTTATAAAATTAAAACTTTTCTGGATTTATTTTAAATTAATTTAAAATTTTCTGGATTTTTTTTTTATAAAATTATTGTTGATGTTTAAAATTAAAATAAAAAACTTTTCTGGATTTTTTTTTTATTTTATAAAATTAAAACTTTTCTAGATTTATTTTAAATTAATTTAAAATTATTTCGATAGAGACGGCAATGACGATAATGGAGAAATTGAGAAATTGGGGCGTAATTAGTATGTTAATTAAGTAAAATATGGGATACAATTAGTTGTGTGTTTAATACTTAATTTTTACCCAAAAAGGAAACGACTCAACTAGGAGAGACCGGCCCAATCGGGAAAATGACTCAACTGTAAAAGACCGGAGGGAGTATAAATCATTACAAATACGGCGCGGGTAATTAATATAAAATGAATGATGAAAAATAGCCCGATATTCAATATGAAACCACAAGCAACTACGAGCCAAAAACTAAATTGAACAGATTAAGAAAGTAAAATGCAATAACAACTAATTGGTAGGGTTTAGTTTGCCCCCAATGGTATTTAGTTTTCTCCCAACGGGGTTTAGCCTTCCATTTCGGTTAGGGTATATTAGATCACATTTAAAAGGATAATAAATCTACACTGTAACCTCCTCCTTATTCTTACTATAAATTTCTCCACTCAATCTTAGAAGGATAATAAAAACAAAAGTAGGAGCCATGGAAGCAGACTCAAAAAGGACCGAAGCAATTTTGAAGAGGCTATAAGAATATGAGAAGAAGTGTGGACCACAATCCACATAGATATATACTCCCTCCGTCCCCTTATTGATGTCTCATTTACCATTTTGGGGTGTCCCAACAATAATGGCACATTCCAAAAATAGAAGTAATAAGGGAGTGTAATTGTCAACTAATGGCCCCACCATTTGCCATTTTGGGGTGATTAAATGCAAGACCCCACCAGTTTTTATTACAAAAATGTCACTCCTTAAATCTTGTGCCCAAAAATAAATGGGACATCAATAAGGGGACGGAGGGAGTACATTTTTTATGTAAAAAAAGTATGTAACATGGTGTATAAGAGTTAGTGATCTGCAGTTTGCTTCTCATGTTTATATCAAGCAATTGTACATTTAAAAAATGTTTATTCATGGATTTGTTTGATGAGTAATTGGTTAAGCATTCTACCAGTCAAATAATTTTATACTGTATATATTTATATTTTATCATTTTCGATTTGCTCCATTAATTGTTTAAGTTCTTCTCATAATACAAGTTGAAACTTTTATATTACGTTTACAAACTTTATAATAGTGGTGAAAAAAATGCGTAAATACTCCCTCTGTCCCTTTCAAGTTGAGTCATTTCTTTTTGCAGTTTTTCGACACTCTTTTCCATGCTTCTAGATGATGAATTTTAAAATGAATTTTTGAAGAAAAATTCCTTTTGCGGGATACTACAATGCTTGTAGTATCCCGTAAAAGAATTATTTTTAAAAAAATACATCTTAAAATTCGTGAACTAAGAGCGTGGAAAAGAGTGCCGAAAAACTGCAAAAAGAAATGACTCAACTTGAAAGGGACGGAGGGAGTATTGTTTATTTTATTAGTCTCCGCTAAATAACAAAATTTCTCTATTTTAACGTAATCTATCTATATAACAATGAGAGCTTAAAATAGTCATGAATAGTGGTAAGGACTTTTTTTTTTTTTTTCATATATAGTATTGTTTTGATTAAGGAAATATATAATTTTAAAATTTAAAATGTATATGGTAATACCATATTATATCGAAGTCAACCCAATATATAAAATGTATGTCTACTATATATAATTGAGAAATTTTTATGCCAATATTAAGTAGCATTAACTGTTATTTTTTAGTAAATGATTTTTTTTATAATTGTTTAATACTATAATATATTATACATTAATAAAATTTACAAAATATATAAAGTATGTGTATTAAAAAGGACTTCAATAAATATTTCAAAATATAAATTTGTTATTTAAAAATAACACCTTAAAGCATATTGTAAGATAAAATAAAATTACACAATACAATCAATCCCGTGCGTCGCATGGGAGTGATACTAATAACAACCAAAAGTAAAAACTAGTCAATGGAGAGCAGTCTAATGGTAAGACGCTCCGCCTCCAATCCAAGAGGTTGCGGGTTCGAGACACATTAAGGGGGAAATGGAGAACAATTATTGTTCCTCTTTAAAAAAAAAAATCCAAAAAAAAAATAATAACATAAGGCAATTAATGAGGCAAAACGCAGTCGTTTTGTCCCACATCTAGAGCTGCGATGCTAGGTACTACAGTATTGGATCATCACCCCAAAAAGTTTTGCCTTTATTTCGGACTTTTTAAAAGAGTTTTTGTGTTTAGCGTTTTTGTGTTTATCTAATAACTATGCGCCTATAATTTTTTATTTTAACTTAATTTGTATGAACAATTGAATTTATAAATTTTGAATCTATCTACTAATACATCCGTCCCGCCAAAGACGTTACATTTCTTTTTGTCAATTTCTGACACGTTTTTCTACGCTTCTTGATGATGTGTTTTAAAATAGATTTTTGAAGAATTTTTTTTTTACGGGATACTATGATAGTTGTATTATCCCGCAAAAGAAAAAATTATTCAAAAATCTATTTTAAAACACTTCATCAAGAAGCAAGGAAAAACGTGCTAGAAATTGACAAAATGAAATGTAACGTCTTTGGCGGGACGGAAGGAGTATAATTTAAACACTTTCTTTATCTAAGTCCGTTGATATGAAAATTGAATTTATATAATTTAATTTGCCTATTATTTAAACACTTTCTTTTTTTGACTCAGATAATATGAACCACTGAATTCTTATAATTTGAATTAGTCTCTGGATTTATATTAAAAATTATTTGATTATGTATTTTTATGATTTAAATATTAGAAATGATAAAACCGAATGAGATACTCCCTCTGTCCTTAAATAAGTGTCTCAACCATTCAAATTGTGTAAACCAAGGAATTACGTGATTTTACTGTCTTACCCTTATTAATTGCATGGAGAATTGAAAAAGCAAACCTTTTTAAGGGTTTTTAAAGGCAAAAATGCAAAGTTTGAGTGTTTTTTGCATGGAATTCTGTAATAGGACACTTAATTAAGGACAAATACTTTTACAATTGGGGACACTTATGAGGGAGCGGAGGGAGTATCTCCTAATGAAAAAAGTCCTATGTTGCCGACCGAACATTTTGGCAGCCGGAAACGGCCAAACACCGAAAATAATACACCGTCTTCGTCTTTTCTGTAAGATTGGACGGACACTAAAATGTCCCAAGATTTAATTTTAGTTTATGATTTGTATTGGAAATTATTTAATTATTTTCGTTTTGATTTAAATATTATATATAATTTAATATTTTTTATTAAACAAATATTTTAATGTACTATCTCCATCCCATTATATTAATCCATAATGGAATGGGCACAATAGCCAATGCAAAGAGAGATACTACCTCTATCTCATCTAATTAGCCCCAAAATTTTATTGATGTGACATGCACGCATCTCCACCGAACCCTAGTATGAGTTTTACGATATAATTTTGAAATATTATTTCTTTTACGGGATAGTCCGACACTCGTAGTATCCCGTAAAAGAAATAATATTTTAATATTATATCGTTAAATCCGTACTAGATTTCGGTGGAAATGCGTGCCCAAAAAGTTACTATTCCTTTGAGGCTAATTAGATGAGATGGAGGTAGTATGTTGCTATACTTAACTTTAAGGAGATAGAGTTAATTTTGGCCACATATTATTTGCCATTTTTAGAAAGTGGACTAATATACTCCCTCCGTCCCACTTCAGTAGTCTCAATACTATTTTCGTCCGTCCCACTTCAGTAGTCCTCTTTCCTTTGAAGGCAAAAATTAACCCTAACTTTTGATGTGGACCTCATACTTTTTGAAATTTAACACTACGCATAAAAACCCGTGCCGAAAAGAAAGAGGACTACTGAAGTGGGACGGAGGAAGTATGAGATTTCCCGATAAGGCAACGTGGACTAATATAACGGGATGGAGGTAGTACAATCATACTTAAGTTAAAACTTTTCTTGAAATTTTATGGCATGCCCTACGCCGTCCGCATTTTGGCTGGAAAAAAAATGATTTTTTTAGCATATTAATATAATACTCCTTTCGTCCCACTCTATTAGTCACATTTGCTTTTGACACATGAAATAAGTGAATGGAGAGCGAGTAGAGAATATGTGTTTATAATTAATTTTGAGGTGAGAGAGTGAATTTTGACCAAGTATTTTTTACCAATTTAGAAAAGAAGACCAATAATTGGAACCAAAAAAATGGCAAATGGACTAATAGAGTGGAACGAGAGAGTACTTTTTAATGTTACTTAACATTACAGTTTGCCGTCTATCTCGCATTTTAAATTTATGTTTTAAGTAGTACTCTACCTTTTCGAATTATCATTCCTATTTACTACTATAAATAGAAATGGAACTAGTATAGCGGGACGTCCCAAAATGGAAACGGGACTAGTATGGTGGGAAGGAGGTAGTATTTAATAAAATAGGCACTATATGCTAAAAAATATTAAAACGAATCAGTAATTCCTATAAATAAAATAAATTAAAAATCCTAATAATATAAAATTGCTCTAAACTTATTATGCTGGGTGTTGTCTCTGCACATGACATGCGCCACTTAATTTAGTCTTTAGTTAATTATTACTCGCTACTGTTTTTTTCATTTATTATTATTTTTTATAGGTTCAGAGTTCTCCATCAGTCTTGCTACTTCTTTAGCCTTTTTAGAATATTACATTATACTACTACCTCCATCCCACCATATTAGTCTATATTAGAATTGATATAATAGTCAATGTAAAGAGGAATATATGGTTGTAATTCATTTTGAGGAGAGAGAGTTAATTGTGACCACACATTCTTTGTCATTTTTCGAAAGTAGACTAATAGATGAGATTTACCAAAAATGAAATGTGGACTAATATAATAGGATAGAGGTAGTATATCTCATATACTTCTACAAGTAATCGATAGAGCTAGAGAACTACGACGGAAGGAGTAATTCTGTTGAGTATTAAGAACTTACTGAACAATGGAATATAAACATGAAGTAATTTTCAAAACCTCAATCGATTGATTTTTAACAAGATACCCACTTGAAAATATACCATAATTGATTGATTTTTATCTAACTACAATGAATAACGTATGGTAACTAAGAACATGTCCGACAATTGAGTACTCCCTCCGTCCCATTATATTAGTCTCATTTGTCATTTTAGTTTGTCCTACTTATTAGTTTCATTTCCATAAATGGCAAAGAATATTTGGCCACAATTCACTCTCTCTCATCAGGATTAATTACAATCACACATTTTCCACTCACTTTCCACTTACTTGATTCATGTGCCGAAAGAAATGGAACTAATATAATGGACGGAGGGTACTATTTCACTGCAATGTTTTGCTTAAACAAGCAACACCGTTTTACATAATTATAACCGTTTTACATAATTATAGTGGAGTTAACATTGTTCCCTCAAATATAAGAGACTGTTCGTTTCACAATATCCCCTCATTTTATTCCTTTTGTGAATTTTAATTTTTTTTTAAGTTTTTAATTTAAAATTTGTCTTATGTTTTATTGTATTATGATTTTATTTCTTTAACAATTTAATTATTTATTATGTTTTCATTTTTTTCTTATTCAACTTATGGTTATACTCCCTCCGTCCAAGTTCACTTGTCATCTTTCTTTTCGCCACGAGATTTTATGCGTAGTGTTAAATTTTGTGGTTGCCAAATTCTTTTTTGCATTTTTGAAAATTGTTATTATAATACTCCCTCCTATCTTTTATAATAATCAAGTTTTAAGAAATTTAAATTTTGTCTAAAATATCCTCAATTAATATTATGTCTATTTATAAATGAAATGAGTTCAATGCATAATAGAGGGAATAAACATAATTTAATAGAGACATTATTGGAAAAATAGAGTAGAATGATATATAAATTTTAAAAAGTGAAAATCCTAAAGTGAATATTAAAAAAAATAGGAGGGCGTAGTAAATTGAATTGATTAAGAAATATTATATATTTTTGGTGTACTTTAGTATAAATTGTTGAAAATAAGTGCAAATTGGAGAATCTCTTGAAGATGCTCTAATGTATTTAAGATACACACTCCCTTACTTATCCCTTACTTACCAATGACACTTTTAATATTAATATGTCCACCTGCCCATGTAATAGGTGTAAGTTTTTACAATGCATATGATGTTTATTAAAATTTCTTGTTTCATTAATAGTTCAACCGATAATTAAATACTACTCCAGTCTCAATTTATTAGTCTTATTTGTGATTTTATTGTCTTATTGACTATTCTCATTTCCTAAAATAAAAAAAAAATTGTCCACAAATCACATTATTACTTACAACTACATATTCTTCACTCACGTTGTTTATTATGACAAAAACATATGACAAAAGCAAACTAAACTAATGGATTGTGACACAATTACTTTTTCTTAAAGTTTGAGTTGATTAGCCTGTGTCAGAATTTATAGCCAATTTGTATATACTTCCTCAATCTTATATAAGCTATTGTCACATTTGAAACACAATAGCTAAGGAGAAAAATATGTAGTTGTAATTAATTGTGAGAATAAAGAGTTAATTGTAACCAAATATTCTTTATTATTTTAAAAATGAGAATAATAAATGTTATAAATATAAATGTAATATGAGACTACTATGAGATGGATATGAGATAATGAGACGGATGTATTACTCCCCCGTCTCACTTAATTAGTCTAATGGATATTCATATGGGGGAGTACTATATTTTTCTATATCTCAATCCACCACTCACCTCAGCTCACCGTATCTGTATGTATCTGACAACAACCTACTCTCACTTGTAATCTGTATATAACTGTGTAACCGACTAAAATATCTTTCATTCAAAATGACTAAGTTTTACATTTTCCCAATGTTTTCGACATTCTACAAATTTTAAGATATTACATATTTTAAAATTTATATATTATAAATATTACAAATATTTTATACCTTTAATATTTTTGAAAATTTGAAATTTTAGTTTTAAAAGTTTTATATATTTTAAATTATTTATTTAGATTGTTAATTGTAATAAAAATTCCAATTACTTGTGACTAACGAGGGCATGCACAATGCTAGAACCCAAATGAGATTTTTAGAGATGTCACATAGACAAGTGCCAATTGCTATTAAAAAATTACACGTAAAGTTCTTAACAAGGGTTCTTATAAATTATTATTTTACTGTATTTTTTTTTATCATTTTATTTTACAATTGATTTTATTTTATCATCATATAATTAATATGTTTTAATGCGTATTGACCCATTTTTTTCTTAAGATACTGTATATTATATAAGAACCTGACTTCTTATTTTGAAGACCTCCAATGGAAATGAAATTTAAGGTATGATTCTTATTTTTGCCACATAGATAAGATCATTCTCATTGTACATGCTCTGATGTACGTAATATCCTAAATGTTCCATAAAGATAAATGATTCAACTAGAAAGAAACACCCCAATCCGAAAAACTACTCCACTTTAAACGGATACAGGGAGTACATTACAATTGAAAACATAAAATTAAATAAAGTTTAAATGATAAAATAACGAAGATACTCGTGAAGGTGGACAACATTAGGTGTGTAATAAACCATTTTACATGGTATCATAGTGAAAATAAATGAGATATAAGTGAATAAAAAATGCAATGAAATGAGATACTCCTATCGTCGCAATTTATATTAGTCTCCTTTGTTTCGACATAGGAACAACATGAATGAAGAAAATGTGATTTTAATTAATTCTTGTGTGAGAGAGTGAATAGTGACTAAATACTTTTTGCAATTTTTTAGAAAATAAAACTAATAAACATGACAAATAAAATTGACAAATAGACTAATTGACTTAGACGGAAGGAGTTTTACACTTACAATAAAAAAAAAAAATAGAACAAAATAGAAATGGAGCATCAATTGAAAATGCCATATCTAATCATAGATGGTGAATAGACGGATGGGAAGGAGACATATTTGCGCAGTAATACTACCTTTATACTACCTCCGTCCCGCGGCATTAGTCCCTATTTTCATTTTGGTATGTCCCGTTTATTAGTCTCATTTTCTTAAATGGTAAAATATACTTGGCCACAATTCACTCTCTCTCCTCAGAATTAATTACAACCACATATTCTCCACTCATTCTCCACTCCCTTGGTTCATGTGGCGAAAGCAAATGAGACTAATGCCGCGGGACGGAGGGAGTATCATAAAAGTAGTCCGCTATTGAATTGACATAAGAACTAATAAAGATGAAAAATATATGGTTGTAATTACTCTCTCCGTTTACTCTCATTTGACACCTTTCTTTTCGGTACGGTGTTAAAGAAATTGAGGTTTATGACATAAAGATGGAGACAAGTAGAGTGTTAATGATATAAAAGTGAAAACAAGTGGAAAATAAGGGAATAAATAAAATATTAAAATGAAATGTTGGACTTAAAAGGGAAATGAGTTAAATGAAGATAAATAGAAGGAGTAATTCCAATAAAAGAGAGTTAATTGTAGTCAAATATTCTTTACATTTTTTTAAAATAGATTAATACATGGCACGTACCAAAAAGAAAAGATACACTACAAGATACTCCCTCCGTCCTTAAATAAGTATCCCGAGTCGCCAAAAATTTTGTCCCTAAATAAGTGTTCTATCACATTTTTCCAAGCAAAAATTACACAAAACTATCAAAACTACCCTTTCTTGAAAATCTAAAAGTGGGATAAAGACAAAAATAAATAAATGAATAATCAAGGATTTTAAGGGCATAAGTGTCAATTTACCCTTCTCCTTGGTTTGCACAAAATGGCGGCTCGGGACACTTATTTAAAGACGAAGGGAGTACACTACTTTCATGAGATAGATAGAGTACAAAATAAAATCCCATATCCTCTTACACATGATATCATGTGTATCTTAATTTCTGCAACCTGTCACCCTCACATCAACATCAAGTCAACATCAAGTCATAGTGTTGTCAGAGGTGTCTGCTATCTACAGTCCATGTCAGATCTGTATGTCTGCAATCATGAGGGACGTACAGTGCTTCTTCGATAATGAATTGGGGACCCACCCCGCCCCCTCGACGATACCCATTCAATTAATGTTCTCTCTTTCCCATTTATAATGACGCTTTTGTTTTTTTACTTTTCCGACATGCGTTTCCACCGAGACGTAGTACGGGTTTAATTATATAATTTTGAAATATTATTTATTTTATAAAATATCTTGAGTGTCGTAGTATCCCATAAAAAAAATAATATTTCGAAATTATATCGTAAAACTCGTACTATGTCTCGGTGGAAACGCGTGCCGAAAAAAGTCAAAAACCAAATGAGAGATAATAAATGAGACGGAGGGAGTACTATTTTATTTTTATTTTTGACTATCGAAATATGATAGTACCTTCGTTTCATTCTATTAGTTCCATTTGTTTTTGACACATGGACCAAATGAGTGGAGAATATGTGATTGTAACTAATCCTTAGGGGAGAGAGTGAATTCTGGTCAAATATTCTTTTCTATTTTAAAAAATAGGACTAATAGGTGAAATAAAGTAAAATGACAAATTAGACTAATCGAATGGGACGGAAGGAATATATATTTTTAGTTAATGATTAAGAATATTTCATAATTAAATATAATTCCCTCTTATGTTACTAATAAAATTTAAAAATTATATTTAGTTTAAAGTTTTATGCATTAATACATATAAAATTTTTTAATATATAATTTGTAGTGAATATACGTTATGAAAAGTATAAAAAAAATAAAATGTAATGAATAAAAATATTTATTAATTGGGGAGTGTCCCCATTACAACGATATAAGCAAAATTACAAGTAAAATTATTTAACATATAGATCTAAATTATGGAAAGTAAATGAATAAGGACTAGGCGCTAGTCAGTGTCTCGCCGCCCGACTAATATGTAATCCGCCTAGGCTCTATGCGATACCCAACGAGCCGCTCTTGAAACTTAATCAATAGTGTATGTTTTAATTAATCTAGTTTTAGGCAAACTATGCTACTCTATGTATGATTTTGGATTTATAATTATGAAACTAACCTATCAATTGTCATAGTATGTGTATTTATTATAAATTTGGCAACAATATTGTAAGAATAATAAAAATAAACATTATAGTTTGAATCCGCCTAGGCCCCGCCTTGGCTCCCGCCTAGCCGCCTAGGCGCTAGTCACCCCTCCACCGCCCGACTAGCGCCTAGCGCTTTTTAGAACATTGGGTAAAAGGGAGTGGTTGTAGGTCCAATTCAACTAAATAATACTAAATCCAGAAGGGAAAAATAAATGGGATTGGGTATTACTGTTACATGTGGGGGAAATCTTGCATATATTTTGTATTGAAAGATTAATTAATGAAAATTGGTAGATTACTTTTAATTATAGATGTGTCACAATTAAATATAATTCCACTAGCGAGATAGTTTTTTTTATAATTGTACTTCACATATTAATGTTTTAAAAATCGAACCGAAGATTCGAACCGGCGAAGCTTCGATTTATGGTTTATTCAGTTGAACCATTTACAGGGATAAACCACGAACCGTAGATTTAATATATTAAGATATTGTATATAAATCTAAATGAACTTTTATACCCAAAATTGAATTTGAAAAATTGAACAAACAGTTATCGAACACTAAATCTGCATTATTATAAATGCATCCCACATATGGTTGTAAACAAATCAAACAATTTTGGCATGATTCGTTATTCGAAATTGATTAGTCTGATTCGTATTCGTTATTTTACGATTCAAATTCGAAAATAAATACTTTTTATTAATTGATTATTATTAAAATAGAAATAAAAAAATTATAATATTTAATTCGATATTAGTAAATATTCGATTAAACATATACAGTATATTACTAAAAATATTTATTTATATTATAAATATATGCTATAATTTCTAAACTCACTTTAAAATATTATTTTATAACCATTTTAAAAGTCCGTACTCTTTAGCTTAAGAAGTCAACACTCAACAGTTAATTCCAACTTTTATGCATTATTAAATTGAACCAAGTGAAAAGAAGTAACCTATAATATCAGAAAATTCAATTAATTGAAAAAAAAGGACGTGCATCACATAAGGTGGAATTATTGTTGATTTATTTATTTATGTTTGTTTATGCGTTTATTAGGCTGTGGAGAATTATTTTTTGCTAAGTATTGAATTCGAATATAGAAGCGATGAATCGGAAAAAAGAATTGAATCTTCGGAGTGAATCGAATTTTTTCGAATATCATTTTAAACCAAATACGAAGCAAATATAGTATTCGGAATCCGTCTCATTTATAAAATACTCCCTTTGATTATTTGGTGATAAAATTTCTCAAAAATATTACTCCCTCCTTCTCATTTATAATGTCTCATTTGCTTTTTGAATTTTTCTGAACGTATTTCCACTAAACCTAGTACGAGCTTTACGATATAATTTTGAAATATTATTTATTTTACGGGATACTACGAGTGTCGGGATATCCTGTAAAAGAGATAATATTTCAAAATTATATCGTAAAACCGGTACTAGATTTCGGTGGAAACGCGTGCCGAAAAATGTCAAAAAGCAAATGAGACATTATAAATGAGACAGAGGGAGTATATTTTACTACTGTTGATACGTTTAAATATAAATTATAATCTTACTATCGTTCTCTACGCAATGCCAGATTGACTTACTTTATCAACTAAAAGGCCTACCTTAATTCATGTGTTGAAAAGTTTTTAGTCAGTTTGAAAGGGATGGTGAGCCACATAAATTACTTACCACCACAGAATTCCTTTATTATTGGTTCAAATTGGACTATTTATATAAGATGAATGTAGTACTCCATATAGCTTTATACCTGTACTAACTAATTCTGTAAAAATGGAACATATACACTTTTAAAATAGGGTTATTGACATTTAATACATGAACTATGGTTTTTGTAGATTTCTATTATGCTATTATCTATCTAATTAATGGTTTTTATGCTACTCATATGGTTTTTATAGATAGAAATGAACACTGCTCTCTTATAACATTTTCTTATCTTATCAATCAAGCTTGCAAAAGATAGAGTACACACCATTCTAACTACACAAATTACTAATCAATCAAGCTTGCAAAATGATTGATCATGTCACTTACTACTACTAGAAATCTAGAAATGTCTTACTACTACAAACTACACATCATTCGAGCTACCAAATTACACGAATATGACACAGAACACAATCAAAACAGCCACAAAAGTGCTTACAACAGCACACCATTTCTTGTACTCTTCAATTCCAGCTACTGCCTCCTCTAGTTTGGCATTCAATCTCGCAAGATCGGCACAATGTCTCGTGTCCCTCTCACGTAAGAAGTTAATGGTTTCAGCTTTGCTACGCAACAAGCGCTCATAGTTGTCTTTCTCGAGTTGTAGAATCCGCACGCAGTGGTTGCGGCAGTAGTTGTGTGCAGCTGGGCCATCAAGCCATTCAAAGAAATGACAATCATCCTCCTACAATATGAAACAACCCCCAAAAACATTAGCTGTAGAAAATTGGGGCTTTTACAAATTAGGGTTTCGAGAATCACCCTGCGGAGTTGACATCGGAAGAAACGCCGACCGGGATTGGCCTGTGTTTTTGAAGTGAGCATGTCCGCCGGCACACCATGCTCGCAATTTGGAGCCCATAAAGGCCTCCGCACGGAAGTGCTTGAGCTTGAATTCGAGCCTGCTGCCTCCATTACTGGAAGTCCTTGAATCGCGAGAGAGTAAGAGTTCAAACGTGGGAGAAAGAAGAAAATCGAGGGAGAGAAGAGGGAGAAGAGGCCAATCGCGGGAGAGAGAAGAAGAAGTTCTTGATTCTAAACCCTAAATAATTAAATTTGAATGTTAAACGGTTTAATTTGCCCGTGAAACGACGTCGTTTCCTCGTTTCAACACGACGCCGTTCCATTACACCGTCTTTGAAGTCCACGTAGTTTTTCCGATTCGCAATTTATAACAAATTATTCAATATTTTTTTTTTGTTGTTTCATATAAAAAAATTCAAAATAATTGGAGAACCAATTATTTTGTTGAAAATAAAAAAAACTGGACCTAAAATTGTAATAAAATTATAACTGCGTTTGATTTGTGACTATTTGAATTTTTAAATCAAAATAACTCTTTGTTCTTACTTTTATGTAAGACGGCGTGAGAATACATTAATCTGCGCTACACTGGCATCGCATGGGCGATGCTGAAGACTTCTTCACTATAGAACCCGCATCTTTGCCACATACGTAGCACTCATTTTAATTTAGTAACATAAGAGCATGTATAATGGGAATGATCTAGTCTATGTGGCAAAAATAAGAACTAGTCCTTAAATTTTATTCCCCTTGGAGGTCTCCAAAATAAGAACTCAGGTTCTTATATAATGTGCTGCCATCTTAGATTAAAAGTGGGTCCTTTTTAATTTTGATAAATGATTTTTCCTCTTTTTTCCTTTTTTTTTTCTCTTTTTTCCTTTTTTTTTTCTCTTTTTTTCTTTATATTTTTCTTTTCTTCTTTCATTCGATTTTATTTATTTTCAATAGCAAATTTGTTCTTTTATTAACTTGACAATGTTGCGTATCATCCTGAGTGCAATAATTCAAAGTCCATAGGAGAGTTTGTGATAATCATCACTATCCAAATACTTTCGTTCATTAAATTTTTATAATTGTTTTTTTCACTGGTCAAATAAATAAATAAAACAAATAAATAAAAAAATAAGAACCAGTTAATTTATAGCAAATTCATAAGTTTAAGTTTTGTTATTTTGTAATCATTTAGATACTAATTACAATTCACATACTATACAATGTACAATTTTTTTTCCCTTGTGATGTTAATATATGTGACTGACATATAAAGGGGACTGAATTGGAAACTATTTTATTTTTATTATTTTTATTTGTGGTTTTTATGCACAGTGGACTCAGTCGTATAAAATTATAGATATATGCTGCATTAGAAATGTAATAATAGAATTAGATTTTTAAGAAAAGTTTATTCGTAACTTTTTTATTATACTCCCTTTGTCCATCATTTATTGACACAATTACTATATCGGGACGTCCACTATTTACCGACCCTTTCCATTTTGGATCGTAGACCCTACAATCACTTTAACAATTTAACAATTTATTCATATACCTTTTAATACTTTAACATTTTAACAGTATTAAAAAAAATCAAATAGGCCTACAATTATTTCACTTTAACACATTAATTTATTAATATACCATCAAATTGCAAAAAATAAAATAAAATGGGCCCAAGGTATAGGGACAATAAATTATGGACGGAGATAGTAATAAAAAATTGAAAAAAATAGTGGAATTGCAATTAAAATGTATATATACATACGAATTTCAGATAGATATTTTAAAAAAATTAAAACCCAAGACATCATAAACATGCAATTTACCTATATTTATGAATTTGCCTCCAATCTTTAGAATGCTTCTAACTTATTCGCTTTTATTCTACTTCTAACAAATAATATATCAATTTAAAAACCATTTTTTACTCTTTAATCCAAGATACATATTGCGTATATTTTTTATAACGAAAATTCCGAGAAAAATATAATGGATAAATGTTATACAGAAAGAGAAAAAAAAGAAAAAGAAAAGAAAAGAAAAAGATAACCGCCATAATTAGAATGGAAAAAAAAAACATCCTTAATTGTAGGGAAAAAATAACTACATTATTTTATATTAATTACAAAATTGCCATTAATAACTAAATTGCAGTTGATTTTTCAATTTCAAACTCTCTCTTTATATATATAATAGATTAATTCGGTAAATCCCGTATCGATAAAAAAAAAAAAAATTTAAAAGTCCGAACCGATTATTGCAATCTTGAAGTTTTATTTACCCAAAAAAAAAATAATAATACCACTTTTGATTCATTTAATATACCAAGATTTTTTTGTTTCACACGAAATTATTTGACAGAATGAAAAATGTGGAAATAAGCCATGTTTACTGGTATTATTAAGCATATAATTATTTGGTTAATTTGAATTATTTTATTAGTAATGCTCCTCCTAACCCATTTTATTAATAATGTTGGATGCAATGTAGCCTGCTGTAGGGACTAGGGAGTATATGTTATACCCTTAAGATTTATCACAAACTGAATATAATGATTGCATATAACGGCTTATATGCAATTGCATATTTAATTAGTGAATTATTATATGTGAATGTGATAGTCATTTAGCTTGTTAAGAATAGATTTATAATGATTACACATATTTTAATAATTATGAATGTCACGTTGATAATTAGATAAATGTATTGACAATAAGCTCTATATGAAAACTAATACGTTCATGAATTCATGAAGATATAACTATTTGTTAACGTACTAATAATGCAACAATTCCATATTTGTTAAAATTACCTACTTAATCTCAATTAAATTAAATAGTAATGGCATCTTAATTTAGCTATTTATCTCCTCCATAAATTGCCGTGCAAATACATGTGCTTTTAGAGACAGTTTGCAGGTGATGATGTCATGATATAATTAATGGTGGGTGTTACAGCAAAGTAAATAAATTGTTATCTTACCAAAATAGTCTTAGTTTAACTTAATACTTCAATTATTAAGGAAAAAGAACTTGTGTGGTTGTTATTAATTTTGAGGATAAAGAACTAATTGTTGCCAATTATTATACCCACTCCGTTTTTTTTTCATATGTCATGTTTCTTTTTTGAACGATATTTAAGAAATCAATATATATATATATATATATAATAGCAATATAGATCTCGATCCCACGTGGCATCGCGTATGATTTTATTGAATATTTGTCAATATTCTCATTGATTTGACTTATTATATGTATTTAGTCCAATTATATCACATTAATGAAATCTGTCCCACATCAATTTTTTACAAAAACTTAACAATGTATTACCTATATAAATAGATCCTTGTATTTCCAACAGAATTCATCTTTAATTTGAATTTGAGAAACTTCAAAATAATGACTTTTTATCCCACATCAAATTTTTTATATAATTTTGATGATAAAATACCTTTATAAGTCCATACAAGTTAAAAATTCAATTGACAGACATATGCGCAAAAAAGAAATGTGAAATTCAACCAACACCAAGCAAAGAATTGAAATTCCAATTAACAAACAAATGCGAAGAAACATAAAATTTCAATCAACAAAACATTACCAAATTGTATGATTTTTTATATAACACATTAGCGATCCAATTCCTTTTGGATTAGACCATTATTGAAAAGGACGATTACAAAATACTTTAAAGCAAAAATTAGTTTAATTATCTCATACTTTAAACGAAAATTAGTTTTAAATTTTCTCTTATATTATTAGTTGGCATCACATATGGTTTAGTTATATATTAATAACAATTTGTCTTTAATTATGTCATTAAATAATAATACTTTTCCAACCATTTGATTGAAATAAATTAGACAACTTGATATGTTTTGATATTTTATTAAATATTTTGCTTAAAATAAGTTATATAAATAAGTCTCCATCGTGTGTTGTATTATGTAGAACGTTGAATTTGAATAGGACACAATATTTATGAATATATTTTTTGACATATTTTAGTACATTGTATTTCTTTCTTATTTTTCTTAAAAGTAGCAATATAAAGTGCTTCATATAAAAGGTTGACATTACACGATAAAATTGATATTTTCTTTTTAATACAATAAATAACGGGCTACGTGAGACTCTCTATTTGACATTTTTTTTAATTGAAATAAACAACGGGCGGTTTGACTTATTTTGATGTAATAAATAATTTCTTCTTATTACAATAAACAACGTGCCACGTGAGACTCTCATCGACATTTTTTTATTATTAAAATAAACAACGGACGACCTTGACTTATTTTGATGTAACCAATATTTTTTTCTTATTACTATAAACAACGGGCCACGTGAGACTCTCTTCTACATTTTTATTATTATTAAAATAAACAACGGGCTTATATTGACATAATGATATTTTCTTTTGGTTAAAATATACTAATTGTAGCTTGGCAAGTTTTAATATTTTTCATTTATATTTTACTTTAAAATAGCGTTATATAGTAATTCGTATCGAATTTGGACATAATACAAATGCACCCACTATCAAAATATTCCCTTTTAAATCTATTTTCCTATAAATACGAGTAACGGAAGACTTTATATAATTATGTATTTTTCTACTATAATTTTATTTAAAATTAAAATATTAAAACCCCGTCGATTTTCAACGGGCACTGCACTAGTTTAATAAAATAGATAACATGTGTTATAAGTTAAAGATAAATATAATGTTAAAGATAAGAGTGTTGTGAGCCTTAAAAGGAAATTGGTGACGTGAAAAAAAAAAAGTTTCAAAATAGCAAAATATTATGTGAAAAAAAACAAGGGAGTATCAAATTTCCGAGGGGAGCTGTGCAGGTGTGCAAAGGGCCGCGCTAGTATAATTAGGACTTTACTTTTACACTGTGTCTGCATTTTACCAAATCAAACACAATGCTTCTTCCTCGGCTCCCATCTGAAATTATTTTCCTCATATTTGCATATCTGCCGTGCACAACGGTTGGTAGGTGTCGTTCTTTGTCAAAGAAATGGTACGCGGAGTTATCCTCATCTGAATTTGAAGCGGAGCACACACGACGATCTAAAAGGAGTCCGAAACTGATATTTCTTCCGTGTACCGGAGAAGTGCTTTGTGCTGATGCGGGTTTGTTAGTACCATCACCAGTAACTACTGTCTGGCCAGATTTAACGTGTAGCAAACTTGGGGGAGCATACAACGGTTTTGTTCTGCTAATCGATCTCCGGTCAAGATTATTCTTAGGTAATCCAACTACCAAAGAGCTGATAAATATCGCTTACAGTTCAGATCGTTGTGGAAATCCGCAATATTCATTTCTATACGGTCTCTTATATCAAGAACAACAAGGTGAGTTCAAAGTCGCTGTTATCTCTTTTGACGATGCACCATTCGGTCGTTTGCCACCCGGAGGTGATAGTGCAATACTAAATGTTTACTCCACGATGACCAATAAATGGAAAACATGCACGTCTGAATCATTTAAGAAATCTGGAACGCACAGGCTTTGTACTAGTTTCATTGGAGTCGAAATATATTTTATGCATACCGACCCTCAATCCTCTAATAAGGCATCGATAATGGCCTTGGATGTGGATGCTGAGACTGAGCGTATTGTGGTGCCGCCGCCTGGACTGTCGCCAGAAGATATTGCAACATATACACTGTACTCAGATGAAGATTATCTAGCACTGGCTAAAACAACTTTTACCGGAGAGGAATCCTTGTGGATAAGGAAGGTCAACGATGATGCTATGCCATGGCGTCATAATATTATAGGAATTACCTCCCAGATGTATTGGGTTGATCCAATACATTATCGACAATATGATAATTTCATTCTCATCAACTGCTTTGGGGTTCTATTATCCGCTAATCTATATGAACACAGGTTGAGGTACCTTATAAATCACGACTACGAGGTAGTATCCGCGATTGTGTACTTTGAGACACTACGCAAAGTTGGATAATGAGCTAGCATTTCGAGATTTTGTCATTCTACTACTCGTAGTTATGAACCATCCATGTTTGTATAAAGGGTACGGGACCTTCGAGATTTTGTCAATTTATCGATTTATTACTCCCTCCTCTTCATTATGTATGCCATTTTTAACTCTATGTTTATTTTTATTTAAAAATTACTTTTTTAAAATTGATTTTATACCAAAATTGTCCTTACTCAATTTTGTAATCCAATCTAATGTACAGTAATATGAATGTGATTTTGACTACAATTAAATATAGTTAAAGTATCAATTAATTTTAATTATTACAAATGTGCCCAACTATTTAATAATGTAAATTTTGAGTATACATTGAATACGAAGGACGGAAAAACATTGTGATAGGTTAGAAATTTACACGTTTTTATAAGTGCTTAAGAGTTATTTATGTCTCGTTTAATGATTTATTTCGTGTTTTGTATGATTTTACGACTTTTCGAACTATATTATGCTTTGCGTATTTTGTCGTATTTTCAGGTATTTTAGAATAGAAATAACCCAATTTGAAACGGGGAACAATAAAACCAAATGTACAAGTGTCGAAAATCGAAGAGTGAATAGATCAAGTGAGTTGACTCGACCCTGTGCTCGACCGAGTCAGTGGTCGAGACAACAACACTGTATTGCAATGCTCGACCGAGCTGATTTCCAAGATGCTCGACCTAGTCATGGGTCGAGTCAACCCGGTCGAGCCAAAACACGGCTTTCGCAATTTCGTGGACTTTTCGCCTTTTTATCGATTCTTAGTGCACTTATGTTATCTTTGCAAATTTTTATCCTATAAATACCTTAGATTTAGTATTGTGAACCCTAGTTAGCTTTATATTTAAGTATTTAGAGATTTATTTTCCAGTTTCGACATTGGAGTTTATGCAAGTTTTATTCAAGATTCAAGTTCAAGTTCTTTATCGCGTTCAAGATTAATCATAAGTTGTTGTTACTTTTGTCTTTATTTATGTTCTTTCAATTTATTTTGATTATGTTTGCTTTAATTATGTCTAACTGAATTTCTTAGTTGATTTTATGATTTGTATGACTAATTGAATCTATGTGAGTTCTTTTAATTACAATTAGCCTGTCAATCTAGGTGTATGTTTCTTGATGCTTACTTTCATGATGATTAACTGACCATTAGTTTTGTATGCTTAGTTATGTTTTTATACCATGACCGGATAATTGCATAATGAATTTCATGAATATATACTATGATGATTTAATTGTCCTGACCAAAGTTAGATTGTCATAGGTCTTGCATATAGTTGTATAGTCATGTTGTGATTGAACCTTGTTGATTATATCTATAGATATTTGTTCTGTATTGCACTTGATTTCATTCCTATAAGACCGAGAGGAGATTAAGATTTTATTGAATGACGATCTATGCTGCCTTGCCCGGAGTGCTAGATTACTTTCGTGTATCGCATTTAGATTAAATTAAATTGGTTAATTGAATTAATTATTACTTGTGTAGATTTAATTAGGTCTCCTTCCCTATAATCAACCTTGTTTCTTGCTTGATTTTTTTGTGATTACTTTGTTTATTTGTTTACTTATTTGAGTTCTTTAATTTGTTTAATTTCTTTGCATAGGATTTTAGAAAACCAACACTTATTTTCAACTTGCCTAGACATCAGTTTAATTCTAGAGTAAAGATACTTTGTGTGATTTGATATATCAGTCCATGTGGATACGATACTCATACTTATTCTTTACTATACCTCTTTTGTGTGATTGAAAATAGTTCGATCATCACATTGCAATATGCAAAGATCTACATAATACTTTTGGCTTATTTGACATGGCTCGACTTATTATTAAATAATAATAAGAATAATAATTTTTTTTGTAAGTCAAGTCAAGTAGTTCATTAATTTATTTGTTGAGGTGAGTGAGTTAAGATCCCTCCTTCCTATTGGGATAGGGATCTTTAGTTGTAACACGAAAATTAAGACGGAAGTGATGATAGTGTGTTAAAGTGATGGTAGCGGGTTAAAATGATATGTCAGAATTTTATTGGGTTAAAATTTTTTATTTCGGGAAATGTCCTTATATCAGTTGAACGTACCAAAAAGCAAAAATTCTCTTTATCAGTGTAACAAATGGAGTACGATGATAGACTTTTTAAGGGTAAATTCTTGCTATTGACCCTCACCCTCATAGAAATTATTAGAAAACCATAAAAAATACTCCCTCCTCCCGTGGCATTAGTCCCATTTGGATATGTCACAGTAACCAAGACAATCAGAGATAAAGGGGTTTTAAAAGATATTTTTGTGTGTTAAATTATTATCTTTTAAGGGGTTTTAAAAGATTTTTTGTGTGTTAAATTATTTTCTTTTAAGGTCTATGGAATTGCTCATGTTAAACCGATGCACTGGGTATGCTATGAATTGGACTTCAAAGAACAAGCTGTCGTTGTGTATGACTCAATGTCGGAATCTGATTTGGAAGGAACCTTTCATGCCTTCAAGTATGTACTCGACAACCTACCTACAGTAATGGAATTGGCAAATATCTGGGAAAACAAGGGCTGTAACAGACCCCCGCCCACAAAATGGAAGCTGGAATTTTTCCACCACCCTCCTCAACAGGTTAATGGTTCTGATTGTGGAGTACTAGCTCTTAAATATTTGCAGTGCCTTGTAGCATGTGAACATGTCTCAATACTGCGCCCCTCTTGTTGCAATAGGAGGGAGTTCGGTAGACTGTGTAGTATGTATAGGAAATGTTTTTGTGCCCAATTAGCAGGATTTAACATCGTACACAACAACTTGTACGTTGTTGATCGTCTTCGATTATGAGTACACGAATTACCAACTATTCAATTCTTCTAGTTTCAATCTCTTCTTTCCAACAAAATTATATGTTTGGACATGTTTACTTATGTGTCGATCTAGTACTCCCTCCACCTCACTCATAAAGGAATATATTTTTTTCCAAAAAAAAGAAATAGGGCAAAAGTAACAGTGGTAATTAAATTAGTATGAATGTATTTGTGTGGGTTAACGTTTAGCTATTTAAGGTAATATCCCTTTATGAATGAGCTAGTCGGACAAAAATTAGACTTATTCCTTTATAAATAGGACGGCTGAAGTAGTAAACAATGGGAAATTATATCTAGGATTTTTTTTTTTAAAATACCGTAAGAGCTTACGTGCATTTGCACGTAAATACTATAATTACTTATTAATAAACTATTTTCTTCTTTTCCTTATAATATTCTTGTACTTTCTTTCCTTTGAAGCAATGATTATATATTTTTCATAAATTCATATGTTTATTACCCTCTCCGTCTCTTCCTAAGTGACCCATTTTATTATTATATACTTCGTATATGAATATAAAAGGGGTCACTTAGGAAGAGACGGAGGGAATACTAAATTCAGAAGATTAATAAGAAAATCGAAAATGTCTATTTGTTTGTAAGTCTATTTATTTTACATGTAAAAATAAATTTTATTTGCGTATAGTCCTTTAACGAATATATGTTAACTATTTATGAAATTTATAGTGATTATCTAAGTTTATACGAATTGGTAAATAATAATATATATGAACTTTAAAAAAAAGGGGTTAAATGCATGTAAATACACAAACTTTACTCCAATTTTCATTTTTAACATAAATTTTAAAAAGTTCAATTAAATACACAAACTTTACTAGTTGTTCAATTTTGACACCAAATTCATTTTTCCCCAAATTGAATCTGATGTGGCATTTTTAATGCCTAATCACTTTATATTTAAATTAGGTGGAATCTTATTAAATTTTAATTATGACTGACATGGCATACATTATAGAATAAAATATTGAAATTTGTGGAAATTACTCCCTTCTCTCACCCAGTTCCGTCGGCTCTAGTACGCAGAGCCGCCGTCACCTCCGGCATGGCCGAGAAGCTCGTCAAAAGCTTAAATTGCCAAATACCACCAATACCTCCGGTGATCTTACGTCGAATCGAACTAGAACAGAAAGTGGTGCTCAGTAGCCCATTGCGGCCGTGCTGTCGAGTTCGACTACATTTCAAAAACCCGTGAAGTCGTCTTTGACTGCTCCCACAAGTTTTGCTAGCAGTGAGCGGAGGAGCGCCACCGTCCACTCGACTACAACACGGTGGCGGAGTAACTGGAGAAGAACTAGTCGGAGGCGGAGAACACGATGTGAGTCCTCGTACACGAAGCCGTGGGTGCTTGAAGTGTCGCCTCCCCATGCCATTTCTGTTGGATCTGTAGCTTAGCTCCGTGGAACAGCCATGGCTATGGCGTTACCCAGCAACATTTACAGAAAGAGAGAGCAATGATATGATGCGCAAAGAAGGTAAGACAATTCCTGATGTGGTACACTCATCTCTACGAGAGGTGGGATGTGAACAGAAATTCGAGGAGGACCGCAACCATCCTACCACCGCAATCCCCGGCGGCGGCGGCGGCGGCGGCGGCCCCAGCTAATACCTGACGACGGCAATGGGAGTTTATGAGAGGGGAGAAATATACAAAATTTACGATAAAAAGAAAATAAAAAAATATGCCACATCATATTCAAAATTTTATTTCCACCTCATTTAGTTAGGAAATGATTAGCATTTAATATGCCACATCAAATTCAATTTGGGGGAAAATGAATTTGGTGTCAAAATTGAACTAGTAAAGTTTATGTATTTAATTGAACTTTTTAAAGTTCACGTTAAAAATGAAAATTGGAGTAAAGTTTGTGTATTTACATGCATTTAACCCTAAAAAAAATGTGTATTTCTTTGTATCCGATCATATATTATTCATTTTAAGAAGAAAAAACATGGAAGAAAGCTAAAGTATATAAGTATGATATATAGTAGTATTTTAGATTGTAATCTTTCTTAGGAAAATTTGCCATCGGCAACTCCGGCTACACATACTACTAGTATAATTGTCTTTAATTATTATATTGCTAAGATCGCATCAACGCCCTTGAAACAGTTGATGTCTTAAAAGTAATCTTCGACGTCTGCGTCGAGCGAGCCGACCTCGTTAAACGAGTCCTTGATATTGAGGGACGGGAAATCGTCGACTTTTATTCTGAAGAGTTGTTCGTCTAGAGGTTGGAAGTTGAAGTAGTTCAAGCACGGGATGTCTAGCGGTAGATATTCGTTTGAGTAGTAGGGTACGGTACTTGATTCCCCTTGGCATTCCTCCAACACCGATCCCAAGGAAACCGGACCGGTTTCAAAAGCGGTCCGGCTCAGTTCATCACCAGGGTTCTTGAATTCGTGAACCGACCCGCATGATTTCTCTTCCTTCACAATGAAGCGAACTGGGTCGTAGTTCCCCGGGTCGGGGTAGTCGCTCAGACCGGCCGGTTCGGTGTGTTCACTACTCAAGTGACTGCTCGGGAACCGGAGAACAGAAATTGGACAAGCAAGGTTGTGCGATTTATCAACGGAATCAAAACCGGAAACCGGAGCCACGCTGATCTGCGGCATCGCTTCATCCGGCAGCGGATTCGAAAAGTTGGTTTTAGCGTTGGGCCCACGGAGCTTCAAGACGGCGTTGTCGTAGATCATCGCCGCCTCTTCCGCGGTGTCGTAGGTGCCCAACCACAATCTAAGCTTCGTACGAGGGTGGTTTATCTCCGCCGCCCATTTCCCCCTTGGCCGCTTCCGCACGCCTGCGAAGCCGCTCCCACCAGCGCCGCCACATCCGGCAACCACTGGCGTAGCCTCCTTCTGCAGCTTCGCTGGCCTCGGCCTAGACTGGAGAGTTTTGTCAGCACTGCTCCATCCGTAGACGGCCGCATTGACGGGTGTTTCCACTCTAATTTCAGTGATGAACTTCTTCACACGTGGCCACCGGCAGACATCTTCGTCCACCTCATCGTCGGAGGAATCGGTGGCATTAGGATCGTTTACAGAAATCCGGATGGTTCTCGGACCGTTGAAATCACGAGGTTTTCTTACGTCTGAGCTCGTTTCCCGGTGGAGGTGTTTCGCCGGTATGATAGTTTTAGTGGTGGTTTTTCTGTGATCAGTGTACTTCACTTGGTATAACACGATTTGTTCCATGGCAAAACGGCGTCGTATCGAAACATACAAAAGGGGAAAAACAGAAAGGAAGAGATGAATCTAGAGGAAGTAGAGGGGGTTGCTTTGACCCGGTATTTATAGAGCAATGAAACGAGGCCGTAAGGAGAAGCTTCAAGATATATTAAATGAAATCCGTATAGGGAGATTCAAAACCACGCTCCCCAAAAAAAATGACAAATAACAAGATTGATTCAAAGCAAAAAACAAAGTGAATCGATATGCAAAAGAGTTCTTTTAAGCAAGGGCTGCCTCACCGCATGTGACTACCCGTCTATCCCTCAATAACTCCATAAAATTATGAATGACTATTCTTTGTTTAGGGAGGTGTATTTAATTGAGATTGTGTTGGACTTTTATTGACTTTATAAAGTTTGTAGATTTAGGCTGCGTTTGGTACATAAGATGAAGCAAGATGAGGCAAGATGAGATGAATCATCTTGGTTCATCTCATTGTTTGGTACATAAATGGAATAATCTAGAGAGCCCGAGATGAAGCTCAAGCCCGGTGCTATTTTACTATTCCGCCTTGATTACTCATCTCACGTTTTGGTCGGATGACTCATCTCAATGCAATATTTTCTCTCTTTTACTATTTTACCTTATATATTTATACAATTTTAAATAATAATAAAAATAATAACAATCAATAAATAATATAATAATAATAATAATAATAATAATAATAATAATAATAATAATAATAATAATAATAATAATAATAATAATAATAATAATAATAAAGGTTATTATTTAATCCCAACGATAAAAATTGAAATCGGTAGGCGTATTTACTAAGGGTAATTTGGTCAATCTAAATTTTAATCTAGAGTTCTGTAATTTGTACCAAACACAAAACGAAGAAGAGATGGATGATTCATCTTGGCAACTATTCACATGAATCATCTTGAGATGACTCATCTTGCTTCATCTTGGGATGAATACCAAACGCACCCTTAGGAAATTCATGAACTCTAAGCAAGGTTTGATAGAATTTGACTGATTTTTTATATGGACTTTCATAGATTTGACATGATTTTGATTTTATTTATTTTTTTTATTTTTTTGCAAATGACATAATTACTAATATAATACTAATAGACACAAAAATAACTTATTATATGATGTATACGTATATAATATATATTCACATGATATATATTATGAAAATAAACAATACATAAATACTTCACACAAATATTCTAATTTAATTGTCGTAATTGCAATAATTCAACTTGAATCTCGAAGATATATATTAAAGAAGGAAAATAAAAGTATTGCGATCTGATATCTTTAAAAACAAGTTTTTGGTAAAAAAAAACAATACTTGATATTGAAAAGAAAATGTAGAAATATATTACACTCAACTAGATTAGGGACCATTAAACAAAATTTGCGGCGAAAATGGTTGCCAATCTTGGGAAAATCGCATAAATAAAGCAAATCAACGATAGTATCACACATAGGGGTGTCTAAATGGGTTCGGGTATTCGGGTATGTTCCGAAATACCCGACCCGAACGGATAGTATGGATACCCGAACCCGGTTTATTAGGGTAGTGGGGCGGGTTACGGATAAATTTTTAAATTCTTTTGGATATTTGGAACCCGATTACCCGTTAACGGATACCCGAATACCCAATTAATTTATATCAATGTAATTATAATAGATTTTAATTCACCCTTTCAATTCATAGTTGGATGGATTATTATTAAATGTAGTTGAAGTCAGTTAAACTTTTTTGCATTTGAAAAATATTAGTATTAATAAAAAGACTCTAGCTAAGAAACTGGTTTACTGCAATTAATTGTATTTTTCTCTTACTTTTTTAGAAAATAAATAAAACGAAAACATAATGCAATGATGCTACTTCTATTTTTTAAAACTAGATTTTTTATATGATACTGCTACATTTATGTGATTTTTTTCCTTTTCTTTTCTTTATATATATATATATATATATATATATATATATATATATTATAATTTTTAATCGGGTAATATGGGTATCCGAAAATTACCCGAATTACCCGAGCTCCGGGTATTGGGTACCCGAGTTATCCATTTGGGGCGGAAGGCGGAATGATCTTTTATCTTATTTGTGTTTGGATACCCGACGAAAACGGGGCGGGTAACCCGCCCCGTCCCGTTTAGACACCCCTAATCACACACAAACAATAATGTGCATAATATTAGTTGTGGGCATAATGAAAATCAGAAATAGAAAAGGAACGTACCTTCTACCGATAGAGAACAATATTAAAATAATGAAAATCATTTATCTATTTATGTATTTATTTAACTTATTATTTTAGGGTGTTTTGAGAGAATTACGTGGAAATCTCAAATCTCTATTTAGGATGAGATATTTTGGAGAGTAAATTTTAGTTAAATTTTTTATGAGACTCCAAGAAAATTAATAGAGTATTAAAATCTATAAACTCTTGATACCTACAGATTTTTTAAGATTTTTAAAATCTAGATTGAATACCTCATGCTTTTTAAAGACTTTTAAAAATCCGAATTCAATACCCACGAATTTTGAATGTCTAAAAAAATCAACGGCCGAATGCCAAAATCTTAATTGAATACACCCCCTTAATAAAGCTTGCCGCCCGGCTTACATTAGTAGCCCCATTTACTTATAATTTTTAGTAAAAACATTTGTTCGCTAATATCCATTTAGCCCAATTGACTTGGCCACATTCAAGTGCCGAATGTGGCTAAGTCGGTCGGGACGGAGGGACTATATAACAATAATCGTATACGAAATGCGAAGAAAATGCAAGTTTACAATAATATGATACAATATTGAAAACAAACTAAATTTATTAAAGGGACAACATAGGTAAACCAACATTTGAAAAAAACCCCACTTTTGAGGATGATGTATTCAATTTAGATTGTGCTAGATTAAGGGGATTTTAGACTAGACAATAATATAACATTTGAAAGATAAAAAACAAGAGTAATTTTTTTTAAAAATAGAAATACATTACTTGGACTTTCTTTAATCTTTAAATTACGATTCTTCCCTCGGAAGATGACATAGAATGTTGAATTTTGGTACTCCCCTACAAACATATTCCAAAAAAATTGATAAACTTATTTGGTATTTTTGTATTTCATAATATAGATAATTTATACATTTATTTACAACTGTGACGCATACATATTTAGTCATTTAATTTTATTTGATGTTTTTTTTTATCGGTCAAGTTTTAAATGTTACTCCCTCCGTCCCACTTCACTAGTCTAGTATACTCCCTCCGTCCCCTAATAGGTGTCCCAAGAGATTAAATTTTTTGTCCCTAATAAGTGACATATCGCATATTTCAATGTAAAAATTTGGTCAAACTACCAAGGGTAATTCCACAGCCCCTGTTTTTCTCCCCACAGCCCCCGATTTAGTTAATTAAATATAATATTAATGAATATACTCATATACCCTTGCAGCCCCATTCTCATTTAAGTTGGTGGTTGATTAACCCACAGCCACCATCATCTCTCTTTCTCGCAATTCACATTATTAAAAATCGCACAACCCCCAAATTGCTTTTCATTAGAATAAAGTGGTGGTGAGGAGGACATCGACGAGGCAAGGTTTACTTCCTCACGCCGTTGCCGCTGCCGGTGGAAAAATCTAGATTGGAATATTCGTCGGCGAAGAGGAAGAGAAGGAAATCCGATGGTGCGACAACTTATCTCAGTTTCGACCGTTGATTGAGCGAAATTTCGACTCGTAGAGATAGGCGGCACGGCTTTGTCGGCGTATGGCGGCTTTTGTGACGAATGAAGGTGTAATTACCATCTACATGTTTAATTGAACCAGAGGTCATGCTCAACTTCTCCATGAACAAATAAGAACCAAAAGAAACCTTTCTAAAATTTTGAATATCTCCAACGAGTAATCATTAATTCAAAAGGTTTGTGTTGTTATTTAATTAAATTTGGGGCTGCTTGATTTCTCCTTGTTCTCAATGGTGTGGCTGCACACGATTCAGTGTTGAAATTAGTTCTCAATTAACTTAAACAAAGGGATAAATTAGTAAATTTGGAATTATTTATCATTTATTTTTAAAGGTGGGGGCTGTGAGGAGTAAAGTAATGGCTGTGGATAGAATTATCCAACTACCAATATTACCCCTGCTATAATTACACTTTTTTTCACTTTTTCAATTTTCTATTTAATGATTAGGGGTTAATATGGTAAATTTATACAATTCTTTGGTTATTGCATATTGACGGCCGCGGACACTTATTAGGGGACTAAGGGAGTATTATTTTGGTCCGTTTCACATTACTAGTCTACTTTATTAAAATGTCAAAAATTAACTCTTACTTTTTAATGTGAACCCTTACTTTTTTACTTTAAAGATGCGCATAAAATCACCTACAGTATAAAGAAGTGGACTAATAAAGTGGAACGAAATGAGTATATTAAATGTTAATACTCCAAGTTCCAATAACTCCAAGTCATCTTATATCTCCCATAATCTCCAAGCTACCTTATATCTCTCTAAAAAAAATCAATAAATCAAGTTAGTCAAACTCTGTATTATTAGTAATGTCACACTCTAAAAAGAGTCTAGTCTTATTTTTTTTAGACAGAAGATTTTATGCATTAATGTTAAAAGTAAGGATCAACCTTGCACTCACTATGTTTTTTTAATGAAGTTCGATGGTGATATTGCGTATTTTAAAGATCTATTTTCGAAACACGATGCTTATTAAGTTTCGTTTATTACACCGGTTGAATTACCGGTTTAATATTGCGAACATTTATTTATAGGCTCGTGGTTGGCTCTCTACAATGCACCTTCTCATTTAAATCCCATGGCACGTCGCAAACGTCTTCCTCGCTTACCCTTTGATATAATTTATTTCATTTTTACCTTTCTCCCATGTAAGGCATCAGCTAGAATGCGTACGCTGTCCAAGAATTGGTATTCAGTTTTGTGTTCTGCATCATTTGCCACAGACCAAACCAATAATGCGCATAGATCTCACAAAATCATTGCCGTGCAATTCGACGGTAAAGTGTCCACGACTGATGCCGACTTGGAATCTCCATTTCCACCAATGGACATATGGCCGGATCTACACGGTCTAGTAGTCGCAGGCGGTTTTGAGGGCATCGTTTTAATGGTGGACAATGATTTTCGTCTTACCATGGGCAATCCTCTCACGGGGGAGCTACATCCTGTCAATTATTCTCCGTCCCGACTCCGTCAAACATTTGTAACACGCATCTATGGTATGCTAGCTTGTGGAGTTAATAACGACTTGTGCGTGATTGTAGTTTCATTTTACAATGATCTGTTCGGAGTGGTTCAAAATGTTACAAGTACTACAATTATACATGTGTACTCTGTTGTCAAATCTTGTTGGAAGCAGTGTTATTTACCTTTGTACATTAATTCTAGAAGACACAGGTGTACTACTGTTTTCTTAAAGGGTGCAATACACTGCATACACAATACTTGGGAGTCCGGTGAATCGTCAACCATCATGGCATTCGATGTAGGAGATGAGTCGGAACGGATTATCCCTCCTCCTGCAGGCGTATCTCCAGCTGAGCTGACAACTTCAGTATTGTGCGGGGTTGGTGATATTTTGGGATTTTTTAACTCAGGTGAAAGCCTTGAGACTATATGGGTAATGAAAGTGTATGGCTTACAAAGCAGCTGGCTTCGTATTCTTGTTCCTAATCCGCCAGGGACCTATTGGCTTGAACCTTTATATTTTCGAGAAACAGATTTCATAGTACTTTGTATCGCTTGTGGGGCGCTTGTAAGGTTTGATCTTCAGCGACAGCAGTACACAAGGGTCATACACTTTGATTTTGTAGCAAGCTTTGCTGTCGTTTATTATGAAACATTGCGTCGTATTATAAGCATGTAAGAACTTCCTTGATTGTATTAATTTTTGCATTATGTCTCATTTGTCTCATTTCTCTTGTGGACAATTAAATGAGAGGATGGAGTATTTGGATGGAGTATTTGTAAGTTAGTAGCATAGTTGAATTAATTTAGTATTCGATTATTAATCGATGCAAAAATATGTATATATATTTATTCATATGTACCTAAATTTATGCCATTATTAATAATAATTAATTTCCCTAAGTTGACTTGCACAACTTATATTTTGTCTAATTAGATTGTAATGTTTTTACAAAGATTTAATCTACTAAATGTCATCCACAATTAATATACAACACTAGCATTCTTAAATTTCACAATTTTTTACCTTTGTTTATTTTCATTTGAAACTTTCTTTTTGGCACGGTCTTAAATAAATTCAAGTTTATGACGTAAATGTATATACTAGATGTTAGGCTTAAAATAGAAATGAGCCAAATGAAAATAAACGGCCCAATAACGAACGTGGTCAAATGGCAGTAAACGGAGAGAGTTAAAAATTTAAATTACTTGGAACGAAATATTAAAAGTATAATTTTTTAGAAAAAGAAATAATCTGATATTTTTTTTAAAACACACTCTTTTCACACACAGTCCTTGTGCTTCAATTTTTATGATAGGAGTTTTAATTTTTGTAATAATTGGGAGTTAAAGTATTTTTTTTGGATTGTGCTTAATGTGATTGAGTGTTAACATAAATATTAAATTTTATTTTAACTAACTTTTAAAAATGTGAATCGAATAATAGATATAAGATCTGTATCTTTGAAACCAAAAATACAAAGGGGTAGGCGGTCGAGTATAAAACTTAAAAACACAACAGATAAAGTACAAATCAATGTTCGTATATTATAACTTTAGTACTCCCTCCATCCATGATTGTCCATGATTGACACCTTATCTTAGACACAATTTTTTTTAGCATTTTGATGGTATAATAATAAATTAATGTGTAAAGTGTTAAAGTGGAATAATTGTGGACCTATTTGAATTTTTTTATGGTATTAAAATATTAAAGTAATAAAAAATAGATATATAAAGTATCAAAATGTTAAAGTGATTATGGGGTCTACATCCTATAACAGAAAATGTCGGTAAATGGTGGACGTCCCGATATAGTAATACTGTCAGTAAATAGTTGACGAAGGGTGTATTAATATTACTCCCTCCGTCCCGGCCGACATAGCCCATTTCGTTTGGGCACACTTTTTAAGGAGGAGGGAATTGCATTAATTAAATACCTTGAATTTGTGTTCCCGATGATGGGAAACTATAACTAGCCATTTAAATTTATTCTTAACAATTTAAAAGTCTTAAACTAAAAAAGTGAAATGTTGGGCTCAAAAAAGAAAGGGACCAAATCGTCGAGACACCCCGATTAAGAAAAGAAGCCAAGTCGGCCGGGACAGAGTGAGTAGAAAATAACGAATAAAATATTAACAATGCTGCCAAATCATTGCATTGCATTTTGAGTCTTCGACAATCAATACTCCCTCCGTCCCATTATGTTGTCTCACTTTATATTCTATAAAGTCTATTATAATATTCAAATGAGACAGTATAAATGGGACGGAGGGAGTACTATTTACTGCAGAATGAAGGGGGCAATTCATGCAAAACAAGTTGTATTACACGTGTATGTTTATGATTCACGTTTGCATGCGAACCTAACTTATACTCCATCTGTCCCACTTATTAATAGACATATTCCGTTTTGGGTTGTTCCACTGATATAGGGACATTTCCTAAAATAGAAAATCATAACCCACTACTTATCACTTTAACACACTATCACCACTCTTGTCTTAATTCCCGTGCCAAAACAAATATCCCTATCCCAGTAAGACGTAGGGACTATAAGAATTTGCCGTACTAAATGATGTGTCACTCCTAGCCTAATGTCGTGAGTACTTTCGTCATTTTTTTATTGCGACACTATTTTGTTTAATATCACAATTGTAATATATTCTAATACATTATACATTAATATTGAAACAATTGAATCGATAACAAAGGTAAATTCGAAGCACAATTGCCCTACTTCGTAATTTGATAATCTCACACAAATTGAAATATTTACAAGTTAAGAATAAAAACAATTAACTTTAATTTTTCAGCATGCATCCTTTACCTTTTATTTTTAACTAGATTTTGCACCCGTGCGATGCACGTCAAAATGTATGTTTATATGTACTGATTAAAGTTTAATATTCTTTACCTTTTAAACAGTTTGCCATTAAGTTTGGGCGTCGCCTTGTTCCATGTAGTGGTATAATCTATTGACAAACGTACGTTAATCTACACTCTATGAACATTTTAATGTGCTTGCGGCTTACCCGACGGTGATATAATTAAGAAGAATTTTACAAATATAAACATTGAAAATAATCACTATCACAATGTTACGTCAACCTGAGCACGTTGATTGTGTTCAAAATGGATAGACGGACATTTTTTTTCTATAGCTTATACTAATCCGTGTTCTTGCTAATAAGGGGATAATTTTTTATGCAACGGAAATTTAGACAATAATAATAATAGTGTTTTAAAAGATACGTATTAAGATTTGAGGCAACCCTTAAAATAGTCACTTTGATATAATAAACATAAAAACTAGTCACCTATAATAAAAATAAAAAAACTAGTCACTCTTACCAAATTACCCTTATACATGAAACAATACTATATTCTTGTACGTAGTATTATGCAATAAATTTACACCAATACATGAATAATATTCCCTCCGTCTCTTCCTAAACGACCCTTTTATATTCATATGTGAGGTATATAATAATAAAATGGTTCACTTTGTAAGAGACGGAGGGAGTATTACATAACTCATGTATTCATGTATTATGAAATAAAATATGACTAATACATGAATACACAAATACATGACTTGTCTATTCATGCATTATGAAATAAAATCATATTAATACATGAATATTAACATTTGAGTAATAAATGAATACATGAATACATGGGTCGTGTAATCATGTATTATGATATAAAATTTAATGAATACATGAGTATAAACATTTGTCCAATACGTGAATATACGATTGCAAGACTCGTATATTCATGTATTATGAAATTAAAACTAACCAAAACATGAGTATAAACATTTAATCACTATATAAATACACGAATACTTACTCATATATTCTTGTATTTTGAAATTAAAATACAATAGAAAAGATAAAAATAACGAAAATATATATATTTAAAACAGAAGAAAAAAGGGGAAAGGAAAAAACAAGAAAAAAAAAGTGAAAAAAGAAGAAGAAAAAAGTATTAAAAAAAAAATGAAAAACGAGCAGCGTAGGGAGGGAGAGGAAATAATAAAAAAAAGGAAGAAAAAAGAAGAAGAATAATAAAGATGCAGCGATAAAATAGAATTAAAAAAAAAAAAGAGGGAATAAAAAAAAGAGGGAGAATAGACTAAGTAGGACAATTAAGGGTAAATGAGACAATAAACATAAAAAATAGCTAATATTTGTGTTTTTATATTGATACTATTATTTTGGTTTGCAATATCAAATTGGCTACTTTGATTATTTCCCCTTAAGATTTTACTAGGTTAGAAATAATTTTTGGGAAATAACCTTGTAGCAGTGGTATATATTAAAACAAATAATGTCTCTTTACAAGTGAGAGATATGGAAGTATATTATTATTCTAAAAATTTATTTACTAATCTGTCTGTCTATATATATATAAAGGGAATCCTTTAATTTCAAATCAATTTTAAAATGCCAATTTTGTAATTATTTTATTTTATTTTTAATTTCAAGGTTTCAATTTAGCCTCATCATTTATCCTTCATTCTAGCAACTACCCGTCGGTTTATGCACGATTTGCATCACAAATATATAATTAGTTATATTATTAATTAATTGTACTATACAAATTTGTACATGCGCTTTTTTATTTTAAGTCATATATATTTTATATATATCAAAAAAAAATGTTTGTTAAATAAAGTGGAGTTTATCGGAAAAAAAAAAAAAAAACTCCGTAGAAGGAACCACTACCTTCGTTCGATTCAATATAATTTGTTTTTTAAAGCTTTAGTTCAAGACGATATACATAATAAACAGTGTTCTAAAAGACGCCGTCTAGGTCCGCCTAGGCGCTAGTAAGTACCTCGCCGCCCGACTAATAAGTAAAATGCCGGCTCTATGCGATACCCAACGAGCCGCTCTTGTAGCTTAATCAATAGTCTTTATGTGTTAATTAATCTATATTTAGGCAAACTATGCTACTTTATGTATGATTTTGGATTTATAATTATGAACTAACATATCAATTATCATAGTATCAATATATATATAATACCGTTACGGATCTTCGTCCTACGTGGCATCGCGTGTGATTTTTATGAATATTTCTAATATTCTCATTGATTTGGCTTATTAAAGATTTAAATCATTATAATTAGAATTTTCGTCCCACATCGAATTTTTAAAAGAACTTAGCAACAAAATTCCTATATAAATAGATCATGCATCTCCATCAAAATTCATATTTTATTTGAGAAACTATTCGTCCTACGTGACATTTTTATGAATATTTTCCAATATTCTCATTGATTTGGCTTATTAAAGATTAAAATCATTATAATTAGGATTTTCGTCCCACATCGAATTTTTAAAAGAACTTAGCAACAAAATTCCTATATAAATAGATCATGTATCTCCATCAAAATCCATATTTTATTTGAGAAACTATTCGTCCCACGTGGCATCACGTATGATTTTGGATTAATATTTTCCAATATTCTCATTGATTTAACTTATTAAAGATTAAAATTTAATTAAATATATCACATACATTAATTGATATATATTACGATTATTCTATATGCCCTCAGATAAATAAAAATATATATATTTTATCTTCAATTTTTATCCCTACAAACAAAAAATCAATATTCATCGACAATTTACTTCATTTATATTATAATAAGGATTCTCGTCCCACATCGAATTTTCACAAGAACTTAGTGATAAAGTACATATATAAAAAGATTATATGTGTTAATCAAAATCATACTTGATTTGAGGAACTACATTATATTAATGTAGAAATCTCAAAAATGAAAAATTCTAAAAAGCCTCGAACTGGCTAACGAAAAAATTAACAGGTAGATTTGCACTAATTATGTTAACGTAAATTAACAGGTAGATTTTCACTAATTATGTTAACGTTATGCTGAACAACGGGCTAACAGGATATTATAATATTACGCTTTAGCCTTTTTTTTTTTATTATTACAAGTAACGGGCGGATTGCAATAATTAAATATAGATGCTAACATTATATCGAACGGGCTAACGAAATTAACGTGCAGATTTGCACTATTCATGCTAACGTTATGTCGAATAACGGGCTAACATGAGATTATAATATTACGTTTTAACATTTTTTTATTGCTACAAGTAAAGTGCGGATTACAATAATTAATATAGATAATTATGTATTTTAGATTAAAAATTTTATGCACGATTGCAAAATAAATTAAATCCCGTCGAAAATTGATACTCCCTCCGTCCCGCGAAAGACGTTACCTTTCTTTTTGTCAATTTCTGACACGTTTTTCCACGCTTCTTGATGATGCGTTTTAAAATAGATTTTTGAATAATTTTTCATTCCTATTAAGTGATTCAAATCGAATTTTGACGTGCCTTAAATCATATAGTTCTTTAAGAAATGTTAACCCTTTTTATTCCTTCAAAAAAGATCCATCTGAAGGGTGTTTAGATAAAATAAACAACGGGAGGCATAATATATTTTTATTTTATTATAAATTTTGTTTTAAAATAACATTTTCATGTTAGAATTTGACGGGATAAAATATAAAACATATCTATCGTAAAAATGTTAATTTCTTAACCCATTTTCATATTTACTACGAGTAACGGGATACTTGAAATAATTAATATAAAAAATTATTTAATTTTTATTAAAACTTTTATTTGTAATTACAAAATAATTTGAAACCCGTCGAATTTCGACGGGTACTGCACTAGTTTATTATAAATTTAGCGGTATTTTAATTGGATGATTCTCAATTGTAGCGGTATTTTAATACAGTACATATTTGTGTTGGTTTTGTAAGAATCTTAATTTATTGGATGATTCTCAATTGTTGTGTAACCTCTAACTCTAACTCTACCCCTACTCCATAACAAGCCTACATTTCTACTTTTTTTTTTTTACTTGTAAGCGCATGAATAGTTATATCAATACATGAGGTGAAACATAAATTTAAAAGAAAATGAAAATTTCTAAATAATTGCAGTATACCTCTAGGCTCTAACTCTACCCCTCTCTCAAAAATATTATTCAACACATGCTCATTCTCAATAATCAATAATCATGTTTTCATAAATGCTAATTTTATTAAAATAATAGTTTTTGTCCAATCTTGTACTCCAATAAAACAAGTGAGTCACTTTATTAATGATAATACATTTTTTTAAGAACACTGCTTTATTCTCAAATGTCACTCTTTTGTTAAATTTCGTTTTAGAAAAAAAGTATTTTTTTTAGTGGCACGGAGAGAATACAAAATACTACTTCCATCTCATTATATTAGTCCACGTTTACTTTTTGGTCGGTCTCATCTATTAGTCCACTTTTTAAAAATGACAAAGAATATGTGGCCACAATTAACCCTCTCTCCTCAAAATGAATTATAACCACATATTTCTCTTTTCATTGGCTATTGTATCCATTCCATTATGGACTAATATAATGGGATGAAGGTAGTATATTCGATAAATTGTCATAAACTCTCACTGACAAAATGCTCTTTATAAAATTGTTATTTTAATCATGTACAAATAAAAATCATAAAAGACCTCCGAAAAGATGTTAAAACTTAGAAGCTCTCAAAATAATTGAGGAGAATGTGCGAAATGTGGTCGAATTACTCCCTCTGTCCCATGGCAATTGTCCATATTGCCTTATTGAGACGTCCCATTTAATTGTTCACTTACCTAAAGTGGAAACTTTACACTCTCACAACCAATATAATAATAAAATCCCCTATCTCTTATGGCATTGGTTATTGTGTCTTGGTTACTGTGTCATTTCCATAGTGGACAATTGTCATGAGACAGAGGGAGTATTACTTAGCAACTATTGAAAGGAGAAAAATAGATAATTGTTTCACGTCACATGAATAAAGATAAAAGTGATAATGGTTGATAATGTTTTGTGAATGGGTTTTAGTGGTTGAAGATATTACTCTCTTCGTCACATTTAATTGTACATAAGGAAAATAACACAATAACTAAATCTGTATGAGATAGTAGAGTTTATATATTACTCCCTCCGTCTCACTTCACTTGTCCTCAACATTATTTCCGTCCGTCCCACTTCACTTGTCATCGTTCCTTAAATGGAAAAAATTAACCCTTACTTTTTGATGTGGACCCCTTACTTTTTCAATTTAACACTACGCATAAAATCCCGTGCCGAAAAGAAAGAGGACAAGTGAAGTGGGACGGAGGGAGTATATTTGTTGTGAGAATAAAACTTTTTCACTTTAAATAAATGACCAATTAAATTGGACATTCTAATAAGAAACATGAACAATAAACATGAGACGGAGGTAATACTATTTAAGTTAATATCACTTTTATCAATAGGAAAAATTAAAACGGAGGGTGTACAATTACCAATGGGATGGGCAAAGGAGTACTCCCTCCGTCCCCTAATAAGTGTCCTGAGCCGCCAAATTTTTTCTCACATAATAAGTGTTTTATCACATATTTCAATGTAAAATTTTAGCTAAACTACCAATTTTAACCCTACTGTCATTACACTTTTTTACTTTTTCAATTTTCTATATAATGATTAGGGGTTAATATGGTTAAATTAAACACTTTCTTAGTTATTGGAATTTGACGAGAGTGAGTATAAATTAAAAAAATGGTAATTCTACTAACGGAGTTTGCAGACGTTTCCATAATCGAAAAACACCCGCATATGATAAGTCACTGCCAATTGATGACGGTTGCAGACAGCTCTGACAGAACTATGACTTGATGTGACATTTGATGTGAGGTGACAGGCTGCAGAAAGGTATGCAGTCACAATCAGAGGATAATATTTAATACACCCTCCGTCCCCTAATAAGTGTCCCGAGCCGCCAAATTTTTTGTCCCCTAATAAGTGTCCTATCACATATTTTAAGGTAAAATTTTGGCTAAACTTCCAATTTTACCCCTATTATCATTACACTTTTTTCACTTTTTCAACTTTCAATGTAATGATTAGGGGTTAATATGGTAAATTTACCCTTCTCCTTGGTTTTTACGAAATGGCGGCTCGGGACACTTATTAGGGGACGGAGGGTGTATGTATGATAATGATTGTATCTATTAAAGATATGCAGTCAGAAGATATGCAACTATTTGAATCTTTTTTATACAATTGGAGATTACGTGCGATGTACTATACTACAAGTGTTGCAGTATTCCGTAGGTGAAAAAATTATTCAAAAATCTATTCTAAAATCCGTCATCTAGAAGTGTAGAAAAGCGTGTCAGAAATCATAAAAAGAAATGACTCAACTTGAAATGGACAGAGGGAGTTTTAGTTTATTACTAATATTAATACACTTGTAGATAAATTATACAGTATATATATACATATATATATATATATATATATATATAAGTTATAATATAAATGAAATATATCCGGATTTAATATTCTAATGATAATATTGTTACATTGATTTATTTTAATTATAAGGGCAAAATAGGCAAATCATATTTTATAAACAAGACACTTTTTATAATAATATAGATATAGATATCATATAATCTTACCCTCTCCCTTTGGGCACAAGTTTTTTTGAATTTTGATGATATAGTAATATTGGATACTAGTTTTTTTGCATTTTAATGATATAGTAATAATTTAATGTGTTAAAATGTTAAAGTGGAATAATTGTGAGTTCATTTTTTTTAATAGTATTAGAATGTCAAAATATAAAAAAGTAGATAGATTAAGTGTTAAAGTGTTAAAGTAATTGTAGAACCTAGATCAAAAAACGAAAAGGGTCAGTAAATGGTGAATGTCACGATATAGTAATAGTGTCAATAAATAGTGGACGGATGGAGTATTTTTTTTTAAGGTTCAACAAACAAATGTCAGTTTTATTTTGAATATTTCATTTATTTTTAACTCATAACATCTGTTAACTTTCTTTCTTATATTCTTTAAATATCGTGTCGGAAAAAAACAGGTCAACTAAAAAAAACGGATGGAGTACCTTATATCTCACTTGTTTTTACTTTTATATCATGGAGAATGGTGTGCTACTTACTTAATAGTAGTAGTGTTCAACTTCGTAAGCACCTCCGTAATTTTATTATTTGAACATTAATTTCTTTGATTTTTTCGATTATAATGTACCCCCTCCATACATTTGAAGATGAGGCACTCTCAATACTGAGACATTTATTTTAAGTTGATTTATTTCCATTTTTTACAAAAATTAGGATCTTCAGTGCATCATTAGTCACAACTAAATGTAACTCATATTTAAGTTAAAAGCCAAATTCATAATTAAAATTATTAATTAAAAAAAAATCTACAAACTGCAAATGTGTCAAATATTAAAATTATAGAATACTAACTATTTTACAATATTAAAAATTTTTAAAATTATAGAATACTAACTATTTTAATATCAAATTGTTTAAATAAAAGAGTTAAATAATCATATTGTGATACGCGTAGAAATGTAAACAATTGAAAAATTGATACGTTTGATTATAGAGTTAGTCCGTATTGCAAATTAACTCATACATTTTCTACTTCTTTTAAAAAAAGGAAATATACCGTCTAGTGTGTGATGACTTCAAAAATGATCTATCATCTTACACGAGACGAAAAGATTATTATTTTAATTTAAGTACATAAATGAACAAAAATGTAAAAGGAAAAGAATTGTAGAGAGAAGTGAAAATAAAAAGGAGCAAGAGAGAGCACAAATAATGCATAAATGAAAGTTAAAAAAAAAATTGAATAAAATCGTAAAATATACTCCCTTTGTCCCGTGATATGCATTAGTCTCATACATTTTCTACTCCCAAGATATGCATTAGTCTCACTTTCCTTTTTTGTCTTTCCCATTTATTAGTCTCATTTCCTTAAAAGAAAATAATTTAAACACAAAAACACCTTTTAAAACTCCTGTATCTCTGCATGTCTTGGTTACTGTGCCATTTCCAAATGATAGATATTTGAATTATTTCTATAAAGCCTGATAAATTATGTGACTAGTAGCTTCTTAATTAGTGTCATGCAACAAAAAGTGTTTTTGATTATAGATATTTGAATTATTTCAAAAAAAAAAAAAATATATATGTATGGATATACTATAACATAAACATGTAGAAACTATTGTTAATATAAAAGTAGGAGAAATGAACACCTACGCTACATAACGTGAACATTTTTAATATGCTCACGGATAATGTGGTATACTGCTATTAATAGGAAAAAAAATCTAAATATATGCTCTAACCTATTTAAAATAGTAAACCTTACCCATACCACATTAACGATAAATACATTAAAGTGTTCTTGGCGGATAGAGGAACATTTATCATGAAAGTAATACTCCTATATGCCATCTAAAATACCAATAAAATATTAATTTGAAACAAAATTAAAATTTTGTTTGAATTAAATCAACCGTTAGTTATAATTATAATTATAATTATAATTATAATTATTAATTACATATACTAACAACAACATTAAATCAAATACAATTATGTACAGTAGGTATTAATAGAAGGAAATTTTTTAATATGACATGATATGAGAAAGTTCAAGTGTGAGGTAAGGGTAATGAGGTGGAGTATTAGTGAGTGGGGCAAGGGGACACGTGGACAGCTTGATGTTTGTCTGTACAGAAGACATCTTTAGCTGTCTTTAGGATCAAAGCTCCCTCCTTACTTTATTCAATTTACTGTACATTAATGGCATGGAAATGGTTTTGAAATTGCCACATGTCAATTGATAAAGGGGGAGAGGCATGGAAGACAAAATTTTTTGTCTTTAGGATCGCCTCCCGCCAGAAGACGTGGGAACTAGAAGCCGTCGATAGGATGGAAGCTACCGATAATGGAAACTATCCTAATTTAATTAAAGTCCAAAAATAATTACTCTTACTAGTACGAGTTTTTCGGCAAATGCTCATATGCTTACGTTTGCATTCAAAAGTTAACGTACTCCGTATATATTAAGAAGTACTGTACTATCTCCATCCCGTTTAAGTTAGGACGTACACCATCCGTCCCCTAATAAGTGTCCCGAGCCGCCAAAATTTTTATCCCATAATAAGTGTCCTATCACATATTTCAATGTAAAAATTTAGCCAAACTTCCAATTTTACCCCTACTATCATTACATTTTTTTAACTTTTTTAATTTTCTATGTAATGATTAGGGGCTAATATGGTAAAATTATACACTTTCTTGGTTATTGCGTTTTGACGGCTCGGGACACTTATTAGGGGACGGAGGGTGTATTCCATTTCAGGACGTCTCATTTATTAGACTTGTTTCTATAAAAGGAAATAATTTAATATCACATCACCATCTACATCAAACTTAATTAGCCTAAATTAATTTTAATTAAAAATGGATGTGAGTAGTACTAATAATTTAAATTAAATTAAACTCTAACTAGTGCAGTGCCCGTCGAAATTCGACGGTATTCGATTTATTTTGTAATTTAAATAAATTTTTATCGGGACGGATAAATATTTATTTATATTAATTATTTTAAACTGTTCGTTACTTGTGATAATAAGAAAATAGGTTACTAAATTAATATTTTGATGATAGGTACTCCCTCCGTCCCACTTCACTTGTCCTCTTTCTTTTCGGCACGGGATTTTATGTGTAGTGTTAAATTGAAAACCAAATGGGGTCCATATAAAAAAGTAAGGATTAATTTTTGCCTTTTAAGGAAAGAGGACAAGTGAAGTGGGACGGACGAAAATAGTATTGAGGACAAGTGAAGTGGGACGGAGGGAGTATTATTTTATCTCGTCAAAATTCGACACAAATCACTTTAAAATGTAAATTTAAAGCAAACTGTAAATTAATACTTTGATGATAGGTGTCATTAGCAACGAACACATTAAGAGCGTCCACGTGATGGGTAGGGGAGCGTTTCTCCTTCTATATGAGTTTTTTGTTGATGAAATCTTATACGTAAAACTTTGTAATTTTCCCGTTAGCCTGTTGTGCGATATAATGTCAACATGAGTAGTGCAAATTTGTCCGTTGTTCAATATAATGTTAACATGAATACTGCAAACTTTATCATTGTTCGATATAATGTTAACATGAATAATGCAATCCTCCCGTTATTTATATAATTTTATGAATTTTTTTCCTGAAATAAAACAATTGTTTTTCTGATATAATGTTAACATGGATAATGCAAACATGTTCATTGCTCGATATAATGTTAACATGAATAATGCAAACATGCCCGTTGTTTCATATAATTGAAGGATAGAATGTCTGACACCCTGTTATTTATATAATTGTATGATTTTTTTTCCTGAAATAAAATTAATTTTAATTATTTAAAAAAATTACCACAAAACATACTAACTAATATAAAATCATGTGATTTTTATTTTTGAGATTTCTACATTATTAGTATTGTAGTTTCTCAAATAAAATATGTAAGTTGATGGAGATACATGATCTATTTATATATGAATTTTGTTGCTAAGTTTTTATAAAAGTTCGATGTGGGGCGGAAATCTTTATTATAATGCATAATGAATTAATGAGTTATTAAAATCAAACTCTATTTATATACGTATTAATTAATGAATTATTTATGAATTAATGTCGCAATATTAATAGTTGTTGATTATTTTGTTGAAAATATATAGATCTATTTATATACGTATTGTATCATCAAGTTCTTGTAACAAATTGATGTGGGTCAAAATTTCTTGTTGTGATATAATTGGATTAAATTATTAATATTATTAATTAATAAGCCAAATCAATGAGAACATTAGAAAATATTCAAGAATATCATACGTGATGCCAAAATTCGACGGGATTTAATTTATTTTGTGATTTTATATAAAATTTTAATATAAAATACATAATTATCTATATAAATTAGTTTAATCTGCGTGTCACTTGTGAAGATAAAAAATATATATAGACGTAATATTATAATTTTTCGATTAGCTCGTTGTTCGATACAACGTTAGCATGAATAGTGTAAATTCGCTCATTAATTTTTCTGTTACCCCGTTGATATAAGTTAGCATGAATAGTGTAAATTTGTCCATCAATTTTGGTGTTAGCCCGTTGTTCGATATAACGTTAGCATGAATAGTGCAAATTTGTCTGTTAATTTTTTGGTTAGCCCGTTGTTCGATATAAAGTTAGTATGAATAGTGCAAATTTGCCCGTTAAATTTTCCGTTAGCTTGATAAAAGTTATGCAATTCTCAAATTAAAGAAATACAATGAAGAGTGAAATTTTAAACAAATAAAAATTGTTTGATTTTTGTTTTTGAGATATTTACATTAATTATGTAGTTTCTCAGATTAAAGATGAATTTTGGTGGAAATATATGGATCTATTTATATAGGTAATCTATTGTTAAGTTCTTGTAAAAAATCGATGTGGGACAGAAATTGTGAATAAATATAAAATAAGCCAAATCAATGAGAATATTCGAAAATATTGAAGAAAATCATACGCGATGCCACGTATGATCGGGATCCATATCGGTATTATATATATATATATTGATTTACCATCACATTTCCATCACATCACCCTTTTATCTCATTTTCCTTGGCTCTTGTGCCATTTAGAAACGTCCCAACTTAAACGGGATGGAGGTAGTAATAAATTAAAAGTGATATAACTAAGGATATTTCTATAATAATTAGTCAAAACCAAATATAAATAGGAAACAACAAAAAAGTGTTATTACAATATATAATTGGAATATAAAAATATAAATGTATTGGTTTGGCGGAAATATAAATGCATAGTTACAGAATTTTCATGAACAGCTATTGCGGACTAACCGATCTTGCCATGGCTTGGTTTTCATGTACTCATCACTCGAATCTAAAGCTCCATACCTGTGTACAAAAACTTTTACGATATTCTTCGCATCTAGTTGGATCCACTTCACATACTAACCTCCCTGTTGCAAAGCATTCAATGAATTTAATGGCCATAATTCCGCAGTCCAGCTCATTGAGAAGTTGAGGCGTATTTTCATTAAGTGTTATATCCCATGGCTTTTCGTACGATTTGTCAGCTCTATGTTTACCAAGGACACCCAACTTGTTGCATATCCACGGAATGAGCATCCTTATTCGCCTAAAATAGAGTTTTAGCTCTTTCCAGCTATACGTTTTCTCCCTAGCGTCGTAAACAATTAAATTTCTATTTAACAAATCGACTTTGTAAGCAAGCCAATGTGCACCCCCAATGCACGTGATCCCAACAAGAAAATTTAGATAGGTCCAGGCAATGGGCCTTTCGAGTGGTTTTCTTCCCATAACATAATCTTCAATAAGATCACTCGAATCTTTCATATTTGGTGCATTCAAAATGTCCTGCAAAAAAACTATATTGTTATGTACAAAATAGTACTAGTAAATATGGTATACCTACCAAATCTGTGTGAATAAAATTTAAAAAAAAAATGATGTTTCACAGTCGTTATATACAATTTCAAATTTTTGTTCAGAATATTGAAAACCAAACATTGTATTTATACCCATGCAACACTGTCAATGCAGCCCCAATGATCCATGTAACGATACGGGTCGACATAGGCCTTGTGCATCACAAGTTTAAGCAATACATCGCAATTCTGTCCAAACGCCACAACATTGTATCGTTTAGTTCACATAGAATAAATCTACTTAAATATGTAACATGTTTAAAAGTTTAGGTTATCATGGAACACTAACCAAGCGTGTGAGGCAGTTATATTTGCTTAGCACAGTAAGAAACCACTTCTCGTCGATAAATTGATTTATTCCGAATGGAAGTGCAAGTGTGTTATCACTGCATGAAAAAGTAAAGGTGGTAATATTTAAGTGAATATATATGTATATATTTATATATTTTAAACTAGTAAACGTGTTTAGTATACATATACATTATATATTGTTCAAATCAGCAATTAATTGAATATATATGTATGTATGTATGTATGTATGTATGTATGTATACGTTAAAAAGAAACTTACGTTGTTAAAGCCACCTGTGACTGTGACTGTATGTACCATAGCAGGAATTCTTCGAAGCCACCAACACAAAAATCTTCAAGTGGGTTATCCATCGATTGAAACTTTGGTTCGTTTTGACATTTTCTCGGAGAATTAACATTAAAAAATGCTGATTTGGACATCTGTTCTTCTTGGTCGTATCCGACCATCTTTGTTTTAAAACCACTCGTACACGGTAAGTTTTCCACTAGCCCAACAGTTGACAAAACCTTCACACCAAGCGGATTCCGCTGCACATATACGCACAGGGATATGGTTAGAACAACACACATAATAAAAATAAAAGATTGTTTTGGGATTGTGAGTGAAAACATTACCGAGGAGTTAAAGGTTCCTCGAACTGTATCCCCTCCCCCAACGTTACTTGTATTGCAAGCATTCACTTGCTCGTTACAGTTGTTTGTGCTAAAATCAACCATATTTGAATCATGTTCACAAACCTGTTTCCGTTTAAGATTGGGTCTTCTTTCGTTGACCTTTTCAGGCGTCTTGGTGGTGGCTTCCCCTAATGATTCTGACAAACAACTTATTCCATCTTTTATGAACATCACGTTATCCAAGGATTTCATTTCCTTCTGCATGTAAGAAAAGCAAACATATTATACAGGTTTGTCTAACCTCGTAGTGTGCGATTGGTGCAAAGAAACCAATATAATCAAATGATATTATTTGCCAAAAAACCTCGTTTTTCCCGCAGATAGTTGTAATAATCTTCTTTGACATTTTGTATTCTTCAACGAACTATTCAAACTACCTAACATAAAAAGTAATACTGTAGAAGGCGTAATTGCATGCAGGTAAAAAAACTACGTTGATTGCTCTTTAGTTAATTTGAAGAACAACGCCTCTCCCTTATCGTACATTTGCACACACATCGAGGTAGGTCGTAAGAGGACACCTGCTGATGTATTGTATTTGTTGTTCAAATATTTGGTATTTTCCATGAGCGTCATTTGATTTAATTTGTACTTTGGTGTGATTTTGTGCAGAAAATTGCAATATTGGAATAAAAAAGAGCTTACAGAGAAATCATGAAATTCATGGAATATTTGGGACAAGTTTGCAAATATGAGAAGGATCGAGGATTCAAGAATCAAGCAATGACTTATTTATATTAGGATAATGATAATAATTATTATTAAGATTATTATCATTAGTTACTCCATCCGTTCTTTTCAACTTGAATCATATCTTTTTGACAATTCTAGCACGCTTTTCCACGCAATAATTAATTATTATTGCCAGTATCTGTTGTTTTGGATTTCTGTATTGTGAATTTTAATTACAATGCTGCTTACGTTTAATTCTTCTTGTCTATTTTCATTATTGTGTTCTTAGAATAATTAGAATTAGATTTTCTATATCTTAATCTGCTTTCGTTTATTTTATGAGTATGAGTAGCTAGATTTTTATTCGGCAGGAATAACGAATCGTTATGCTAACGCTTCGTGAGACTGAATCATTTTATAATTGATTTATGTGGGTTCCGAGTTATTCCTTGTTCGTAGTGTTTATTTTCGTTTTGTTTAAGTCTGATAAATTTAGATTTAATCGGGATACAATCAATTAGTTCCCCCAATCCGTAATTGTTGGAATAGGGCTAATTAGTGGCAAAACTATCGTATGAGTAGTAGGAATAATTTGGCAGACGAGTTACTACTTGCGTTCTTGGGTAATTTGTCTAATTTCGGGTTCCTTCTTGTTTAATGCTATCGGAACTAAATCTAGAACTGGCGATACCAACTAGGTTGTGTTTTGATAAGAGAAATAGCTAGTTCAACGTCTCTTGCTAGCTATCGAAGAAGTACGTAGGAATTGGGGTACGTCCGTTGCATTCACGGTGTCTTATAACTGATTGGTCCATATGAGTTGATTTATCTTTGCGTCGATGATCAGAGCCATTAGACTAGTGAGAAGTTATTCTATGCCGAGTTGTTTTTATATCGATGTATATCTCTCCTTTCTTTCTTTAATTATGTCCTTTCATAGTTGTTAATTCCACACTCTCGTCAATTGACGTGGTGGCTACACTGAAATTGATCATCAGGAAAATTAAGCTGATTACACCGTTCTCTATAGTTCGACCCTACTTATCGCTTTACTAATTATAGTTCTTAGCAGGTTGCAGGAATTATTTGGTGAAAACGATGTTCACCACCTGCCTTTATTTAAAACGACCTAACCTAACTACTAAGTGCTAATTAACAACGGTGTCATAAAGTAAAATACTTCATTCATCTCACGAAATTAGTCATATTTGATTTTAGACTTTTCGGGCACGTGTTTTCGCAAAAAACTAATACGGGTTTCAAAAACATAATTTTAAAGTATTTTCTTTTACGATATAGTACGAGTGTCATAGTATCTCGTGTAAGGAAAAATATACCTCAAAATTATTTTTTAAAACCCATAACAGGTTTCGGTGGAAACAAATGCCCAAAAAGTAGGGATGTCAAAAAGCCCGAGCCCGACGGGGCGATCCGAATAGCCCGAAAAAAATAGTGGGTTAGGGCCAAGAAATAATAGCCCGAAAGTAAAAAAGTCCGATAGGGCTGGACCGAAAAAAGCCCGAGCCCGATAGGGCTGGCCCGAAAGCCCGGTGGGTTACCATAAATTATGAATTCATGACATATTTCATTACTCTACTTACAAATTTGATAAATTAGGTTGTGTTTTTTATTATTATTGAGTATTTTTAATTTGTTTTATTAAAAATATTAGCTTCATTTTAAATTCTATACGTTTTTTACTTCGACGCTTGGTGAAAAGTAAAATAAAGATTGACATTCGAAAATATTTTTGTTAAATTCACAATATTTAATAATTTATTTGATTTTTTTATACAAGTATATGCTAAAATAATAATTATTTTTATATTTATACGATGCCAATTTTATTTTTTATAAACTTAATAGCCCGGTGGGTTAGCCCGAAACCCGGTGGGTTAGGGTTAGGGTAAAAAAATAATAGCCCGAAAGAATAAAAAGCCCGATTAACCCGATCCGAAAAGCCCGTAACCAGATAGGGCTAGCCCGAAACCCGGTGGGTTGGCCCATTTGACATCCCTACCAAAAAGTCTAAAATCAAACATAACTACTTTCGTGAGATAAAGGTAGTATTTATGCAAATATTAACCTCCTTTGTTCATTAATGTAAATAATACTCACTATGTCCACCATTTACTGACACTATTACTATACTGGGACATACACCATTTACTGACACTTTTCGTTCTATAATGTAGGCCCCCACAATCACTTTAACACTATAACACTTTATCCAGATGAATTACATGCTAGGCAAGGGGTAAAATTACTTCACCATAATACTGTGACACGTGGCTTTATAACGTAGTATCTCGATTCAATAAAACTCGCAGTCAACATTTTCTCCTTCCGTTTAATGGTCAGAATAGGTTGTAGGCTATGCAAAATAGGTATTTTATCAGCTCTAATTTTTTTTAATCATCACAAATTCCCATAAGGATGTAATTACATAAGGAGTAATAAAATGCAAAATACTCCCTCCGTCCTTAAATAAGTGTCCCGAGCCGCCAAAAATTTTGTCCCTAAATAAGTGTCCTATCACATTTTTCCAAGCAAAAGTTATACAAAACTACCAAAACTACCCTTTCTTGAAAATCTAAAAGTGGGATAAAGACAAAAATAAATAAATAAATAATCAAGGATTTTAAGGGCATAAGTGTCAATTTACCCTTCTCCTTGGTTTGCACAAAATGGCGGCTCGGGACACTTATTTAAGGACGGAGGGAGTACATCATAAAATTTAAAATCAGCCGATAATTATTTTAAGGAATCGCGCTTTCTGTTTTTTTTTTTTTTTAATTATAATTAATGTCCACTAATAATTTCAACTTTCATTATTGTTATTCGTAATTCCATTATATGCTTAATATAATTGGCTCTACTTGGTTTTTCTTATATTTGTAATTATTGTAAATCAAAACTGCAAAAAATAAAGAGTTTTCAGGCTGCAAAGAACTTTAGATACAATACGAAATTAAATAAAAAACACATTAGAGGGAATTATATTTAATTATGGCATAACTTTAATTATAAGTGCACTATCCATTTTCATTGAATAAAAGCTTTCAATAAGCGAAATTACTAGTAAAATTATTTAGCCTATTGATGTAAATTATCAGAAATAAAAGAATAAGGAGTATTGGTCTAATTCAACTAAATCATAACAAAAAATGGGAAGGGAAAAAAATAATTTTTGGTATTACTATACCATGTGGAGGAATATGCCACGTGGATGACTATGAAAGGAGTTTAATAGAAATAAGCCTCTCCCCTAAAATATATACACCTAATGCAGGCCTAGTGGCCCTAGTTCAACCCTACTTAATGAAAGACAAACGCCGTCAATAATTAATCCGATTCAGTCAAGAACTAGAAGAAAACCGGTAAAAAATGCTCCACAATATTTAATTGAACAATTGCCATATGCCATTAACTCAAGGTGAGTGAAATGTACACCTAATGTAGCATGGAAGATTCCCTTTATCTATTTACTTTTTATTGTTTTATCATTTTAATACTATTTAAAAATTTAAATGAACCCATAATTATTTCATTTTAACACTTTAATACATTCATCAATATATAGTAGTATATAATAGCGTTATGGAGGTATTGTCCTACGTGGCATCACATATATTTTTTATGAATATTTTCCAATATTCTCATTGATTTGACTTATTAAAGATTAAAATTTAATTAAAAATATAACATACATTAATTGATATACATTACGATTATTCTATATGCCCTCAAATAAATAAAAAAATATATTTTATCTTCAAATTTTTTTCCCTACGAACGAAAAATCAATATTCATCGATAATTTACTTCAATTATATTATAATAAGGATTCCCGTCTCACATCAAATTTTCACAAAAACTTAGTGACAAACTACATATATAAATTGATTATATATGTTCATCAAAATCATACTTGATTTGAGGAATTAACAATTTTTTTTTTTGTTACAAGTTACGGGCGGATTGCAATAATTAATGTAGATAATTATGTATTTTAGATTAAAAATTACTTGTGCAATTGCAAATAAATTATGCTGCAATTAAGGACGTGTGAACGTACTAAGAAATGTATAGTATCATATCTTTTTTTAATACAAACGTAAAAACGGTAACGATATGTTTAACTACAACGATAAAAGGCATGCTATAAACTGAACAAATGGAGTATATATATATAAGAAACCCCAATTGAAATAATAAGCCCTAATCAATTAGTGTTAGTTAAATTGAATCATGAAATTGAGAAGTGGGAGGAAAAAAAAAGAGCAAAATTTAAATTAAAAAAAAAAAAAAAAAAAAAAACCGATTTTGATACACTATTGTTACATAAAAATGAATTTCTACATGAGATAAGTACCTTGTAGAAATAAAGAAACGCCAAAACATGATGGCGCCTTGCCCACCTCTGGTGCACACAAAAATACATAATTATCTACATTAATTAACGCAGAACTTTCAAAAATGAAAAATTCTAAAAAGCCTCGAACGGGCTAACGGAAAAATTAACGGGTAGATTTGCACTAATTATGTTAACGCTATGTTGAACAACTGACTAACATGATATTATAATATTTATTACGCTTTAGCATATATATATATATATATATATATATATATATATATATATATATATATATATATATATATATATATATATATTGTTACATGTAACAAGCGGATTGCAATAATTAAATATAGATGCTAACGTTATATCAAACAGCTAACGGAAAAAATTAACGGGTGGATTTGCATTATTCATGCTAACACGAATAACGGTCTAACATGAGATTATAATATTACGTTTTAACATTTTTTTTCCAAGTAATTGGCGGATTGCAATAATTAATGTAGATAATTATATTTTAGATTAAAAATTTTATGTGCAATTGCAAAATAAATTAAATCCAGTCGAAAATTGATGCGAAATAATTATGGACATTTTTATTAAGTGATTCACATCGAATTTTGATGTGACTTAAATCGTATAATTCTTTAAGAAATGTTAACCCTTTTTATTACTTTAAATTAAAAAGATCCATCTGAAGGGTGTTTAGATAAAATAAACAACGGGAGACATAATAGATTTTTATTTTATTTAAAAATTTATTTTAAAATAACATTTTCATTTTAAAATTTGACGGGATAAAATATACTACCTCCATCTCACTATATTAGCCCCATTTGCTTTTTGACATTTTCCGGCACGCGTTTCCACCGAAACCTAGTACGGGTTTTACGATATAATATTGAACTATTATTTCGTTTACGGGATACTAGGAGTGTCGGGCTATCCCGTAAAAGAAATAATATTTAAAAATTATATCATAAAACTCGTACTAGGTTTCGGTGAAAACGCGTGCCGGAAAAAGTCAAAAAGCAAATGGGGCTAATATAGTGAGATGGAGGTAGTATAATATATATATCGTAAAAATATTAATTTCTTAACTCATTTTCATATTTACTACGAGTAACGGGCTACTTAAAATAATTAATATACAAAATAATTTGAATCCCGTCGAATTTCGACGGGCACTGTACTAGTTTATTACTATACCATCACAATGTAAAAAAGTGTGCGGTGTCACTAAAATGTGCGGTGTCACTTTATTATTTAACTAGTCATAAAATAAATACGTATTTCAAACTCCCCTCACTAAATGAATACGCCTATACGTATATACATATAAATAAATATAGTGAGAGAGGGGAGGAAACAGTAATACTCCCTCCGTCCTCCATTTAGTGACGTTATTACTATATCGGGACGTCCTCCATTTACTGACATTCTGTTTTCGGACGTAGACCTCACAATCACTTTAACACTTTATACATCTACTTTTTATTATTGTAACATTTTAATACTATTAAATAATTCAAATGGACCTACAATTATTCCACTTTAACACTTTAACACATTAATTTATTATTATACCATAAAATGCAAAAAAATCCGTGTCCATACTCCCTCCGTCACTAAATGGAGGACGGAGGGAGTAATTAGAAAAACAAAAGCAAATCTCTTCATCTCTTCATCGTGCTCAACGCCCCCCCTCACTCTCTCTCTCAACCCCTCAAAACTCCACCCGCACACGCCCACCGCCATGAGAATACGCAAGCACGCCAAGATTCTTCCGCTATTCTATCCGACGTCGTCTCTCAAGGCCGGCGCCATAATCCAAACTCATGTCTGCCAGCTAAATCAGTCGACTTGGGACGTCATGACCTTCTACCCACCGTCGTCTCCGCCTCCGCCGCAGCCTCCTCCTCCTCCATTTCAGGTCGGTCAAATTTCTTCCTCTTCCGTTTCTGTATCCCTCTCGGCCGCATATTAGCCGCCGCCCGCCCCTTATTACTCCCCAACACTTTTGCATTTCTGCCCGTATCTCGGCTTTTTCTTCTAGGGTTTTCTCCCACACCCGCCGCTAGGGTTCTGCATGAAATGCTAATTCTTCGATTTGCTGCTGTTATTTCGCATTAGAGACTCGAATTTCTCCTAACTTTGTCGCTTTATCCGTTCTATTTCCGTCGCGGTGTTCCGGCTTGTCGGAATCGGTTATTTTATTTCTGCAGGCGAATGGGTGCGGAGTTCTCGTCGGAAATGGGAGTTCGGGCCATTGTATTTCACTTACTGAGAGGTAACCCCTGTTTATCGAATTCGATTGGTTTCCTTCATTTATTTCTTGCTGCTTTCGGCATTATGAATAATTTGGCTAGGGTCCCTGCCTCTTTCGATATACGAAAATTTCCCTTATTATTTTTCAAATATATATTTCTGAAATTACGAAAAACAAAAATTCACAGAAATTACTGCTTATATATCGCGTAAATACCCTAGTCGTTTTCACTATACATTAGCAATAAGGTTGGATTTCGATCGATAGTAGGGAGCTCGCTTCTTGGCGGGAATCGGAATACACGGCCGTCGCGCCCAAGGTTGAGGAGGCGCCGCCGCTGCCAACCGAGGCGACTGTATTGTGCGGAAAGACTTATGGGAAGAGCTGGCAGTGCCGGAGAGTGGCCGCCAACGGCAATTCGCTATGCGTGCACCACTTATCAATGGTGAGAAGCTATAATAGCGTTGGCCATCATTCTTCCAAGAGATCCGCCAAACCGGCGCCGGCAACGACGTCGCCGGCTGAAGCTTCCCGGCAGTCCCGGCCGAAGAAGCCGGCAACGGCCTCCTCTTCTGACCCACACGATTTTTACTACTATTCGGGCTTCGGCCCGCGCTGGGGGGGCTTCGGCCCGCGCTGGGGCGGGTGGAAAGGAGGCGAGAGTCGGAGGAACAGAGGCAGCATTCCCAAAATAAATGAGGAGGCCTCTCGCATCAGAATCGATGACTTCGACTTTGAGGATGAGTTCGAGGATGAAGACGATGAGGAAGAAGAGATGAGCCGGGAGAACGGGAAGAAGAGGGTGAGGAAGCCGATCAAGGCTAGGTCGCTCAAATCGCTCTTGTGATGTGTAACAATTGTATGATGTTGTAGGAGCATCAATTTTTTTTATTATTATTTTTTTTAATATGAATTTACTTTGATTGATGGAGTTCGGAGATAAATACTGTATTAAAAATAAGAGATAAATATTAAAAATATGGGTTTGACATAAATATTGTATTAAAAATAGGAGATACAGTAAATATTAAAAATAGGGGCAAAAATATATCTATCTATTCTCCTTAAGAGAAACACAAATATATACCCAACTATAATTTTACACAAAAGTTACCCACTTTTTCAACTTTCCTCCAAAATTACCCCTACTTTTTCCCACTCTTCTTCTTTCTCTCTCCCCACATGCACTTGTCAACATCATCTTTTGTCTTTTCCTTTTTTTGTTTTTTAATTTTCACCAACATTTTCTTACTTCCTTTCTTTTTTTTTTTTATCTAATTTTTTATTTCAAAATTCGTATTCAGTTTTTTTTTTTTTTTTTTTTTTTAAAGAACTGTAAAAGTCATTTGGTTAGAAAATTGTTCATTCTTACCACATATGGTAAGAAACTATGTATAATCTTATAAATGTTGTGTTAGAAGTTATGTCCATTCTAACGTATCTATCTTACGAGCTCCAGAAAAGCTTGTTAAGTAAAAAACAAACTCATTCTTACTTTCAATCTTATTATATAAGTTAAGAATCTATGTACAATCTTATGACCTATTGTAAAATATCATGTCTAATGTGCATGTGCATAATCTTATAACCAAGTGCTCTGGTAAGACTTGTTAAGTAAGAAACAGACTCATTATGTAATATGTAAGAAACGTCAGTTGGTTAGAAAATGACTCATTCTTACCACGCATGATAAGAAACAATGTACAATCTTATAAAATGTTGTGTAAAAAGTCATGTTCATTTTAACTATCTATCTTACGAGTGCTCCAGTAAAACTTGCTAAGTAAGAAACAAACTCGTTCTTATTTACAATCTTTTCAATCTTATTATATATTGTAAGAATCCATGTACACTCTTACCACCTATTGTTAAAGATCGTGTTCATTTTGTAAGAATCCATGTACAATCTTACCACCTATTAAATATTGTAAGATGTACATGTACAATCTTACCACCTATAATCTGAAATTATAGTTTCAATGAAGATGCTTTTTCTCTTTTTTATTTTTCCTCTTCTTTTTTTCCCCTAATTTTCGTACACAATATTTTTTTTTTTAAGAACTGCAAATGTCCTTTTGGTTAGAAACTGACTCATTCTTAACACACATGGTAAGAAATAATGTATAATTTTATAAATGTCGTGTAAAAAGTTATATTCATTATAATTATCTATCTTCGAGTGCTCCATTAATACTTGTTAAGTAAGAAACAAACTCATTCTTACTTTCAATTTTATTATATATGGTAAGATTTCATGTACAATCTTACTACCTATTGTAAAAGCTAATGTCCATTATGTCTGTGTAAAATCTTACAACCAAGTGCTCCAGTAAGACTTGTTAAGTAGTTAGAATGAACATGACTTCTTACATAACATTTATAAGATTATATATTGTTTCTTACCATATATGGCAAGAATGAGTCATTTTCTAACCAAAAGACTTTTGCAGTTCTTAAAAAAAAAAGAACATTCGTATTTTTTTTTAGGAAAAAAAACTGAAAACGAAATTTGAAATAAAAAATTAGAATAAAAAATAAAGAAAGAAATAAAAATGTTGTTGATGGAAATTAAAAAAAACAAAAGAAAAGATAAAAGATAAAAGGTGATGTTGACTTGTCATGTGGAGAAGATAAAAAGTAGGAGAGTGGGGAAAAGTAAAGGTAAATTGGGGGTATTTTGGTCCACAAATGCAAATTATGGGTATATTTGAAGTTTTTTTATAATTTGGACAAAAGTGACATTTCACTTATGAGAATAGGTAAAACATTATAATACCTCTTAAAAATATGGGTTTGACGGAGATAAACATTAGTAAAAAAATGGGTTTGACGGTTTGGGTGGGGAAGCTTCCATGCTGAGTCTGGTGTCTCCATGCCAACAAAATTACCCAAGCTAAACTCCGATTAATGAAGTAGGTGTAGAGTCATAGCTTGAGAGTAGATTTACTTTATTAATAGATCATACTTAAATTATTCTATTTTTATTTTCATCCCTATTTTAATTTTTTAGGTTGTGAAAAGGAAGATTAAATGTCTTTTCTTTTTTCTCTATTTCTACCAAATTAGTTGCAATTTTTTTTTTTTTTATTGTACGAATTTTCCTTTGGTTTCATTTTTTAGGTGTAAATTTTAGTTGGAGATGAAATTTAAGCTTAAATGTTTTAATGCATTATTTTCCTTCTATAATAGAAGATCTTATTACCGAAAGCATATCCGTAAGTCTAAAATTAATAGTAGGATTTACATATTCAAAGTATATACTGTCTCCGTACTCCATTTATTAACGTTGCTTTTTGGGCACAGGTTTTTTTGCATTTTTATGGTATAATAATAAATTAATGTGTTAAAGTGTTAAAGTGGAATAATTGTGGGTCCATTTGAATTGTTTAATAGTATTAAAATGATAAAATAATAAAAAGTAGATGTATAAAGTGTTAAAGTGTTAAAGTGATTCTGGGGTCTACGTCCTAAAACGAAAATTGTCAGTAAATGGAGAACGTCTCAATATAGTATTAACATCACTAAATGGAGGACGAAGAGAGTCTATGAAAGCCGATATAAATATTTGAAAATTCTTGAAAAAAATTAAATATGAAAAATCTAAAATTTAATTTAAAAATAAATATCTGGAAAAAAATCTTCAAAGATACATAAATAAATACTAAGATAATTTCTTTCCAATTTTTTTTTTAAAAAACATACCACTCCGGTCCTAGCTTCTTGACTCATTTGCTTTTTGCACGGGAATTAAGACGAAAATGTTTAGTGTATAAAGTGTATTTTGTAGGGAATGTAATGTGGTTTATGTATTTAAACATATTTTAGAAACAGAGCATCATATATGCATAAAAACATGTTCTTGTCTGATCTTAAATGAAATATCGTATAAAGACCTTTAATTTGATATAAAAATCATAAAACTCCGATAACAAACGAGCAAGTTATAATAATTTAAACTTTCAAAATTTAAATTATACTTCGTATTGAACTACGTGCAGAAAAATGAGTGGATGAGATTTAAGTATGGAATGTTAAGTGTAATAAGGGGTTTACTAATTGTACTAATTATACTCTAATTCTTTCCAAAAAAGGAAATGAGGCAACAAACATGGGACGTCCCAAAAAAGAATATGAGTCAAGAAGCTAGGACCGGAGTGATATAATTGAAGAGAGACGTCTAAATTATGAAAGGAAACCAAATAAAATGAGACGAGTGGCAGTAATACTTAATTCGCCGACCCACACCGGTAGTGGGTAAGTTATTTCTTAAGTCAAATGATGAATATGCACAATTAAATTTTAAAGTTTAATATAGGGAAAAAAAAATCTTTTACAAAATAAATAGAACAATCTTGAAAATTTAAGATGAGAAAGGCATAATTTCCCTCTTTTTTTGGGAGGGGCTTAGATTATTTCATGAAAGACATTTCTGTAACATTGTAAACGTCCTTTCAGTTCTGAAACAAGTTCACTGTGTTGAGTTTTAATTGGGTGTGGACATCCTCAAACAAATATGCTACGTGTCAACATCTCACGCTGAGTGAAATTTGCGTCCTGCGCAGCATGGAACCCAGCGTTTGGGTGGTTCTTCTTTGGGTGAGGTCAAGGTCCTCCCGTGCGTGCGACATGGACACTTACATTTTATTACTCCTCTGTCCTCAATACGGTGACCCTCTAGGTTGGATACATATTTTTTTTGCATTTTGATCATAAAGTAATAAATTAATATGTTAAAGTGAAATAATTGTGGGTCAATCTGGTTTTTATAATAGTACTAAATTGTTAAAGTAGAGTATTTCAAAGTATGTGAATAAAGTGTTAAAGTAATTGTTGGGTTTACGTTCTAAAACGGAAAGGGTCGATAAATGGAGGACGTCTCAATATAGTTATAGTGTCAGTAAATGGAGGATAGAAGGAGTACTATATTTGCCTTGGGAAGAATTTCGAGAATATCCGAGGGTATAACGGTTTTTTCATATGCAGCTTCTTTTTCTTTTTTTCACTCCATATTTATATTAATGTTAAACTTTTTTGTTTATCTAAGTTAATCACTAAAATAAAAATTATTAGTAATAAATCAAAATTATGGATCTTCATCTCTTTGTTTGGATGTATATTAGTATATATATCAAGTGAAACTCGAATTAAGTTGATAATTAGAGATGGGTTGAGCCCTAAGTCAAAATAATTCCGGATACTACTAAAATTAAAATATGTCGTTGGATCGTTGTTTGTGTTGGATCTCTCATTTAATACAATATTGCCGTTGTATTCTATATCGGGGATGGGCCAAGTCCAAACAATTCAGAATAATAATAAACTTACAAATCAGCCGTTGTATATTTGTTTGGGTTGAGTCTCTCATTTAATATGATATTGTTCTTGTATTCAATATCGGAGATGGGCTTCCCGAATAATAATAAACTTACAAATATGTCGTTCAATATGAGTTTGAATTGGATCTCCTTACATACAGAATCTCTGTATCCCATACTAAATGCTAGTTCTATCAAAGTCAATGAAGAGATAAACATACCTAAATCTCCATATTAATGAAATTATAATATGGGACAATAGAGAATGCTAATGCATTTATATATTAGACCTAAAATTAATCTTGCAACTAACCTTTAAAAATTATTTATAAACATTGATTGGTCGATTAGGTTGAGGTTGCGTATGGGTCAACTGATAATTTGGTTGCCAATTAAAGGGAAAAAGTCACGATAGAAATGTCAACCTAAAAATTTTGGCCATTAGAAGCAAAATGAATTTAAAGGATAAAATAATGGGAAAGGATCCCCTGTTGTGCACCTTTCCACAGCGTATGGTGCAGTGCATGAAACGCACACAATTTGTGCATAAAACGACATGTTTATTTATGTTTTTCTTTAAATATTTATTTATTTATTTATTTATTTTATTCTTAATACAAATTATAGAAAAAAAGTAGAATAAAATTGAAATATATTAATAAAGCCCTAATTATGAAAAATGAACCCTAAAAAAAACACTCAACTAAAAGTCAATAATAAAATTTAATGGTTTCATAAAACTCGTAGTAGATTTCGATAGAAATGCGTGCCGAAAAAAGTTAAAAAAACAAATAAAACAGTATAAATGGGACGGTAGGAGTATTATTTAGAATAAAATCGATCCAAAAGTATCATGTAAATTTCCGTAACCGTAGGAACGTACATCTCTGTGTATATATGGTGTGTATATACAGTAATACTAGATATTCACTCACATGATATGTGGAACACATGAAAACATACTTTAGGTTGCATGTGTCTATTATATGTAAAATGTGGTTACATGTGTCTATTATATGGAGTACTATATGCATCGATTCACAATAGATTAATTCTATAGGTTATTTGATTAACCATTAAAGTATGAGTAAATTGTATGATCGTACGTTGTGTCAAATCATTTTTCTTTTCAAAATTATTAAATTTTTTAAAAACAACACACTAATATGTAGAAGAAAATAAAGATAAAAAAAATACTACACTATATATTTAATATTTAATTACCTTTAACAAACTCTTATTTGCATGTTTTCAATGTTAAATTGATATTTATATCATCTTTTCATTTGACCCCGTAAATGAAAATATATTGATTTATATATTTGAGATGAATATCAATGTTAAGGTGATACTATTAAAAGAATTTGATTTAAATTAATGAAGATTATATGTTGAGGATTGGTATAGATATTATAAAAAATCCTTTCCGGTTACTATGTATTACTACTCCCATTCACTTTTGATTATAGTTAATTTAGGCTAATTAAGTGTGATATAGATGGAGATTTGATGTTGAATTATTTTCCTTTTATGCAAACTATACTAATAACTGAGAATTTCCAAAATGGAATACGAGACTATTTAACATCGATGGAGGTAATAAGAAAATGTGTTTATAATTAATTGTGAGAAGAAATAATTAATTGTATCCAAATATTATTTATTATTTATAGTTTACTCCCTCCGTCCCCTAATAAGTGTCCCGAGCCGCCAAAATGCAATAACCAAGAAATTGTATAAATTTACCATATTAACCCCCAATCATTACATAAAAAATTGAAAAAGCAAAAAAAGTGTAATGATAATAGGGGTAAAATTGGTAGTTTAGCCAAATTTTTGCATTGAAATGTGTGATAGGACACTTATTAGGGAACAAAAAATTTGACGGCTTGGGACACTTATTAGGGGACGGAGGGAGTATTAGGTATTAGAGACTAGTTTTGTGAGGTGAAGGTATAAAAATTAGATGTGAAAAATTAGAGTTAGACAAAACTAAGAGGAATGGATAGGGACAGAAAAGAAAAGACAAAAATTTTCATCATTACAGTAGATTCGAAGAAATATACTCAATCTTAGATTCTGACACAAAATCATGTCTACATCATCTGTCAACATCAGATCGACGCACAAAGAAATGTGAGTATTTTACTTTCTCATTTCTTTTCCGAACACGTGTAATTTTTGTTTTATTTTTCAAACGTTTCATTGCTTCCTATAGTAAAAAAATTTAAGCTTCAATTTTCAATGTTTACTTCATAATTTTCAACTTTTAACACAACATAAAAATGTGATTTTATAATGAAACAAGCAAGTGTAGGAGAACCCAAAATAATTCTTATTCCCTTTATCTCACAAAAGTAATCCTAGTATAACTTGAAAGAAATCTCATTTCCTTAAAAGAAAATAATTTAACACACAAAAACACCTTTTAAAACCCCTTTATCTCTGCATGTCTTGGTTACTGTGCCATATCCAAATGGGACTAATGCTACGGGACGGAGGGAGTAGCCAATTATTATTTACAATCTACAAAAATTGAACTAATGTGTTAGACGGACAAAAAATGAATGATGAAAAACTTTTGTAATACTCCGTATACATTTATACGCTCTTTTTACGTGACATATTTTTGTCTATTGTAAATGTATATCCTATGCCGATATGAGTTTATTGGAAGCTATATTTTTATATAAAATACGTATAAATGTTTTTAAAAGAAATGCATTTGAAAAAAAATCAAAAAACTAAAAAAAAAAATAAAAAAAATAAAAGTTTAAAATTTTTTACAGTATTTAAAACGAAATTTATATTTAAAATTATAAAATTTTAAAAAGTTTTAAAATCTAAAATAAAATACAAACAGAATCAAAAGTTTGAAACTTTAAAAATATTTTCTAAATCAATAAAAAAGGTTGTTTAAAAAACTATTGAAAATTTTGGGAAAAAAACTCAAAAATATTTTAAAAAAAAAAACAATTCATTCGACTATGTAAACATAACTTGAAAAAATATATATGAAAATTATAATTTATTAATATTGAATAATTTTTAATATAAATTATAATCTTAATTCTCATTCTCTTTCCAATTAATTGATTCATTTTAACAACTAAATGACAATACTTTAATATACGTGTCGAAAAGCTTTAACTCAACTTGAAAGGAACGAAAAAGTATAATAAATGAAATAAAAGAAACCGTTAACCTTTTCCTGTTAATCTCACTTGTTAGTGTAATTTATTTTAAAAGGAAATAAATTAATACACATTGACAACTACTTAAACTCCTTTATAATGATATTCTTGATTTATATTTCGTATTATAGGTATAGTCATTAAATTAAGTGGGACATAGAAGTACAAAGATCAAAATAATTGCCTCCATAACGTTGTGTATGTGTATGAAGTTTTAAATTAGAGATAAATACATAAACCCTACACTTGCCTTTCAAATAGTAAGAGCTCATCCAATGGGAGGGTTAATTTCATGTTCTATTGATCCTTACAGAATTAAAAAAGATCTATCCTTAAAGATTTGATATTATTGCCCTAAAAATTATGTAATGATAAAATATGAGAATATGTGACACAGTAATCTTAGAAAAAAAATCAATAAGCAAATAAGCAAGTTTCCGTCTGTGACCTGTCAGTAAACATATTTTATTAAAATAAGGGGAAATAAGGGTGGTTTACTAGAAGAAAATAAACAAAAAATCTTTATTTACTTTTTTTTTTAAATTATATTATTATGTCGCGTCGGGACAATTTTCTATAGGATAATTAACAAATTATTATACTCCCTCCGTCCTCCATTTAGTGACGGAGGGAGTTTGGGCACGTGTTTTTTTGCATTTTATGGTATAATAATAAATTAATGTGTTAAAGTGTTAAAGTGGAATAATTGTGGGTCTATTTGAATTGTTTAATAGTATTAAAATGTTAAAATAATAAAAAGTAGATGTATAAAGTGTTAAAGTGTTAAAGTGATTGTGGGGTCTACGTCCAAAAATGGAAATTGTCAGTAAATGGAGGACGTCCCAATATAGTATTAACGTCACTAAATGGAGGACGGAGGGAGTATATATTTTTAAAGAACAAATTATTATAATCAATATGCTGAAATGTCAACAGATCAATACACTTAAATAACACGTTTCACTAATTTATTAAAATTGCCAACGCTTAGGTTGATGGCTCACATTTTCTATGTTTTTGGTGTGGTGGTCCCGTCGATGCCACAAATGCTACCTCCATCTCACAAAAGTAGTCGCACTTTCCTTTTTGGTTTATCTCATATTACCTCCATCCCGTTTAAGTTGAGACGTTTCTAAATGGCACAAGAGCCAAGGAAAATGGGATAAAAGGGTGATGTGATGGAGATGTGATGGTAAATTATAGTTTAATTTAATTTAAATTATTAGTACTACTCACATCCATTTTTAATTAAAAATAATTTAGGCAAATTAAGTGTGATATAGATGGTGATGTGATGTTAAATTATTTCCTTTTATGGAAATAGGTCTAATAAATGAGACATCCTGAAATGCAATACGTCCCAACTTAAACGGGACGTATGTAGTATATTAGTCCACTTGCTATAAATGGTAAATAACACTTGGCTACAATTAACTCTCTCTCCTTAAAATTAACTACAACCACACATTCTATTTTTTCTTGAATCTTGTGCCATTTAGAAGTGGGATTACTTTTGTGAGATGGAGGTAGTATTGCCTAGTGATTATAAAATATACTCTTATCTTCATCCTCTATTTACTGACACTATTATTAAATCGGAACATCCACTATTTACTGATATTTTCATTTTAGGACGTAGACCTCACAATCACTTTAACACTTTATTCATCTACTTTTTATTACTTTAACATTTTAATACTATTAAAAATTCAAATGAAACCACAATTATTACACTTTAACACATTAATTTATTACTATTATACCATCAAAATGCAAAAAAAAAAAATGCCGAAATTAGAGTGTCACTAAATCATAAACGAAGAGAGTACAAAGTTGTCAAATCAATCAAAATAAACAAAGGGAGGGAGTATGGCTATTTTTTATTGTTTTTTAAGGACAAGTTATATGGTAGACATGTTTACTTATTGGATGTATGTATTGTTTATTCGTTTATACTATCATTGTATGTTAAGAGCATCTCCAACCCACACTTCATTTTGAAGTATTACTTCATTTTGGAGTACGGAGGTCATTCCAACCGTACTCTATTTTGCAGTTAGAGTATGAAGTATTGAACAGTAAAACTCTATATATGAAGTTTTACTGTTCAATACTTCATACTCTATTTTCACAATTCCAAAATTTTTTTTGTAGATATTGAATTATTTAATTACGCGTTTCATTATAAATAATTATACTAATTCGTATAGCGTATTATTTTATTTTATTTCGTTTACTCCTATTTATAAAAATCAAATTTTAAGTATTTCTAGAAAAAATTAACATTACATAAATTACACTAGCCATATAACGTATGTTATGTTGATTAATATAATTCATATTTTGCTTAAAAAGGATGAATTTAATTTAATAGTTCAAGAAGCCATAATTTTTTTTATTTAGTTAATATTTAATTTTCAATATATGTTAATAAATCATAGTATTATTCATTTAATTTTTGTCAATACTGTTAAGTTATTAAAATTAAATATAAAAGAATAATAAATTAAATATATAGAGTACGTGGTTGGAATAGATTTTTTAAATAGAGTACGGGGTACTTCATTTTGAAGTATAGCATACTGTAAAATAGAGTACAGGGTTGGAGATGGTAGTGGCATGTGACACATGCTGAATAATAAGAATTCACTCATTAAATTCCATTATTATTGGAGAATATCAAAATATTGAGAAATAATATTTCAAAATTATATCGTAAAACCCGTACTACGTCTCGGTGGAAATGCGTGCCGAAAAAGTCAAAAAGCAAAGGGGTCACTTAGGAAGAGACGGAGGGAGTGTTAAATTAAAACTCTTGCACCTTTTCCTTTAAAATACCCAACTCCCTATTTCTTATTCCGTCCACTTTTTCTTTTTCCTTTTTTCCTCTTTTTTTTTTTTTTTTTTTTTTTTTTAAGGGTATTAGGCGATTGGATTTTTTCTTAACCTGGATGGAGGTGGTTGTAATATTTATCTCTTTTTTTCGAAATAATTTCATATATTTAAAATTAAAAATACGATTTACTAGAAAAAAATACGAGGAATAAATATAGTCATTAATTTTTATTAATATGAGTATCTAAACTAAAAACCCTTTATAAACAGAGCAATTCATATGCTGGGAGCAATTACAGTGTCTAAATAAAAAAGCGGAGTAATTCCCGTCTTAATTCCAGTGTGAAAGAAATTAAAGGGCAACAAAGAGAGTGAGTATCCATACGCAGAGGCTTACCTGCAAAAATCACTTCAGTCTTTGTTTTAAAAGTGGGTGGGGTCCATTCTTGGAAATTGAAATTATTCTTGGGATAAAGAATACCTGTTCACATCCAATATTGATGTCATACTCACTAGATAGATAATCGGTTTAGAATTTCAAATTAATTTATATAAGCCCTCTCTCCTTATTAATATAAAACCCTCGTCCTTACCGCCTACAATATCATTTAGTCTCTCACCTAATCCTCTCTCCCTCTCAAACAGCACGCCGGCGCTTCCATTGCGGTGGAACCTGTCTCTCTCTCCAAGCTTTCGGGCCACACCTTCCATTTCTCACATCCAACCATCAAATAAGAAGAATCCACGGCCGACTCCACACCGCCGACTCAACGGTGCACAAACTACCAACTCAACTGCTATTCTGTCCGTTAGTGGGTGGACACGAAGAAGTAAAACATGGGTGACTCGGATGAAGAATTATCACCAGAAACATTGGTAATTTTCCATTTGAAAAGAATTTAATGAATCAATGTTTTACCAAACAAGTGATTCTAATGTTTTATTAAATGTTGGTATTCTATTTTCTTAATTCATTACACTAAAGGGTCAGCCCAGGCAGAAAGTTGAGGATACATCCGATCATGTAAGCTCTACGGCCCATCATGATCGTAAAAGACGCAAAGCAGGAAAGAATGTTATAGGATATTCCTCTAGTAGCGGTGGTAGAGCCGTCGCTAGTCCTAGGATCACGGCCGCCGATCTTGCTTCCTCCGAGTTGAGGATGAAATTTTTCATTGATGAACAGATCAAAGCCTTGGAAAATCGGATCACAAATTCAATTGTCAACATTTTGACAGAAAGGAAGGGCCACAATGTAGTGTCGTCTATGCTTGGACAGGTAATGTATATTTTTTTCAATTTAAAAAATCAAAATACTAAAATTTTACCATACGATGCTCTATTCAAGTATAACATTTGTACATATTGTCAACAGAATTCGGGCTTCAATGTGCCAATGTATCACCGAATCCCCCCCGTTATTGGACATTCTATGCAAGAGAGTTCGACCCCTTCAGCCTCCAACATAATGCATCAGATTCCTGTGTATTATTCCACATCTGTTCCCGAAACTGTGGTATGTTTTAATCTCAATCTATATTTGATAGGAGGTTCTTGAATCATACAAACACACTTGTTACCTATTTTGTTATGAACTATTTACGTATTTTATAACAGGATCCAATGTCTAAAACACTGACCACTTAGAACTAGAATATACTAGAATCTTTATGTGTGACCCAAAAGACAACATCTAATAGTTGTTTATGCCAGAATGATTTTTGTCATGCTGAAGGCATGAAATGTCCCCGTAGTACTCAATGTTTTATAATAAATTAGCATGTAATTTATTGATGTCACAAGAAAGGTGTTATATATACACGTATGCAATAGTGTCCCTAAAGGGTTTTTGTAAATGGACCCTTTTTGCTTTTAGTGCTAATAATGCTTTTACCGAGGATGTTTGAAAATCCAGCATCTGTGGTTTCTTTTGAACCACGCACCCCCCCTATTTGTGAGCCATGTCTGTATTCAGTGCCTGAAGTATTTAACAAGAAGCCGAATGTTTTGACTTCTAAATTCTAATGTCGGATTCTCACAGTCCATGGAACCCTTCTTAAATACCACTGATTCAACTCGTGTTTCGACCTCATTAGTTGAGGTTGTGTGTAGTTTTGTGTTATATTTTCTATAATATTCCTTTTTAATAAATGTGTTAATTTATTAATATCTGTTTTTTCTTGTAAATGTAGTCTACTCATTTGCCACAATATGGACCTGTAAATGATCCCACAATATCTTCGACAATATTGGTTGATAATTCCTCTTGTGGAGTGCTAGCTAAAATTTCTTGTATACCGATTGGGACCCAGCCGACCCTACCGTGGCCTCCTGCTGCTGTCGAACATAGGTTTGATGAGTTAATCAAACAGGAAGAATCTAAAACTATTAGAGTAGTAATGTTGCACAAGAGAATTGACGGTCAATGATTTCAAGCAAATCCTTCGGAGCGATACCGAGTGGAATTTTAAGGCACGTAAACTTTATTTTATCTATAGCAATATCATTTTTACTCGTCTTCATAATGTTAACGCCTCGTATTTTCATGCGCAGACACTTGATTTGGTACTCAGGAATTTTCGTGCTCAGTTAGCCCATGGTGAACAAGTTTTACCTCCACATCGAAAGGGGGGAGCTGTCATATGCAATTGTCATGTGATGGTAATAAATAATCAAAATCAGTAACTTTGTCCTATTCTCGTACTTTATTTCATTAATAATATATCTAATTTTGATACCTATTTATGTTTCAGGAAGAACTTAAATCGAAATACGTATTTCTCAGTAAAGTTGCCGAAGAAGATTTGAAAATAAAGGACCCTAACAGAGTCAATGAATACATCTTAAAGTTTTTTCACCCCTCAGTCCAGTTACTGTATTTGCCCCAGGCAAAGGAAGTAGCTTATGTTACACCAGATTGGAGTAACGCTACATCGGTAATAATCGAACTTGTTCATTATTTAAAGACTGTCCTTTTGTTATGTACTATATTGCATGTATCTTATTCATAAAACAAATTTTAATTTAATATATCTAGGTTATCATTCCATGGATGGTACAAGAAAGATACATTGTGATTGTTCTTGATATGCATCGGAAACTGATAATCGTGCTAGACCCAAATTTTGATGATCTCACGGAGATGCAGAAAAACGAAGTAAGAAGGGAGTTAAGGCCTTTGCAAACCCTACTCCCTGTGGTTTTAGGCAACAGCGGGTACTGGTTATGGAACACGAAGGGCATTGAAATGGGTAAGTTCAAGTTCATTTTCTGGCCAAAAAGACATCTAATCAGTTCTCCATATACAAATCAGAGCTGTGTGACGGCATGCATGAATATTGAGCGATTTATTAATGGATTTCCCGGTGTAGAATCTACGAATGAAAACTTTAACAAGTATCGCAAGCTTGTGGCTTGCAGAATTTTTAATTTTCCATAAATTCAGATATGTAAATTGCTGAAAACATTGCAATAGAAAGGTTATTTTGTTTTTGGTTATCGTGGTTCAGCTTCAAATTCTGTGATTCGGTATATTTCTAAATGAATATTTTTTGTATGTAATTAATCTGCTGCAACATGGACCTAATTTGCCTTAGTTTTGAATTTATCGTGGAAAAAAAAATTCTTTAAATGTTATGTCTTAGTTTTGAATTTTTCAATTATTATGTAGCCGGTAAATTTGAAATTAAATGTTACAAAATAATTATATACTTTATTTGGATTAGTGATCCCTAGAGATAATCATAAAATTAAAATAAATCCTTATAAATTATTTCTTTTTTTTTTTAATGTATAACACTAATAAAAATTAAGATTTTGGAGACGATTACAATTGGAACACAAAGTTTGGGATATTGAATTGCATGCGCTCGCCGTCGGCTACATTTATCCACAACCCCAACATGGGGTAGTTCATATGAGACAAAAACGTATGTTAAAAAAGAAAATTAAAAAAGAATATATACACCTACAACCGGGTTGTTTGAAGAAATCAAACAACCACCTTGGTGATCCAATAGGGCAATGCCACCTCTCATTCCTTTATTAATTTTTTTTTGAAGTTACGCAATTTACTTTTATTAATTGTAAATTTGTAATACAGTATTTATGGAACAAACCATATATATAAAAATGAATATATGAGTTCATACCAAAAAAAAAAAAAAATGATTTTCCTATTTTATTTTACATTTTTACTCTTTTAACTTTGCTTATTTAGTTTGTAACTTTACAAATTTTTTATCGGATACGTATAATCATAATATAAAATAAATTTTATAAAATGTGAAAATTTAATTAGAATAAATCATAATATAAAAATAATAAATAAAATAAATTATTTAAAAATGAGTTGGGTTATTGATCAAGTATATTACGTTGTGGAATTGATTTTGTAATTAAAATAAAATAACCTAATTAGTTTTTTTTTTCCTACAATTCAGGATTTTATTTTTTTTTTCCTTTTCTTTCCTGCAAGGGACGTTTTTTCCCTTTCTAATTAGATTTCTTGAAAACTAAATTCCACAAATTAAAAAAATTGATAGGTCACATGCTTGATTGTATTAGGAATTTAGGGGGTGGTTTATTCGGTATAAATTAATAAATAAATAAATATATAAACAAATAAATAGTGAATATATTTATAGATTAAAATTTTGATATTAATTTTTATTTATCCTAAATCTCAATTATAATTTATAAATTATGAATATAGGATAAAATATGATGATGTGTTTTAGATCTAATTAAACACAATCACACGTCTATGTTAACAACTTCCACAATGTATTGTAAATATTTTTCAAATTTAGAAATAGATTGATTACGTATTAACTGTAATAGGATTTATTTTTTCATTTGCAATGATTTTTTCTAAATAATGGTTTCTAATCAAAGTTAAATACAAAGTTAACTTCTAGATATTAGTATATTATTTTATTAGCGCTAACGTGCATAACTGTATACACGGAGAGGGGTGTATAAAATAAGTGAATAAGTAAATCAATTATAACCCAATTTTAAAAGGAAGTTGTATAAGTATGATATAGATTTTAAGAGTAAATTGGACATTTGTAGTGAGTTAATTTTGATATATTTTTTGAGGGATTTAGATAACATTTATTTTCCTAAATAGTTTTAGAAAAAAAATCAAAAAAAAAAATTACCCTTTTTTTTTAGTAGTACATTACACTAATATTGCCATTGACATAAATTTTAAGAAACTGTGAAAATCTCATAATTGTGTGATTATCACATTTAATTTTAAACTAATTATATTTATATCTCATTAATATATATAAAACTCAATAAAATTTAAGAATATCATATCAAACGTTATTAATTTAATAACTTACTTAAAATATGTAAATAGAATTTCATTAAAACAATATAACATAAACTTCGCGTAAATAATTAAAGATGATATTGAGTAAACATCAATCGATTATTGGTGGGTAAAGTATTTTTTATTAGAGTATTATGTTCTAAGTAGAAAAATGCAAATTCGTTGGAGATGTAACAAAAATAAATTTCTACAACAATATAAGTCGGTGGGAGTATATCGTAAGCCATTTATCATTATGTAATGAGAAAGTAAATGAATAAAAGAACTTATTAGATTCATAATTAATCAAGTCTAGACTTTGTAAGTTATATATCTCGTCCCTTTTCTTTTTCTTTATTAAATTGCAGAGTTAAATTAGTATCGAGCAATGGTCTTTTTACCTTATACGAATGAGATGAAATTATGTTCTTTATACTGTAGGTGGATCAATTTATAGCGTTGGTAGTTGAAGTGTAATGCTACATAGGATTATATTGTACTATTACTTTTTTGAAAACTACATGTAATGTGGAATCAGTGGAATGGTAAAGAAGACTCATTTAACTATGCCTAAAGTGTGCAAAGAAACATAATACTTGAACGAGAAAATCCATTAATTTAGCAACAGAGCATATGTTTCATATGAATCCATTAAACAAATAATTGATTGGTCATGTAAAATAACATTCAAACCATTGTAGTAGTAATGCTTATCAAGTAGTATTTCATTAGATATAAACAATATCAAGTATTTCAATTAATTTTCATTTTATATATCTATACATTGTACTTTCAAAATATGAAAATAACTCGAATTATATTTTAAGTTTAATGGGTTTGTACTTTAAATCGACAATAGACATTTTTCGTTGTGAGATATATGTACAACAATTAGTAAATATGGCTTCTAAAACATTACAACCCCCACTATAGTATAAAATAGGAGTGACACATATTTTTAAAAGAAGAAGAAGAAGAAGAAGAAGAAGAAGAAGATGAAGATGAAGAAGGTAAAAGTAGTACACGACTGTGGAAAAAAATATAATGTTGAAAATTTTAGCAATTGTAGGATTCGGTAAATAAAAAGTATTGTAAATAATGTAAATATCAAGTGAAGAAAAATGGTGAGTAAATATTTTTATTTTGAAAAACCACACTAATTTAGGTGATCTTGAACGGGTAATAAACATATTGATTTATGTAACAGGGGGAACACTACACTTATTTTTTTATGCTCTTCAATCTATTTAAGATATTAGATCACTATGCATTACTACATCCGTTCCATATAATTAGTCTCATTAAAAATTCATATATGAGTATATAATATTTTAATTGAAATAATCTAATAGGACGGAGGGAGTACATATTCATATAATTTTGACATGATTATAGAATTGTATTTAAGTTAGGTTATCGAAGGTTGTGGATAAAGATAGTCTCAACGCGCCAGAGCCAGCGTGCAATTTTGTAACAATATGCTCACCTAACTTACTTCATTGTAGATTATGCTGAATGAAGTCTCACAATAACATGTGGCGGGGTTGGGTATAAATAATTTTGGAAATAAAGGAATAAAAAATTCCAAATATTGTTGTACAGTAAAAAAAAAAAAAAAAATCATTATAAAACTTCGGTTACTAGAGTTGTATGATTCCACCTAACTTCATTGTAAAACTTCGCTAGCCTGTTGCAGGGATAGCATAATATCTTCCCACATCGTTTTAAAACTTTCCCCCTTTCCAATCACCAATCACCATGAATATTCTTTACATCAACGATGATATTATATCTGAAATTTTCACCCACCTCCCTTGTAAATCAGTAGGGCAATGCCGTACTCTTTCTCACGACTGGAACAAACGATTGTCTTCTGGTCATTTTGAGAGGAGACATGCCAAGCAATCTTTAAAACAGCCAAAATTACTTTTTATCGACTATAATTCCGGTATTTCGTCTTCTAGCCTTTGTTGCTTAAGATCGCTTAGCACTATAGTGTGGGAGGGAATCCACTTTTCTGAAGTGCCTTCAGCATGTGATGGGATTGTTCTGCTTGTGGATCGCACTAGGCAAATGTATTTGGGTAATCCAGCGACAAAACAACTGAGATGGATTCCATATTCTGGTTTGGTACAACCAAAATCTAACATTTCATGTCTCTACGGTTTAGTGAAAGGTAGTGTGAATCTGGACCTCAATGTAGTTGTAATTTCGTTTGTTAACGATCTTTACAAAGCCATTACAGATTCCGCCGATGACGCTATCATTGAGGTGTATTCATTTTCTCGCTCCGAATGGAAAACGTGTGATTACCCAGTATTCAGGGAAGCTTTACGGAATCGTATTTCTGTGGTCTTCCTCATGGGCGCTATTCATTTCTTAAATCATGATAACCATGGCTACAAAATTCTAGCATTTGACATCGATTCCGAAACACCGAGTGCTATTCCCGGCCCACCTAGTGTATGCCGATTTGAATTGGGATGCTACACTCTTTGCTCTGAAAATGACAAACTTGGTTTGCTAAAGACAGATTGCACCACACAGGTACATATTTTCCCTAAATTTTTTTTACTCGTGTATGTGATTATGAGGAGAAATCTTAACTATTAGTTTCTCTTTGTTTGTACAACAAACAGGTACTTTGGGTTAAGTGCGTTTCCGATGATACCTCAAACTGGCTTAAATTTGAGTTTCATTTGGGTCTCAACCAGTTCTGGTTTGACCCAGGTTACTACAGTCATGATAATTATTCAACAATCCTACAGTACATGGCGTGTGTGTTGTTCAGAAACAACTATATTCGGCAATCGTATTCTACTGATCTTAATATCAACCAACCAGCTGATTCTGCCGCTTATCACGAGACACTAACAACCATAGCTCCATATCAATGAGATACAAGTTGCAAAACTTTCGCTTGTCAGAGTTTAAGAATTTTATATGGTTGATCATTTTGTTGTTTTATGTTATGAAATACCCCTTGGCAATATTATAGTTTGTTGTTGATGAAAAATTCCATTGAAAAACAATTTTATGGGTATTTCTGGTTTTTATACACGCCGCACTTTAACAAAACTTAGCTCTGAACGTCAATTTTTATTGCAGATTTAAACATTTATACTAGTACTTAAATACACACATGTGGGTATCGAACGAAACATACACACACATTTATATTTTGAATGGGTAGCTAAAATTATTCTCTTAACTTATTTCAGAGTCAAAAGTAACATACGATCTGAAGTCAACTACACTGACAGTAAAAGGATTCAAATAATAATAAAAATAGACGAATTTCGAATGAATTCCTCATGTTCGGATGTGTCAGCTTAGTGAAGAGCAATTTTCATCTTGGTCTTATAATCAAAGATTGATAACTTTTTTAGTTTTTTTACTCTGGGCAATATGAGTTCAACATTTGATTATGTATGTGTCACGTATTGCGAATTGGACTTCACTTGTTATGTAGGTGGGTAGATATGGTATTTTACTCGCTATTAGTAACCTAAGGGCCCGTCTGACATCCAAGCTCCGGCATATCACTATTATGTCATGTTTATACAACCAAATAAAACGGTGGGGATATAATGTAACCAAATTTAACAATATTCAATAAAAAAATATTTATCCAAATTTATCACTTGCCTCTAGCGCAAGCATATAAAATCGGTCTATTTCCGGCATCATATCCATATTACTCCACCACGCCACGTTATCTCCACCTCCGGTTACCTCTACGCCGCAGCTTCCTCGTTGTAGACGCCTTCTGAAAGATCTAACGTTCTCGCCGTCTCCTTGTCCTCCTCGCCTCTAGGTAGTTTCAGCGCCTATTTCCACCACACCCCCCTCATCTCCGCCGCCTCCCACCTCCTCGCCGCCGTTTCATCACCCACTTCGCCTCCAGGAAGAGCCAGCACAGTCGCCGCCGCCTCATACCCGGTCCCAATTTGCCGCCTCGAACCAGAAATTACCAAGCCAATCCCCTAATCCCCTCCTCCCTAGTTTTCCAATTCCATATGATTCTCTCTTCAACACCTTACCCCAATTCCCTAACCCTCCTCCGTCCACTTGGCCAGATTCTTGTCGAATATCATTGCATATTCTCGTTCCCATTTTCCAAACCCTTGTATCCCCAAATTCCACCCAAAATTAGAAGGATAATATAGTAAATTCAGTAATTTGGAAACAGTAATGACTACCAAACATTCTTTAATTTATATATTTTAATTTATATATGGATATTATATATAGTCTATCAAGCGTGTGTTTATATTACCTTGTTTTATTTAAGTCTTAACATCCATGTTAATTTTAATCTTTAACTTCACATTTTCGAACAGAACTCCAAAAACTAGCCATAACTGTATGAAACTTTACTACAATGTAGTCCGATTCATAGCAAATTTACTTTAGTAAATATTAAATACAGTACATTTCAATTCCTAATTAGATTAAAGGCTAAACTTTAATTCAATGATAGTCCCTTATGACCTTCACAAGTTCATATTATTTCAATTATCTTACTTTTCTAATTAGCATTCTACGTCAATGGTCATGTCTCTTAAGTTTGAAGATTTTCATCATTAGTTAGAATTGTATAACTCTGAAATTTCACTTTTAACACTACACATATACTACTTTATCAAATCGAAAGAAGAAAATCAATATATATAGGACGGAGGTATAATTCCCTTAAGCACCACTAAAAGTACTTCAATGTTTAATGCTCTAAGAGCATCTCCAACAATCTACTAAAATAGTGTTTAGCACTATTTTAATGCAAAATTTTGCTCCAACAGTCTGCACCAAACTAGAGTAAATGAGTAATTGAGCATCTCCAACAGTTTCCCCTATTTTCCAGCAGAACTAACACTAAAATAGTGCAGAAACAGTAAATCATCTCCAACAGTTCACACTAAAATACAGCAGAAAAGGAATATTCCAAAATATCATTTTCATTTATTTTTTTAGTAAAATGTAAACATGGTTTAAAAAAAAATTTATGGCAATGATAAAAATTTTAACTCATTAATTTACACAACCATTTTGTATATATATTTGTATCACACGTAAATTATACATAGATTTTAAAAAGAAAAGAAAAAATAGTTAAATTACAGGTAATATACGAGTAAAAATTGTGAAAAGAACAAAAAAAATTAAAAAAATTAATACACACAAAACAAATAAGCATATATCAAATTAAATTGTGAAAAGAAAAAATAAAATTATTACTCATACAACAAAACAAACTAAATTGAAATACTACGTCACAAAATAAAAATCGCAAACAAAAAAGAGCATAAAATGATGAACACAAAATTATAGTGCAATGAATAGTGTTACTCTATATTTGAGGGAACACTGTTCATTACACTATAATTACTCTATTTTAGTGCAAACTGTTGGAGCAAAACTCTGCACTAAAATAGTGCTCAGCACTAAAATAGTGCATTGTTGCTCAGCACTATTTTAGTGTTGCTCTTGGAGATGCTCTTAGTAGTGCAATGAAAGTGTTCACTGAAATATAGAGTAACACTATTCATTACACTATAATATATGTTCATCATTTTGTGCTCTTTTTTGTTTGTGATTTTTATTTTGTGATGTAATATTTCAATTTAGTTTGTTTTGTTGTACGAGTAATAAATGATTTTTTTTCACAATTTAATTTGATATATGCTTATTTATTTAGTGTGTATTAAATTTTTTATTCATTTTTTTCGTTCTTTTCACAATTTAGAAATAAGTTGGGATGAGTTCTCTTGTTCCTACTCATTTGAGTGGCTTTGATGAGGCTCGATCTCCGTTATTAAGAATGTAATTTTAGTTATTTTCAAGATCTTCTTATTTTGTCTTAATTTAATGAGTTCAAATTTTTATCGTTGCCATAACATTTTTTTTAATCATGTTTACATTTTATTAAAAAAAAATAAAGGAAAAAGGATATTTTGGAATATTCATTTTATGCTATATTTTAGTGTAAACTGTTGAAGATTAGTTACTGTTTCTGCACTATTTTAGTGTTAGTACTGCAGGAAAAAAGGGGAAATTATTGGAGATACTCTAAAAGTTCACTCCTTTTGTTTTTTTTTTTTTTCCCTTTTCATTTAGTTTATGCATTTTTCTCCACTAAATTAACCATTGCTATTGTCTACTTTGATAATGGAATCTATATACTATTAGCAGCTACAGACTATCCTATTTACTAATTTTCGTAATCCTATAAATAGTAAATTTGATTTAACCTGTGATTATGAAATAATTAATTAAGAAGTAATTAAAATATATTTTTTAATACATTATTTTGGGAAATAGATTTATGTATAGTATATCGTAAATGTAAATAACTATTTTCAACCTTAATATTTTGATGTAAGATGTTACATAAGCAAGATTCAAGGAAATCACATTTATTATTAATTCTTTTTCCTATTTTCGTATTATGTTCTATGCCTATATAAAATAAAAAATTGTAGAGAACACTCACCCAAATTAATTATATTTGTTCATACAAACATAATTGTAATTTTTTTAGTAATTATATCATAATTATAAATTTAATTAATTATATTATAAATGTACATCAATAGTTTGTAATAAGTCAATTAACTTTAGAGGTTACAAAAATAAGATTTTGGGAAACAAATTAATTTATTTTCAATATTTATTATGTGCCTATATAATCTAAAATTATGCAACACATTCACACTTTGATTGATTTGTCTTCTTTTATCTAGCATTTAGCTACCAAAGAATGATTGTGGCCTGTGGGTATGAGTCAATTGAGGTTTGAGTGTGTAAAAGGATTATACTTTTTTTTGTGCTATATATATCTATAAAACTAGAATTTAGGACAACATTTTTTTTTTTAGTTTATCAATAGTTTTGCACTTTTGCTTATATAATGAGGAATTCTATCACAATTGAAGATCCTACCTTGAACATGAAGTGTAAGATAAAATATGATAGAGAAGCGCAAAATAAATGGCTAAATGAAATTAAAAATATAGGTGATAAGAAAAATTAACGGTTACTTATATAAATTAGAGTGTTATGAAAATGATGGTAAATATGACTTCAATATTTATTTTATTTAGAAAAAATAATTTAGTTATAAACTTTTTCTAATGCAAAATAATATTTCCTCTCTCATAAGACTTATACGCACTTTTTTTTTTAGCAATGGTCAATCATGTGATATTATTTTAAGAGGTACTCATGTCAGCTCGGCCCCATGCATGGTTCAATTGGAGACACTTATATTAATTGGTAATATTAACATATTCTAATTCAATATGCTCAAATTGAGACTCGAAATACTTCTAAATACTTAAAATCAACTAATCATATAGCATATACTACCTCTATCTCATATAAGTAGTCTCATTTGCCATTTTGGTCCGTCTCATCTATTAGTCTCATTTCCTAAAATGGTAAAGAATACTTGGCTAAAATTAACTCTCTCTCTTCAGAATCAATTACAGCCACACATTTAATCCTTTATTGGCTCCCGTGCCCATTCTAAATGGGACTACTTATATGAGATGGAGGAAGTATATAAAATCCCCACGCGTCTGGGTGTGTTACTAGTACTCTAAAAGTTCACTCCATCTAATATCTAGTGTGCAACTTCGGTACCACATTATGTGATTACTAGTTTCTTAATCGGACATTTATTGTCGCATTTTAAAATTTATGATGTCACCACGAGTATTATCAAAAGAATGGTTATTTGTCATAAAATTTAAATATTATGGTTGTTTTCTGTTTGATATTAATAAGAATAAAGTGAAAATCACTTTTAAAATTTTCCTTATTTCTCAATTTTTAGTACTCCCTTCGTCCTCCATTTACTGACACTATTACTATATTGAGACTTCCTCCATTTACTAACCCTTTCCGTTTTAGGATGTAGACTCCACAATCACTTTAACAATTTAACTTTTTATTCATTTACTTTTTATTTTTTTAACATTTTAATACCATTAAAAAAATCGAATGGGCCCACAATTATTTCACTTAAGTCATTAACACTTTAACACATTAATTTATTATTATATTATCAAAATGCAAAAAAACATGTGCTCAAGAGTGAGGGTCACTAAATATTATTTTTTTAAAAAAACATCCCCCTTATTTGAACCAGAAAATATTATTTTTTCAATTTTTTGTTATAAATATTTTCGTCTATTTAAGATATAAAATTCTACAATGTTGATAAAAGATGATGAAAATGGTGAAATTTACAAGACAATTTTTTATTTTCTCTAATTTTCATTAGTATAAACAACCAACCTAACTCTTACTCCCTCCGTACCTTTGGAATTGTTACACTTCCTTTTAACAATTGTCCCAAGCGTTTTTGAGAATTTTATTGATGAGTTTTAAAAAAGCTTTTTAAAAATTGTTTCCTTTTATGAGATACTAAAACACTTGTAATATCTCGTAAATTTAAAATTTTCACAAAAAGATATTTTGAAACTTATCATCAATACGCTCGAAAATGCTTGAGATAAATGTTGAAAAAATATGTTACAACTCCAAAGGGACGGAATACAATTTTGTGACCTATCCGACATTTACTTTCTTTGTGAGTTGATCTGATGTTGACAGATGATGTAGACATGATTTTGTGTCAGAATCTAAGATTGAGTATATTTCTTCGAATCTATTTGTAATGATGAAAAATTTTGTCTTTTCTTTTCTGTCCCTATCCATTCCTCTTAGTTTTGTCTCACTCCAATTTTTCACATATAATTTACTATCTCCATCCCGTTTAAGTTGGGACGTATTCCATTTCGGAATATCTCATTTAGTAGACCTGTTTCCATAAAAGGAAATAATTTAACATCACATCACCATCTACATCACACTTAATTAGCCTAAATTAATTTTAATTAAAAATGGATGTGAGTAGTACTAATAATTTAAATTAAATTAAACTCTAATTTACCATCACATCTCCATCACATGACCCTTTTATCTCATTTTTCTTGGCTCTTGTGCCATTTAGAAACGTCTCAACTTAAACGGGATGGAGGTATTATATACTACCTCCACCTCACAAAAGTAGTCTCACTTTTATTTTTCGTTTATCTTATACATTAGTTCACTTTTTATAAATGATAAATAACACTTGATTATAATTAACTCTCTCTCCTTAAAATAACTATAACTGTGGGGTCTAGTTTTTCTTAAATCTTTTATCATTTAGAAGTGTGACTACTTTTGTGAGATTGAGGTAGTATATGCTACCTCCGTCTCAACACAAAAGTAGTTTATATTCCATTTTTTTGTGTATATTGTTAGTTCACTTTCTATAAATTTCCTATAAATGACAAATATATTTGATTGCAATTAATCATTTATCCTCGAAATTAATTACAACCACATTTTCTTACTACCTCTATCGATGTTAATTAGTCTCGTATTCCATTTCAGGATTTCTCAGTTATTAGTTTCGTTTCCATAAAAGGAAAATAATTAAACATCAAATCTCCATCTGTATCACACTTAATTAGCCTAAATTAACTGTGCGATGTCTGTAGTGGACAATTAAAATGGGACATAGGGAGTATTTGTCATTTTTGTTTGTCTTATTTATTAGTTTTATTTTTTTAAGTAGTAAAGAGTACTAGGCTACAACTTACTCTCTAGTCATAATTAATTACGACCACATATTCGTCACTTGCTTGATTCTTGTGCCAAAAATATTATTTCCGATTAATTGTCAAGGATGGAAGGAGTATCAAATTATTTTTCACATGCAGATGAATTTCAATTATTCAAAACGTAATTGACATCCGTCTTATTTATAACAAGATAACTTTGTTTGGGTATGTGGTATTAAGACGCGGATGATGGTGATGTACTCCGTATAAGATAGTGTTAATGAGTTTCAGTTTATATTTAAAAATGTGCTATTTAAAGTAATATTCTTATATAAGTGGGAATGACGATAATATAACTTATACTTATATGAATGAGACATAAGAAACACTCCCACTGTCCTATTTACGATGTATCAATTTATTACTCCTTCCGTTCCACTTCACTTGTCCTTAATACTATTTTCGTCCGTCCCACTTCACTTGTCCTCTTTCCTTAAAAGGCAAAAATTAACCCTTACTTTTGATGTGGACCCCATACTTTTTCAAATTTAACACTACGCATAAAATCTCGTGCCGAAAAGAAAGAGGACTATTGAAGTGGGACGGAGGGAGTATAATAGAGTTATTTCAATATAAAGTGACACACTATTAGTGGAATGGAGGAAGTATTATGTTTTACTTTTTCATTTTAATAATGATTGACATATGGAGATGGACGCATTAATTTCAGTTTACTAAATATTGAAAAGTGAAATTGGAATAATTTATTTCGAATAGTGAACATGGGTGATGTGAGGTCGAATTATACTCTTTCCGTTTTTCTGAAGGCATTTTTTTTTTTCCTAATAGACGTGTTTTGTTTGAAATGAACCATTTTTTATTTTCCGCCCAACAAGTACATGTGCAGCTTAAGATAATTACTCTTAACACTTTATCACCACAATCTAATCCTAATTAACTTGTAACACTTTCTATTTCCGACTAATTTACTAATTTCCACTAAAATTAAATATTAACTTGTACTCCCTCCGTCCCGCCCGATTTGGCCTAGTTCTTTTCGGCACGATTTTTAAGGAGGAGTAAATTACATTAATTAATAACCTTGAATTTGTGTTCCCAATAAAGGAAAATTAAAACTAGCCAATCAAATTCATTCTTAACAATTTAAAAGTATTAAACTAAAAAAGTGAAAGTGTAATGTTGGTCCCAAAAAGGAAATAGGCCAAGTCGGCCGGGACACCCCGATTTGAAAAACGGGCCAAATCGGGCGGGACGGAGGGAGTAACACTTTCTTGCCCCTCAACTAATTTACTAATTCCACTAAAATTAAATATTACTAGTATTAGTACAAGAAAAGCTAACGTAATAGCTAAGGTCATGTACAATGGAGGGGTTCTTGTCTATGTGGCAAAAACAAGAACCCACACCTTAATTAGCACCCCCATTGGAGATCCCCTAAATAAGAACTCGGGTTCTTATATAAGATACTGGTTCTTAAGAAAAAGTGGGGCCAACATTCCTATATATATTTTTTCTCTCTTTTATTTTTTTTAAAATAAAATAATTAGTGAGACCCTTTAATTATGATAAGAACCTTTATTAAGAACCTTACCATTGTGAATTTTTAATACGAATGAGATCTTGTCTATGTGGCACCTTTAAGAACCTCATTTGAGGTTCTAGCATTGTACATGCCCTAAATAATTGAACGATAGAGACATTGAAAGGGAGTAGAGTGGTGCAACTATGCAGTAGATACGAAAACAAATGTGTCGGTTGCGCACTCCGGAATTACTACTTCAATTTGGCCACAGTACGAGACGAGAGACGACAAAGTGCAACTTAGTCGAGAAAAAGTCTTTGATTCAACCGATAAGTTTGGGATTTGTGTTGAGTTATAGTGATTTCGAGGCATTGGACTATGCATATGGAATCGCTAATTTATTATTGATACTATTTGTTGAAGGAGAGTGCGTGGAAGAATCTTGCATATTTTGAATTCGAATTTTAAATGTTACTCGCCTTGTCCCACTGATAAAGAAACATTTTCCTTTTCGAGACGTACCACCAATATAAGGACATTTTCTAAAATAAAAATTTAAACTTAATAAAATTCAGACACATCACTTTAATCAACTACCTTTCACTTTAACATACTATCATCACCCTCGTCTTAATTCTTTTATCCAAAAAAAAAGGTCTCTTTCCCGATGAGACGGAGGGAGTATAAATCTACTCTCTAATTTTATTTTTTTGCCTTTGTTCTAATGGATGAGATTATGCCGACACAATCATTTTGTACGTACTAATTGTAATTTAGGTTATCTTTACACTTAATTAAGCTAATTGATATTAGCATTTAATGTTCATAGCAGCCTCTCTTTACGTTACGGCCCCACGCATTGGATAGCAAAGTTACAACATTTTAGCTTTATGTACCCTATGTCCAACTCATAAACAAACTGGGTCTGTTTAAGCAATAGAAAGTATCGAGACATGCATAATGGTAGGGGGTTTAAGTTTCGGAATCAAAAATTTCGATTTATACATTGAGGTTGCTTGTTGGTTTAGTTTACTATGAGCTACATTAGTGGGGGTTCTCAAAGTTTCAGGTTAAAAAACTATAGAAGGAGAAAAATAAATAAATGTAATTAATGGTGAGTAGAAAATTGATTTGTCAAATTACAAAAAATAATAGTACTCCTAGTAAATAAATTGAAGAGACAGGGGTAAAATCGAGACTAGAAACGATCTATACATCTTTATCCAAACTTGTAGCAGTATGCATTAATTTACTACTATAAGATTTTATCCCTCAACTTTCATTATGGCCTGCAGTAAAAGTGCCAAAATTCAGGGCAATAAAAGAGAAAAGGTAATGGAATCTTGAAATATAAAATGGAATAGGCAACAAGTTGTCCGATATAATACTCCCCCGTTCTAGAATTTTTTCGTATGGTTTCTAATTTTTATAATAAGTGATAATAAAGTGAATTTGGGTTCCATTTATCATGAGTTTATATTAAAGTAAAATGAATATAAAAATATACTCCTTTCGGCCCACTTCACTTGTCAAGCTTTTCTAAATAGAAATAATCAACCTTTACTTTTTAATGCTAACCCTTACTTTTCTTTTTTAATACTTTGCTCATAAAATCTCGTGGTAAAAAGAAATGGAACTAGTTAAGTGAGATATAAAGAGTATTTTTATAAGCTTTCGAGGTGGAAATGGAATAATGAAATTGAGACTCACATTCAAAAATGAAAGAGTACTTCTAATAAAGTATTTTTAAGTGTTCTGCGTCTATATATATGACTAGTAAAATGAGACGAAATAAATAGTTCATTAAATCAATCATCAAACTAAAAAAACTGGATTTCAAAATAAATAGATATTACGCCCTCCGTCCCACTCTGATTGCCCATGTTTCCTTATCGGGATGTCCTATTTAATTGTCCACTTACTTGAAGTGGAAAAGTTTTACTATCACAACCCATATACTCCCTCCGTCCCGCCCGATTTGGCCTAGTTCTTTTCGGCACGATTTTTAAGGAAGAGTAAATTACATTAATTAATAACCTTGAATTTGTGTTCCCAATAAAGGAAAATTAAAACTAGCCACTCAAATTCATTCTTAACAATTTAAAAGTATTAAACTAAAAAAGTGAAAGTGTAATGTTGGTCCCAAAAAGGAAATAGGCTAAGTCGGCCGGGACACCCCGATTTGGAAAACGGGCCAAATCGGGCGGGACGGAGGGAGTAATATAAACCCCACTATCTCTTACTACATTGGTTACTGTGCCGAATATGTAGGGGACAATGAAATGGGACGTATGAAGTACTATACAAAGGTTGTTAAATGATAGTATTACAACTTTTATATATACGTGTGAATGATTAAAGTACTAAAATTTCCCTTTTAAACTAATTTCGTAGTATTTATGTTAAACATCTAGTCCAAAATACCCATGAATAAAATAATTCCTCTTTTACCAGGGGAGTAAATAAAATAATTATACTTTAAAAGTTAGCCTATGATGACATGATGTCATTAATAGATGGAAGTGGAACCAACCTAATAAAGCAACATAACGAAAAACAAAATAGGAGTAATGGATATTGGACACGTGGCGGCTAATAAGGGGGGTTCTGCAGTGAAGACGGTGCTAGCATCGCCCACACCGGAAGAGACGGAGGAAATATAACTTTAAAATGCTAAAATATTGTGCCACAAAATAACAAAATAATGTCGCTAAAAAGAGTACGACGGGAATTGTTAAATCAAATAAACAAAATAAACAGGTTATTTATATATATATATATATACTAAAAGAGCTTTATGTTACAAAATAATATATTGCCTATAATATCCTTTAAATTTACTTTAAATTAAGGTTAATTAAGTAATAAAGCATATTCATAATTAAGTAACATAGTATAATGTAGTATTATTTATAATGATACAATTGGACATTTAATTTCCATCAATAGTGTCTTTTATTTGGCAATATAATAACTAATTAAGTCATTAGGTTGTCAAGGAAACAAATTTATAAACGGTTGCTAATCTCAATTAAATTACTTAAATAGTACAAGTGATTATAAATTTGATGAACCTCTTTATGTTATCCCAAACCAAAAATCATTTTTAATACTCCTAATAAGCAGTAAATTAGGCAAGCTTTTATGATAAGAATAAAAAGAATAAATTGTTTATCAATTTACATAAATTTATTTTGTGAATATCACATTTCCTTATATTTTTATAGTGTAATTAACAATTATTGTTATAAAAAACTATATTGGGAGCGGGATGTAAACCGGATCGTGGTTGGTCTATATCCAAATTAAAAAATATTTACAGTTATCTGGATCAGTCAAGTTTAAAAAAATTGGAATCCAAGCAAAAATTAATTGGATTAGCGGGTCTTCGGCCGTCTGGACCCATATTTTTCATATTAAAAAAAATAATAATAAAAAAAATAAACATCTTCATTAAACTTAACAATTGTTGAGCATATGATATCCAATTCATTGATACCTGTAAAATTTTATATAAGAGTACAATACTTTGATGTGTAGAGTTATTAAACCATCTAACATAATATTAGTAAGAAATCATAGGACGAAAGCTCTAAACTACTCATTAACAAAGCTTTGTATATTATATTCAATAAAAAAAATAATAACAAACAACATATAATACTCTGGACATATATTTTTGGGTCTATGGGTCGGATCTGGATCCCAAAAATAAATTTCAGATCCAGATCCAAAATTTTAGTTTAAGATATGGATCCAATCCAAATTTACATGATGTTAAATTTATGTTGTCCAGATTCTACAATTATGATCCGGATTAGATTCGGACCGGATCGAAAACACATTGTCATCCCTAAGGACCCTAACTATCTATATGCTCTTTAAAACATAGTTTTCGAACGTAAGTTATTAATAATGCATCAATTGTATCTTCGAATCAATACATATTTTGTATATTTGCCACCTACATGTATCATGTTTATATATGAAGACAAAAACTTCGATGCGGCCGGATCCGCCCAACCCGGCCCGGCCCTCCCAACCCAACCCGACCCGGCCCAATTGCGGTCAATCCGACCAGGTTGACCCAATTTCGGGTGGGGTCAACTTGACTCGGTTCGGGTTAACCCAACCCGTTTAGGTAAAATGCCAATTTTATTAATAAAAATGCTAATCTTTATAAATAAAAGTGTTAATTTTGTACATGAAAATTTATATGTATTTTTCTATATATGAAAATTTTATTTTATTTTATTTTTATTTTGTTTTTTATTTTTAGTTCTTAAAATTTTCGATGTCTATCGAATTTTGTTCTCGTCAGCCCATGCTAATAGTGAAAACGAATAATTATCGTCTAATTTATAGCACTAGCCAACCCACCGCCATGAAAAATTCCCGGCTCCGCCACTGCACACATGGGCTTAACTAGTGTAAATTAAATGATTATGTGTATTTTATTTATAAGAACTATTAAATTTACTGAAATTCTACCAATTATTGCACGGATTCAAGTTCTACTTGATTATAAATTATAAATATGCAATTGTAAAAGTGTTATGTTATCATAAAAGTTTGAAATCTAAAAACCATACATAAAAAAGACCATGGAATTATAGTGATCTTGATGTAGCATTACTGCATTAATAATTAATAGTGGGGTAGCATTAGTAATAAACTAATAATCATTACATAGGTTAAATTGTGAATGAAATATTTTGTCGGTATGAATCGGTGGGCTCCAGCCTAACAACAATTATAAGAGTACTAGTTGTATTCGCTAGGTGTTAGGTTTAAAAACAATTGCATAATCAAGTAACTGCACTTCCTTCTGAAATAATCCTCATACAGTCCGGCGTTTTTACGGCGACGCCGCCTCCAGGCTCCAGGCCGGCGTTCTAAGCCGGTATTGTTCAGAGGTTTGTCTAATTTCCAATGAATATTGGTGATTACATAAGCCAATGAATTGTTTGGTGTTTTTTCTCAAGTAAACCGGCTACATGAACTCGAATTTTTATATAAAATAAATTATTAAGTGCATATATATTAGCTCTACAATTGTATGGCGGTAATCATTGTATGTACGTGCGGATCCAAATCTATATATCTATAATGTAGTTTCCCAGCATCTTTTTTTTAAATTTGTGTCTAATTATTAATTTTCTATTAATGCATCTATTCCTATAAAAACCTTTTAATTCATTTAAATGTAACATATCATTTGAATTTACTTAATATTAATTGATTGCCTACCTTATAATATTTTATACAGTAATATTTTAGTATTAATTTTACTAGCATTGTACCCCGCGATGCAGGGATTTAATCAATAAAGTAGAGTTTGTGTGATTGATTACCCTTTTCTGAAGGAGGAAAAAGGTTTGTTGACATGAAGATTGAACATTCTGAGAAGCCTCAACTATGCAAGGATAACGATTGGAATTTGGGTTGCCGTTTTGTAATAACTCTTCCACAGAACTACCAAGACCGTCTAGTAATTAATTCTACTTTACTTAATTATTTATATATGGTTTAACTTATTCACTGGTATATATTTCATATAGTATGAAGTAGTAATGTTAAATTTTATTTGATTTGAAATTAAGGCTTTGCCTGTGGAATTTTGTTCTTGGCTTCGACGTGTGAAGACTGATATGAGACTCACGGTTACGTTTCCTTTGCTTAACCAAATTTTTACCTTGCCCATCAAGAAGAGTAGTTTTGGGGGATACTACTATATTAGTAAGAGTGCATGGGTTAATATACCAGTACTCGCAGCAGTCAAAAATAACAAGTGCTTGATATGGTTTGAATATCATGGTATGATGGAATTTGAGGCATCCGTTATGAAGGAGAAATATGATCTCGAGGCTGGGATGATCGGATATAAAGAAATAAAATTGAAGTGTGCACCGGTAAGATCCCATGGCTCGGCCGCTACATGGCCGAATTGCCCTAGCACTGGAGCTTCCAGATTCAACTTGGATGGTAATAAAATTTATAATGTCCTAAGTTTACATATCATTGGTTTTGTGACTTTTGACTACCAACTACATTTTCAAATTTGATATAAAATATGCAGGTGCCAAATGGGACTTCAGAGTTGTATTGAAGCGCCATCACAAGCGACAAATTGTATGTATGAAGCCTAAATTAATTAGTATGTTTAAATCAATTAATAGTAGTATGGATTATCAGTATGTTAATTTATTATGTATGGGGTACACGACTACTTTAATTGCTCATTTATTTTTATACATTCGCTCCATTAGTTTTCCATTTCCGTAAAGATTCACTTAAAAAAAAAAATTCTATTTTATGTTTCGTAGCCTGTTCCAAAAGATGTTTGTGTAGCTGCAAACCTTAAGAAATACCGATACGCAAAGCTTTTCTTGTTGTGCGATGATCCTCCTAATAAGGAATGGAAACTGCGAATTGTCAAAATAAACAAAGGAAAGGCGGGGGTGCGCTTTGGAGGACAGTGGACAAAAGTTGTGGATGAGCTTGGCTTGCATGAAGGTGTCACATGTCATTTCTACTTGCATCCGCCGTCCACCGGTACCGGGGATCGTGGCTTGGCCGTGGCTGTGGACATCAATAATGGCAAGAGGCATTCTACTGAAGGAGTTGGTGGAGTTGGTTCTGTGTCCCATCTCATTTGCCGTGACTTAATGGGTAAACGCATACAACATGAGATAGATGATGTTCGTATCAAAACTGAACATGAATCTGCGCATGCTCTAAGTCCCGAGATTTAAACCTTAGTACTGGATTTGTCATCTGTTGTATCTTTTGTAGTTGCTGGAATGAAGAAAATGGCGATGTACGATGTTTCTGTGTTATGTCGATTTTCGTATGGTCTTTGACTTGTTACTTGTTTTAATTGGCGTATCTATTTTCTTTTAATGTTTTTTTTTTTGTGCTGGATTCAACTCTTGGTTCGTGTGATGGTCATTTGAGCATGTGTTTTATTCTACGATATTCTCGTGTGGTGAAACTAGCATAATCTATATTGATCCTTACAAAATTAAAAAAAATCTATGCTTAAAGATTTGGTATTATTGCCCAAAAAATTATGTAATGATAACATATGAGAATATGTGACACAACAATTTTTTTAAAAAATCAATAAGAGGAGTTTCCGTCTATCAGTAAACATATTTTATTAAAATAAGGGGAAATAAGGGTGGTTAACTATAAGAAAATAAACAAAAAATCTTTATTTACTTTTTTTATATTATTATGTCGTCGGGACAATTTTTTATAGGATAATAAACAAATTATTATAATCAATATGGTGAAATGTCAACAAATCAATACACTTAGGGGTGTTTGGTAGATAAGATGAGATAAGTAAAAATAAATAAACTTAGGATTAATAGTGTGAACAGTAGTAAGATTATTAATCCTACACGTTATTTGGTAGACGAGATAAAAATAGTCGGATAACTAATCTAGCGTTTGGTAGACAAGATTTCAACCCTAGATTAAAGTTGTAAAGACAAAAATATCCTTGTAAAATTCTAATAATTACAAAAAATAAATTTAACATCACTGAAAATTTAGTTAAAGAAAAAATCGAAAATACTAGTATCAAGCATAATTGGGTTTGGAGAAAATTAACCTAAATGCGCATATATTAAACTAACATTTATGAAAATTGCCTTACATTTTTTTAATTAAAAACAAAAATTATCATATGAGATTAAAACAAAGAATTGTTATATTAAAAAAATTGTAATTGCATATTTTGTAATGTAGTTATTTTTTTAATTTAAAATATAAAAGTAATGAAAATATTCATCAAGATTAACAGAGCAAATTTTTTTAAAAAATTACGTACTAACCAAATATATAAATATATAATTATACAAAATCAATAATATTATAAAAAAAAACCAATATTATAGATATATATATATATTATTCTCTTATAAATTGGCAGTTGGTTTATATGGATGGTGCCAGGTGGATTCGGTGGGGTGGCTGGGGGTTTTAGAATTCAATGTGCCTCAAATTTTGTGATTTTACAATTATGGAAGGACAAATAGGTAAAATACAAAAATAGTCGTGCATTACTATTTTTTATATGAGGGTAATGCGTTAGATAAATAGTCCTAAGAAAACAGTGAAAAAAACAAAAATAGCACCGGGCCTTGATTTAATCCTGGGCTTTCAACACTAATTATCATTCCTACCAAATAACATACAAGCCAAGATTAGCCCAGATTAATAGTCCTATCTAGGGCTAATCTGAGCTACCAAACAGCCCCTTAGGGTGTGTTTGGTACATAGGATTGAAGTAAGATAAGATAAATAGTACGAGGTTGTATGGGGTTGTATGGTGTTTGGTAGCCCAATTGTTTAACTTGGGGGCCCTGGATTAATTCCAGGCCCAAGACTATTTTACTGTTTCCTCAAGATAACTAATCTCACCTCTACCCCTCCGATTGCTTTGAACAGTTTCCTAGACTAACCATCTTTTTCTTTCTTCTCCCGGGTAATCAATTTTTTCAATATCTTTTTAGGATTTCGATGGGGAATTTGAGTGAGGTTCCTTATTTCTTTTCTTATTTCCTTTCCTTTTTCTTTTTCTTTTTCTTTTATTATTATTTTTAATTTTCTTTTTTCTTTTATATTGTTTATTTATTTATCTTTTTTGCTTTCAGAGTTTAATTTATTTGGTACAAACCAATTTCTATCTAAATTTATGTCTTTAATTCAAGTTTGTCGTATTACTTATATTCCGAATTTTCGCATAAATTTCCCCTTTGATTAGAGGGTTCTCGGGTTCTACCTATCTATTATCATTAAATTCAAATACGAACTCCCCTTCCGTGAAAAATTATTCAAAGGGTGAATACTCCCTTCGCGAGAATTTCTTAAAATTTCTAAATTCATTTTTAGCTCAAAAACCCCATTCGCAGTGTTATTTTACCTAATTTATATGAATTCGAATTTTGTGTGGATTTCACAACGATAATTTTGTCTTTTACAAGTTTAATCTAAAATTTTATCTTACCTACCAAACATAATATTTAAGTTATCTTACTTTTTTTATTAGCTACCAAACAAGTATGTAGGATTAATAATCTTACTTCTATTCACACTATTAGTCTTAGGTTTATTTATCTTACCTTATCCTATCTTTCCTACCAAACAAGCCCTTAAATAACACTTTGCAATAATTTATTAAAATTTCCAACGCTTAGGTGGATGGGCACACATTTTCTATGTTTTTTGTGTGGCGGATGCAACTCACAAATACTCCTACAAAGTTGTCAAATCAATCAAAATAGGCTATTTTTTTTTTTTTAAAGAACTAGTTATATGGTATACATGAATTTAGTACTTATTCACGGTTTATCTTATTGAATTTATGTACTGTTTATTCGTTAATATCATTGTATGTTAAGCTTGTTAGTGACATGTGATACATGCTAAAAATAAGAATTCACTCGTTAAATTTTATTATTATCGTAGAATATCAAAATATTGAATGAGTTATGTAATAACTATTCAGTGGTTAAAAAAGCATCTAAGTAAGATCTTTCAATTGAAATAAAATTGTAATACTCCCTCCGTCCTCTATTTATTGTATTGTATATTTTATTTAAAACTAAATTTTATAATTTTTATTTAATTTAATATATTTAATTTTATTAAATAAAAAATTAGCAATCCTCAATATAATTAAATTATGTTATTTTAGATACAATTTTATTAATTATTTAATATTTATGATACATTAGGAAATGTTAATTATGTAAAATAAATGAAAAACTACAGATAGAGTATATATATAAAGTACGTGGTTGGAATGAATTTCTAAAATAGAGTATGTTATACTTCATTTTGAAGTGTAGCATACTGTAAAATAGAGTATAGGGTTGGAGATGGTCTAAACTTGCTAAATATAAAATTAAAACTCTTGCACCTTTTGCTTTAAAATACCCAACTCCCTATTTCCTATTCCCTCCATTTATTTATTTATTTATTTATTTATTTATTTATTTTTTTAAGGGGTATTAGGCTAGCGGATTTTTTCTCAACATGGATGGAGGTTGTAATATTTATCTCTTTTTTCAAAATAATTTTATACTATATTTTTACAATAAAAATACGATTTATGAGAAAAAAATAAAGAAAAGGTATACTGATAGAGGATGGGGCGATTTTCCTCTATCAAACGAACGAAAAGAAATAAAAATAAAGAAAATTGACAGTCGCGGGCTTTCCCCTTCGATCACGTCAGTACGATAAAGAAAATTGACAGTCGCGGGCTCTCCCCGTCGATCACGTCAGCAAATACGAAAGGAATAAAATACGGCAGAAAGGAAAAGTAAAAGACGGCAAATAAAATAGGGTTTCTGTATTATATTTCTTGTTGTTGAAAATATGATACAATCCTCCTATTTATACTAAATAACTAGGGTTTATTCGACCTACGATTCGGGAAAGAATCAACAAGAAAACCCGAAAAGAAACGACCCAAATAATAAAACGGGCTAAGCCCAACAAATAATTAAATTACAAAACTCGTATCAACTCCCCCACCCTTGAAAATCACCTTGTCCTCAAGGTGGAAATCTTTATATACTTCCGCGAGCGCGTAGAGACCGAAAATAACCAAACGCCGTGAAACTTCAAGAATTACCTCTTCAACCTCACCTTCCTCTTTCTCATCCTTCTGTCTGATCACACATTGATCTCCCGCGTCGAAACGACTCTCCAAACGCTGTAGTGTGGAAAGTATAGAAGCCATAGTTGATGTTAAATCCGTTGTCGGCAATTCCACCGAGGATGATGATGGAGGGATTGTAGAGGAAGTCAACGGCACCGAGGTAATTTGTTGGCTCCAAAAATCAATCTCTAAAAATCTTCACCAATTCTCCGATTCAATATTCGATAATTCGCCCCTTTTGAAATCTCTCAATGAAAGCACCAATTGATAGAGGATGGGGCGATTTTCCTCTACCAAACGAACGAAAAGAAATAAAAATAAAGAAAATTGACAGTCGCGGGCTTTCCCCGTCGATCACGTCAGTACGATAAAGAAAATTGACAGTCGCGGGCTCTCCCCGTCGATCACGTCAGCAAATACGAAAGGAATAAAATACGGCAGAAAGGAAAAGTAAAAGACGGCAAATAAAATAGGGTTTATGTATTAAATTTCTTGTTGTTGAAAATATGATACAATCCTCCTATTTATACTAAATAACTAGGGTTGATTCGACCTACGATTCGGGAAAGAATCAACAAGAAAACCCGAAAAGAAACGACCCAAATAATAAAACGGGCTAAGCCCAACAAATAATTAAATTACAAAACTCGTATCATATACTCCCTCCGTCCCCTAATAAGTGACCATAGCTGCCAAAATTTGTGTTCCCTAATAAGTGTCCTATCACATATTTCAATGTAAACTTTTTGGCTAAACTACCAATTTTACCCCTGTTATCATTACACTTTTTTTACTTTTTCAATTTTCTATGTAATGATTAGGGGTTAATATGGTAAAATTATACACTTTTTTGGTTATTGCATTTTGACGACTCGAGACACTTATCAGAGGACGGAGGGAGTAGTCATTATTTTTTATTAATATGAGTATCTAAACTAAAAACCCTTTATAAACAGAGCAATTCGTATGCTGGGAGCAATTACAGTGTCTAAAAAAAAAAGCGGAGTAATTCCCATCTTTTTTCTTTTTTAATATTACATTAAACTTTACAATTATATATATACAACTCACATAAATATACATAAGTAATTCCCATCTAAATTCCCGTGTGAAATAAATTAAAGGGCAACACAGAGAATGAGTATCCATACGCAGAGGCTTACCTGCAAAAATCACTTCAGTCTTTGTTTTAAAAGTGGGTGGGGTCCATTCTTGGAAATTGGATTTATTCTTGGGATAAAGAATACCTGTTCACATCCAATATTGATGTCATACTCACTAGATAGATAATCGGTTTAGAATTTCAAATTAATTTATATAAGCCCTCTCTCCTTATTAATATAAAACCCTCGTCCTTACCGCCTACAATATCATTTAGTCTCTCACCTAATCCTCTCTCCCTCTCAAACAGCACGCCGGCGCTTCCATTGCGGTGGAACCTGTCTCTCTCTCCAAGCTTTCGGGCCACACCTTCCATTTCTCACATCCAACCATCAAATAAGAAGAATCCACGGCCGACTCCACACCGCCGACTCAACGGTGCACAAACTACCAACTCAACTGCTATTCTGTCCGTTAGTGGGTGGACACGAAGAAGTAAAACATGGGTGACTCGGATGAAGAATTATCACCAGAAACATTGGTAATTTTCCATTTGAAAAGAATTTAATGAATCAATGTTTTACCAAACAAGTGATTCTAATGTTTTATTAAATGTTGGTATTCTATTTTCTTAATTCATTACACTAAACTGTCACTGTTTTTTCTATTGCACGCATTGACGTAAGTAGAATTAATTTTCTCATGATTGACTTATTCTGTTTGTCAATTATTTTTTCCGTGTTCGTATGGAATTAATTGGAATTAGTTAGGGTTGATTCAGAAATATAATAATTTATGATTGTGTATCCAGGAATTGCCTCACCCACCTTACCGTCGACGTTATTTGATAAACAACGACGGAGCTCCAAATACCTACTATCAGGTTGAGCAACTTGAGGAAATACGAAAAACTTTAACTTTATTTGGAGAAGAATTGGTCAATCGATTCAAAGAAGGACCTTTAGGGCATTTTATTGGGTGGACTCCGGGAAAGAGTTATTGTGCAATATTACATAGTTTATTTGCTAGGGCTATTTTCTCAAAACGGGGTATTTGGTTCCACATTAGAGGACAAGACATAGAGTACACAATCAGGGATCATGCATTAGTGACTGGTCTTAAGTTTGGACCTACAGATTTTAACCCTTGTGTCTTTAGCAAGCCATCTGATTCAGAACTTTGTAGGATAGTATGTAACGGGAATCCACCGGCTGCTTCAAAGTTGTTAAATAATTTTAGGGACCTACACAACCATGTTAATGACCCTACCGGTGATACTCACATGCGATTGGCTCACCTCCTCATTATTAACTCTTTCATCCTCGGACGTGACACAACAAAACCACCATTGCCATGGTTGTGGTCCATGGTCGACGATCTGCAGAAGTGTGTTAATTTTCCATGGGGTGATTACTCGTACAAGACTTTACGGTATTACATCCGTACAATAGAAGCAACCAAAAGAAAGTATCATTTTTACGGACCGACGTGGGCACTGATTGTATGGGGCTATGAGGTTATCCGAGGACTCAGTGCTGTTGCCGGCATAGCACCCTGTGAAATTTCATATCCAAGATGTTTGCGATGGCGTTTTCGTGCGATACTCAAGAAAAAAAGTAGGGAAACATTATACAAGCTTATGGATAATGAGGTGCATATCTCTATTCGATTCAAATTATTATTCATTCACTCAAATTGTGTTTTACGTTTTATAGTTAGAACATGTAATTTATCCATATATTTTGATGCAGGGCGTGAAAATTGAGAATATCATTCCGGCTCCGTACGAGTTTGAGAAAGAATATTTTACCTCAACATTCAACTATCATTCATCACATGTAATTTACCAACAACCAAGGAGTTCTTTCCCAAACCCCTCTGAATTGCCATTGCAACGACGATCTGTCCCACAGGACAACCCGTCCATCCCACAGGGTGATATTGGTGCCACATCCCGACCCTGTCCTACACTTAATGTTCAGCCCAGGCAGATAGTTGAGGATATTATCGATCATGAAAGGTCTACGTCCCATCAGCATCCTAAAAGACGCAGAGCAGGAAAGAATGGTGTAGGATATTTCTCTAGTAGATGGGATGGAGCCGTCGGTAGTCCAAGGATCACGGCCGCTGAACTTGCTTCCTCTGAGTTGAGGATGAAAAATTACATTGATGAACATGAGTTGAGGATGAAAAATTACATTGATGAACAGATCAAAGCGTTGAAAAATCGGATCATAAACTCAGTTGGCAACATTTTGAAAGAAAGGACGGGCCAAAACAATGTAGTGTCGTCTATGTTTGGACAGGTAATGTATATATATTTTTTCAATTTAAAAAATCAAAATACTAAAATTTTACCATACGATGCTCTATTCAAGTATAACATTTGTACTTAATGTCATCAGAATTCGGGCATCGATGTGTCAACGTATCACGATATCCCCGCTGTTATTGAACATTCTAGGCCAGAGATCTCGACCCCTTCAGCCTCCAACATAATGCATCGGATTCCAGTGTATTATTCCACATCTGTTCCCAAAACTGTGGTATGTTTTAATTATGGATTTTTTAAATGTTGATTTAGCATTATAATCTGTAAATAAGAACTTTTATCCCTTTGTGAATGAAGCTCTACAACATAATTTGCGACACATAAATATGCCGCAATAAAAAACCTATAGAACCATATTACTTTTCTCCTCGTTGATTAGTTGTGTCTATATTGTAGGTGTATCAATAGAGCTTCGCACCTATGTCTACATATTGTTGTGTTGATATAGATTATAAAGAGACATAAGCCATAGCGTTCTGAAAATTCCTGATATGACAGTTTTTATTGTCTTGAATCTCTCATTATAAATTCCCACAATTTGTACCATTTTATTATAATTTAATATTGCATATATGATATTATTAATTTTCATCACGTTTCATACATATCCTTGTAACAAATTTTCACCACATTTCACAATGTATTAGTAATAAGTTAGGATACAACATCTAACTCAGCCGTTTGTTCATTCTAAAATTACTGAACTAATTCATGCTCATTTATTAGCTTATGAAAATTGAAGGATCCCGGGTGCATTTGAAGATGAACTTATCGTAGTTTGATAAGCTCAATTTATCATTGGAAGGAGGTTTATGAATCATACAAACACACTTGTTACCTATTTTTTTAATGAACTCTTATTGTATTTTAACATAATCCAATTTCTAATACACTGAACACCTAGAACTAGAATATATCAGAATCTTTATGTGTTAGCCAAAAGACAACATCTAATAGTTGTTTATGCCATAATGTTTATTGTCATGCCAAAGACATGAAAGGTCTAAGCAACAATAGTATAAAATGTTACAAAATAAATTAATATAATTATTTTTTATGTCCCAATAGTACTCAATGTTTTATAATACATTAGTATGTAATTTATTGATGTCGCAATAAAGGTGTTATATATACACGTATGCAATAGTGTTCTTAAAGGGGTTTTGTAAATGGACCCTTTTTGTTTGTAGTTCATCAATATAATGCTTTTGCAGAGGATGATTGACAATCCAGCATTTGTGGTTTCTTGTGAACCACGTACCACCCCTATTTGTGAGCCATGTCTGTATTCAGTGCCGGAGGTATTGAACACGCAGCCGGATGTTACGACTTCTAATGTCGGATTCTCACTGCCCATGGAACCCTTCTTAAATACCACTGATTCAACTCGTGTTTCGACCTCATTAGTTGAGGTTGTGCGTATTTTTTAGTTATATTTTCTATAATATTCCTATTTAATAAATGTGTTAATTTATGAATATCTCTTTTTTTTTTTTTTTTTTTTCTTTTTTTTTTTTTTTTTGTCAATGTAGTCTTCTCATTTGCCACAATATGGACCTTTTAATGATCCCACACTATCTTCGACAATGGTTGATAATTCCTCTAGTGGAGTGATAGCTAAAACTACTTGTATATCGATTGAGACCCTGCCGTGGCCTCCTGCTGATGTCAAAGATAGGTTTGATGAGTTTATCAAACAGGAAGAATCTAAAACTATTAGTGTAGTAGATGGTACAAGAGAATTGACGGTCAACGATTTCAAGCAAATCCTTCGGAGCGATACCGAGTGGAATTTTATGGTACGTAAACTTTATTTTATCTATAGCATTCTGAATTGTACTCATCTTCGTAATGTTAATGGCTCGTATTTTCTTGCGCAGACACTTGATTTGGTACTCATGACTTTTCGTGCTCAGTTAGCCCATGGTGAACAAGTTTTACCTACACATCGAAAGGGGGGAGCTGTCATATGCAATTGTCATGTGATGGTAATAAATAATCAAAATCAGTAACTTTGTCCTGTTCTCGTACTTCATTTCAGTAATAATATATCCAATTTTGATACCTATTTATGATTCAGGTAGAACTTAAATCGAGCTACATAGCTCTCAGAAAAGTTGCCGAAGAAGATATGGAAATAAAGAACCCTAACAGAGTCAATGAATACATCTTAAAGTTTTTTCACCCCTCAGTCCAGTTACTGTATTTGCCCCGGGCAAAGAAAGTACCTTATGTTACACCAGATTGGAGTAACGCTACATCGGTAATAATCGAACTTGTTCTTTATTTAAAGATTGTCTTATTATTATGTATTTTGCATGTATCTTATTCTCATAAAATATATTTTAATTTAATATATCTAGGTTATCATTCCATGGATGGTACAAGAAAGATATATTGTGATCGTTCTTGATATGAATGGGAAACTGATACATGTGCTAGACCCAAATTTTGACGATCTCACTGAGTTGCAGAAAAAGGAAGTAAGAAGGGAGTTAAGGCCTTTGCATACCCTACTCCCTGTGGTTTTAGGCGACAGCGGGTACTGGTTATGGAACACTAAGGGCATTGAAATGGGTAAGTTCAAGTTCTTTTTCTGGCCAAAAAGACAACTAATCAGTTCTCCATATACAAACCAGAGCTGTGTGACGGCATGCATGAATATTGAGCGATTTATTAATGGATTTCCCGGTGTAGAATCTACGAATGAAAATTTTAACAAGTATCGCAAGCTTGTGGCTTGCAGAATTTTTAGTTTTGCGAATTCAGATATGTAAAATTGCTGAAAACATTGCAATAGTAAGGTTATGTTGTTTTTGGTTATCATGGTTCAGGTTCAAATTCTGTGATTGGGTATATTTCTCAATGAATATTTTTTGTATGTAATTAATCTGTTGCAACATGGACTGCTTTCCTCTTATATAAGGAAACCCTCGTTCATGCTTTTATGGTTGTAGACTGTATTTTTCTTTCGCAAGAAGAAAGCTACGGCTGCTACTGCAGTTGTATGTTCTCGGATTTATTTCCAGAAAATTAGTTAGATTTCACGGGCTTTTGTCGAATCTGATAGAGAGAAGAAGTAGAGCAGTGCGAGCAGCAGCGGTTCCTTCTTCAGGTATGATGCGCCTGAGTTTTTATATTTTTTGGATGAATTTTGACGGTGAAATCTTTCATATTTACCTATGGTTTTGCAGAGTATGTTCTTTAAGGGTTTTCAATTTTTGCTATATATCTAGCGATATTTGAAGTTGAGTGTAGTTCCTTCTGTCATGCGTAATCACGATTCCACCTGCTTAATTTATACTGGATACTTGCTTTAGATAGTGTAAACCAAATGATTTGGACACATAGGAGATGGAACTACCAAAACTTTTAACTTTTAATTGTGATGGCGATTCATTATAACAAAATGTTTCAATAGTCACATAATATTGGGATAGGAGTAGTTGCAAACGTTTGTAATACAAATGCTTAATCCTAACCCTACAAGGGTATTAAAATTAAAGAAGAAATAAAATAAAAAACAAATGAAAGGCCAGGATTGAAGTTTGTATTACAAACGTTTGTATAATCTCCACATATATTAGTGATATCAAGAGATGTGTCATTAAGATTGAACAGAAATGGTATCAAGAGATGTGTCATTAAAGTTGTGACACTTTTAAGTGTAAATATAATTAGCTACATTCTGAAGAGAAATGGTGGTGATAGAGACAAGGGGTGAGAAGTGAAATGCGGGCGGGTGAGAAGTGAAAAGGGGTGGTGGAAACATAGAGCCAACAAAAGATCTTGATAAAGATATTTGTTAGATGTTTGTTAGATCATGTTATACTACCTCAAGGCTCAATCTCACTATATTAGTCTCATTTACTTTTTGACTTTTTTCGGCACACGTTTCCATCGAAACCTAGTACTGGTTTTACGATATAATATTGAACTATTATTTCGTTTACGGAATACTAGGAGTGTCGGGCTATCTTGTAAAAGAAATAATATTTTAAAATTATATTGTAAAACTCGTACTAGGTTTCGGCGGAAACGCGTGCCGGAAAAAGTCAAAAAGCAAATGGGGCTAATACAGTGAGATAGAGCTAGTATCTTTGAATTTGAAATATATGATGTTGATGGGTGGTTAGTTTTTTTGGAGTGGTGGGGTGGTGAAGAGGAGAACAAAATGTTGTCTCCATGCATACCCCATTAATCAAATCACAAGTGTTATATTTGTGTCTACTAGTATAATTTAGTAAATACAGTGGTTTTTGAATAAAGTAAATCAATATATCTTAATATTATTTTTAATTTTTTATTTTTAATTATAATATAACTAATATATTTTTAAAAATCACAACTAAGAAACAATAAAATTTATTTGACTGTCATTTTTTTTCGAGTTCCGTTTCCTTCTTTAGTTCTTCTTCACCGCCGCAAATTGAAGAAGACTCAGATATAATTATTCAATTATATTATTCGAAAACCCACAAATGAAAGAAGACCCGCAAACTATAAAACTGTTATTTGATTATAATTATTCGAATCCGATCCGAATTCATTCCGTATATCGAATATTTTGATTCCGACTTTTCACCGGTATAGTATAAGGTACAATATGAGTATTATATATCCGTATTCGATCCGTTTTCTCCCTTACCCGTGGCCCGCATAATATTTTCCTTTTTTAACTTAAAGTCGTGTAATATGAATAATACTCTCTTCGATCCGAATATTAGTTTGGTATTTTCCATTTGAGATGTTCACCGTACTAGTGTGGTTGTCTAAAATGTAAAATTTCTTCAACAAATTACTATTTTACCTTTAATTTATAGAAAAAATGAAGTCACTATAACAAACAACTTCAGACAAATATTTTAAATCAACATGAATTTATTATAATGATATATATTTATACTATTATATTTAATGTGGTTTATTCCTAAATAGAGGTGTAATTATATATGGTAGTATAAAATTTATTCCAATTTATAACCAGTCTCAAGTAGGGGTGTTCATAGTTTGGTTTAAACCGTAAACCAAACCGGATCAAAACGAATTTTGCGGTTTGGTTTGGTTTATGGTTTGAAAAAATATGATTTTGTTTTTTATTTTCACAAATTATGGTTTACGGTTTAGGTTTGGTTTTCGAAAATATATAAACCAAACCAAACCGTAAACCGTAAAACCGCAATTTAACTATAATAAATATAATATTAATTATTAATTTTGGCATAACTTACTTTCAACTTTAATACATCACCTTTGAGAGTTGAAAATAAAAATAAATGATATGTAACTAATAAGGGGTACAATTTAAAATAGTGGAAAAATTTAAAACTACCCATTTTGAAAGGGTCTACCATAAAACTACCCCTTTTTTTTCACTCATTTAAATCTACCCTTTTTTATATTTATTTGATAATTGGATCCAATTCTATGAACTTGATGATTTGACATTTCACATGTCAAATCAAATTTTTTTTTTCCCGTGATTCATTTAACACACTTGTGAAATAATACAGTTCACTGTAGTGAAATAATAGAGTGTACTGTTATAGTGTACGATCCACTGATAATAGAGTGTGCATTATTTTCGATTTGTCATACTCCCTCAAAATTTTCACACGAAAAAAAATTGTATGTTATCAGCTCTGTGAGAGGATAATCGGCAAAATATTTCTTAAAAAGCTTTTTTGAAGACCGAAATACAGGTAATTACGTTTTATATGTTGTTTAAACGGTAAATATTGTCTAACCGGTCGATGAAAGGTTGAAACCGGTCAACCGGTTTCAACTTTTCCGACCGGTTCGTACGTAGTTCGAATTAAAAAGTGATTTTAAGCCGGAAAATGCTTGAACCGGTCGACAAAGTCGCCGGAAAGTTGAAACCGGTCGACCGGTTTCAAATTTTCCGGCGACTTTGTCGACCGGTTCGAACGTAGTTAACTTTAAAACGTGATTTTAAGCCGGAAAAAAACTTGAACCGGTCGACAAAGTCGCCGGAAAGTTGAAACCGATCGCTTGCATTCAAACTTTCCGGCGAGATTATCGACCGGTTTCAACGGCTCCGCCTTTCTCGTCGACTGTTAATCACGAAATTGTATAAACCGGTCGACAAAGTCGCCGGAAATTTGAAACCGGTCAAACATTTCCGGCAACAACGTCAAATATTATTCACGAATACACATACATCGGTCATAATTATGGCCGGAAAATTTAAACCGGTCGACGTAATTTCGAACGGTTAGAACGTACCATAATTTCATTGGGAATTTCTTCGTCCGAATCACCCATCTCTTCAGGCGATGACGGAAGAGGGCTGCACAGCGGCGGCGACGGGAATGTGGTGTGGGAAAATTTTCCGGTGGGGGCTGTCGGTGGGGGTTGTGCAGGTGGGGAAAATGTTCCTTTTTATTGTGGACAATTTTTTACCCATTTCCTTCCTTTATTTTTTGTGATGGGTTGTTGATTCCAAAGAGAATCTCTGCAAAGACTGCAAAAGTTCCACTTCAAATTTCTTTCCTTTTTTTCTTTTTAATTGAATGGGTAGATTTATATGTAGGGAAAAAAAAATGGGTAGTTTTGTCATTGGGTATTTCCAAATGGGTATTTTAAATTTTCACCCTTCCCGATCGATGCATTATACTACCACTTTATGCATCATTATACTGGGAAGAATGTATATAATGAAATAATGTTTTAAAACTATCATATTGACATTTTCATTGCACTACAAAATATAAGGATCTGCATTATAGATAATTTTATTTATGCATTATGATTGTTTTTTTCAAGAACATGAAAAATGCATTGCTCAGAGAAATTAACTACTATACAAATTTAATCAGACTTACAAATAAAAAGTGTCAAATAAACAATGAGCTTATTTTTTTTATTTCTTTTATATACCATTTGTTTCTTGTTGACAATATTTTCTAACCCAATATAATTTTATTTATTCGCATATTGCATATGGTGAGCTCTAAAGTCAAGATTCAAATCACAGAAATATATAGCATCGATATTAATTAATTATGAGTTTGAGAATCCTATATCCGTTATTTCTCGATTGATTGATAAAAAGGTACATGCAATTAAATCACTTCTTTGACCTTCTGTGTTAAAAAAGAAAACGGCCGGTTTTGATTAAATAAAGATCCTTGTGAATTATTTTGCATTAATCTTGGCTGTTTATTTTGGAGTAATCAACGATCCAGAATCTTTTCTATTTTATACACTAAAAGTGTTTTTCATGGCCGCCGTATCACCCACAATCCCGGCCGCCGGAGAATGGATCGCGACGGCGGATTGCAATTCTATGGCGAAACAACAGCCCTCGTGTTTGGCGGATCCGATTGAATCATTGAGCTACATAATCGTGAGCTCCTCTAGTTTAGCCTACTTCCATTCTTTCTCCAAATTCGATTTGATTTTTCTATAAAGCTCAGTCAGCGTTCTCCAATTGCATTATCTCCAGTTGATTGGAGTGAATATTTCTTGCCTTGTGTTATCCAATATGTTCGAATTAAAGTAGGAAGTCAAAAATTTGTGTTGTTTCCTAGTTAAATCGTGTAATACGACCTGAGTCTATAGATGATATGTTACCTTGAGTCAGCCTATACTCTTAAAAGTTATAATGATGCATGGTAGGATGATTGCTAAGTATGAGAGTAATACTTGCAGGTTTTCTAGACGTTGTTTGCTTAAAAGTGGTAATTTTGCTATTATTATGTTCCGTTCAACAACAGTCAGTTGGTTGTGTAGCACTTGAATCATATGTTGATGATTAGTGATAATCCGTGATGCAGAATTAATGTTGATAGGGCAAATACAACTCACCAGATCATTAAAAGTTAGATTCAAGAAATTTGAATGAGGTTAAAAATAATGTTGATTTTTCTGATTCTTTAAATCACTCCTTGTATTTCACTAAAATTTTGTTACAACTGCGTATCTTATTCATTAACCATCTCCAATAACAACGGTGGTTAATAGCTATATTGAAAAAAGGCACATGGTACTAGTAGAGAGAGGACTTTGACGTAGGGACGGCAAAACACATGATACTCCATAACAATCTAATGGCCAAAAACAAAAAATAAACATGTTTTCATGAACACAACCAGCAAATACATCATTCCAATCCATTTGAATGTGTGAACTCAGGCGGAATTCGAGCCAATCCACCATGACAACTTATTTAGCATTTCCATTTGAAAAATCGACATCAGCCGCCATGTTAACTTCTTCCGACTCATTGCATGTCTCTATGCCTTTTCAAGGGGTCTGTAAAATATGAAGGAGTGATTGAATGGGATTTTGCCCGGGATGTCTCCAAATTGGGCCGTTTAGAGGGGCATGTAAAATATACAGGATGAAATGAATGTGATAGTGAATGGGATGTCCCCAAACCGTTCGTTTTCATGTGTATATCATTTCTGCAAGATATAGGAAGGGTAAAGTTGATCATTTTAGAACTTGTGCCATAATTTGACCCTGCTCCCATCAGTTTCATTTGAACAATCCTTAATTCAGTGCCACATGCATCATTTGCCTCTACCTGTGTATAGTAATGCAGCAATTTTAACCAAGAGTACATATGTAATACATTGATATTATTGAAAAAAGATGATGTCATTTATAAGTTGCAATAATAATTATAAGTTTTGTAACAAAATGTATAATAAAAATGACTTACTCCCGGCTTAGGCAGCTCCATTGCAGTTGAGTCTATGTAAGTGGCATCCACGTTGTTGTCAGCCAAATGATCATTAAAGGGAAACTTACGTTTAAACAAATCTCTCCTTACGGGCACATTCAAGGATGACCCAACATTTTGGTCTGGTTTGGTATCGTTGATATAATAGGGGCCGGCTTTATTGATCATCATCAACTCCACAAAGTTGGGTACCATTTCTTCCTTCGGAAATTTAGTACATAAAATAAATGTCAATAAGCTATATAAATTTTTATGGGCTAATACTAAAAAAACAAACTTAACTAAGTTTAAGCCACTAGATTCAGATATAGAGCATACTTACATAAGGTATGGAGGAAAACTTGTGAAAGTGTCGTCTCAGTAATTTGAAACTCCTAGTCATCAAAGCATGCCGCTTCAGTATTCGTGGACCTGTTTGAATAGTATCCTCACCTGGACACGCCAATATTTTCGCAATGCTAGGTAGTGTTTCATATATCCAACCTTGTAATACCAGAGTGAATCCATATAGACCACAAGTAATCCTATTTTGCGTATGAAATGACCAAATCATGGAGTCCTTTGCCCAATGTACAGCACCTAACAAGAATTTATACGAAAGCATGCCCCATCCGAATGAGTTGAAAAGAGACATATCGTCGACTGTATGAATGAATCTAGTGTCGATAAGTGTCTTCCTTCTTTGCGTCCCACAATCAAATAGAACTCCATATAAAAAATATAACAAACCTAACTTCAATGCCTTTTCACCTGAACCGGCCATTCGAATACATTCCTCAACAAACATGTTTTCCAATGTCGAGAAATATATTAGTTTAGACCCTTCAAATACAGATTCGTGGAACGTGGAATGAGTCGGCAAAATAATGGAGGCATCAAAAGATAATCCAGTTAAGAGGAAAAAATCCAGGCGCCGAAACTCCATTTGAACATCATCACACTTAACAAGTACAGTTGGGCAGTGGCCTGACGACTCAACTCGCATAAGAATATGAGTCAATAAGTGTGGTTGATACTTAATGCTGGGCATATGAAGTAGTCGACCAAGACATGTTTTTTTGAACAGTTGTATGTTGTCTTCCGATAACCGTTTTCGCACAATTTCAATTGTTTTCATTGCATTACTGCGCCTACTTATCACAGTACCTGACAATATGATAAGCGACATTTGAGGAATGGTGTGATAATTGAATGTTACGAAAACTTGAAATTTTAAAAGTATATTTCTAAAGATATAAAGGCGGGAAACACGATTGACACTATTATACTTTATACTTTTGTACCACTCCGGTCCTAGTTATTGAATCATTTTCCTTTTTGGGACGTCCCACACATGTTGACTCATTTCCTTTTTTAGAAATAATTAGAGTATAATTGGTACAATTAGTAAACCCCTTATTACACTTAACATTCCATACTTAAATCTCACCCACTCATTTTTCTGCATGTAGTTCAATATAATTTAAATTTTGAAAGTTTAAATTATTATAACTTGATCGTTTGTTATCGGATTTTTATGATTTTTATATCAAATTAAAGGTCTTGATACGATCTTTCATTTAAGATTAGACAAGAACATGTTTTTATGCATCTATGATTCTCTGTTTCTAAAATATGTCTAAATACATAAACCACATTACATTCCCTACAAAATACACTTTATACACTAAACATTTTCGTCTTAATTACCGTGTATAAAGCAAATGAGTCAATAAGCTAGGACCGGAGTGGTATAATATATACTTTTTGCATAAGACTTGAAATAATCTATAAGTATCTTAAATTAAATTATACATAACGAGTGAGTTTTCTAAATAATTTTCTAAATTTCCCTATTAAAAATCACAAGGGCAGCAAAGTAAGGGCAGCAAAGTGATGAAATCAACAAAGTTATGAAATCAAGATAACAAGCTTGTCGTGCTACTCAAAACTTTTATTTGATTTTTCATCGGAAAAAGACAATATTACTACTACTCCTTCAGTCCCCTAATAAGTGTCCCCACCTCTCTCACGGAGGGGGACACTTATTTAAAGACGGAGGGTGTATATCACAAAAGGGGGGATATGTCGGCTCAAAGAATACAACAGAGGGATAAAAATAACACCAGAGTCGCACCTCTCTCAACCTAAGAGGAATTTGCCACATGGCTGGGAATAATAATAGTGATTCGCAGATTATTTATAACCTTAAATAGTAATTCACATCCCAATCAATGTTGACATTAACAATTCTGGCCAGTTCTATAGACATCATAAAAAGGTAGTATACCATTTATATAAAGCCTCCGAAAAATACCTTTTTCCGCAACCAGCTTATAATACTGGGCCAAAGAGACGTTCTTCAAGACTTCATTATTCATGATATTCCCCGACGCAACTCCGTTGAACCTATTTGAAGATTCAGTTAGAATATAATGAGTGTGTGAAAGTTATGAAGGTAGGGGATGAAGAAATAACTAAAAAAAAATTGAATGTAACTAAAAATAACCCTAAAAGTTAAATGGAACTGTGGGGGACAGCCTGTAAACTTTGTAATCATTGGCCCAACTTCCGACGGACTGACACAGACTGACACAGACTGAAACATGAAGCCAGTACACGGCACCTTTCACATCCATATCATACTTACTTCATTTTCCTCCCTCCGTTTCCTAATAAGTGTTCTGAGTCGCTACCCCTTACATTTTTTTTTTCTTTTTTAATTTTTTTTTATGTACTACTACCTCCATCTCATGAAAGTAGTCTCACTTCTATTTGGAACAAGAACCAAGAAAAATTAGAATGTGTGGTTGTAGTTAATTTTAAGGAGAGAGAGTTAATTGTAGTAAAGTGTTATTTACCATTTATACAAAGGGGACTAATATATGAGATGGACTAAAAAGGAAAGTGAGACTACTTTTTTGAGATGGAGGTAGTAATAATTAGAGTTTAATAGGGTAATACTACCTCCAACCCATTTTAGTTGGTTGATTTCTAAATGGAACAACAACCAAGTAAAGTGGGTATAAAGGGTGATGTGATGGAGATGTGATGGTAAATTAGAGTTTAATTTAATTTAAAATATGAAACCTACTCACATGCATTTGTAATTAAAGTTAATTAAGTGTGATGTAGATGGTGATGTGATGTTAAATTATTTCCTTTTATGGAAACGAGTCTAATATACGAGATGTCCCAAAAAGAAATATCAACCTAATTAAACGGAATGGAGGTAGTATTAAACACTTACTTGGTTATTGAAATTTGACAGCTAAAAACACTTATTTGAGTCCGAAGTGACTACCCTTCTCCTCCTTCATTTTCAGTTTTTGGCATTATTACTCTCTTACTATTCCCATTATTCCCATGCTTCGAGACGTGTCACGTTTCTATTTAAATTGGAATGTCTCAGTATCCTTTTCTTTTTTTTTCTTTCTTTTTTTTTTTTAATTTTATTGGTCAAATGTTAGATTTTAGATTAGATGTTAGTACGCCTAGTTTCCAAACACTGAAAATCTTCAAGCTACCTTATATCTCCCTAATTCGTTCCCACCAGAGATCGAACCCGGGTCACTCCTTCTAGGGACATTTTCCTTTTTACACCCAATATTTCAGTTTATCTTTTTAAGTTAACATTTTCCTATTTACACCTAATATTTTACGGAATAGAGTAGACGGAGCCTAGTTGATATTTGGGCGCAAAGATTTCATGTAACGGATTGGTACCCCTTGTACCAATCGCTCTTCGTCAATAAAATTTTCTACTATTCCGATTAAAAAAAAATTTATATATTGTTAAGAATGAATCTGGATACGTAATTTAGTACTCCCTCCGTTTTTTTATAATTCGTTTTAGCCTTTTGTCTTTATTTTTTTTTTATAAGTCGTTTCATATTTCAAGATAAGATTTTCAATTTCCAACTAACCATTATTCACTTTCTCTTGTTTTCACTATTTTCATTTATCACAATAAATGTTTATCTCTGCTTCCAAAATAATTCCATCTATTTTTACATGAATAATGCGATTTACAAGGAAAAAAATGAACAATAAAGAATAGTTATTAAGTTTTATTAATTCGTGTGCTTGAGCTAAAAACGACAAAAAAAAAAACGGAGGGAGTATTTTTTATAGAAAATGGCCAAATTTAAGGTAATTAATTAATGTGGAATACACAAAGTACTCATAATTCACTCTTTCTTAAAAAGAAGTTTGGCCAAACGATTCGGAGTGAGTATTTACATTTGGCTTAGTTTTCAATTTAAGTTGTTTTTATATTTGGCTTTTTATTTTATTTGGATCAATAAACATTAATTTTGTTTTTAATACTCTCTCTGTCCCTTTTAAGTTAAGTCATTTTTTTTTGTGATTTCTGGCACTTTTTCACGTTTATAGATGACGAATTTTAGATCGAATTTTTGAAATTTTTTTTCTTTTACGGGATACTACAAGTGTTGTAGTATACTGTAAAAGAAAATATTCTTCAAAATTCCATTCTAAAATCCGTTATCTAGAAGCGTGGAAAAACGTGCTACAAATTCACAAAAAGAAATGATCCAATTTAAAAGGGACAAGGGAGTATTACATTTATATTTTAACCCTACCAAATATTTAACTTTTTGTTATATCTCATACATTTTGCGAAACGTATCACCTAAAAAACGAAGGTGAGAGAGAGTATAATTTCTCAATGTTTATTTTTAAAACCTCCATACTATGTGTATGTGTTAAAAATATGGGTTAAGGTTCAAATACCCCTTGAAGTATTCATGAAAAAGCAAAATATCCTTGATCTATGTTTTGGTGCAAAAAAGACCTTCACCTTCATCTTTAGGGGCAGTTTACCCCCTCCTGTTAAACACCCGTTCACATCCGTCTATTTTCACTTATTTTTTAATTAAAAAAAAAATTACCTTTTTTCACTTTTTTTTTTCCTTTTTTAATTGGGGGACGGAGGGAGTACTCTGTAACATTTATAGTTATATTTACATGGAGCGGTTCGAATGGGAACTTTTGTCATGTAGTAACTGGGACGGTGGGACCCATTGTAGTTCATGCTAGTGTTCCCTCCGGTCTTTCCTAGTTGAGTCATTTCTTTTTGTGATTTTCGGCACGCTTTTCCATACTTCTAGATGATGAATTTTAAAACGAATTTTTGTTGAATTTTTTCTTTTACGGGATACTACAACACTTGTAGTATCCCGTAAAAAAAAAATTTAAAAATCTGTTTTAAAATTCATCATCTAGAGGCGTGGAAAAGCGTGCCGAAAATCTCAAAAAGAAATGACTCAACTAGGAAAGACCGGAGGGAGTACTAGATAGTACTACCTCCATCCCGTTTAAGTAGATCCGTATTCCATTTCGGGACATCTCATTAATTAGGCCCATTTCCATCAAAGGAAATAATTTAACATCACATCACCAGCAACATCACACTTAATTAGCCTAAATGAATTCTAATTAAAAATGGATGTGAGTAGTAGTGTAGTACTAATAATTTAAATTAAATTAAACTCTAATTTACCATCAAATCTTTATCACATCACCCTTTTATCCCATTTCCCCTGGCTCTTGTGCCATTTAGAAATGAGTGTATTTAAATAGGATGGAGGTAGTATTGAATATGTTAATGAACAGAGTTAAAACAAAATTATCAATTTTATTAGATAATGGAGAATGGATCCGTTACAAAAGAGAATTCATGTTAAGGGAATTCATGTTGCAAAAGGAAGAAAAATGAAGGAAAATAAGGTTGAAGAAACGGAGATGGAAGGAGATGGAAGGAAAGAAGTAACATACTCCCTCTGTCCATCTTATCGGCACTTTACTATTCATTTTGTGTCTACTTTATGAAAAAAAAGTGTCATGATAAAATGGATGGAGGGAGTAAAATATAGTATTCCCTCCAATTTTTAATAGACATTTTAAAATTTTGACTATTTGTAAATTAATTGTTATTTTGAAGATTTATACCAACATAACCCTTATTTATTAATCAACATTACCCTTATTTACTATTATTCAAAGTTGTTTTATATAATGTGATTTTCCACCAAAATAAAGTTAATGTTAAGATATAATGTTCATTAAATAAATAATGTTATTTTACGGTTTTTTTTTAAAAATATTTGCGAAATATGCTAAAATAATATTTAAAAAAAATTAGAAGGGAGTACTACTATGAAGGAAAAGGAAATGAAGAGACACAGTAAGCTTCAAAAATCTTTTTTGTCATGATTAATATTTTGAAATAGACAAAAGTGTTCTGGCAACAGTCACATCAAACGTTTCTTATCTTAATAAAAGAAACTCAATTACTTAATTACGTTAATTTCCAAAAAAATTTACTCCTTGTTTACAATCGCACCGCAAAAGTGTAATTTAGTCGGTCTATTAAATGCCTATATATAGGCGTAGTCACCAACATTCTTCTCATACCATCCTCTTTCTTCTCCCTTCTACAACTCCTCCGCAAGAATGGAAATCCCAATTTGGTCGTTTCATGAGGAAATTAGGTTGGCACACCTCCTACTAAACCGACGTGGCGTGGTAGATATATCAGGCGATCTCGTACTAGTGAAACAAATCATTTCTCTCACGTCTGAAATAGGATACCACTGCCCCCGCTGGGATGAACCTCCGTTCTCCCCGTTGCAAGTTGCGTACAAGTTATGGGAGTTTAAGGTGAGATTAGAAGAGTTTGAGAAATTCCTAGCAATGGACGGTATATCCTTTTGTTCTTTCACGAACGAAGTCGAAGCCACGACAGACTACATTGAAAGAACCCTTTCCGTAAGTTTTATATATCTTCACTTGATCTATTATTTTCAAAGCAATTTTATTAACTATACTTTATCATTACTCAAACCCTAATTAGGATGAACCCGCTCATCACGCTACGTGGAGGAAGATGGGAGAGCCGCTATATGAAGCACTTTACGAGCTGTTCCATGAGGCGGGAATGCAGTCAATAGACTTCCCCTTCGTCATGCAGCTGCTAGTGAGGCTTGCTGCATAGTGAGGCTTTGAAGACATCTAATTTAATTTAGTTGGATGGGGTTAGGCTTTTAATATGTAATGTAGTATTATGCTTATTTATAATCTAGTATGACTGTTTTGACGGTCTTGTATTTTGTAATATATATATATATATATATATATATATTAGCATAAACTTGATTTATATTCCAAACCCCAAAGGACATATATAGAAACCTGCATATATATGTTTGATAGTTAATTTCTTATGTTTTACGAGAAATCGATAAATCGAGGCTGGAAATAGATATACCCGTTCAGGGCCGGTCCAACGAAGGCCCTGAAGTGATATAAGATCAGTGGGGAAAAAATGCTATTAAAAATATTTTAGATTTCATATTATTAAAATAAAAAAAGTAGAATATTTCTTAAGTTTTGAAAGAAAAAAATATAAGGCTCTAACCTTAGTGCATGTATAAAAATGGGGAAAAAATAAAAAGGGTTTTTCTTTTCTCTTTATTGTTGATAATTTTTTATTTATCCTTCTGTAAACTAAAAAAATGGGATATTTCCTATTTGAATATGGTAAGAAAGGAAAGATAGGCCCCATTAGAATAAAGAAAAACATAAATATATAAATAAATATTAATGGAAAGAAAAAAAAGATAGGCCTTAGAGTGATATAAAGGGATGGAAAAAGAAGCCCTTAAGAAATAAAGGAAAATAAAATAAAAGAATGGAAGAAAAATAGTCCTTTTAGATATTAAAAAAGACAGAAACATAGGCAACATAGGCCTTAGAAGAAAGACGAGAAAAAAAATGGGGAAACAAATTGTATGTAAAGCAGTATTGTTTTAGTTAGGATTTGAACTTGGGTGCAAAATTACACAGGCAAAGAAAACTTCCACTGTGAAATTAACTATTTTAAATTTATGCGAAAATATATTAAAGAGTAAACCATGCGTCAACGGTGCGCAGTCTTGTGGCAGGACGCTCAGCATTCGTACCAATAGTTCGGGATTCGAGACACACTAAGGGGGGGAATGGGGAACCATTATTGATCCTCCTTTCCTTAAAAAAAAAACCACTCGTCGAGTTACCCATATTAAAATTACCATATAAATAAGGAGAATCTCCAAAAGTTTCCCCTATTTTCCAGCAACACTAAAACTAAAATTGTATATTAACAATAACTTATCTCCAACATTTCACACTAAAATACGGTAAAAAAGGAACATTTCAAAATATCCCTGTTCATTTATTTTTGTAATAAAATGTAAAAATGTTATTAAAAAAAAGTTATAGCAATGATAAAAATTATAAACTCATTAAATTAAGATAATTTGTATGTATATTTGTATCACGTGTAAAATGTAAATCATACATAAAGTTTTAAAAGAAAATAAAATATAGTTAAATTACAATTAACATAATAAATTTTGAATAAATTGTGAAAAGAACAATTAATGAAATTGAAGAAAAAAAAAATTAATACACACAAAACGAAATATACACATATAAATTGTGAAAATAAAAAATAAAATTATTACTCGTACAACAAAATAAACTACATTGAAAAACTACATCACAAATTAAAAATCACAAACAAAAAAGAGCACAAAATGATGAACGCATAATTATAGTACAATTAATAGCGTTCTTCCATATATTTGAAGGAACACTGTTAATTGAACTATAATTACTCTAATTTGGTGTGGACTGTTGGAACAAAACTCTGCACTAACATGGTTTGGGATGCTCTTACTTAGACTTCCAGAAGTTGCACAGGCAACTTCTCTTCTATTTCAGTTTTCAAAATTCCAAATCTCCTCCACCTCTCCTTTAACTAAGCATCAATTCCAAATCGACACTTAATTTCTTCGTCGATTCTGTGAAGATTCCATTCCATTTTCTAAAATTTTAACTGCATTTCGCAACTTCCACCACACCCAAACTATACAAATCCATAATCTACCCATCCTACATGTAGTATTCTTTCCTCCGAACTTGTTCTTTATAACTCTCACCATATTAAAGGGAATATACGAATCCCGGGCATTTCTGTATTCTTCCCATCCATAATCCACCCACATTTTCTTATTAATTGAAGGGACTAAATAATTTTCATTTACAAATGATTCATCTTTATTTCAGTATATGATTTTGCATAAGACTTGAAATAGTCGAAAATCTCTACAAGAAATCGAAGTTTTACCCACACATAAAATGATAAAATAGTGACGCATAACATGTGTAGGTACTTAGCCACACATAATTAATTAAGATAAGTGTGGTTAATAAAGTAATGCTATTTAGTTTATCAAGCGACAAGACGAGTATTATGTGTCCCTATTTATGATTTGCGACATTAATATTTTTAAAAATATTAGAATTAGAATCCCTTATTTTCAGTTATTTAACGGCCATTCAATTTGCTTACAATAGAGGAGGTGTATTATTTATCCAAAATTTACTTACGCATAAATCGAAACGTAAAAAATAAAAATAAAAAAATTGTGCAACGATATTGATAGACTGGTTATTCAAAAAAAAAACATATTCATAGAGTGACGTGGAAATTGATGAGAAATCACTTTGCTAAAAATTTTGTTCTCCCGCACTTAACAAAATTTGGGTTTCCTCTAAGAGTTCAAATTAATTAAGGCCAATATCTTATCTCCTAAAATATCTCCTCAATTTCCGTGACTTCTAACACTAAGCAAAATCAACTTCCACATAATTTAGAAGTAGAACCCACAACCACAACTCTTCCACTTCATACACAGGACAACAATTTCTCTATATTCCTTATCGATGTATTTAAACATATGTAGATTCTGAATTAAAGTTCCACAAATGGTTTGCAAAAATTATCGTCTTGAAATATTCATTTAGGTCACACGCAGATGGAGATCAGTGATGCTAAATCTCCTATTCTCATAGAAATGTGCATTAGCGTAAAAAGTTTTAAGGTAATATTTCTCATTCTTTTGGGGTTTATGAATTTGATCATGCAAGAAGATTAAGTTTGGATGATTATAATTAATTACCTTTTGCTTCTAACTTTCTCTTTTCTCTATCTATTATTTTTATTAGGTAGGTAACTTAGTTGCAAATCAAAATAATCTAATTATCTTTTAAGTAATTGATTTGGCATACGCCTGCCAACTTAAATAATTTTTTTGCTTTATCTCGAATGATTGTTGGTCTAATGCAAATATACTACTACCTCCGTCCCGCCAAATACGTTACATTTCTTTTTGTCAATTTCAGGCACGTTTTTCTACGCTTCTTGACGATGCGTTTTAAAATAGATTTTTGAAGAATTTTTTCTTTGACGGGATACTATGATAGTTGTATTATCCCGCAAAAGAAAAAATTCTTCAAAAATCTATTTTAAAACACTTCATCAAGAAGCGTGGAAAAACGTGCCAGAAATTGACAAAAAGAAATGTAACGTTTTTTGCGGGACGAAGGGAGTATATATTTTCTTGTTTATAATATCGGTTTTGCGGATAAATGAAACTTTAACTTGCAATTGAATGCAATGACTCAAAGGCAAACAGAGTTTGTTCTGTTGTTGCTACACTCATAAAAATGTGAGAGCTATTTATCCACACATGCATGTGTACTTAAAAAAACACGATTTTGCAGTGAATAATCGATAAGTATGTTAAATTGGATATATCGCTGGAGTTTTCAAAATAATTTCCAAAGTTTCCCTATAAAAAATTACAAGGGCAACAAAGTGGTGAAATCAACAAAGTTAAGAAAGCAAGATAATAAGCTCTTCGTGCATAACAAATTAAGAGGTACTCCCTCCGTCGCGGTCGACTTGGTTCATTTCGTTTGGGCACAATTTTTAAGGACAAGTGAATTACAGTACATTAATTAATTACATTGAAGTTGGGTTCCCAAACTAAAAGTAGTCATTTGAATTTATTCTTAAAATTTAAAAGTACTCCGTATTACTCCTTCCGTCCCACTTCAGTAGTCCTCAATACTATTTTCGTCCGTCCCACTTCACTTGTCCTCTTTCCTTAAAAGGCAAAAATTAACCCTTATTTTTGATGTGGACTCCATAATTTTTCAAATTTAACATTACGCATAAAATCTACGTATGGGGTAATAAAAAAAGTGAAAGTGAAATGTTGGGCCAAAAATAAAAGGAGTCAAGTTGACAGGGGCACCCGATCAAGGAAAATGGCCAAGTCGTCCGGGACGGAAGGAGGAGCATTTGGCGCATGGCTGGAAATAAAATTTGGAATTCACAGATTTTTCTATTAAAAAATTATACCCTAATTCACATCCCATCACATCACAATCTATCACATCACAATCTGACAATAACAATTGTGGGCCAGTTCTATAGAAATCGAAAAAATACTCCCTCCGTCCTTAAATAAGTGTCCCGAGCTGCCAAAAATTTTGTCCATAAATAAGTGTCCTATCACATTTTTCCAAGCAAAAATTACACAAAACTACCAAAACTACCCTTTCTTGAAAATCTAAAAGTGGGATAAAGATAAAAATAAATAATCAAGGATTTTAAGGGCATAAGTGTCATTTTAGCATTCTCCTTGATTTTTTCAAATTGACGGCTCGGGACATTTATTTAATGACGGAGGGAGTACCATTTATATAAGCCACCAAAATATGCCTTTTTTCGCAACATGCATATAATACTGGGCCAACGAGGACTTCATTATTCATGGGAGAAATTCATTGGACTTCATTATTCATGATATTCCCTGACACAACTCCATTGAACCTACACCCTCCGTCCCCTAATAAGTGTCTCGAGCCGCCATTTCGTAAAAACCAAGGAGAAGGGTAAATTTACCATATTAACCCCTAATCATTACATTGAAAGTTGAAAAAGTGAAAAAAGTGTAATGATAATAGGGGTAAAATTGAAAGTTTAGCCAAAATTTTACCTTGAAATATGTGATAGGACACTTATTAGGGGACAAAAATTTTGGCGGCTCGGGACACTTATTAGGGGACGGAGGGTGTATTTGAAAATCCAGTCAGAATATAATGAATGTGTGAAAGTTATGAAGGTAGGGGATGAAGAAATAACTATAGTAAAAAAAATTGAATGTAACTAAAAATAACTTCCTAGGAAGTTAAATGGAGCGGGGGACAGCCACTGTGGCTATTAATCATTATCCCTACTACTGACACACGCCTTTCACATCCATATCACATCACATCCATATTAGATACTCTCCTCGTCCTTCGATTTCAGTTTTTGGCATTAGTACTTCATTTTCAATTTTAGTTATTTTTTATTTGGCCTTTTTTTAGATCAATAAAATCAATTTTATTTTTAATATTATATACTTATATTTCACTCGTGCCAAATATTAAAATTCTTATTATAATTCTTACATACTCCCTCCGTCCTTAAATAAGTGTCCCGAGCCGCCATTTTGTGCAAACCAAGGAGAAGGGTAAATTGACACTTATGCCCTTAAAATCCTTGATTATTTATTTATTTATTTTTGTCTTTATTCCACTTTTAGATTTTCAAGAAATGGTAGTTTTGGTAGTTTTGTGTAATTTTTGCTTGGAAAAATGTGATAAGACACTTATTTAGGGACAAAATTTTTGGCGGGTCGGGACACTTATTTAAGGACGGAGGAAGTATTTTGCAATACATATCACCTAAAAAACGAAAAACGAAAGTGAGGGAGATTAAGTTCTCATGTCTATTTTTAAAACCTCCTTATTATGTTTATTACGTATTACTACCTCCATCTCATCCCATTAGATACACATCTTTATTGATGTGACGTGCACGCATCTCCACCGAAATCTAGTATGAGTTTTACGATATAATTTTGAAATATTATTTCTTTTACGGGATAGTCCGACACTCAGTATCCCGTAAAAGAAATAATATTTTAATATTATATCGTTAAACCCGTACTAGGTTTCGGTGGAAAAGCGTGCCGAATATGTTACTGTTCATCTGTAGCTAATGGGATGAGATGGAGGTAGTATGTTTATTACTACTAGTATGTTACTTCCTCCATCTCATATAAGTAGTCCCATTTGGAATGAGCACAATAGTCAATAATGGAAGAAATGTGTGGTTGTAATTGATTCTTATGCGTAGTGTTAAATTTGAAAAAGTATGGGGTTCACATCAAAAGTAAGGGTTAATTTTTGCCTTTTAAGAAAAGAGGACAAGTGAAGTGAGACGGACGAAAAATAGTATTGAGGACTACTGAAGTGGGACGGTGGGAGGGAGTACGTATTATGTTTATTATTACTAGTATGTCTATGTGTTAAAAATACTTATAAAATGAGTGATCTATACGAAACGAAGGATTTTTTTTTTTTTTTTAGAAATTAATATCACAATCCTATATAATAGCAGGGTAATAAAGTACTCTCTTCTCCTCCGTCTTATAATAAATGCCCCGAGCCATCACCATGCAATGTCTACGAAAAAAAATGTAGTCCTTTTACAATATAAACCTCTAATCATAACCTCTAAAGGTGAGAAAATAAGTGTAGAGTTTATAGGGTAATGTTCTCTCCTTTTTTTTTTTTTTTCCGCATGAATGAGAACTAAACATTAGTATATAATCGAATCCAATTGCAGTTAACAATGTCTAATTAAATTGTACTAGAGTAGCAATTTTTTTTTAAACGAAAATATCAATTTTAAAAAATACTGGAGAATGGATCCATTACGGAAGGAAATTCAGGTTACGTTGCAGAAAGGAAAAAAAAGAAATGAATTAAGGTTGGAAAAGAAACGGAGATGGAAGGACAGAAAGAAACAAAAATTGTAGTACTCCTAATAAGTACTCCCTCCTCCCCTTATTGATGTCCCATTTACTTTTGGGCACAAGATTTAAGGAGTGACATTTTGTAATAAAAAATGGTGGGGCCTTGCATTTAATCACCACAAAATGGCAAATGGTGGGGCCATTAGTTGGCAGTTACACTCCCTTATTACTTCTATTTTTGGAATGTGCCATTATTGTTGGGACACCCCAAAATGACAAATGGGACATCAATAAGGGGACGGAGGGAGTATAATGATAGTAGAGGAAAAATTGGTAGTTTAACTAAATTTTTACATTGAAATATGTGATAAAACACTTATTATAGGATAAAAATTTTGACGACTTGGTACACTTATTAGGGGAAGGAGGGAGTAAAGGAAATGAAATGAAGAGATAAACCAATCTCCTAAAATCTTATTCTCAAAAAAAAAAAAAAAATCTCCTAAAATCTTTTTTGTCATGATTTGAAATAGGCAAAATGTTCTGGCAACAGTCACATCAAACGTAGTCACATCAAACGTTTAGCATTTTATTAAACGAAACCCAATTATTTTTAGGGAGACTAAAAAGCTCTAAAAAGGCATGTTTAAACTTTAAACAATGCCCACTCCATTAAAATAATAGTTTTTGTCCACTATTTCATACTCCCTCTCTTCCCTTCCGCCTTTTTTAGCCTAGTTTTCGGTTTTGAATGTATTGGCCTTGACTTATTTCTTTAAATAGACCAACATAACCCAATTAATATTTAATAAAAAGAGGTGAGTATCACCGTTATTACCTCAATAATTTTAAATGCATTTCATTAACACAATTAACCTTAGTCATTATAGAAGGTGAGTATCATTATCACCTAATATTGCTTTTCTTATAAACTGTGTTGAAAACATATATGCCAAATGGGCTGGAACGGAGGGAGTACTACCTCCATCTCATGGAAATAGTCCATTTTTCCTCTTTTGTCCGTCTCATATATTAGTCCACTTTCAAAAAATAGTAAAATATACCTATTAATAACTGGCTACAATTAACCTCTCTCCTGTGAATTAATTACAACCACATGCCATATTACCATATTATGAGATGACATGAGATGGTAGACACTTTATTTAATAATTATTCTTTTAATCATGCAGTAATTTGTAAGTAATAACCATAAAAATTTCCGGTAAATGTTAAAATCTCTCGTAAAAGCGCTCAAGAGTTTTTATATAATTATTATTTTAAATAATAATAAATAATGCATACAAAATATTCCCAATAAAATTTTAAAAGCTTCGAAAATATTGTAAAAGTGCTTAAAAATGGCCGAATTATTTTGATGCAATTATTGATATGTAAATATTATGTATAAAGATTAATACGAATAAAAATAATAAAAACTCCCAAAGTAAATTGAAAAAATCTCTAATTTATTTCTATTTTGAGCCTTTTTTAATATTTAATGGTTACGCCTTTTTTTTTCCAAATATTATGTATATACGTATTAACAAAATGTAAATTATATGAATTTAATAATTATTTTCTTTTACTCATATAGTGTTACTAATAATAATAATAATAACAAAAAACTCCCAATATAGTAGTATAAAAAATCTCCCTGCAGTACAATATAGTACAATGCAATATAGTACAAGGCCTCTAGTGTTTTTATATATTTTGTTACTGTATATAATACTCATTATATAAATAATGTAAAATAACACAATAAAATGCCAAAAACTCACAAAAAGGTTTTAAGCTTCCAATATGATAATAGTTATCGAATTAATGCCAAACTACAGTATTTTGTTATTGGATATTATGTGAATATTATTGCAAGGAATATGTGAATGCTAGTATGAATTTAGTAAAACCAAAAATATGCATTGAGTTGACAAAAGTTATCAAGTACAATGTGCCCATTTATATTTAAAAAAAAAAGGTGGGCATTTTTTAAACACGTAATTTCAAAGTATTTTTTGTAAGGATGTAATTTAAATGGGGTAAAAATAGCTATTAACAGTTATTTTAATTTCCAAAATTTTTCCAAAAGTGTTCTTCCTCTTCCTATCTCTTCCTAATGCCTATCTCTTCCTTTCCTAAATTCCTTAAGTTCCTTTCCTAAGTGACAATGACATATATGAATATAAAAGGGCAATAATTGTTTACATTTGCACCGCTTAAGTGGGAGTGAGTCGGTCTTCTGAATCTGCATATATAGGCGTAGTCACCAGCATTCTTCTCATCTCGTCGTCTTTCTTTTCTTCTGCAACTTTCATCTTATGCTAGTTTCATCTACCTTCTGCAACACCTCCACAAATAGGAATGGAAATACCCCCAACACCTCCACAAATAGGAATGAAAATGCCAATGTGGTCTTGTCATGAGGAAATTAGGCTGGCTAACCTCTTACTCGACCGAAGTGGTTGGGCAGACATATCAGTTGATCTCGTTCTTGTGAATCAGGTCCTTTCTCTCTCTTATGAAATGGGATACCACTGCCCGCATTGGGATGAACCTCCCTTCACCCCGTTGGATGTCGCGTACAAGTTATGGGAGTTTAAGGTTAGAATTGAAGAGTTTGAGAAATTCGTAGCAATTGACGGTATATCCTTTTGTTCGTTCACGAACGAAGTCCAAGCCACGACCAACTACGTTGCAAGAACTCTTTTTGTAAGTTTCATATATTTCACTTGATCTTTTCATTTTCAACGCAATTTGAATTACTAACTTTCTCTTTACTCAAACCCTAATTAGGTTGAACCATCTAATCACAAAATATGGAGGAAGAAGGGAGAGCCGCTGTATGGAGCACTTTCCGAACTGTTCAATGAGGCGGGAATGCAATATATAGACTTCACCTTTGTCACAAAGCTGCTAGAGAGGCTTCAGAGGGGTTTATTTTGAAGAAACCTTGGAGTTGCACGTTTAATATATAATATAATATTATGCTATATATAATCTATGACTATAATATTAATATAGTCACATTTTGTAAGATCTAATCTTATTTTGTAAATTGTAATAGATTATATAAGCATAATATATATAGGCCATAGACTATAGACGTAATGTTGTGTATACTACTACTGCTACTTCTGTCCTGTCCTTTGGTTATGTTTTTATGTTTTTATGGTTTGGAATATAAATTAAGTTTATAGTTATGTTTTCATTTGACATAGAAACTTTCATATATATATATATATATATATATATATATATATATGTATGGTTGGGATATGGTGAAAACCCAACTTTTGGTAAAATCGTAAAAACCATGCATTTTTGAAACATGATTCACTTTCATGCATAACATGTTGCATAAAAAATATATAGGGATTATATGCGCTTTTTTAATAAAATAATATATGTTTTTTTATGTGCAACATGTTATGCATGAAAGTGCATCACATTGTTCCCTCAAAAAATGCATGGTGTTCACGATTTCACGAGAAGTTGGGTTTTCATATGATTCATCTCCTATATATATATATATATTTAGAAATCGAGGCTGGAAATTGGAAATAGATACACTCGATGCATTTTTCATAATTTAAATTTTAGCGTATTCCTTATATCAACTTGTATCACTCGCCCCGTATATGATCATCGAATATTATAGTATCATCTCAAAAGTTTTTGTTTTTTACTCCATAGATGCAGTTATTACGTATTTCATATTACACAAAACTTCATATTAATAAAAGTTTTCCATTCATGGAATATTCATGGAATAGAGCTTTACAAAATTAATATTATTGCCAGTATGGAATACTATAATTAAATTTCCAAATTAAAATCCAACTTATTAGCATTAGATGAAATTTCGACGTTACCAGTTTTTTCAAACCACGTTTTATGAATGATAAACATGGGTTTTCTATGTTTTATAACGTTGTTGATGGTTGATTTAGAATGTGAAATTAATCATGTTTATAAAGACTTTTCTGCTTAAATTGCATGTTCTTGTGAATTGTCGTTATTCTTGCTCGTTGTTTGATTGAATATGCAGATATATGGCGAGAATATTCAACATATAGGCCAGTGTATAATCTTATTTCGAATCGATAGGAGTTCATAACAACAAATGGATTAAAAATCAGATTTGAAGCGAGAGATAACGAGCCGTTACAAAAATATTATAATAATGTAATAAATAAAAGACACGTAAAATAACTGCTACCACTCTTATTAATCAACACGTAATAACCTCAAGCTTTGATTATTAAAGCATGCAATGTCCATAAATTATTAAACTTCTCGTACAATATATCTATATAATTTATAGAATTCTTAAGTAATTTACCAATTGTAATATGCATCTCAAATATGTAGTACAATATATCTATATAATTTATAGAATTCTTAAGTAATTTACCAATTGTAATATGCATCTCAAATATGTATTGTATTGACAATGACAAGAAAAAACTAGAAAAATATGTAAAGTAAATAAGTTCCCTTTGGAATAAATTCTCTTTTAATCCATGGGAGTACTTTAGTGGGAGTAATTTAGTTTATGAAGAAAATTACTTTACTATCCATTTTAATTTGGAAAAAGAACGAAGGAAAAAAATAACCGTCAATAAATAAAAGCCACCCGTTAAAAAATAATCGACTCAGATCGAATCCTAGATATTACGATCATGTGTGATCCATCACCTTTAGTGTGTTTATATCTATTTATATTTATTTAAGCTAATTTGCCTTTATAGGTGTGGCTAGGTGGCAAAAATATTGTCACCGTTCAAAGTTGCGTTCGAAGTTGCGATACGTAATTATTTATTATATATGCCTGATTAATAACATTTTCAATATATTTGCTAGTCATTTCTATTTAATAAGCGGTTGAGAAAGTATTTTGGACTTTATATATGTATATATACTTTTCATTAGTCTTAAATCTATGTTACGGTAGTAATACTCATGTATATATATATATATATATATATATATATATATATATATATATATATATATATATATATATATATATATATATATATATACCACAAGTAGTAACTAGGATCCAATCCTAGTCATTCATTATTATAGATCTACGGTGATATTTTGTTGATACCCATATTATTATATTATTCCTATTTTAATGCAAAAGGTTAATAAAGTAATTTGGTTTATGTCAAACCGTTTCTCCATAATTTAAGGAATTTCTATATAACCTATCATTATGAAAATATTCTCTCTTATCCCTCACATACCATAGGTTTTGGCACAACCTCTAAACATGTTATCAAATTTCAATTTAATTTTTTCTCCTTTTAAACACTTCAGTTTTGTTTTTTTTTTTTTTTTTTTTTTTTTTTTTTTTTTTTTTTTTTTAAGTCGTGTACATATTTTTATGAAATATTAACATATGAATTTTTATTTAAAATTACTTTCAACCCGTTTAACATAATAACCAAATAGCAAACATTATTAAACACTTTTTATCACCGTATTAAGCAATTAATTACAAAGAGTTAAGCATTTAGTATTATGAAAATAAGCAGTTGATATGTATTCATAAAATATAATCACTATCGATATGCGATAAATGCCTAGGATGTTAAGATCAAAATTAAAAGTTTAAAAATTAGATAATAAGCAATACTTTGATTTAAATTAAGCAGCTCTTGGAATTTAACAAATTCTTTAAGCAATTCGCAATGAGATATAAAGCAATATGTCTACATAAAGTGAGCATTTCATGATAAACGATTAAATGCCTATAAAATGGGATGTTAAGAAGAAAATCAAGCAATTAAATATAAGATGATAAGCAATATTCATAGTAAAATCAAGCATTATAAAGTTGACATCAATATAAGCATTATGATGCCTAATAATAAGCATTATAATATCTAATATTCAGCATTTACATAAATGAGAACCAATAACAAAATTACACATGCATTTAGAAAAGTTACTTGTTGCATCCCTTTCACGTCTTTCATATGCTTTTGTCGACCTTCAAATTAGTAATTTATTCGATAGTATCGGAACTTATATACTTTGAAATATTTGTAAATTACTTCCACAAAAATTATCTGCTATTCAAGTGGCGGTTAATAAATTTTGTGGAAGATTTATTCAACCTATTTACCATTTTATCCTCAACGCAATTGACATTTGTTGAATGGATTAGTGTTACAACAATTATTACGGATATTTGTTTAAAATCTTGGCTGTCTAAATCTTATTAGATTCAAGGTGTGGATTGGATCCTAGTTAACACATAAGGAACGGTTCCTATTGAAACAGCTCCCTATATTGATGAAGGGTAGATAGTCAATTTGATTATCGAGTGGATAGTGCAATATTAAGCGATAACAATTACTATTATAAATTAGTTATATCTTTGGGTCAAGCCCATAGATTATTAAATTGGGCCCAAGCCCATAAATTGATGAATTGGGCCGAGTCCAATTAGTAAAATCCATCGACTTATGAAACTTCGGTGATGCGTAACGAAAAATACATAATGGATGTATATTAAAAGTACATGTAACGTAAGTAAGCTAATAATATAAAGAATACACTAAGTATTACATAAGGATTAATATGTCACTAATAATTTAATACACAAGGTATTAGTACATATCTAGAAAAAAAAGAAGGAAAGGAAGAAGCGGCTGATGCACTGCAGCTCCCCCTTCCCAAAGTGTAGTTCCTTCTTTAGCCATCACCCTTCCCAATATCCTTGGAAGGATCAGCCCAAATCCCCAACCATACCCTGTAACAAATCAAAGAAAAATGGGAGAAGATCAGATTTTGCTTACTTAATGCACAATAGGATTTCAGCAAAGAAGTACTTCACATGCTTATCACTCAAAGAAAATAAATTTAACAGAAGGAGAAGAGGAAAGGAAGAAGCTAGCAACTACAGCCCTTCTAAAGCCCTTCTAAAACACTAGTAAGCATGTTATCACCATTTTCAAGTAGAATTTCCATAGGAAGAAAGCATGCTAAATTTTCAGATTTGAATTCACAAAAGCATGCTATAATATTAACTCTTAGGTTAATAACCAACCAAGCATGAGCTCCTAAAGAAGTACTAGCAAGTATCACACACACAAATATCTACAGTTTTTACATAGAATCAAAGCATGAAGGACTCAATCTTATTTTAGATAAGAAGCATAACTTGATGCTCACATACACACTTAAAAATGCTCAAGAAGGAATTCAACACTTAAGCATTGAGAACCATAAAAGCTCTCTACTAACCTTTTAATATCCACTGTATCAAGATGCTTAAGTCCTAAATCCGAATATGTGTCTTACGCACAAAAACAAGAGAAGATTATATAAAAGACATAACATTTACGATTCAAATAAAGATAGAGGTGAGTCGAACCTCCGTCTAGACCGAAGCCTCGGCGGGAAAGGGGCTGGAAATCTGTCGGGGCAGCAAAGGCGGCCCCGAGTCGAACTTTGACGGCGACGGCGCCATCCTCCGGGAACAGCTGCTGCCCCAAAATCCCTGCATAATACAAATGCATTAAAAAACAAAAATAATTATATGTGCCGAGAGAGTGAGAGTTCAGAGGGAGGTGTATACCGGCGACGACGGCGACCGTCGTCTCCGGCGACGGCGTTCCCCGACGGTCGTTCCAGCGCCGGCGTCTCCCGGCAGCGCTCCAAAGCCCTGCATGTAGTAATAGACAAGAGAGAGAGAGAGTTAGATGGAGGAGATAGGGAGGGGCTACTGCCGGAGCTCGCCCCTCGCCGCCGGCGAGGTTGGCGCCGGCAGAATCAGTCAGAGAAGGGGAGGAAGGAGGGATCCGAGCGGACTGAGGCCGACGGCTCCCGTCGCCGGCGACAGTGATGGGGCAGATGACAGCGGCGGCTCGTCGGCCTAGCTCAGCAGAGACGGAGAGCAGAAATAGAGAGAGAGGAGGAAGAAGAACGAGGAAGGGAGGAGAAGACGGCGCCGCCGGCGACAGCGGTTCTCGCCGCCGGCGACGGTGGCGCTGACTGGGGCGGGTGGTTGAGAGGTGAGAGGGTGAAGGGTTAGGGTTTTTATACATAGGGTTTGAACTGGGTCGGGTCTCGGGTAGGGTTCCGGGTCAAGAACGGGTTCTAGGTTAGGAGTAGTCTTGGGCCGGTAATTGGGCTGAAGTAGGGCCGATTAATTTTAGGCCCAACTATTTAATTCATTTAATATTTTATATGTTCAATACCAGTAACATTTAGACGAGATAGGACTTTATAAATTACCGGGAAATGTTTTATTAATTCTAATAAATCCACTTGACCCATTCGAGTCTATTATAGAAGCTCGATAAATTCTCGAGCCTAAAATAGCCTATTTAATTCTATTTAATTCATGGTAATGAATTATGAAGTTATATATATTAGATTTAACAATCTAATATATATAACTTCAAATAAATTATTATTTGAAGCTTATAAGGATAATTAACGGCTATCAATAGCCAAGAAGAATCATTAACTCCGATTAATAATCTCACGGTATATTAACGGAACAATAGTCAAAACGAGAAGTTAGAAATAAGGGAAATAATATTCCTTCATTAAGAATTATTAAATTCTTTAAGAATAGAGATTCTTATAGCTTCGTTTCTAAATAGGCGGGAATTGATCGAAAGGCGAACGACATGATCCTATTGAATCCAGCTATTTTTACGCAACTAAAGGTGGGCTTTCTTCCAAAGAAAAAATGAGAATTTATTTAATTAAGTTCTAGTTATTTTCAGCTGGTCATGCCATAAAAATTTTGTTTTGTGTATGACGCCTATCTGAATTGATTTCGCCAATTAAGTTAATCGATTTCAGGTCCTTGTTAAGACTTGCTATCTTGCTTGGACTAATGTACACATGACCGTGAGTCATCTTCAGGGTTGGCTTGGTAGATATATCAGGCGATCTCGTACTAGTGAAACAAATCATTTCTCTCACATCTGAAATAGGATACCACTGCCCCCGCTGGGATGAACCTCCGTTCTCCCCGTTGCAAGTTGCGTACAAGTTATGGGAGTTTAAGGTGAGATTAGAAGAGTTTGAGAAATTCCTAGCAATGGACGGTATATCCTTTTGTTCTTTCACGAACGAAGTCGAAGCCACGACAGACTACATTGAAAGAACCCTTTCCGTAAGTTTTATATATCTTCACTTGATCTATTATTTTCAAAGCAATTTTATTAACTATACTTTATCATTACTCAAACCCTAATTAGGATGAACCCGCTCATCACGCTACGTGGAGGAAGATGGGAGAGCCGCTATATGAAGCACTTTACGAGCTGTTCCATGAGGCGGGAATGCAGTCAATAGACTTCCCCTTCGTCATGCAGCTGCTAGTGAGGCTTGCTGCATAGTGAGGCTTTGAAGACATCTAATTTAATTTAGTTGGATGGGGTTAGGCTTTTAATATGTAATATAGTATTATGCTTATTTATAATCTAGTATGACTGTTTTGACGGTCTTGTATTTTGTAATATATATATATATATATATATATATATATATATATATATATATATATATATATATATATTAGCATAAACTTGATTTATATTCCAAACCCCAAAGGACATATATAGAAACCTGCATATATATGTTTGATAGTTAATTTCTTATGTTTTACGAGAAATCGATAAATCGAGGCTGGAAATAGATATACCCGTTCAGGGCCGGTCCAACGAAGGCCCTGAAGTGATATAAGATCAGTGGGGAAAAAATGCTATTAAAAATATTTTAGATTTCTTATTATTAAAATAAAAAAAGTAGAATATTTCTTAAGTTTTGAAAGAAAAAATATAAGGCTCTAACCTTAGTGCATGTATAAAAATGGGGAAAAAATAAAAAGGGTTTTTCTTTTCTCTTTATTGTTGATAATTTTTTATTTATCCTTCTGTAAACTAAAAAAATGGGATATTTCCTATTTGAATATGGTAAGAAAGGAAAGATAGGCCCCATTAGAATAAAGAAAAACATAAATATATAAATAAATATTAATGGAAAGAAAAAAAAGATAGGCCTTAGAGTGATATAAAGGGATGGAAAAAGAAGCCCTTAAGAAATAAAGGAAAATAAAATAAAAGAATGGAAGAAAAATAGTCCTTTTAGATATTAAAAAAGACAGAAACATAGGCAACATAGGCCTTAGAAGAAAGACGAGAAAAAAAATGGGGAAACAAATTGTATGTAAAGCAGTATTGTTTTAGTTAGGATTTGAACTTGGGTGCAAAATTACACAGGCAAAGAAAACTTCCACTGTGAAATTAACTATTTTAAATTTATGCGAAAATATATTAAAGAGTAAACCATGCGTCAACGGTGCGCAGTCTTGTGGCAGGACGCTCAGCATTCGTACCAATAGTTCGGGATTCGAGACACACTAAGGGGGGGAATGGGGAACCATTATTGATCCTCCTTTCCTTAAAAAAAAAACCACTCGTCGAGTTACCCATATTAAAATTACCATATAAATAAGGAGAATCTCCAAAAGTTTTCCCTATTTTCCAGCAACACTAAAACTAAAATTGTATATTAACAATAACTTATCTCCAACATTTCACACTAAAATACGGTAAAAAAGGAACATTTCAAAATATCCCTGTTCATTTATTTTTGTAATAAAATGTAAAAATGTTATTAAAAAAAAGTTATAGCAATGATAAAAATTATAAACTCATTAAATTAAGATAATTTGTATGTATATTTGTATCACGTGTAAAATGTAAATCATACATAAAGTTTTAAAAGAAAATAAAATATAGTTAAATTACAATTAACATAATAAATTTTGAATAAATTGTGAAAAGAACAATTAATGAAATTGAAGAAAAAAAAAATTAATACACACAAAACGAAATATACACATATAAATTGTGAAAATAAAAAATAAAATTATTACTCGTACAACAAAATAAACTACATTGAAAAACTACATCACAAATTAAAAATCACAAACAAAAAAGAGCACAAAATGATGAACGCATAATTATAGTACAATTAATAGCGTTCTTCCATATATTTGAAGGAACACTGTTAATTGAACTATAATTACTCTAATTTGGTGTGGACTGTTGGAACAAAACTCTGCACTAACATGGTTTGGGATGCTCTTACTTAGACTTCCAGAAGTTGCACAGGCAACTTCTCTTCTATTCCAGTTTTCAAAATTCCAAATCTCCTCCACCTCTCCTTTAACTAAGCATCAATTCCAAATCGACACTTAATTTCTTCGTCGATTCTGTGAAGATTCCATTCCATTTTCTAAAATTTTAACTGCATTTCGCAACTTCCACCACACCCAAACTATACAAATCCATAATCTACCCATCCTACATGTAGTATTCTTTCCTCCGAACTTGTTCTTTATAACTCTCACCATATTAAAGGGAATATACGAATCCCGGGCATTTCTGTATTCTTCCCATCCATAATCCACCCACATTTTCTTATTAATTGAAGGGACTAAATAATTTTCATTTACAAATGATTCATCTTTATTTCAGTATATGATTTTGCATAAGACTTGAAATAGTCGAAAATCTCTACAAGAAATCGAAGTTTTACCCACACATAAAATGATAAAATAGTGACGCATAACATGTGTAGGTACTTAGCCACACATAATTAATTAAGATAAGTGTGGTTAATAAAGTAATGCTATTTAGTTTATCAAGCGACAAGACGAGTATTATGTGTCCCTATTTATGATTTGCGACATTAATATTTTTAAAAATATTAGAATTAGAATCCCTTATTTTCAGTTATTTAACGGCCATTCAATTTGCTTACAATAGAGGAGGTGTATTATTTATCCAAAATTTACTTACGCATAAATCGAAACGTAAAAAATAAAAATAAAAAAATTGTGCAACGATATTGATAGACTGGTTATTCAAAAAAAAAACATATTCATAGAGTGACGTGGAAATTGATGAGAAATCACTTTGCTAAAAATTTTGTTCTCCCGCACTTAACAAAATTTGGGTTTCCTCTAAGAGTTCAAATTAATTAAGGCCAATATCTTATCTCCTAAAATATCTCCTCAATTTCCGTATAATCTAACACTAAGCAAAATCAACTTCCACATAATTTAGAAGTAGAACCCACAACCACAACTCTTCCACTTCATACACAGGACAACAATTTCTCTATATTCCTTATCGATGTATTTAAACATATGTAGATTCTGAATTAAAGTTCCACAAATGGTTTGCAAAAATTATCGTCTTGAAATATTCATTTAGGTCACACGCAGATGGAGATCAGTGATGCTAAATCTCCTATTCTCATAGAAATGTGCATTAGCGTAAAAAGTTTTAAGGTAATATTTCTCATTCTTTTGGGGTTTATGAATTTGATCATGCAAGAAGATTAAGTTTGGATGATTATAATTAATTACCTTTTGCTTCTAACTTTCTCTTTTCTCTATCTATTATTTTTATTAGGTAGGTAACTTAGTTGCAAATCAAAATAATCTAATTATCTTTTAAGTAATTGATTTGGCATACGCCTGCCAACTTAAATAATTTTTTTGCTTTATCTCGAATGATTGTTGGTCTAATGCAAATATACTACTACCTCCGTCCCGCCAAATACGTTACATTTCTTTTTGTCAATTTCAGGCACGTTTTTCTACGCTTCTTGACGATGCGTTTTAAAATAGATTTTTGAAGAATTTTTTCTTTGACGGGATACTATGATAGTTGTATTATCCCGCAAAAGAAAAAATTCTTCAAAAATCTATTTTAAAACACTTCATCAAGAAGCGTGGAAAAACGTGCCAGAAATTGACAAAAAGAAATGTAACGTTTTTTGCGGGACGAAGGGAGTATATATTTTCTTGTTTATAATATCGGTTTTGCGGATAAATGAAACTTTAACTTGCAATTGAATGCAATGACTCAAAGGCAAACAGAGTTTGTTCTGTTGTTGCTACACTCATAAAAATGTGAGAGCTATTTATCCACACATGCATGTGTACTTAAAAAAACACGATTTTGCAGTGAATAATCGATAATTATGTTAAATTGGATATATCGCTGGAGTTTTCAAAATAATTTCCAAAGTTTCCCTATAAAAAATTACAAGGGCAACAAAGTGGTGAAATCAACAAAGTTAAGAAAGCAAGATAATAAGCTCTTCGTGCATAACAAATTAAGAGGTACTCCCTCCGTCGCGGTCGACTTGTTTCATTTCGTTTGGGCACAATTTTTAAGGACAAGTGAATTACTCCCTCTGTCCCATGGCAATTGTCCACTATGGAAATGGCACAATAACCAATGCCATAAGAGATAGGGGATTTTATATTATATTGGTTGTGAGAGTGTGATGTTTCTACTTTTGGTAAGTGGACAATTAAATGGGACGTCCCAATAAGGCAACATGGACAATTGCCATGGGACTGAGGGAGTACATTAATTAATTACATTGAAGTTGGGTTCCCAAACTAAAAGTAGTCATTTGAATTTATTCTTAAAATTTAAAAGTACTCCGTATTACTCCTTCCGTCCCACTTCAGTAGTCCTCAATACTATTTTCGTCCGTCCCACTTCACTTGTCCTCTTTCCTTAAAAGGCAAAAATTAACCCTTATTTTTGATGTGGACTCCATAATTTTTCAAATTTAACATTACGCATAAAATCTACGTATGGGGTAATAAAAAAAGTGAAAGTGAAATGTTGGGCCAAAAATAAAAGGAGTCAAGTTGACAGGGGCACCCGATCAAGGAAAATGGCCAAGTCGTCCGGGACGGAAGGAGGAGCATTTGGCGCATGGCTGGAAATAAAATTTGGAATTCACAGATTTTTCTATTAAAAAATTATACCCTAATTCACATCCCATCACATCACAATCTATCACATCACAATCTGACAATAACAATTGTGGGCCAGTTCTATAGAAATCGAAAAAATACTCCCTCCGTCCTTAAATAAGTGTCCCGAGCTGCCAAAAATTTTGTCCATAAATAAGTGTCCTATCACATTTTTCCAAGCAAAAATTACACAAAACTACCAAAACTACCCTTTCTTGAAAATCTAAAAGTGGGATAAAGATAAAAATAAATAATCAAGGATTTTAAGGGCATAAGTGTCATTTTAGCATTCTCCTTGATTTTTTCAAATTGACGGCTCGGGACATTTATTTAATGACGGAGGGAGTACCATTTATATAAGCCACCAAAATATGCCTTTTTTCGCAACATGCATATAATACTGGGCCAACGAGGACTTCATTATTCATGGGAGAAATTCATTGGACTTCATTATTCATGATATTCCCTGACACAACTCCATTGAACCTATTTGAAAATCCAGTCAGAATATAATGAATGTGTGAAAGTTATGAAGGTAGGGGATGAAGAAATAACTATAGTAAAAAAAAATTGAATGTAACTAAAAATAACTTCCTAGGAAGTTAAATGGAGCGGGGGACAGCCACTGTGGCTATTAATCATTATCCCTACTACTGACACACGCCTTTCACATCCATATCACATCACATCCATATTAGATACTCTCCTCGTCCTTCGATTTCAGTTTTTGGCATTAGTACTTCATTTTCAATTTTAGTTATTTTTTATTTGGCCTTTTTTTAGATCAATAAAATCAATTTTATTTTTAATATTATATACTTATATTTCACTCGTGCCAAATATTAAAATTCTTATTATAATTCTTACATACTCCCTCCGTCCTTAAATAAGTGTCCCGAGCCGCCATTTTGTGCAAACCAAGGAGAAGGGTAAATTGACACTTATGCCCTTAAAATCCTTGATTATTTATTTATTTATTTTTGTCTTTATTCCACTTTTAGATTTTCAAGAAATGGTAGTTTTGGTAGTTTTGTGTAATTTTTGCTTGGAAAAATGTGATAGGACACTTATTTAGGGACAAAATTTTTGGCGGGTCGGGACACTTATTTAAGGACGGAGGGAGTATTTTGCAATACATATCACCTAAAAAACGAAAAACGAAAGTGAGGGAGATTAAGTTCTCATGTCTATTTTTAAAACCTCCTTATTATGTTTATTACGTATTACTACCTCCATCTCATCCCATTAGATACACATCTTTATTGATGTGACGTGCACGCATCTCCACCGAAATCTAGTATGAGTTTTACGATATAATTTTGAAATATTATTTCTTTTACGGGATAGTCCGACACTCGTAGTATCCCGTAAAAGAAATAATATTTTAATATTATATCGTTAAACCCGTACTAGGTTAACTCGGAAAAGCGTGCCGAATATGTTACTGTTCATCTGTAGCTAATGGGATGAGATGGAGGTAGTATGTTTATTACTACTAGTATGTTACTTCCTCCATCTCATATAAGTAGTCCCATTTGGAATGAGCACAATAGTCAATAATGGAAGAAATGTGTGGCTGTAATTGATTCTTATGCGTAGTGTTAAATTTGAAAAAGTATGAGGTTCACATCAAAAGTAAGGGTTAATTTTTGCCTTTTAAGAAAAGAGGACAAGTGAAGTGAGACGGACGAAAAATAGTATTGAGGACTACTGAAGTGGGACGGTGGGAGGGAGTACGTATTATGTTTATTACTACTAGTATGTCTATGTGTTAATAATACTTATAAAATGAGTGATCTATAAGAAACGAAGTTTTTTTTTTTTTTTTTGATTTTTTTTAGAAATTAATATCACAATCCTATATAATAGCAGGGTAATAAAGTACTCTCTTCTCCTCCGTCTTATAATAAATGCCCCGAGCCATCACCATGCAATGTCTACGAAAAAAATGTAGTCCTTTTACAATATAAACCTCTAATCATAACCTCTAATCCTTAATTCCAAAATTTTGAACACGCCAAAATTTATAATTAAGTTAAAATTTTAAATTGAAATATGTGACATTCCACTTATTATTTGTTATTATTTATTATGATACAACAAATTTAGTCCGTTAGGACACTAATTAGAATGAAGAACAATAATTAGAATAAAGGACATGGGACATACTTCCTCCATCTCATATAAGTAGTCTTATTTCAAAATGGCACAATAGTCAATGAGGAGGGTAATATGTGGATGTAATTGATTTGAGAAGAGAGAATTAATTGTAGTCAAATACCACCTCCATCTCACAAAAGTAGTCTCATATGCTTTTTGACTTTTTCCGGCACTCGTTTCCACCGAAACCTAGTACGGGTTTTACAATATAATATTGAACTATTATTTCGTTTACGAGATACTAGGAGTGTCGGGCTAACCCGTAAAAGAAATAATATTTTAAAATTATATCGTAAAACTCATACTAGGTTTCGGTGAAAACGCGTGCCGAAAAAAGTCAAAAAGCATATGAGACTACTTTTGTGAGATGGAGGTAATATTCTTTATTATTTTAGGAAATGAGACTAATAGATAAGATGAATAAAAATGGCAAACGGGACTACTTATATGAGATGGAGTATGAGATGGAGGTAGTATTAAGAATCAAATGCCATAAGGTTTGAACATGCATGGGAGTTTGTTATCTTTTGTGTTATTGTATTGCAAGTTGAAAGGTTTTTATTGTCACATCTATAGCCTAATTAGTTTATTAAAAATAAAAGTGAAAAATAACTTATTTTTCAAATTATAATAAATAATTTAAATAATTAAGTACGTAATGAAATATTTTTTTTGTTTGTTTTTTAAAATAAAATTATTTGAATTTATTTAAAAAAAAAAAGGGGCCTAATTACTAGTCCTCCCTTTTCATTACCAAGTATTTCCCAATTGGTCATTGCTTCATTCTTTGTAGAGAATTTTAACTTTCCATTAGGCTTCAATAATTTCCACTTAGGTTTACTTTTTTCCAAATTTTCTATTTTCTATTAGGGTATATATAATCGTTTAACAATATATAATTAAAATTTATTAGAGTATTCATTTATTTAAAAATGAAATCAACAATTTTATATTATTAAATACTGTAGAATCGATCCATTAAGTGAATTCGGGTTATTAAGTGAATTGGTTCGGAGAAGGAAAAAAATAAAAAGGGAATGCAGGTTGAAGATGGAAGGAAGAAGAAACATACTAAAATGGAATACTATTAAGGGAATGAAGGGGAGGTCGAACTTGGCTGAATTTTATACGTCGGTAGCCACAAAACAAAAAAGCAAATGATTTAATTGATTTCAATATGTCATACGTAATTAGAAAATTTTGACTAAAAAAAACTCTTCACATTATTATCGTAATTTTCATTTCCAATTGCACCTCTACTCTCTACTGTTAGCACAATCACAATCGGTGAGTCGAGTAATTTAAATAAAGCCAATTTACCTGCACAATCGGTGAGTTGAATAATTAAAAAAAAAAAAAAAAAACAATTTGTCTGCCTATAAATATAGGCACCTTCACCATACATTGTATCTCCTATCTTCAATATTTCCACAGGACCTATTATCTCTCTCTTTCTTTAAAAAACTTCTGCAACTCATCCAAAATGGAAATTCCAATGGAAATTCCGGCAATGGAAATTCCGGTCTGGTCTGTCTATGAGGAGATGAGGTTGGCAAACCTCCTCCTGAATCGGAAGGGCTTCGTCGATATTTCGCTTGATCTCGTTTTGGTTAAGCAGGTAAACTCCCTAGTGGTGGAAATGGGCTATCACTGCCCCCGCTTCGAGGCACCAGCGTTCACGACACTAGACATAGCCCATAAGCTTTGGCAGCTGAAGAACAGGCTAGAAGGTTTTGAGAAATTTATAGACACAGAGGGTATCTCATATTGTCCCTTCACCAACCAAGTGAAAGCAACCACCGAGTATCTTGAGAGGACCATATTCGTAAGTTTGTTTTCGTAAGTTTAGTAGTCTAGTCCTTGGAATAATGATATATTCATTTGATATTTTACAATTTTTATAACTATAATTTATTTTCTCTCTTTACCCAAACCTAATTAAACCTAATTAATCAGGTGGAACCTGATCAGCACGCCAAATGGAGGAAGGCAGGCGAACCTCTCTATGAAGCTCTGTACGCGCTTTTCCACGATGCGGGAATGGCATCCATCGACTTCAACTTTGTGATGGATATGCTCGTGAGGCTGCGTAGTGGAGCTTTTTAGTATAAATCTTTGGTTGGGGATATATATATATATATATATATATATATATATATATATATATATATATATATATAGTAGTATAGTATAATATTATGCTGCATACATAATCTAATGACTGTATTAACAGTCTAATTTTCTATTTTGTAACAGATTATGTAAGATTATGTATGTAAGCATAATATACATACATAATATATATATATATATATTAGTTTTATGTTGTATATGCTATGCTCTTATCGTTTGTAATATTAATTAAGTAGTTTCGGCAGTAGTATATTCTTATGTGTTTGTAATATTAATTAAGTTTATGTTTATGTCGGATTTATAGGATTTATACTAAGTTATATATAATTGTATAATTTTGACATAAATGATCGAGAAAATAATGTTTATTATATTATTTAATTAAAGTAATATTTTCTTAACATAAGTGATTATTTAGAGAAAAATAACTCTTAAGTAATTTTTTTTTTAATCATGTAAAACACGTATTCTCGTTCACTAACACGTTCTCGTTCATATTAAAAATATTATAATAATGTAAGAAATAAATGACACCTAACTGCTACTACTATTAATCAACACATCAACACGTAATTTCCTCAAGCTTTTATTATTAAAGCATGCAATATTCATAAATTAATGTCATTCTAGTACAATATATCTATATAATTTATATATAATTTATAGAATTCTAAAGTAACTTATCAATTACCAATTGTAATATGCATCTCAAATATGTATAATATGTATTGACAATGACAAGAAAAAACGAGAGAAGTATGTAAAGTAAATAAGTTCTCATTGGAATAAAATCTCTTTCTGAATATTTCTTTTTATAAATTATCATTTTTTTTTTCTAAGGACGAAGATTTAATTATAATGTAGTGATGAGCGTAACCACTACTCCATTTTCTCTACTTGAGAGTTAGCAATATAATTTGGATTCGATTAACAAGGTGTAGCTTAAATATAGGCTTGATTAATTAATTAGCTACGTATATATCTCCATCCATTTATGGTTTTCCTATGATTTATAACGTTGTTGGCCGCCACACCCCTAAACCCTCGTTGTATGATCGAATGTGCAAAAATATGTTGAGAAATTTTTAGCATATTGTCAAGTGTAGAATCGAAGTTCCGTTCGATAGGAGTTCGTTCGATAGGAGTTCAGAGCAACAAATTGATCAAAATTCGGCATTTAAACGAGAGAGGACGAGCCGTTGCAAAAATTTTGCGCGCATGATAGTTGTATTATCACGCAAAAGGAAATATTTTATAAAAAATCTATTTTAAAACACTTCATCAAGAAACGTGGAAAAACGTCCCAAAAATTGTCAAAAAAAAATTATAACGTCTTTGGCGGGACGGAAGAGTATAATGATAGAGTTATTTGAATATAAAGCGAGACAAGGGATCTGAGGCAAGTGGAGTATTAAAATTAACATAAAATTCGATGATTATCTTATGTAGCTGAATTGATTGATATTTTGTATTGAATTAGAGATAATTTATGACAATTGGGTCGTACTTCGATTGAACTATCATATGCCTGGTAGCTTTAATCTTATATAAGATCGTGTGTAATTGAAACTTATTCAATGAATTTAAGCGTATTTAATAGTAATATAATCTTGTTAGAATTTTTTTTTTCGTAACCGAGAAAAAACCCATTAAAATTAATTTAAAATGCAATAATCTCATACATAGTGGAACCGTTTGCACTCTATTGCTATATTAATACATTGAAATAAATATGGAGTACAAAATTATTATTTAAACAATTTAGACCATAAACTCTACATTAAAGTCGTTGGAGAGTGCCATACGAGATAATAAATTAAGCTTTGTATTTTTAAGGGTTTTATTATTTATAATATAATAAATTAAAAAATTAAAAACATTCCATTTCGAAACAAGATTATTCAAGAATGTTTTATGTTTAAATTAAATAAAATTGAAAATGTTTCTATTGAGTTGGAGGGAAGCAAAATATTTAAAAAATCTTTTTATATAGTTTGGAGGGAAGTAAAATGATTTTGAATGTTTTAATTTTTTGTTAGTGAGGGATATCAAACAACTTTAAAAATTTGAGGGGTGGTGAGAAAATATGGAGATGGGGGAGGTGAGGTGAGAAAATATGGAGATGGGGGAGGTGAGGTGAGAAAATATGGAGATGGGGGAGGTGAGGTGAGAAAGGGAATATATTGAGATGGGGAAGGTGAGGGAGACTAGAGAGAATTATAGATGGTGGTGGAAAAGGTGAGTTTGAGAAATAGTAAGGACTAATCAATATGGTAGAAGAGGTAGTTTTATACGTACAGAAAAAGTAACGTGCGTCCGCTTGAAGTAAATTTGAATTTTACCGCGGCCGACGGCTATGCAAAAAAAAATCATTTTTACTTAGAATACGACTATTTGTTTTAATATTTCAACCAAAACAAAATAAATATAATTTCAAATTAAATCATCTCATCGTAGTATCCCGTAAAAGAAATAATATTTCAAAATTATATCGTAAAACCCGTACTACGGCTCGGTGGAAATGCGTGCCGAAAAGTCAAAAAAGAAATGAGTCAAGAAGCCTGGGACTGAGTGGTACTAAATATCACTCCGGTCCTAGCTTCTTGACTCATATTCCTTTTTGGGACGTCCCATGTTTGTTGACTCATTTCTTTTTTTGGAAAGAATTAGAGTATAATTAGTACAATTAGTAAACCCCTTATTACACTTAACATTCCATACTTAAATTTTTATTTTTTTTATTTTTTTTTAATTTTTATTATTATTATTATTTTTTTTGATCGGGCAAATGTTAGATGTTAGTACGCCTAGTTCCCAAACACTCCAAGAAAATCTCCAAGCCGCCTTATATCTCCCTAATTCGCTCCCACCAGGGATCGAACCCGGATCACTCCTTCAAGGGAGGAGCCCGGTGGCCAGGTGCGCTAAGTCACCTGGTTACATTCCATACTTAAATCTCATCCACTCATTTTTCTGCATGTAGTTCAATATAATTTAAATTTCGAAAGTTTAAATTATTATAACTTGCTCGTTTGCTATCGGATTTTTATGATTTTTATATCAAATTAAAGGTCTTTATACGATCTTTCATTTAAGATCAGACAAGAACATGTTTTTATGCATATATGATGCTTTGTTCCTAAAATATGTTTAAATACATAAACCACATTACATTCCCTACAAAATACACTTTATACACTAAACATTTCGTCTTAATTCCCGTGCAAAAAGCAAATGAGTCAAAAAGCTAGGACCGGATTGGTAATAAAGAAATAAATCTCTAAACACACTATAAAACATGTAAATTAACTTCTTAATATATTAACTGACTTAGATAAAAAAGAAAAAAAAGAAAAAAAAAAAAAAAAAGAGGAACTTTATGGCATAACCAACCATCCGTTTCGGCCGCCGAAATAGGACGAACGACAACGTCATATTATCTCTGTCGGTCGCCCGTTTCCGGCTGCCTAAACACCCGGTCGGCTATGCCAAAAAATTTCATTTTTTACTTAGAATACGACTATATGTTTTAAAATCTAATATTTCACCAAATACAAAATAAATCAAACTTCAAATTAAATCATAACTAATATTAAAATCATAATAAGTAATAATAAAACAAATCTCTAAACACATTATAAAGCATGTAAATTCAATTCTTAATATATCAACTGACTTAGGAAAACAAGGGAATTTTATGGCCCAGCCGACCGTTCGTCCTAACCGCCGGAAAAGAACGACCAACGACGTCATATTATCTCCGACGGTCGGCTGTTTTCTATGCAGGCAATGCCCGGTCGACAACGCCAAAAAAACAAAACTATTTCTTTACCTAGAATGCAACTGTGTTTCACGCAATACAAAATAAACCTAAATTCAAATGAAAATATCTCTAATATTTAAATTACACTAAATAATAATAAAATAAATCTCAATAAACCTTTCAACACATAATAAAGCATGTAAATTCAATTATTAAAAGAGCAATTACTTTGGAAATAAAAAGGGAAATTTCGGAGTAAGGAACCACCGATTCCGGTCGTCAGAAAGTCCGATCCCTAACGAGTTGAGACGCCGCCTGTTGGAGTAGGGAACCACCGAATTCCTTAATTGTCAGTACAACCCGACGCATCAGCTACTTGAAAGAGAATAGTAATTCAACATCACAAATGGAAATATGTTAACCGGAGGAGAAATGGATAAAGAAAGAACCATCACAGAGCAAACTGCTACAAAAAATGATAAAGTTGGCACTGATGAGGCTAGCGGCATAAAAGACGGCGGTGGCGTTGGTAAATTCCCGGATGCCAATTGAAAAACATATACTATTTTCAAATAACTACTCTTGCAATCACTAACTTTCTGCAGTAAAATTAACCAAATATTTCAAATAATATTGTTTTAAGAGTAGAACATGATGGCGAATTCAACAACTATATTAATATATATCTCACCCCTTGTTAATTGAAGTGGCACACATGTTCCTTAACTAGGAGCATTTATCAAAATCCTAGTCAAGGATCCTTTTCCACAATTATGTCACCTATAAATTCGTTCTTATTAATTTTAAAGGCTTCATGCCAAAGTATAAACTAATGGTGTTTGAAATTAATCTCGTTACAAGTGCAACTGTCATGGGAAATTAAAAATGCAGCATCTAAGCACAAAATTGACTAATGAGTCTCATGTAGTTCAATATATTTCCTGAGACAACATCCGAATTAGGGGTGGGAACAAATATCGAAATACTGAAATACCGAAGATACCGGGCCGAAAAAAATCTAATAAATACCAAAATTCTCGGTATACCGGTTTTTCGGTACGGTATTGATACCGTACCGGTACATTTCGACACGGTACCGGTATCAAATATCACCATACCGCGGTAGGACCGAAAATACCGATACCGCAGTAATACCGGTATATACCGATACCGTGGTATCTACCGACCCTTCGGTATTGCCGATACCGTGGTAATACCTGTATATACCGAGTTTTTGCCAACATTTTATATATTTTTATTTATATTATTTTCATATTTGGCATTATCTAAAATCAATATAAACCCTTAATAAATTTTAATATCATTACATAATACTACATGGTAATTACATCAAAGAAAGATATTATAAATATAATATAGTACTTAATTTTTTAAATTCTTTTATTAATGATTATAAATATAAACTAACAAAGAAAATAATTGTATTATACTATTATAAGATATTACTATGTAATAAACATGATAATGTATTTTAACCCTATTTCACATTAAAAGAAATAACAATTAACAAATTAAAAGAATTAAAGAAATGCATGAATTAAACAATCATCTAACATTGTATCTAACATTGTATTCGTATTCACAACATTGTATTCATATTCACGAGGCATCTCTTGATTATATAACATTACATTATATTCATGACATATTTTCGTTTTTATATAGTATTTTTTAATTAATTAAATAATGATAATGATAAGAAATTCTATTATTAGGGGTTTATTCGGTTAATATAATTTAAACCATTAATTTTAGTTTATTTTAAACTATTGAGAAGATATTATATATATATACAATTTATTGAGAAGATATTTTATATACATATATATATATATATAGAGAAATGATATGCTACTCCCTCTATGGTGCTCACCTCCGTGGGCACCTTCATCGATTTATCATCTTGATAATACTTTGTTCGAATTTTTCAATTGTATTATATTCTAGTACCTTAAAAATAATTATAAAATTATAAAACCAAAAAAATCAAACCCGATTTATTTATTTTGATCTTTAACTTAAAAAATGACTAATAAAATCATTTGAGCTTGATCTTTATTTATTTTTTTTGATTTTTTTATTTCTATAATTATTTTTAAGGTATTAGAATATAACACAATTAAAAAAATCGAACAAAATAATATTAAAATGATAAAACGACGAAGGTGCCCACGGAGGTGAGCACCATAGAGGGAGTAGCATATCGCTTTTCATATATATATACATACATATACATATATATATACAATTTATAGATAAATTTATAGATACAATAGATATTTTATTTTATATATTTGGCGGTAGGGTAGAGAGGCGGTGGGGTGGGGTTAAAAGTGAGGAGGGCCTGAGGGGCGATTCCTAAACCATTTTACATAAGGGAATAATGGAATTCATGCTGGAGAAGGAAGAAAAGAAAAGGGGGAGAAAACCATAAGTACACTAGTACAGTACCCACTCTCAAAAGCTTTATTCAATAAATGCCCACATTCAAAAACCATATTTCATTCAAATCATAAAAAAAAAAAAATTATGAGATTGCTTTAATATTATTTTATTTTAAAATTTTGTTTCCTTCCATCGCCGTTTCTTTGCAATCTTATTCCCCCCCCCCCCCCCCTTCTTCTGCTAATAGCTAATTTTACCCACATTAAAATTAGATGTTTACACATTGAATACATGTTTATGTTTAGAAAATGTCCACTTTTATTTTTTTAATATAAATGGGCACGTACTTTGATAACTGTTGTCAATGTAATTTGATAACTGTTGTCATGTCAACTAAATGCATGTTTTTTCTTTCAATTTTTTCTCTTACTAAATTCATACTATCACTCACATATTCATGCAATAATATTACTACATACGTAGTACTAAATAATTTGGCATTAATTTGATCGCTAGTATATTTTAGAAGCTTTTAACATCTTTTTTGTGAGTTTATGGCATTTTATCGGATTCTTATTACATTATTTATATATTATTAAAATATAAATATATAAAAACACCTAAGCGCATGCTATATTGCCGGGAGTTTTTTTACACATTGGGAACTTTTTGTGATTATTAGTAACACGAGTAAAAGAAAACAATTATTAAATTCATATAATTTGCAATTTTTACTACCTATATAAACATACACAATATTTGGAAAAAAAAACGTCGGAACCCTTAAATATTAAAACTTGCCCAAAATTAATTGCAACAAATTAATTCTACCGCTTTTACCATATTTCAAAAGCTTTTAAAATCTTGTTGGAAAATTTTTGTATTTATTATTTATATATGATTAAAATAATAATTATATAAAAAAATTCTCGAGCGCTTTTACTAAATTCTCGGGAGTTTTTAACATTTATAGAGAATATTTGGAGCTATTATTTACAATATTATTTGATTAAAAAAATAATTATTAAATAAAGTGAACCCATCTCACAATTGTAGTATTGTACTGGTATAGTATAGTGGGAAAAAAATTACTCTTATTTTAGTAAAGTGGGTGTCCTGGCAACAGTCACATCAAACGTTTCTAAATTTCAAACGTTTCTAATTCGTTATATGAAAATAAATTATTTTAATTTCCAGAAATTTTAATTGTGGGCAAATTCACCGCTTAGGTGTGATTTAGCGGTCTAATAAATTTGCCTAATAAAGTGGATATAACGAGGGAGTTTCCTTAATAATTTCTTAACTTTCCCATTTAAAAGTCACAAGGGCAACAAAGTGATGAAATGAACAAAGTTAAGAAAGCAAGATAGCTTTTCGTGTATAACAAATTAAGAGGTATTTAATATTTGGAATTCACAGATTTTTCTATTAAAAAATTATATCCTAATTCACATCACATCACAATCTATCACATCACAATCTGACAATAACAATTGTGGGCCCGTTCTATAGAAATCGAAAAAAGGTACTGTAGTATACCATTTATATGCCACATTTATATAAAGCCTCCGAAAAATACCTTTTTCCGCAACCAGCTTATAATACTGGGCCAAAGAGACGTTCTTCAAGACTTCATTATTCATGATATTCCCTGACACAACTCCATTGAACCTATTTGAAGATTCAGTTAGAATATAATGAATGTGTGAAAGTTATGAAGGTAGGGGATGAAGAAATAACTATAGTAAAAAAAATTGAATGTAACTAAAAATAACTTCCTAGGAAGTTAAATGGAACTGTGGGGGACAGCCTGTAAACTTTGTAATCATTAGCCCTACTTCCGACGAACAGACTGACACAGACTGAAACTACACGCCACCTTTCACATCCATATCATATCAGATACTCTTCAACTCCTTCTCCTTCATCTACTTGCGTAATTTTCAGTTTTTTATTTTGCCTTTTTTTAGATCAATAAAATCAATTTTATTTTTAATATTATATACTTCTATTTCACTCATACCAAATATTAAAATTCTTATTATAATTCTTACATATTTTGGGAAACATATTTTAAAAAAAAAACTTCTGTCGTCACAACTTATGATAGAGTATAATTTTTCTTGATTACTTTTAGAACCCCCATATTATCTGTAAGTGATAAAAAAACTTATAAAATGATTGATCTAAGATGAAGAATTTATTTTTTAAATTTTTTTAGAAATTTATATCATAATCCGATATTGTAACAAGGGTAATAGAGTACTCTTCCTTAATCCATCACCATGCAATTCAATGACTAAGAAAATGTATTTTACCATATCAGCTTCTAATCCTTAATACAAATTTGAACACGTAACAAAAATGTATTATTATTTATTATGATACAACAAATTTAGTCCATTAGGACACTAATTAGAATGAAGAACAATAATTAGAATAAAGAAAGGGAGAAATATTAAGAATCTAATGCCATAAGGTTTGAACATGCATGGGAGTTTGTTATGTTTTGTGTTATTGTATTGCAAGTTGAAAGTTTTTTATTGTCACATCTATAGCTTAATTATTTTATTAAAAATAAAAAGTGAAAAATAATTTATTTTTTTCAAAAATTATAATACATAATTTAAATAATTAAGTAATGAATTATTTTTTTTTCTTTTTGTTTTTGAAAATAAAAGTATTTTAATTTATTTTAAAAAATAAGGGCCTAATTACTAGTCCTCCCTTTTCATTACCAATTATTTCCCAATCGGTTGCTTCATTGCTAGAGAATTTTACTTTGCTTCAATAATTCATTCCCACTTAGGGTTTACTCTTTTCTATTTTCTATTTTTTTTTTCTATTTTCTATTAGGGTAAATATAATAGTATACAATTGCATTTAACAATATATAATAAAAATTTATTAAAGCATCAATGTATTTAAAAATGAAATCAACAATTTTATATTATTAAATACTGTAGAATCGATCCATTAAGTGATTTCGGGTAGTGAATTCGGTTCGGAAAAGGAAAAAATAAAAAGGGAATGCAGGTTGAAGATGGAAGGAAGAAGACACATACTAAAATGGAATACTATTAAGGAAATGGAGGGGATGTCGAATTTAGCTGAATTTGTCCATCGGTAACCACAAAACAAAAAAGCAATTCATTTAATTTAATTGATTTAAATAGTTGTCAGAAAAAGTTTTCTAAACTCTTCACATCTTTTCAGTTATCTTAATTTTCATTTGCAATTGCACCGCTGCTACTGTTAGTCGCACAATCGGTGAGTTGAAAAAAAAAAAAAAAAAAAAAAAAACCATTTGCCTGCCTATAAATATAGGCACCTTCACCATACATTGTACTTCATCTCCTATCTTCAACTAATATTTCCACAGAACCTATTATCTCTCTCTTTCTCTTAAAAACTTCTGCAACTCATCCATTTCTCTTAAAAACTTCTGCAACTCATCCAAAATGGAAATCCCAATGGAAATTCAAATTCCAGTGTGGTCATTCTATGAGGAAATGAGGTTGGCAAACCTCCTCCTCAATCGGATCGGGCTCGTCAATTTATCGCTTGATCTTGTTTTGGTAAAGCTCATAAATACCATCACTGTGGAAATGGGCTACCACTGCCCCCGCTTCGACGGACCAGCGCTCACGGTAATTGACGTGGCGAATAAGATTTGGGAGCTGAAGAACCGGCTGGAAAGCTTTGAGAACTTTATAGGGACGGAGGGTATCTCATATTGTCCCTTCACCAACCAAGTGAACGCCACGGCCGAGTATCTTGAGAGGACCATATTCGTAAGTTTCTTTTCATAAGTTAGAATAATGATATATTCATTTGATATTTTCCAATTTTTGTAGCTATAATTTATTTCCTCTCTTTACCCAAACCTAATTAAACCTAATTAATCAGGTGGAACCTGCGCAGCACTCCAAATGGAGGAAGGCAGGGGAACCACTCTATGAAGCTCTATTCGCCCTTTTCCGTGATGCTGGGATGGAGTACATCGACTTTGGCTTTGTTATGCAACTGCTCGTGAGGCTCCATAATGGAGCTTTTTAGAAGAAATCTTGGGTGGTGGTTGGGTGGTGGTTGGGGTAATATAATATAATATTATGCTACATAATCTAAACGACTGTATTTACGGTCTAATTTTGTATTTTGGAACAGATTATGTATGTAAGCATAATATATATATATATATATATATATATATATATATAGTTATAGTAGTTTTACGTTGTATATTCTATTATCTTGTATATTCTATTATCGTTTGTAAGATTAATTTAGTAATTTCGGTAGTATGTTCTTATGCGTTTCCAATATTAATTAAGTTTATATTTATGTGTTTCACCATGGGATTTATACTAAGTTAAATATAATTATATAATTTTGACGTAAATGATCGAGAAAATAATATTTATTATATTATTTAATTAAAGCTATATTTTCTTATCATAAGTGATTATATAGAGAAAAATAACTCTTAAGTAATTAAGAATATTTTTATCATGTAACACATGTAACACGTATTATTTCATATTAAAAATATTATAATAATATAAGAAATAAAAGACACCTAACTGCTACTACTTTTATTAATCAACACTTATTAATCAACACCTCAAGCTTTTATTTTTGAAGCATGAAATATTCATAAATTAATAAAATTCTAGTACAACATATTTATATAATTTATATATTCTCAAATATGTATTGACAAGAAAAAACGAGAGAAGTGTGTAAAGAGAAGTATGTAAAGTAAATAAGTTCCATTGGAATAAAATCTCTTTCTGAATATTTCTTTTTATAAATTATTATATTTTTTTTCAAAGGAGGAAGACTTAATTATAATTGTAGATACATAAATCGAAAAGACGAAAACCACAAAAAGCGGCGAACTAAAAATACAATATGTTTCACATCCTTTTGTTTAGCCGCCACACCCCTATACCCACTTCAAAATTGAAATATGGGTTAGGTTATGATGATATTTTCACGTCCCCCACCCCCACTCCTCTCATTTAAATTATCTATCTTCGTGTGATTTATTATTTGTTCATGGTGATTATGAAGTGACAACTCTTGGTATTTAGATCGTTGCTTTTATGGAAAAACAATTTATTTTACCTTTGAATGTATGAATCCAGTATGTATAATTAAAAAGTTTCTCAATTTGTTGTTGAATTTACCAACAGACACGCTTGCTCAAATCGAAGATGGAAGAATTGCAGTGAAATCTGCAAATGGGAATGGATCGAAGATGGTTTTTCTATGATTTATAACGTTGTTGGCCGCCAGGCCCGCCACACCCCTAAACCCTCGTTGTATGATCGAATGTGCAAAAATATGGTGAGAAATTTTTAGCATATTGTCAATTGTAGAATTGAAGTTCAGTTCGATAGGAGTTTATAGCAACAAATGGATCAAAAATCGGCGTTTAAACGAGAGAGGACGAGCCGTTGCAAAAATGTTGCGCGCACGATGCCACCTAGACGCTACATAGACTGCACCTTGTCAATGCTTACGGGTTTTATCACATATTCTTGGATATTTAAGCCCATTGTAAACACCAAACACTCCCGTGAGATATACTAATATCCCTAAGAACGAAATTACATCAGGGAACTCGGGATTATAGCAAAGAACATACGGCAAGGGTTTTGAGGAAGAGCACTATCGGACTTCTTACGATTTTTGTAGTTTAACGTTTTAATTTTCAGATTATTTTGCCATGATTACGTGTGGCTAATCTTGTTAATCTAGGGTCGAAAGTAGGATTCGTATTTATTTAATTGCATCGTTATTTATCTTCTTCCTGCGTTCTTGTGCTTTTTGTGAGTAAATTGATTGATCGCCTATTTATTATTAGTTGGTTTGTATACGAGCACCGAGAGGGAGGATTAACAATTAAAATGAAGCACGTGGGACGTATTGAGAATCAATGCCCAAAAGGTTTGAAGTTTGAAGTTGGAGTTTGTTATCTTTTGTGCTATAGCAAGTTGCATGTTTTTCAATACATAGAGACTAATTATTTTATTAATTTAATTAAAAAATATACAGCCCCAATTACTAGTCCTGTGGGCCTTTGTATAATAATTTTTTTATTTAATTAAAAAATATACGGCCCCAATTACTAGTCCTCATTGTTATACTAATTATATCCTTAAATCACTAATTTATGTAATAAAAAGAAATAAGGGACAGTCTAAACGAAAAAGTGTATTCACTTGAAAACTCCGAATTAATTTGCTTAATTATGAATGATTGGGTCTCATGTTCCATCCCTTTTAGGCTCATTTTAAAATAGCTTTTTAAACGTTACAAAAAAAATAATAAAAAATTTACGTCACATGCTTATGCTTATGCAATATTGTGTTATTCGACTGTTAGGGCTTTTTTTATTGTTGTTTTAAACTAAAAACTATAACAAAATTAAACATTCAAATGTATAATTCATCACATAGAGGGTGTTGTTAAACGTACCGTTTATATAAAAATTACTTAAAAAAATTGTCAAGGTAAAAATACTCCCAAAACAAGCTAATTACTAACCTTAAACAATAAAGTACCGAGTAACAAGGTATAAGTCTGTAATAGTACATATATTTATGCTTACCATTTGCTGCTTGTGATTTTATTTTTTCCCGTGAAAATAAAATATATAAAGAACAAGTCGTTGCGGTAGTACAAGACGTATTAACATGCTTGTACATTAGGTTATAAGCCAATATAACTATATAGCTAGTGAAATTTCCCCTCATCTGGATAAACTATCGAGCCTTTCGACTTCATTGGGAACCATGCATAACCTATAAAATTAATATTTAATTTTGACATCGAATCTCTATAAATATCAGGCAACTCCTTAACAATAGATATCTTGTCCACTTGCAATAGACCTAAATAACACAAATCCATAGACCATTTAGTTTATATTCAATCTTGCATTTATCAAGACGAGAAGAAAAGCAGATACTATACAATTATTTATTACCTTTGTCCTTATGCCACCCGGCTAGATCCAATTCACTTAACTGTAGAAGACCATAGTTGAGACGTCTCCTGGCATTTGTCGCTTATGATTAAGTTTAAATTATAATACGAACATAGTTTAGAACATGCATGTTATAAAATTTAAAATTGCTAATAAGGAAAAGGCTATGTTAACTATGATGATCAAGACAATTGTAAATCACTTAACGTGAAAACTCATTATAGAAGGTCATCATAACAACAAAATACGTTGCATCTACTATTAAATAAAAAGCATGTAATGATGTTATAAATGTTTACCATAATATTACGCACGAGACTTGAAAGGAATAAAATCAATCTCTTGCTTCATCCAGCTCCACATTGTCCATTGGCGTGCTTGTTTGTGTAGCACCACGTTTACCTTTACGTTTCCCCTTACCTGAAATTTGCACAATATATAGACTTAACTAATGGATCACAATAAGGTCATAGTCATTTCATTTTATCATAAAAAAAGTGTATACTTGCCTGAGTTAGCAATTGTTTCTGTGACATCGCCCGATTTCCCCTTCTTCTTCTTTGCATCACCGTGACGGTGTTTAAGCGCGGGTCCCCATCCCTTTTCCCTTATAGGTATAGGATCACGATATAGGTTCCAAAAGGGCCCACTAGATATTTCACACATCGGCTTCTTTCTGAGTTCGTTTTGGTCAATCCCTGACAGCGAAATAACTTCAGCATGAAGGGCATTCACGCGATCTGTTATCGTGTTTTCAAGTACATCATTACCCAAAGCTATACCTCCCATATCATACAATTGTACGATAGCATTATTCATGAACTTCATGTTAGAGTCGCAACGCTTATCTGTATAATCAGCCATGGGACTTTGAGATATTCCCTTCAAGCCTCTGCTCCATCTCTTACAAATTAAAGATTCCGGAATGGCAAAGACATTATTGTTAAAATATACCCTAATAATATGCCGACAACATATGCCATTCGTTTCCCACGTCCTACAAGAACATGTGGCATAATCATTACTGCAATTATAAATAATTGTGCGTCTTCGGGCACCCTCGGCAGTCGAAACACTGTACTCCATATTGAAGTCACCAACATCCTTTGGGTTACCAACTAGGACCACATTAAAGGCACGCAGGAATTGAAGCTCAAAAAGCTTGTAAACGTAACGTGTATATGTAGATGCAGCATGACTTAGAAGTTTATTATCAGCAACAACCTGTCCCGGTACCCATCTCCCAAGAGTGTCTTCCTCTATCTCCCTTCTACGCCACCGCCTCTGAATTTCTTCAAGGTTACAGACAAACTCATATAAAGAATTGCTTGATTTTTGAAGGTACTTAACCACGCGATTAGTAGCCTCACTTCTGGAAGTGGCATGTAGACCAGCACAAAATAAACCCTGACTAAATACAGAAGCCCACCTTTTTCGTAGTCTGTACATGCTTGTAAACCATTTTTTACGACCAAGATTGTAGGTAGCAATCATGTTTTTCCACAATTCTTCAAATTCAATTTCTGACTCGACACCATTCATACAACGACGCCACATTTTTCTGAATTCGGCATCACCATTTAACTTGCCAAAATGTGACACTGCATTTTTGTTGATATGCCACTGACACAATCTGTGTTTTGAATTTGGAAATACCTTGTCGATCGCATTCATCATTGGGTAACTTTGATCAGTAAATATTACTTTCGGTTCAGCACCCTTCATGGACTTCAAGAACGCATTAAAAAGCCATTCAAACGTTTCCGTAGTCTCATCAGATAGAAATGCCATCCCAAACATGATGTTAAACGTGTGGTGGCTCACACCAACAAATGGTGCACAAATAAGGTTGTACCTGTTGGTACGATAAGTGGTATCCACAGATAAGACATCGCCAAACAGTTTATAATCTTCTCCGCATCTTGAGTCCCGGAAAAAAAAATTCATTAATCTACCTTCATCATCCATTTGAACTGTCCAAAAAAAATCACTTTCCTCATATGCTCGCTGTATGAAGTAGGTCATGAGGGAACCAGCATCGCCATTCTCAACCTTTGTGCATCTCTTAGCCCGCTTAACATGATCGTAAGCGTCCTGTCTTGTGAACCCTAAGTTCTTGACCCCACCACATTGTCTTTCCATAACGCCACATGCAACATTGACACCAACCCCATAAGATGTCATACCATCGATAAAACTTTGCTTTCCATAATTTAAATTGCGACTCGACCTGAGCATGTAACTTTGATCAACATGTGAAAGATCGTGGTTGTGCTCATTTTCAAAAATGTTAATACGCCAGACAGATTCTGCGAGCCTACGCACTCGGATTTTTGCTTTACAATGGGTCCTTATTATGGATTTCTTGAATGACATGACACGTGTCGATTGAACTCTAGATTCAGCAATACCAGCAGATGAGCAAAGGAATTCTTTCCACAGAATGATATCTTTCGTGCTGCCTACATACCGTTGCATTCCTTTTCTGACACTGAAACCCTTGATACTACTGTAATAACAATATTGTTTGTAAGCATGCTCTGGTCCAGTGAACTCTGTGTCCATAAGCAAATTTTCCAATGCTTCTATTGATGATTTTGCATTATCATCCTCAGAATCAGAAATAGTTTGAACTCCACTATTTTCAACACCGACATCTTTAGGCGATACTTCATTTGTATCCTTAGCATCATCATATTCATCAACATTATCCTTCTCGTTGTCTCCCTCATCCTTATCCTCATCCTCATCCTCATCCTCATCCTCATCCTCATCATCATCATCATCACAAAGGTTAATGTGATTAACATCATCTTCACTGCAAAGTGTATCGTCAAGCCCCTCAAGCCCATTAAACCCATTTTCAGAACCGGTGCCTTCACTGTCACTCCATTTATCTAATTCTTCAATATCTATTTCAGCGGATTTCGGATCCATTCCTCACAAATGGTATCTGTAATGTATAGGGAACTTCATCGAGAATGCTAAATGTTTATTAAATGATATAAATTTAATCTAATATATGTATACAAGCAGAAACATGAGTTTTATTTATTTTCCCGCCCAAACCTATCAATGCAATTCTTTTTATTTTTTTTCGATTTTAATTTAAAGCATCATTTTATTTATCCAAGGATTTTATTATTGTAATTTGAAAAGCTAATTATTACTTAACACAATTTTCAATGTCAGTTTATGCCAACCAAAGACATCATTTTACACTTTTTCTTAACGAATATATTGTTAGCATGCTCGAAAACCAATAGCATTCGTCTAAAATTGCATGACAAATTATGAAGGAAAAAAAAAAATTTATTTATCTGCCCATTGTCTCTTATGTTAGGTTATTATTATAACTTTTTTCCCCCTGCAAATGTTCATGATGAAATGCTCATAATTAAATGCTCGATATATATCTAAAGCTACGAAAAATGCTTTTCAAATTCAAGAAGATTTAAATTCAAAATTTGAATGAAAGCCAAATTTTATGTATAAATATCACAAAAAACTTCACAATTATGCCCTTCTATCTGTATTGACTCCCCAATTTCGTTATCAATTATGTTCTTTAATTACAATATCAAATACATTGAAAATTATATTTTTGTATTTTAGAATTTCTCAAAGATTTTCATTGTTGGAGTCGAGACTAATTTTATATCTCACAATTACTTTTAAAAGAAGCGGACAACAAACGAAAATTTGATGATTCCGAACTCTTTTAATTGTATAAACCAAGGAAATATGTAAATCTAATGTCCTACCTCCAAATTGTTGTATTGATAATTGAAACACCAAACCTTTGTAAGGGCAAAATTAAAATTTACTTACTTTTAATAAAATATTTTGTGATGGGGCAAAAAAATTTCACAACAGGAACACTTTAAAAAAACAGAGAGAATGACGCAAAAAACTAAATGGAATTTACGGACACAATCGTTGCAAGGCATTTCACTAATGGGGCTACTTTTTTTTTTTTTTAATTTTATTTTCAATAATGCTATTTGGCCATAATGTGGCCGGCCACACAACGACATTTTTCATAATATATTTAATTTTAAAAATACTAAATGCTAACTATAATTTATTACTTTAATATTTTAATTAAAAAAAATATTTTCCCCCAAAATTACATATTTTTCTCTTTTTTTCTAGATAAAAAAGTAACAAATTCTTTAAAATAGTAAAAATTATCAAATTATTAAAAGATTAATTTTAAAAAATACGTAAAAAATACGGAGTATCGCTTTTTGAGTTTTATATAATCTCGAAAAGTTTGGCATAAATATATAAATTATTTGATACTAAAAAAATTATAAAAAGGTTAAATTATGGCCGGCCACATTATGGCCGAATAGCAACACTCTTTTATTTTTTAGTTGCAATATTGCATGTGTTTAGTTTTGTTTATAAGAAAAAGAATCTCTTTTTTTTAAATGTGTACTTATTATTTATATATACACCGCAAATTTATCATTTAATTACTAATTATTTTTAAAATATACTATTATTGTTGGAAATAAAGGAACGTGTATAAAAGTAAAATACAAGAAAATCGTGCCCGTGCATAGCAACGGTGACATACTAGTTACTAATTAATATATTATCAATTAACAACTACAATCAGTGGCGGATCTGGGGGTGGTTGGCGGAGGCTTAAGCCTCCCCTCAAATATATATATATATATTTTGAATATAATGTAAAAAAACTGTCAATTAGCCCCCTCCCCTATGAATTTATATATGCTAAGCTCCCACCCCTATAAATTTCTAGCTCCACTGACTACAATCCTTTTTATACTACTTTAGGTTTATCTTATTAGGTATTTTGAGAACTATAATAGTTTATATGCAAAAAAAAGCTATAGTCCATACTTTCTAGCAGACTTCTTCAGCTCACACAATTTTGTTAACTAATTTTTCAAATTGAATTCACAATTACACGTGTAAAAGAAACATGTAGTATATAATTAACATGATTAAACAATACGTTATATATTATTGACAATACATAAAATTTATATTTTGATAACTATAAATCACTGTAATATATCAAATAAACATACATGACTTACTTGCTTAAAGAAAACTAGTTCGCTTTCTTGTTGTAGAAGATTGCTGGAAGAAGACTAGTGCGTCCACAATTTTCTTTGCCGTGTAAGTTAAATACAAATGTGCATTCCTGCAATGTTCATTTGTATAAAAATTTCATTTTAATTAAAACTTATGATTAGAGGAAAAATGTAAAGGGTTGAAAACAATATTGAAAACAAAATGTAAAAAAATAACAAGTTTAGCTAAAAATATCTATAAATTATCTTTGGCCTAATCATTTTGAAAAATAACAGTTTGGCCTAGTAAAAAAACAAAATTATCCACCCATCATCATAATTACACATATAATTGATTTTTTTTTTATAACTATGCTATAACTAAATTTAAAATTTTCAAAACACCAAATAAAATACTAATATTATTTAAAAACACCAAATAAATTTTAAATTTTGATTAACTTATACGGAACGCAGTTGTAGAAAAATAAAATACAAATAATATTAACAAAATCATTAAAAAATATTTAAAAACAACAAAACTAAAAGAATTGTTTTTTCGAAAGAAGAGCTTTCATCCCCATTCCATACTATTCCATAGTAGTATTCCTTAGACTGGAAACGGTTACTGACCAAGTCATTCGAGTCACACCAGATTCTTTGGGAGAAATATGTGTATTTTACAGTGAAAGTGAATGTGAGTTGCAAAATAAAAATATTTTACAGTAACTCATAATAGCAACACACCGCCTTATTTATTCTCCACCATAATTTATCATTTCACCACCTGGTTCATCATTTCACCACCTGGTTCACCTTCTTATAGATAACAACCTATAGATAACAACCTAGCGCACATTAGATACACATTAGATACATTAGATTTTTATGAGTATCAGAGTAGAAGTGGGGATATTTCCATATAATATGACACTTTACCTTTTCAATCAACAGTTATAGGTAAATATTCCCAACCGACTACGAAGCACAAACATCAACCGGACGGACAACGACGGAGCGAAGAGGATGAAGTAACAATACGATTGGCGGCTGCTGTTGTTCAGAATCGAAGAAACAACTTGTGGATTAACTGTAGCCGCATCGATAGAAAGAAACCTCAATAGTAAGGTACCTGGTCCGACAAGGGACAGCGGTGGCGAGGTAGCTGAGCTGCACTGCCGAAGTTAAAAGGAGAGGGGCGATGCTAACTAATAGGAAATTTAGAAATTTAGGGGAGGGTAGGAAATGAGACAATTTTATGCTATTTATAGGTGCACCACCCTAACCTAAAAAATATCACCGCTCAAATAACTCCACATTCCCACCACTATTTTGCACCACTATTCTCATCGGTGGTTATCAGCCAATTGGGCCAAGCCCAATTGGCCAATGGGTTCCCACCGCCAAGCGCAAGCTTTCCACCATCGCATCACCACCGATTGTTAGTCTCCATAAAGATTTAATTTTATAATAAATTTTTTTACGCTTCCAGATTTAAAAAAATTCCCTTCTCCACAAATAAAATATATATATATATATATAATTTAAAATTGACAATTTAAATTTTAGATTTATTTTGTTTTGGTAGAAATGTTAGCAAAAATAGTTGGAATTTAGTTAAAAAGTAATCTGTTTGGCATAGTCGACCGGGGCGTTTTGGCTGCCGAAAACGATCAATGTCGATGATCGTCCTTTTCCAGCCGCCCGAATGGACGGTCGTTTGTGCCACAATAATCCTTTTTTTTTTTTTTTTTCTACCATTGAATTTATATAACTTAGATTTTTCGTGAGAATTATTTGATAATTATTTGGTTTAATTTCATAATTATAGAAATAGAGATGATTAAATTCATAATTAAATATTTTTTGTGCCGGATGAAATATTAAAACAAATAGTTGTATTTTAGGTAATAAATTACATGTTTTGGCATAGCCGACCAGCTGTTTCAGCCACAGAAAGCGGCTGACTGCATGAGATAATATAACTTCGCCGTTAATCCTTACACGACAGTCAGAATGGACGGTCGACTATGAAAAAAAATTTGTCCTTTTAAGTTGTAAGTATTACAAATTGAATTTATATGTTTTGAATTTGTTTGGATTCATCTTGGGAATTATTTGATTATTAATTGATATGAAATATAATATATTTTTAATATTTTAAAAAATTTTAAAAATCAAAATAAAATTAAAACGAGAAATTTTAAAATTTTAAAATATTTAAAAGAAAAATATAGAATTAAAATTGTATAAATTGTAATTGTTATAAATTTTAAGAAAAGAAATAATTTAACAAGGACTGAAAATTATAAAAAATTTCTCAAAAAAATTTTTAAATAATAAAAATTTTAATTAATTTAAATAAATACTAGGAAAGATGACAGAATTTTAATTAATATTTTGTGGGATCGGTGGGATGCGAGAGTAACGGTGGGATCGGTGGGATGGTCCTATGGTTATAGTGTATGGTTAGTGGTAACTATGGTAGGAAAGTTTAACATAAAAAAATAAAAATAATAGTATTTGTATTTTGTCTTTTACAAAACTACCCTTTGCAGGCAAGATTGTGTAATCCACGTGTAGGGTGGATTACCCCCCCTCCACCTGCATCCCCCTTCATAGTCCTATTAGCCCTCTCTCTCTCTCTTTCTCTCTCTACCGCTCTCTCTCTTTCTCTCTCGCCCGCCAGGTGCTCGCCGGATTGCACTCTCTCGGGCTCCTTTCCCTTTCTGGCCTTGGCTGCTTCAGCTTCAGAGAAGCTGTCGGTGTACGTCTCCGACGACGGCGCGTCGGAGCTGACGCTGTTGGCGTTGATGGAGGCGGCGAGGTTCGGGAAGGAGTGGGTGCCGTCCACCTCATCGTCCTGCTCGAGCGGCGGCGCGTCGTCTTCAGACGCGCTGCTGGGGCGGAGCTTCGAGGACTACTGCAGCGAGATGATGAACAGCAACATATGGGAGGAGGAGTTCGGCGACGTGTTTTTTGGCGGATTTTGATGGAGATTTGAAGGTGGGAGAAAATGCAGTGGGGTTTGAATCTTCTTTGGCCATGATCGAAGATGAAGATTCTTGGAAACATAATTTAGTTTGATTTGCATTTTTTTTTTAGTTTTTTTTTTAGTTTTTTTGTTTCCTTTTCAGTATATAATGGTGGTTGAGAGAGAATGAAAAAAATTCATTTTGTTTTTCTGGGTTTTATTTAAGTTTTAATTCATAGTTGAGACTGTTTTTATTATTTTGGAATTATATAATGGTGGTTTCATTTTTTTTTTTTTTTTCAATTTAGAGGTGAGGAGTAGTAGCATGAATCGAACAATTCATTTTTTTTTTTTTTCAATTTAGATGGATTTAATATCATAATGAATGTTTGAGTTTTGACTTTGTATTTCCTCTTGAAGGATTACTAGTACACAGTACAAAATATAAAAAAAGATTACTAGTTTTGTGTATGTTTGTGTTCAATTTACATGATATACTAAAGTACACAGTACGAAAGGAAGAAAAACTTACTGTGTACTCAAGTACACAGTAAGAAACACAAAAAAGATTATTAGTCTTGTGTAAGCTTTTGTTCAATTTCATGATATACTAAAGTACACAGTACGAAAGGAAGAAAATTTTACATGCGTACTTAAGTACACAGTACGAAACACAAAAAAAATATTACTAGTCTTGTGTAAGTTTTTGTTCAATTTACATAATATACTAAAGTACACAGTACGAAAGGAAAGCTTACTGCGTACTTAAGTATACAGTACGAAATACAAAAAAAGATTACTAGTCTTGTGTAAGTTTTTGTTCAATTTACATGATATACTAAAGTACACAGTACGAAAGGAAGAAAATCTTACTGCGTACTTAGGTACACAGTACGAAAGGAAGAAAAGCTTACTGTGTACTTAAGTACACAGTAAGAAACACAAAAAAGATTACTAGTCTTGTGTAAGTTTTTGTTCAATTTACATGATATACTAAAGTACACAGTACGAAAGAAAAAAAATCTTACTGCGTACTTAAGTACACAGTACGAAAGGAAGAAAAGCTTACTGTGTACTTAAGTACACAGTAAGAATCACGTTTCGTACTTATTTGTATGGAACACAATACGATTTGTAACACCAAAATTACCGGAAAGAGAGAGAGAGAGAATTGGTGGTCAAAGTCAAAAAGCAAAAAGCAAAAAGCAAGGGCATTTTAGTACAAAATTTGAAAATATGGGTATAAGTTGTGTTTTTTAACATACAAAGCAAAATTTTATTTTATAAGTTGAAATTGGGTATAATCTTTTATGCCTCTTTTAAATTTCGTTATTTTGTCACTTTTCTCACCTTTTATCAATGTGGAATAATTTTATTCTTTAAATTGAAGAAAATATTTAGAACATCATATTGGTGAGGTAATATTTTCTCTCGATTGTAGTACAAATGAAAGGGAAAAAATAACAATTGTGGGAAAAAAAAAAAAAAGAGAAAATAAGGAAGATTAAAAAGGTGAATACCTCTTTTCTTTCGTATAAAAAATAACGCAACCTAACTATGATAACGACGAGACGAAAGTGATGTCCATCTAAAACGTATTTATTTTTCCGGCACCTCTAATGAACTTGTACTTTCTTTCCCCTTGAAATATTAATATTCGAAATAACTACTACAAGTCTACAAGAGTACAAGTCTACAACACACTATACAAGAAAACTGAAAATGTGATTGTTTTCCGTTGATAGGTGTACAAATATATTCAACTAAGTCTAGCTCAACAATGCAATAACTCAATCCTATTTCTTTTTATTTTAGGAGACTATTAAAATCATTTTATTTTATTTTATTTTTACTACTATATTTAATACCATTAATTTTACAAAATATATTAAAATTCGAGATTCGATTTGTGTTTTTCGCCCTGTAACTTTATAACATCAATAAAAGCACAAATCGTGTCTCAACTTTTATATATTTTGTAACTTTCATAATCTTAATATTAATGCATAGCATCATATAATATTAAACAATTATAAAAATCGAACAAAATGATACTAATGTATAGATATTCACGAAGGTACTCACGGTTTCGGATGCTGCATGTCATTTCTATATTGTAGTAATTGTAAATTCTAACCACTAACCCACAATTATAATTATGATGATCCTATAAAAAAATCTTGTTTTTTGTTTTTTTTTTGTTTTTTTTTTGTTTTTTTTTTGTTTTTTTTTTTTCCCCTTTGTGAAGAATAATAGAAAATGATGCAGCTCACGTATAATAGTAGTAATAAAGTAATAATGTATTTTCAGTTATCTAAGAATCGAGTTGATTTTACAATTGTTGGTTAATCACAATTAATTTTACAAATACTTGGTTAGGGTGCATATTTATCGAAAAACGGAAAATTTGAACTTACGATATTTGACCTCGATGCTTAAAATGTTTTTTTTTTCCTTGTTAGACTGCTTTATTCATGGAAGTAGGCCGTAGCATTATTTTACAAGGCCCAATTATAAAAGTAATTGGGCCGTAAAATTAAATTTTGGTTTGTACTATGGAACACTAATGGGATATGTCTGTCGAAAACCAACGGGATTTAATTTAATTTGTAAGTTTACATAAAATTTTAATATATAATGCACATAATTATCTATATTAATTATTTTAATCCATCTATTACGTGTGATAGTAAAAAAAAAAATGTTAATATTCTAATGATATTTGAATATTTATCCCGTCATAATCCGACATAAATTATTTTATAACGTTATTTTTAGGTAAAATATAAAAGAAAATTGAAAATATGTCAAGCCTCTCGTTTTACATTTATTTAAGAGTTTTTATTATAAAATAATTACACCAAATTACTGATTGTTAAGTCCAAGCCATCAGAATTTAGGGGAAAAAATCAAGAAATTATGCCACGTAAGATTAGGATCCATTTTACTGTTGAATATATGTTGATTCTTTTGAAAATTTGTCTAAACCTACTATTAAGAAAACACTTACATTTTGAAAATTTGTACACTTGTAATAAAATGGTATAAAATTGCAAAATTCAATACATTTGGAGATATTTTTCAAAAATATTTCACTATATATATCTCTATAATATTAGTATTTATAGTATTAAATACTAGGGTGAACCTAATACTTATATTGATAAATGACTAATAGAGAGTATAAAGTAAAATAAAAAATAAAAAGTGACTAATGCTCGTATTGATGAATGACAGGTATGATCCTACTCAAAAGGTAATTAATGTAAATTTACAATAAATACCATTCCAGCTTAATCATGCCTGTATCCACCTATCCAAAAATTGCTTAATTAATCAATGTTTTTCACCAAATTAATTACATCTCAGACACACACAGCGAGGGAGAAAACTTTTCACCTTTATACAAATTATACTCAACATGCAAACCGACACGTAGAATGAAATTATCTCGCCACATTTTACTTTTTACTTTCTCTACGCCCTATAAATTCTGCCCCTTAAAATTTTACACACACACCACTTCATCTTCTCCCATCAACCCACTTTCCTAGAAAGAAATCTATGGAGAAAAACACAAGTACACCACCGGTTACAACCCTAGAGGGGACTGTGTCCTCAAAAGAGCCCAAAACCCAAAGGGCAGCCGAGCTTGCCTTCGTTAGGGTTTGTGCCTACTTACACTTTTCAATTTATACTTGATTAACATTATTTTTTGGAATAATCTTTTGATTTTTCTATATATATATAAGCATGATATATATAATGTGTAGATCTGCGTCACTTTGAACAATTAATCTAATTTTATTTTTTTTTTGGTTGAAGGTGACCAATTTGAATATGCTAAACAATAATACACCTGAACCTGAAGAGCCCACAAGGATTTTCTTGAGGGTAAAATCTCCATTTTTTATATCTTCTTATTCTCTGTGTGTGAAAATTTCTTGATCTTGAAATTTTTTCTTGAGTTATTTTTTTTCTTGATTAAATTCTTAAACTATGCATGTTCACTTTTTGTGAATAAGTGTGTGTGGATCTTGTTTGAAGTTTAATTGTTTGTTTAATTTATTTTTATTTTTTTAAAAAAAGGTTTGCCTCAACAAGAAAGGGAAAGAAAGAAAACTAAAGAGATTTATATATGCTTAAATTTTTTTAAAATTATTTTTCAGGTTAATTTGAGAATTAAAGTACAGATCTAATCGAAAAAACATTGATTTAATTTTATTTTTCATAACACTTCTAATCTCATAATATTTGATGGCACTAAATATCGAAAAAACATTGATTCAATTTTATTTTTCATAACACTTCTAATCTCATAATATTTGATGGCACTAAATAAAGATCCCCATTGTTTTGAGATATACTACATTGGGTTTTGACTTGTACATTACAACTTTAATTTAGATAAAATGCAATATTTCCCCCCCTAAATGAAACATAATTACCATTGAGATTTAAGACTTTCCAATGCATAAAATTTCTCATTATTTAGTAGATAATGATGGGTTTTTAAGGAGCGATCGTATAGTTTACAAATGATTTAAGCGCGGGTAAATTTAAATACACTTTGGCGCGGCAATTTAAATATTAGTTACTCGGCTACTCCAACCGTCTAGCGTGGGAAATTTATCTTTCTGAATAAGTTAATTATCTTAAAAGCTCTATCACATTACCGATTGATAAATATTATATCCTTATACAGATCTTGAACATACATCTAAAATATGATTCATTGTGATTAATTTACTTTATATGAATCTATTATAGGCAATCTGATTGATGATTACATATTACATATAGTGTACATATTGCAACTATAAATAAATTCATTTTCTTTTCTTCTTACATTTCCCCTTTTGAGTGTCAATACATAGTGTACATTATTCGATTAATTAATTGCATGAAATTACATTAACTAATTTTGTAAATTACATTGATTATTGTTTGCAGAGAGTAGAGTTCCCAGCTTCAGCCCCAAGGAATCAAGTGAATCGCTAAGGAAGAGAAAATAATTGTTGGATCAATGAATTTCATTCCCTTTGATTTGCTAGTGAAATGAACATGCTTTGTTGTCTTATTAAATAGAGGATTGTAATACAATTCTTAACGAAATAATTATTGCGTGTTATATTAAAACGGCTACTTATCTTATTTATGATAAAAATATTTGAATTTATTTGGGCTCTAGCAATATTATTTGATTTATCAAGAATTGGTTAGTCCCAAAAGGTGCTTGCCAAATTAAGGATACAATGTTAGCATAAGTAATGCAATTGGCTCATCCATTACATTTTAGCGTAACGTCTCAATATTGCTAAAGATTTTCATAAACAAAATTGTTGATTTAGAAAATATTTTTAACACATGACGAGCGTCTATAATAAAAGGGATCAAACAGTAATTGGAATACTCATCGTTAATTGTTGCATAAAATATATAGGTTTTGCATTTTGAGTATATATATTTATGCAAAAGTAAATAATTTGATGGATAAATAAATTAAGAGGTTTTTACTTGTAGCATATTTTTTTGTGCTACTAGCATAATCTCTTGGCAAGGCTATTGGGCCTATACTTTTAAGGGACTGGGACTGGGACTGGGACTGGGACTGGGACTGAATCTTAAGTATATGGGCCTAAAACTAAGGCTCATAATATTGTCAAACCAACAATCCTCGTAAATTAATTACTGCTCCCGTCCCATTTTAAGCTATGAGTTTAATATGTAGTATAAGGTACTTCATCCGTTCAACAATTTGTAGACATTTCTAGAATATATGTGATGTATAACATAATAATTAAAGCAAACTTACTAAAATGAAACATATAGACTTATACTATTTGGTAACTAATTGTGGTAGGTTAATTATTTTCAATTTTTCATTATCTCTTTTTAGATTTTTTTAATTATAAGAGATGAAATTTGTTTTGATTTTTACTCTTTTGAACTCAACAAGTATTCTAAAACTCTACTTTCAAAGTGACATGTGTAATTATTTATGTTTCGCTGCGCGTTTTCCTTCATAATATTTACACCCTATCATTTTAGGTGATGCAAAATGACAATAAGTGTCAAAAGAGGCTCAACCCTCGAATCTAACATCCAAATTGATATGCATAACACTCTTTTCATACTAGGAGTTGTTCTACTCAAGAGTTAGAGCGGCTGCTAACGGAATTGCCATTCTTGTGTTTTTTCTCATGGTGGATGAGTTGTTTATACGTGCTTGTTCACTTTCGTGGTGGAATTAAGTGTAACAATTACGAGGACGGTACATTAATTTATCTTTGGTTCTTGTGAAGTAAACAAACAAAAACCATTTTTATTGCTAATAACATTTTCTCTAGAAATAAGAAATATTTAAAAGGGTGATACGTTCTTTTCCTTAAAAAGAAAAATATAAGTAACGAAATGAAGAAAGAATGGCGGAGTACAAACACATTTCCGACATTCAAATGCGGATTCTTGCCAAACTTTTGTATCGAGTTGTCGGAAATATGACATATTTCCGGCGAAATTCTCGCCGGCGGAAGATACAGCAGCCCCTGTGTCTCCGGCGATTGGATACAGGTAATTTCTGCCAGCCCCTTAATGCTGTTTCTCCTCGCACTCTAACTGTTTGATGAAATGTCCATACGAGTAGTGTGTTTACGATGCTTATGGCATAGTTCTTGATTACCTTATTTTACGACTGCAATGCCTTTTGATATTTCTTGAGCTGCTAAGGGGCTGATTAGGATGTCGAGTTCGTCTTCTTAGTGAAATGGGAGCTTGAATTATTGATCTCCTATAGTGTTAAATCGTGTTATAACTTATACGTATAATCTAACATTGTCTGTAGAGTCCAGCTCGTTGGCTGCTCCGAATATGATATAACTAGTGTCTGAAGTGGAGATAGTACTTGTATTCTTTTAGTAGTTGTATTCGGAATGTGGAGAACTTTGATTTGGTTAGTTTTTCAGAGTTATAGCCCTATCCCCATAAAGTTTTGAATAGACGTGAAGTATGATGATCTATATTATGTACGGAGCGTTTCAGTGGTTTTCAGCTGGATATGACCACATATGCAGTGTAAAGTATGTTGGGAAGGTTTTTGCTTAAATCCTCCGTTTCCATAAAACAATCAAATCAATATGCTAAAATTAACTACTACTAAGCATGTCCGTAGAGACATTTTGTGAAGAAGCCCTGTGACTCTAACAAGTATGAAGACTTCCATGTTTAAATAGGAAAAACATAATGTAAGCCTTTTCTCGGTCTATACAAACTAGTAAAATCTTCTCGAGGAATAATTTTTATGTTCTTTTAAGCATTTTGCTGGGAAATTACAGACGTTTAGAAAGACACTCTTTTTCGTTTGTTAATTTTCCTTTCTGCTAACTTTTATATCTGCTTTTAATCTGTCTTTGTACTAATAGATTGTGTGTGATTACATATTGTTTAGAATAGTAGTAATACTTCTATTTGTGAAAATTATTCAGCTTGACCGATGAAAGTCTGCCTAGATCACATCCTAAACAACTGATTTTGTTGAACGACAATTCCATTTCTTTCCATCCATACTGCGGGTTTTTTTGGGAACAAATCCTCTATACCATTACTATGTGAACCACACTCAAATGTATTAATATTTCATTACCAGATGGCATTTAGAACTATTTTATAGAGTAAAGAACCATAACTAACATTTATTAACTAAAAGTTGAAATAAAAAATTATAAATATTGATTCTGAAATAATCAACACCAATTTATTGGCTATTAACTGAAAACAAACTCTAAAAAGTATTCATAGACTCTAGTTATGGTGTAGAAAAAAGAAGTTGTAAACTGATAGTGGTACATAAATGGTACACAAACTTGGTATAGAGGATATGCTATACTCGGTCAAAATATTCAATGAAGTAAGAAAGTAAATAGAAAATATAAAAGGAGTAGGAAATTAAATAAATTTGCCACTGAATTGAATTGCCATCTTTTATGTTTTATTTGATTCCTTACACACTTAACAAAATTACTTCTATGCTCAACTATGGCGCCATAAAACCAGGGCCGAATAGAAAGAAATGAAAATTAGTCTGTTGGGCTGGGTTAGGATACAATGTGCACAGCAATCTTAATCCAATATGCAAGGAGTTTTCAACCCCAATTTTACAACAATGCGCTGAAGTTGGCCCAACTATTGATTATGACAGATATGAATGCATATACCCTCTTCGGTTTTTTCAAGTTGATTCATTTCTTGAATATGTGAGGTATAAAATATAGAAATGACTAACCTTGAAAATACCAGAGGGAGTATAATTCAACGGAAAGTTAAGATTGCATCAGCTTCATTATAAAGTCATGCTGCATTATCCGAAGGGTGTCTTTTTCTCAATTTAAATATTGCTTATGACAATTAATTTTCAGTGTGGAACACTCATCCTCATCCAGAACTAGTCCTATTAGCTGACTTAAAATAATATGACAAAACTTTTTTGGAAAAAAAGGCTAGTATGACAAAAAACTCACCAACTTGTAACGCTCGCTTAAAAGCTTGCATGCTTACCCTGTCAAAACTTCTTTTTGAAGCTTTTAACAACATATTGACCCCGAAATTTAACACCCTGTCGCTAGGCCAACACAAGCACACCTTTATGTCACTTTTACTCACTATCACAGTACCCATTGCTACATGTATAATAATGTGTATGTATCTTTTTGTAAATTAACATTCATTTTAAATAATTATAATAAAATAAAAAGAATAAGAGTGACAGGTGGATGCTACTTGACACCACATGGCCGCTTATTCCGTGGCCAAGCGAGTTTTCACCGTGATATATGAACAGAAAGGCAGTGTGAACGCTTCATTTTGTAACGTAAACGCACTAGCTAGTATGCACACCGCCTATATAACAACCACAAATCTGTCCATGGTCTGTAGCTATCAGAGTGAATAATATAATGAACGTCTAGATAGAGGAAATTGCTCAGAAAAGAAGCATATTTTCTAGGCTTTGGAAGCTGAGGTCCTCGCTTTGAAGTCTTCGCCAAGAACTTAGGTGGTATTGCCTTAAAGGTACATCTATTGAATTAAAATTATGCACAAATAAAGAAATTTAGCAATTTTTCCATTTATTTTCATGGCGGTATAATTGAGGCTAATGTTTGTGCATTGTGTAGTTAGGGAGTTGTTTGCGCGTGGAATCTCATAGAAGAGAAAGAAGATCTGGTAAGTTGATGCTGCTTGTGAAATAATTTGTCGGAATCATGTTAGTTCATGTTGATCCCTTTAGCAAAGAAAGTAAATAAAGAAAAGCGCAAATCATTTCGGTAACCAAGTTTTATTTTTGACAGAATTTTAGAATATTTTACTGAATACTTTGTTTTTATTACTCAATACTTTTTGCTTCTCTTTGGTGTAGCACATGAAGCACATTGTTTTCTTCGCCTAAGAATGGAATCTAAATTTGCTGAATTTGGGGATATTAGTTGTAATTGCCTGCAGTTGTGGCGCTTTGAAGTAATGATTTGCAAAGATGCGAGTGTAACTGCTATTCTTTTCTTTATTTCTTTTTCATTATTAAACTGTCTACATGTTTGATTCTCTCGTACACTATATAGTCTATATTTCTATATCTGCCAATAAGCAAGTCAGGGTGAAGTCTAATTTGCTATTACTACAACAGAGAAAACTATGTCATGACCAGATTAGAGCTATATAAAAACTTAATCTAGGAATTCCCACATCATCTGTGTTGCATGACAAATGAGGACTTTTGAGTTCACATTTAGTCTTACTTTATTGGCTTTTTTTTCTATCTGCATCTTCCAAACATTTTTTGGGCATACAAATTTAACATTTTATTAGCATTTATCTTTTATCGATATCTTGTTTCAAGCTGTACTCGTCTCTCCGTATGTTAGTATAATATGTATGCACGCACGTATATAGTGTATAAATAAGGTGTTCTTGAATTTCTTGAGTTCCTAAAATAGATTTAATGAGTTCAAACTTTACAGGTCGACATTCTCTATTTCAAGTCGAGCTTTTTCAGTTGCATCGAAAATGGATTCAAATTGGGTATCCAACAACAGCTCCTGGATGATGGAGGTGGATGATGCTGCATCAAAGAATGCATGCACGATATCACATTCAGATCTGTCACCTTCATAAAAAAAATAATTAATAAGAATTGTTCAGAGTGATACATATCTATACATTGCATATAATATTTAGAATAATCAAAAGATTATTCCAAAAAAATTGTTAATAAAGCATAAATTGAAAAATGTAGGTAGGCACATACCTTAATGAAGGCAAGCCGAGGTGCACTTAGGGTTTTGGGCTCTTCTAAGGACACAGTCCTCTCTGGGGTTACAACTGGTGGAGTAGTTGTGTTATTCTCCATTGATAATTTTTTCTAGGAAAGTGGGTTGAGCAGAGAGGATGAAGTGTGTGTGAAAATTTTTAAGGTGCGGAATTTATAGGGGTGAAGAAAATGAAAGGTAAAACATGGCGAGGAAATTTGAAGATGCACAACGAAGGACTCAAATTTTCTCGGCACGTTTTACCTTTTATTTTCTCCACCCCTATAAATTCCGCTCCTTAAAAATTCACAAACACACACACTTCATCCTCTCTCCTCAGCCCACTATCCTAAAAAAAATTATCAATGGAGAATAACACAACTACTCTACCAGTTGTAACCCTAGAGAGGACTGTGTTCTTGGAAGAGCCCAAAACCCTAAGTGCACCTCGGCTTGCCTTCATTAGGGGTATCTGTCTACCTACATTTTTCAATCTATGCTTCATTAACAATTTTTTTGAAATAATCTTTTGAATTTTTTATATATTATATGCATGATGTATGCAATGTGTAGACCTGTATCATTGTGAACAATTTTTTTTTATTTTTTTTGTGAATGTGACAAATCTGAATATGATAAACAACAATACATCTGAAGAATCTCCAAGGATTTGCTTGAGGTAAAATCTCCATTTTTTTTATATCTTAAAAAAATAATAAAAAAAAAAATTCTCTAACTATGCATGTTCACTTTTTGTAAATAAGTGTGTGTGGATCTTGTTTGAAGTTCAATAGTTTGTTTAATTTATTTGTTTTAAAAAGATCCTGCATCTGAGAAGGTTCGCTGAAAGTTTCAGCCAAATCCAACCGGTGGATCGACGGCGACGCTATTTTCCCCTTCCGGTAACAGATTTTCTGATCTGGAATTGGGAGGAGATTTCTGGCCGTCCGTTTTGGCTCAAATTTTTTCTGGAGTCCCCTCATACATATACGAAGCTACACACAAAGTTTCAATCGATTCCGACAGTCCGTTTGCCTGCTCTGATTTTTGCAAAGTTATCAACCTGCACAGCGAATTTGTTCTGCAGATTCCGGCGGCGACGTTACTGTTCGGTCACTTTCTGCAAAATCCACTCGTGCGATTCGGCTGAAATTTTTGGAATACGTCCTACTCTGTTGTACGAGTCTCCACATCAATTTTCAGGCGATTCCGACAAGCCAACAATTTACGGCGAATTTCTGATAACCTAGGCGTTTCTGGGCGAATTTCTAGAAAACTGCTTCATATCAACGGTTAGTTTTTAAGATATATGCATCCTCAACTATTATTTACTGCTAAATAGCATGAAATTCTGATACTAAGGTGTGTTTTTGTTCGGTACTTGGACTGGCTAGTTTCGTTGTTGATGGTGATGGCATTGAGAATAGATTGTACTCATGGAGATGCTGCTCTTCTTCCCTTTTCCGTCCCCTTCTGCATATATTGAATTTTCAGTTTTTTCTTTAGGTGAAAATATTGATAAGCCATGATAACAATAGTTGAAAAGCAGAGGACTAGATCCCTCTGATGAGTAAACAATTGCTTACACTGAACATCCTTGTATGAAACCTGTCCTACAATCTGGTTTGATAGTTCAATGGATTTAGTTGCACCACAAATTATGTTTTAATATACTGGATTTGCTGTTTATGTGTCTATTTCAGTACTGATATCTTGGTTTCTATTTATGTTCGTTACATACAGGCCACTATCTATCAGCAAAAAGTCTTGGATATCAACGAACGAGAGTTAGGCCTCGTATTCAGGTTCAGTGCTAATTCAGCTAATATTCTTACTATCATATTGTTTTTGTAAGCTTAAGATTGCATATTTCGGAAGTAATATGTTTATTCCTGCAATCCTCTCAGACAGCTGCAAGTTATCATGCCATTGCAATAGCTCTCGCATTGATGGAAGCGTACCCTCTAAGTGTTCAGCACGAGCAGACAACATTGCAACTTACCGGTAAACAGTACTAGATGATATAAATGTACTGTGTACTATAATACAATTTGATATTTTTTGCTTACCACTTACCGGTAAACAGTACTAGATGATATAAATGTATTGTGTACTACGGTTACAATTTTGATTTTGCTGAATTTTTCTGTTTGTTTTCTATGATTTTGTTTCAACCTCGTAGCTTGGGTTTTCTCTCCAGGTTGGGTTTTTGGTTTTGGGTTTTTTGGTTTTGGGTTTTGAGGGTTTGGGTTTTGTGTAAAGCTCTGCATCTTATACTGGGTTATTATACTTTCGATTGTTTTAACGAGAACAATGAAATTTGAAATTGATGTTAAAATTTGATATTAGTCCCTCACGACTTATCAATACACAGTAAAATTTGATATTATTCGTTTACCACTTACTAGTACACATTACTAAAAGAACCTAAATTTACTGTATACTTGTACTTATCGAAATATACAAAAAACGGTAGAAAATTGAAAAAATTGAAAGAGGAAAAAAAAAATCTGGAAAAAACGAAAAAAATAATTAATAAATAATTAATAAATAAATATATAGATAAAGCAGGAAAAAAAAAGGAAAAAAAAAAAAAAAAAAAAGAAGAAGAAGAAGAAGGAGGGAATGAGAGAAACACGTGTAGGGAAAAGAAAAGGGAGGAGGGAGTGACCATGTGCTAAAAGTAAGGGTATTGTTGTCCACCATACCAAAATGTGGGTATTTTTATTGTAAACTATATTTCATACCTAAATTTGTTTTTTTTAAGTCAAAATGAGTATTTTCTTTTTTGCCTCAATTATTTTTTAGGTTAATCTGAAAATTAAAATACTGATCTAACTTCAAAATATTGATTATATTTTAATTTTTTACAACACTTTTATATCTCATAATATTTGATGGCACTAGATGACTAGATAAAGATTCCCATTGTTTTGAGATATATGACATTGATTTTTGAATTGTACATTAAAACTTTAATTTAGATGAAATGCAATTTATTTCCCCTAAATGAAACATAATTACCATTGAGATTTAAGACTTTCTGATGCATAAAATTTCTCATGAATTAGTAGATAATGATGGTTTTATAAGGAGCAATCATACACTAGTTTACGAATGATTTAAGTGTGGGTAAATTTAAATACATTTTAACGCGAAAATTTAAATACTAGTTACTCGGCTACTCCAACCGTTTATTAATCTTTCTAAATGAATTAATTATCTTAAAAAGCTCTATCACATTACCGATTGACAAATATTATAATCGTATATAGATTTCTTGAACATGCATCCAAAATCATTCAATGTGATTAAAGTACTTTATATGAATCGATTATAGGGAATCTAATTGATGATAACATATTAAATAGAGTGTACATATTGCAACACTATAAATAAAATCATTTTTTTTCTTCTTACATTTCCCCTTTTGAGTGTGAATACATAGTGTACATTATTCAATTAATTAATTGCATAAAATTACACTAACTAATTTTGTAAATTACATCGATTGTTGCTTGCAGAGAGTGCAAGACCCTTCGGCAGCCCCAGCGAATCAAGTGAATCCCCAAGCAAGAGAAATCATTGTTGGATCAATGAATTTCACTCCCTTTATTTTACTAGTGAAATAAACATGTTTTGTTGTCTTATTAAATAAAGGATTGTACTAAAATTGTTAACGAAATAATTATTGCATGTTATATTAAAACGGCAACTCATCTTATTTATGATAAAAATATTTGAATTTATTTGGGTCTAGCAATATTTATTTGATTTATCAAGAATTGGTTAGTCCCAAAAATTGCTTGCCAAATTAAGAATACAATGTTAGCATAAGTAAGCAATCGACTCACCCATTACATTTTAGTGTAACATCTCAATGCTAAAAAAAATACATAAACAAAACCGTTAATTTTGAAAATATTTCTAACACGTGACAAACATCCGACGGTGTAATAAAAGGCGTCACACCAAATTGCATATACATGAATTCTAATTGATCCAGAAATGATGGTACCATAAATCAAGGGATCAAAAGTAATTGGAATACTCATTCACTAATTGTTGCATAAATTTTATAGGTTTTGCATTTAGAGCATATATATTTATGCAAAAATAAATAAGTTAATGGTTAAATAAGTTAAGAGGCTTTCACTTTTGCGTACTTTTTTGTGCTATTAGCACAATCTGTTGGCAAGGCTATTGGGCCTACACTTTTTAGAGGGTGGGCTGAATTTTACATATTATGGGCCTAAACCTAAGACCCATAATATTGCCAACCCAACAATCCTCTCCCCACTTTTAAGCTAAAGTTTAATATGTATAAGGTATACACTTCATACGTTCAACCAAATTGTAGAAGTTTCTTGAATATATCTGAGGTATCCTTTTATATATAATAGCAAAGCGGATTCAGAGCCCCACGTTAATTCACGTGCCTACGTGGCGCTTCATATGCTCTCCGTTCCTATTTATCTAAAAATTCTATTTTTATATTTTTTTTTACGTAAATCATCTATATATAATATTTTTAAATCATGTATGTATATCCCGTAATTTATAATAGATTAATTGTATACAATTTTATATTTATAATAGATTAATTAAATATTTATTTCTTGCACCGACTTCCTCAAACTTTTCCACATCACATTATTTTAATTTATTTGTCACTTATCTTTTTCAAAAAAAAAAAAAAAATCCTTTCCTATTTGTCAAGCTTTAAAATATCCAGATAGAAACCATCACTTTAAAAAGAAATTGCAAACAAAAAAATATAAACTGTAATTTAGTGCAAGTATTTAATTTTATTTCTTGCATACGTAACCATACATTATTGTAATTTCTTTATTTTACAGCAAAGGAAAGCCACAAGATTTCGATGACATTCTCGTGAATGCTTTAAAATAGATGATTGATAGATACCATTCGTATGCTAAGATTTACTTTATGACAGATGAGCAAAGGAATATATACGTAAAAATAATGATTGCAGTCGATAGTGGTAGAGGTGGATTTTTCTTTCTCTATGGATATGGTGGTACTAGAAAGACATATATCTGGAGGACACTGTGCGCGATCTAACGTGGAAGGGGCGACATTGTACTTCCCGTGGCATCCAGTGGTATAGCTTCGTTTTTACTAGCTAGAGGTCGGACTGCACACTCCAGGTTCGGTATGCCGATAGAATGCAACGAGAACTCAACTTGCAGCAAAATAGTTCCAGATCACGAATTAACGGGACTCCTCAAGAAGACAAAGCTTATCAATTGGGACGAGGCGTCGATGACTCATAGGTACCGTTTCGAGGCGCTCGATAGGAGTCTGAGGGACGTTATGCGATCATGTGATGGGAACTGTTCGAAAGAACCTTTTGGTGGTTTGGTCGTTGTTTTAGGAGGTGATTTCAGACAGATACTACCGATCATCCCTAATGAATCTCGACGTAGGCTAATTAACATTTTTTTACAAATTCATAGGGGAGCTAGAAATTCGTATGGGAGGGGGCTTAGCACATATAAATTCATAGGGGAGGGGGCTAATTAACATTTTTTTACAAAATATACACTTCAAAAAATAATAATAATAAATAAATAAATAAATTGAGAGGATTCTTAAGCCTCCGCCAGCCACCCCCCAGATCCGCCATTGCCAACAACACCGTCACCTATAAGCCTCAAAAAATGTTAATTAGCCTACGTCGAGATTCATTAGGGATGATCGGTAGTATCTGTCTGAAATCATAGGGGAGGGGGCTAATTAACATTTTTTAACAACACGGAGCTAGAAATTCGTATGGGAGGGGGCTTAGCACATATAAATTCATAGGGGAGGGGGCTAATTAACATTTTTTTACAAAATATACACTTCAAAAAAAAAATGATAAATAAAAAAAAAATTGAGGGGATTCTTAAGCCTCCGCCAGCCACCCCCCTAGCTCCGCCACTGGTTGTCGGGGGAAAGTCTTGGCGATGGAGAAGCTGAGGTCACGCTGTCGGATGATATTCTCTTGCATAGTGCGAGTAATCCGATAACAACAATAGTAGAAAGCACTTACCCAGACATATTACAAAGCGCTTCTAATCCGGAATATTTCAAAGATAGAACTATACTTGCACCAACGAATGAGATGGTTAATGAGATCAATGATTACGTCATGTCATTGATGCCTACTGAAGAGAGGGTGTATCTTAGTTCGGATAGTGTTTGCAAAGAAGATGGAGAGGTAGATCTTGATGATGAAATATTCTCAGTTGAACATCTCAATTCGATCAAGTGTTCATGAGTGCCAAGTCACGAGATCAGATTGAAATAAGGGTGCGTCATCATGCTCCTGAGAAATATTGACCCGTCGAATGAACTTTGCAATGGCACAAGGATGATGATGACAAAACATGGAGACCGTGTGATAGAAGCAAATCCGCTTTCGGGAAAGAATGCTGGCAAGAAGTTTATGATTGCAAGAATGACGATGACCGCATCGGATCTAATTAAGTCACCGGTTATATTTCAGAGGAGGCATTTCCCGCTGTCCGTTTGCTTTGCTATGACGATAAATAAGAGCCAAGGACCGTCCCTCTCTAACGTGGGGTTGTACCTACCGAAATCGGTCTCCAGCCATGGGCAGTTTTACGTCGCGGTATCGAGAGTTACTAGGAAAAGAGGTCTCAAGATTTTGATATGTGACGAAGATGGCAATAGCTTCGACACCACGACTAATGTTGTGTACATGGAAATATTTCAAAATTTGTGAGGTAATTATAAATTCAAATATTTATTTATACTTTATGCATAAAATTATTATATTTGGATCTTATTTTCTACAATTAAATTTTCTTGATTTACAGGAGAGTAGATTGCAGGAGGAAGAACGAAGGGCAACTACGCTTAGAAGAGCATTCGGACTTACTACCTCCATCTCATGAAAGTAGTCCACTTTTGAATTGGCACAAGAACCAATAAAGAACAATAAAGAAGAAAATGTGTGGTTGTAATTAATTCGGAGGAAAGAGGGTTAACTATAACCAAGTAATATTTACCATTTTTAGAAAGTGGACTAATATATGAGACGGACCAAAGAGGAAAGGTGGACTACTTTCGTGAGATGGAGGTAGTATTATTTTTGTCCGAATTTCTTATTTGATTCACATATTGTTTCATTTATTATTATTATTATTATTATTATTATTATTATTATTATTATTATTATTATTATTATTATTATTATTATTATTATTATTATTATTATTATTATTATTATTATTATTATTATTATTACTTTTAAATATTTTTTTAAGATTTTACGGGAAACTTGAATTTGTCGATTTTGACACCATATCTAAATAATAAGAAAAATTAGCACCTGTCGATTTTCGACGGGTAGTAAACTAGTAAAATAATAAAGCAAACCAACTAAAAATGAAACATATGGATTATACTATTTGGTTACTAATTGTGGTAGGTTAATATTTTCATTCTCTCTCTTTTAGATTGTTTTTTTAATTATAAGAGATGAAATTGTTTTGATTATTGATACAAGATTATCATCTGATATACAACGAAGTACAACTTAAATGGCTAGTCAGAAAACTTAAATGGCTGGTCAGAAATTCGAGACATTTGTACGAGTGTGTATAGGTTGTCGTAAAAATGGATTGATTCTTTCGTAATTATGTTTATAAAAATATTTTGTTTTAAATTTTTGGTTGTTAAACAACAATTAAGAGCGATTATATATCAATTACGAATACTTTTAGTTTACACTAATAAGGGTTCGGTTATCTTTCAAAAGAAACTTAGAGAAAATGGACAAATACCTTTTAAATTTCGTTATTTTGTCACTTTTCTCACCTTTTATCAATGTGGAAGAATTTTACACCTTAAATTGAAGAAAATATTTAGAACATCATATTGGTGAGGTAATATTTTCTCTCGATTATAGTGCAAATGAAAGGGAAAAAATAACAATTGTGGAAAAAAAAAGGAGAAATAAGGAAGATTAAAAAAGGTGAATATCTCTTTTCTTTCGTATAAAAAATAACGCAACCTAACTATGATAACGACGAGACGAAAGTGATGTCCATCTAAAATGTATTTATTTTTCCGGCACCTCTAATGAACTTGTACTTCCTTTCCCCTTGAAATATTAATATTCGAAATAACTACTACAAGTCTACAACACACTATACAAAAAAACTGAAAATGTGATCGTTTTCCGTTGATAGGGGTACAAATATATTCAAATAAGTCTAGCTCAACAATGCAATAACTCAATCCTATTTCTTTTTATTTTAGGAGACTATTAAAATCATTTTTATTTTATTTTATTTTTACTACTATATTTAATACCATTAATTTTAAAAAATATATAAAAATTCGAGATTCGATTTGTGTTTTTCGCCCTATAACTTTATAACATCAATAAAAGCACAAATCGTGCTCAACTTTTATATATTTTGTAACTTTCATAATCTTAATATTAATGTATAGCATCATATAATATTAAACAATTATAAAAATCGAACAAAATGATACTAATGTATAGATTTTCACGAAGGTACTCACGGTTTAGGATGCGGCATGTCATTTCTATATTGTAGTAATTGTAAATTCTAACCACTAACCCACAATTATAATTATGATGATCCTATAAAAAAATCTTGTTTTTTTTTTTTTCCTTTGTGAAGAATAATAGAAAATGATGCAGCTCACGTATAATAGTAGTAATAATGTATTTTCAGTTATCTAAGAATCGAGTTGATTTTACAATTGTTGGTTAATCACAACTAATTTTACAAATACTTGGTTAGGGTGCATATTTATCGAAAAACGGAAAATTTGAACTTACGATATTTGACCTCGATGCTTAAAATGTTTTTTTTTTTTTTTTCCCTTGTTAGACTGCTTTATTCATGGAAGTAGGCCGTAGCATTATTTTCCAAGGCCCAATTATAAAAGTAATTGGGCTGTAAAATTAAATTTTGGTTTATACTAATGGGATATGTCTGTGGAAAACCAACGGGATTTAATTTAATTTGTAAGTTTACATAAAATTTTAATATATAATACACATAATTATCTATATTAATTATTTTAATCCATCTATTGAGTGTGATAGTAAAAAAATATGTTAATATTTTAATGATATTTGAATATTTATCCCTTTATAATTCGACATAAATCATTTTATAACGTTATTTTTAGATAAAATATAAAATAAAATTGAAAATATTTCAAGCCGCTCGTTTTACATATATTTAAGAGTTCTCATTATAAAATAATTACACCAAATTACTGATTGTTAAGTCCAAGCCATCAGAATTTAGGGAAAAAAAATCAAGAAATTCAGCCACGTAAGATCGGGATCCATTTTACTATTGAATATATGTTGATTATTTTGAAAATTTGTCTAAACCTACTCTTAAGAAAACACTTACATTTTGAAAATTTGTACACTTGTAAAAAAAATGGTATAAAATTTTGCAAAATTCAATAATTTGGAGATAATTTTTCAAGAATATTTCACTATATATATCTCTATAATATTAGTATTAAATACTAGGGTGAACCTAATACTTATATTGATAAATGACTAATAGAGAGTATAAAGTAAAAAATAAAATAAAAAATGACTAATACTTATATTGATAAATGACAGGTATGATCCTAATCAAAAGGTAATTAATGTAAATGTACAATAAATACCATTCCAGCTTAATTATGCCTGTATCCACCGATCCAAAATTTGCTTAATTAATCAATGTTTTTCACCAAATTAATTACATCTCACACACACACAGCGAGGGAGAAAACTTTTCACCTTTATACAAATTATACTCAACATGCAAACCGACACGTGGAATGAAATTATCTCGCCACGTTTTACCTTTTACTTTCTCCACGCCCTATAAATTCTGCCCCTTAAAATTTTACACGCACACACCACTTCATCTTCTCCCATCAACCCACTTTCCTAGAAAGAAATCTATGGAGAAAAACACAAGTACACCACCGGTTGCAACCCTAGAGGGGACTGTGTCCTCAAAAGAGCCCAAAACCCAAAGGGCAGCCGAGCTTGCCTTCGTTAGGGTTTGTGCCTACTTACATTTCAATTTATACTTAATTAACATTATTTTTTGGAATAATCTTTTGATTTTTCTCTATATATATAAGCATGATATATATAATGTGTAGATCTGCATCACTGTGAACAATTAATCTAATTGTTGTTGTTTTTTTTTTTTTTGTTGTTGTTGAAGGTGACCGATTTGAATATGCTAAACAATAATACACCTGAACCTGAAGAGCCCACAAGGATTTTCTTGAGGGTAAAATCTCCATTTTTTATATCTTCTTATTCTTTGTGTGTGAAAATTTCTTAATCTTGAAATTTTTTCTTGAGTTATTTTTTTTCTTGATTAAATTCTTAAACTATGCATGTTCACTTTTTGTGAATAAGTGTGTGTGGATCTTGTTTGAAGTTAATTGTTGGTTTAATTTATTTTTATTTTTTTTAAAAAAGGTTTGCCTCAACAAGAAAGGGAAAGAAAGAAAACTAAAGAGATTTATATATGCTTAATTTTTTTTAAAATTATTTTTCAGGTTAATTTGAGAATTAAAGTACAGATCTAATCGAAAAAACATTGATTTAATTTTATTTTTCATAACACTTCTAATCTCATAATATTTGATGGCACTAAATAAAGATCCCCATTGTTTTGAGATATACTACATTGGGTTTTGACTTGTACATTACAACTTTAATTTAGATAAAATGCAATATTTTTTTCCCCTAAATGAAACATAATTACCATTGAGATTTAAGACTTTCCAATGCATAAAATTTCTCATTATTTAGTAGATAATGATGGGTTTTTAAGGAGCGATCGTATAGTTTACAAATGATTTAATCGCGGGTAAATTTAAATACATTTTGGCGCGGCAATTTAAATATTAGTTACTCGGCTACTCCAACCGTCTAGCGCGGGAAATTTATCTTTCTTATCTTAAAAGCTCTATCACATTACCGATTGACAGATATTATATCCTCATACAGATCTTGAACATACATCTAAAATGATTCATTGTGATTAATTTACTTTATATGAATCTATTATAGGCAATCTAATTGATGATTACATATTACATATAGTGTACATATTGCAACTATAAATAAATTCATTTTCTTTTCTTCTTACATTTCCCCTTTTGAGTGTACTAATTCCAATTAATTAATTGCATGAAATTACATTAACTAATTTTGTAAATTACATTGATTGTTGTTTGCAGAGAGTAGAGTTCCCAGCTTCAGCCCCAAGGAATCAAGTGAATCCCTAAGGAAGAGAAAATAATTGTTGGATCAATGAATTTCACTCCCTTTGATTTGCTAGTGAAATGAACATGCTTTGTTGTCTTATTAAATAGAGGATTGTAGTACTACAATTGTTAACGAAATAATTATTGCGTGTTATATTAAAACTGCTACTTATCTTATTTATGATAAAAATATTTGAATTTATTTGGGGTCTAGCAATATTATTTGATTTATCAAGAATTGGTTAGTCCCAAAGTTCTTGCCAAATTAAGGATACAATGTTATAAGTAATGCAATTGACTCATCCATTACATCTTATCAGACGGGGCATCTTACCACTAGACTGCGCTCCGTTGACTAATAAAGAAGGAAAATGACATAGTTAGAAAAATGTAACTACGCTGCCAGTTTGCATGTAGATTTTGTAATGCACATTGTCGTTTATTATTGTACTTGATATTGTCAATTGATTCTTTCACTATATATATTCCCTTTATTTATTCTTACGTTGGGTTAATTTAAGGCCATGTTAGACTATGTTTTCAAAAGTCTAACATGGAGTGGAAGTATGCTATAAGTTATAATTTACTCTTTCCCGTATTTAGGTAAATTAGTAGTCACTATAATCTTGTGCATTGTTAAGGTTGTTGTCTTTCAAACATCAAACAAACAAAATAATAAATAGGTGTAATTTCAAATAAGACGAGGGGAAAAGAATATCGTTGTATCACAGTAATAATAATATACTATCAAATGACATTTGCTAACAAAATGCAAAAGTATGAGTGAGGTCTTGAGTCATTTTCTTATCTGTTATAGTATAATATAGTCTAAACCATGGCGTAATCAGACGAGATGGAACGCTAATTTTTTGTTGGTTCTTGTGAAGTAAACAAACAAAAACCATTTTCTTAAAGTAACAAAAATACGAAATATAACGAAAAATATAAGTAACGAAATTAAGAAATAATGGATTTTTATCTTATTGTGATTTTGAATTTTGATAAAAGTTAAGATCGAGGTTTTGATCATATTTACATACGAAAAACCCAGTTAGTATTGTACTACCTCCGTCTCATTAAATTAGCCCCAGATGCCGTTTCGGTCCGTCTCAACTATTAGCCCCATTTCCGTTTTTGGCACAAAATTAGCCCTAATGGGCCATCCCATCAAATTAAAATAAGGGCCCTAATTATGGTTAATTAACCATAATTGGGCCCCTAATTGTGCAGCCCAAATTAGGGGTGGGAGAGGGGAGCCCAATATGTGAGGGGTCAAAACCCTACCCCTCACTTCTCCGCCTCCCATTGCTGTCATTTTCTCCATTTATCTCGAATCTTCCTCTTCTTTTCCGCCTCCCTCTTCTCTGCGAAACCCTACATCCCTCACTCGAGCTCTCCGCCTCCCTCTTCTCTGTGAAAAAATACCTCTCCCTCTCCCTCTCCCTCTCCCGATCTGTCGCTCTCCCTCTCTCCTCCATCTCCTTCGATGGTCGGAGCGAAGCTTTCCATCCCTTCGGATGAAGAAGGGAGCCCCCAAAACCCTACCCCTCCCTCGCCGCCGTCTCCCCCCGCGGGAAATCTCCATAAACGCGGGCGGAGGCGTTCTCGTCCCATCCCTCCTCCCAGATCTGACCCTCTGGGTCGGAATCGCCGCCGTCTGCCTCGCCGGGAAAGGGGGGCGAAACTGGAGGAGTATCCAGACTCTCCGCCGTCCTCCCCCCCGCCTCGGCAAACCCTAGAGCTTGGGCTCCCGTCACCGGAGGCGCCGGCGTTGCCCGTCCCAGCTGCTCCTCCACCTCCGGACAGATCTGACCCGAAGAAATGGAGGCGGCTCCCATATTACTTCTACCGGTACCGGATCGTGGGCCACCGGCGGCGGCGGAGTTGAAGCGGCTGGGAGCTCCGAGGCGGCGCCGTGCACTGACGATGGAGATGGGGTGATCTGACCACTACTACATGGCGGTGAATCTTTCCTTAATCTCTTTTTATGAACCCTCAGCACATAAATGTTGTACATGGGCTCGAATTTCCTCTTTTCCCCTTCACTGTACTATACCCAAACTGCTTGGTTGTTTTTGTGCAATACTTATGAGCTGAGGGTCATAAAAAGATAGATTTTCATTGAGATTTGATGCTATGTTGTTGGTGTTTATGCAGATTGGGTGACTGGATTTGGCGCTGTGGAGGAACCATTTGATGGGGCTGTGGAGGAACCATTTGATGATCTGCTGATGAATATATACATGGGTTGTATCCTTCCCTGTCTTTATGTGATAGTTGGATTAGGTGTGGTGTTATTTCTGTATGTGTATGCTGATGACATACAACGGTCAAATGATGCTCTGTTCTTGACATTCTAACCTGCTGATGCCGTTGTATGCTCAAATGATGTTCTGTTCTTGTCATATGAACCTGCTGATGACATACAATGGTCAAATGATGCTCTGTTCTGGTCTATTTATTTATTGAGATGGAGGTAGTATGTGCATGTGAGTATGGTCTGTTCTTGGGCAACTGTGGGATTTAGGGGTCCTAATTAGGTGCAGTGATGGCATGTTTAAGTATCTATTTATGCTTTGGCCTCTATTGAAGTGGTTTCAACCTCTGTTACATGGTTTTGATTGTCTGTGCCTACACTTTATGTGATTTTACATTAACTCATTACTGAGAATACATGAATTCAATGATGTGCATTCAAGTGTTCAATGATTTCAAAAGGTACTGGAAATGGAAAGTTAAACATACACTTTATGAAAACCTAAAGCTACTGCCATCTGCTGCTGTTCTTCAATCTGTCTTCACTCTATGCTTCATGTTTACTTTCCCATTTCTGTCTTCACTCTATGCATTCAAATCAAACATTTCACCTAAACCTTGTGGGACATTGATGCCTAATTCTTCCATCAAAATCTCTAATCCTTCTGTTCTTTCTTCTGCAATCAAGTGATCAATGCATTCCCTCACTAGGTATTCTGGTACATCTAGGTTTTGAGGTAGTAAACCCTGCCTTAATAATGAATCCTTGGACATATGTCGCAATTTGAAGTTGTTCCTCCCTCTGCATTTCATGACCTCAAGTAATACACACTGCAATGATAAAAACACCTTGTTTAGTGTCTGTGGCTCCATTATTTGAAAACTTTCCTGCACTGCCTTGATGAGTTCTTCTGGATTTTTGCACTTCATCCTCTGCTGTAGACTTTGGATTGCTGTGAATAGGCCTAAATCATTTGCATTACAATCTGGACTGTTTGATGGCTGTTGTACTAGTTGTATGTTGAAACCATCTGCATTAGCTGCTTGTTGGAAGTCTGGATCTGTGTTGTTGATGTGTGCTCTGCAGTTGTCTTGCTGTATATGTATTCTCTTGCTCATACTAACTGACCATTTTTGTTTGATGGCAGGCAGAATCTGTGAGATTGAGCAATGTGTTAGGGTGTTAATATGAGTGTTCTCAAATGATGGAAACTGATAGAGATTTAAAAAAGGCTACTTACCTCTTTTAATATGCAATCCTTGACAACTGTTTTTGTGATGCTTTGAATGGGTTTTAGCTCCACTGTGCCTGCTGGTCTCTTGCTGCTGTTTCTCTTTGCTGTATACTCCTCTACAAATGGCCATATACCAATCTTTCCATCAAATAGAACACTCCCACCCCCCCTAAAAACTGGTCTACTTACTGCACACATAAACATGACCTTAGGGATGAAATTTTTTGACTGTGTAACTCGATCTTAGGGGGTCTGCCTCCATTGGGGTCAGGTAGTATCTGCAGTTTTTCCTTTGTAAGTAGAACCACTTATCATCTATGTGAATGGTATTTTCCATGGGCTTGAATGTTGGAGTGTTCCTAGTAAAATCGAAGTGTAAGGCTTGTAGACTAAACCCTAATCTCCATAACATGTTAGGAGCTGTCAATAGGGGCCTTATAGCATTACTATGATGTCTGAGCAGTAACTTAGCCCATCTTCCCACTGTTGCTCTTGAAATGAATGGACCTAATGCATCACTAAGTGAGGAAATGGTACCTCTTTTACTGGGGTCTATTGCCTCAATAACTGAATAGTTGATTGTGTGCTTCTTCTTTCTGCTTCTGCCCTCTCTATTTGCAGCAACATTAATGGCCTCACCCCTCTCTCTTTGTTGTTTTGCAGATTTCCAGATTCTGTGGACACTCCATCTGGAAATTTGGAACATGCTTGCTGCTTCACTGATACTTCCTTTGCCCATCTTCCCAATCTTCTCCAACTGCAGCAAGTGCTGCATAATCTGTGTCTTCCTCTCTGCTGGAACATCTGCCATCTTCCCCATCTTCTCCTTCTTCTTCTTCTTCTTCTTCTTCTTCTTCTTCTTCTTCTTCTTCTTCTTCTGTTTTCTCCTTCTTCTTCTTCTTCTTCTTCTTCTTCTTCTTCTTCTTCTTCTTCTTCTTCTTCTTCTGCTTTTTTCTTCTTCTTCTTTTGTTCTTGAGAGAGTTTATATCCAAATGATGCTAAGCTGATGGATATATAGATTGTATCTAGTGAAATGGGGGGAAATTTAAATGTCAAATTTCCCCCCCTCACCCGAGTATGATCATCTGCTGCTGTTCTTCAATCTGTTTCCCACTTTCTTTCTTTTTTTTTTATTTTTTTATTGTATGAACAGTAAAATGATGTACAGTAAATCCCGCTACAGTAATATATGAACAGTAACATCAGTTTCTAATTTTGTGCTTAATCTCCACTTTATTTCCCTGATTTTTTTTTGTCTTGGTTTTTGGTCCAAAAGCATTTGTAGCTTATTTAGTGAGATGGAGGTAGTAGTAAGTGATTTCAATGGCCGAGTACAAACACCATTCTGACATTCAAATGCGGATTCTTGCCAACCTTATGTATCGAGTTGTCGGAAACATGACAGATTTCCGGCGAAATTTTCTCCGGCGGAAGATACAGCAGTCCCTGTGTCTCCGGCGATTGGATACAGGTAATTTCTGCCAATCCCTTAATGCTGTTTCTCCTCGCACTCTAACTGTTTGATGAAATGTCCATATGAGTAGTGTGGTTATGATGCTTATGGCATAGTTCTTGATTACCTCATTTTACTACTGCAATGCCTTTTGATATTTCTTGAGCTGCTTAGGGGAATGTCGAGTTCGTCTTCTTAGTAAAATGGGAGCTTGAATTGTTGATCTCTTGTAGTGTTGAATCGTGTTATACATATAATCTAACACGTCTGTAGGGTCCAGCCCGGTAGCTGCTCCGAATATGAGTATAACTAGTGTCTGAAGTGAGATAATACTTGTATTCTTTTAGTAGTTGTTTTTGGAATGTGGAGAACTTTGATTTGGGTTGTTTTTCAGAGTTATAGTCCTATCACCATAAAGTTTTGAATAGACGTGAAGTATGATGATCTATATTATGTATGGAGCTTTTCAGTGGTTTTCAGCTGGATATGACCACATATGCAGTGTAAAGTATATTGGCAAGGTTTTTGTGTAAATCGTCCGTTTCCATAAAACAATTAAATCAATATGCTAAAATTAACTACTAATAAGCATGTTCGTCGAGACATATGTGAGGAAGCCCTGTGACTGTGACTCTAACAAGTATCAAGGAATAATTTCCATGTTTTTTAAGCATTTTGCTGGTAAATTACAGATGTTAAGAAGTACTCTGTTTCGTTTGTTAATTTTCCTTTCCGCTAACTTTTATATCTGCTTTCAATCTGTCTTTGTACTAATAGATTGTGTGTGACTACATATTCTTTAGGATAGTAGTAATACTTCTATGTCTGGAAATTATTCAGCATGACCAATGAAAGTTGCCTAAACAACGGATTTTATGGAACAAAAATTCCATTTCCTTACATATCCTCTATTTACCAGATAGCATTTATAACTATTTTATAGAGTAATGAACCATAACTAACATTTATTAACTAAAAGTTGAAATAAAAAATTATAAATAGTGATTCTGAAATAATCAACACCAATTTATTGGTCATTAACTGAAAATAAACTCTAAAATGTATTCACAGACTCTAGTTATGGTGTAGAAAAAAGAAGTTGTAAACTGATAGTGGTACATAAATGGTACACAAACTTGGTATAGAGGATATGCTATACTCGGTTGAAATATTCAATGAAGTAAGAAAGTAAATAGAAAATATAAAAGGAGCAGTTAACAAAATTACTTCTATGTTTTATTTGATTCCTTACACACTTAACAAAATTAAAAATAAATTTGCCAATGAATTGAATGGCTATCTTCTATGTTTTATTTGATTCCTTACACACTTAACAAAATTACTTCTATGCTCAACTGCAGTGTCTTAAAAACAGGGCTGAATAGAAAGAAATGAAAACTAGTCTGCCGGGCTGGGTTAGGATACAATGTGCACAGCAACCCCAATCTTAATCCAATATGCAAGGAGTTGAAGTTGGCCCAACTACTGATTATAACAGATATGAATACATATACCGCCTTCGGTTTTTTCAAGTTGAGTCATTTCTTGAATATATGTAAGGTATAAAATATAGAAATGACTAACCTTGAAAATACCAGAGGGAGTATAATTCAACGGAAATTTAAGATTGCATCAGCTACATTATAAAGCCATGCTGCATTATCCGAAGGGTGTCTTTTTCTCAATTTAAAGATTGCTTACGACAATTATTGTTCAGTGTGGAACACTCATCCTCATCCAGAACTAGTCCTATTAGCTGACTCAAAATAATATGACAAAACTTATTCGGGAAAAAAGGCTGGTATGACAAAAAACTCACCAACTTGTAACGCTCGCTTAACAACATATTGACCCCGAAATTTAACACCCTACCGCTAGGCCAACACAAGCACACCTTTCTGTCACTTTTACTCACTATCACAGTACCCATTGCTACATGTATAGTACTGTGTATATATCCTTTTGTAACTTAACAATTATTTTAAATAATTATAATAAAATAAAAAGAATAAGAGTGACAGGTGGCTGCTACTTGATACCACATGGCCGCTTATTTCGTGGCCAAGCGAGTTTTCGCTGTGATATATGAACAGAAAGGCAGTGTGAACGCTTCATTTTGTAACGTAAATGCACTAGCTAGTATGACCGCCTATATAACCACCACAAATCTGTCCATGGTCTATAGCTATCATAGTGAATAGTATGACAAACGTCTAGATAGAGGAAATTGCTCAGAAAAGAAGCATATTTTCTTGGCTTTGGAAGCTGAGGTCCTCGCTTTGAAGTCTTTGCCAAGAACTTAGGCGGTATTGCGTTAAAGGTACATCTATTGAATTGAAATTATGCACAAATAAAGAAATTTAGCAATTTTTCCATTTATTTTCATGGCGGTATAAATGAGGCTAATGTTTGTGCATTGTGTAGTTAGGGATTGTTTGCATCTGGAATCTCATAGAAGAGAAAGAAGATCTGCTAAGTTGATGCTGCTTGATTAAAGAAAGTAAATAAAGAAACGCGCAAATCATTTCAGAGAATTGAATGTTGTCCTTTTTACTGAATTCGGTAACCAAGTTTTATTTTTGACAGCATTTTAGAATATTTTATTGGATGCTAGCCATTACATATTTTACCATTTGAAAGTCTTTTTCATTAAAAAAAAAAAAAAGATCTTGCAATACTTTGTTTTCTTTATTCAATATTTTTGCTTCTCTTTGGTGTCTTTAATTGCAAGATGACGTAGAGCATCATGAAGCACATTGTTTTCTTCACCTAAGAATGGAATCTAAATTGTTTTCTTTATATCTCTTTCATTATTAAATTGCCTACGTGTTTGATTCTCTCGTACACTATATAGTCTATATTTCTATATCTGCCAATAAGCAAGTCAGGGTGAAGTCTAATTTGCTATTACTACAATTCTCTCATTTTCAAGATTAGTTTTAAACTGTGTAAGAACAGAGAAAACTATGTCATGACCAGATTAGAGCTATATAACAACTTATCTATATATTCATGCAAAGATTGCCGGGTAATGATCCAGTGGCTTAATCTAGGAATTCCCACATCGTCTGTGTTGCATGAGAAATGAGGACTTTCGAGTTCACATCTAGTCTGTCTTTACTGGCTTTTTTTTTCTATCTGCATCTTCTAAACATTTTTTGGGCATACAAATTCACTGTACATTGTCTCGCCTTATGTTAGTATAATATGTATGCACGCACGTATATAGTGTATAAATAAACGTGTTCTTGAAATTCTGAGTTCCTAAACAAGATTTATTCAGTTCAAACTTTACAGGTCGACATTCTTTATTTCCAGTCGAGCTTTTTCAGTTGCATCGAAAATGGATTCAAATTGGGTATCCAACAGCAGCTCCTGCAGGATGATGGAGGTGGATGATGCTGCATCAAAGAATGCCTGCACCATATCACATTCAGATCTATCACCTTCATAAAAAAATAATAATAATAATTGTTTGGAGGTGATACATATCTACACATTGCATATATCATGCATATAATATTTAGAAAAATCAAAATATTATTCCAAAAAAATTGTTAATTAAGCATAAATTGAAAAATTAGGTAGCCACATACCCTAATGAAGGCAAGCCGAGGTGCACTCAGTGTTTTCGGCTCTTCTAAGGACACAGTCCTCTCCGGGGTTCCAACTGGTGGAGTAGTTGTTTTATTCTCCATTGATAATTTTTTCTAGAAAAGTGGGCTGACAGAGAGGATGAAGTGTGTGTGTGTGTGAATTTTTAAGGTGCGAAATTTATAGGGGGTGGAGAACATAAAAGGTAAAACATGGCGAGGAAATTTGAAGATGCACGACAGATGGACTCAAACTTTCTTGGCACGTTTTACCTTTTATTTTCTCCACCCCTATAAATTTCGCTCCTTAAAAATTCACAAACACACACACTTCATCCTCTCTCCTCAGCCCACTATCCTTGAAAAAAATTATCAATGGAGAATAACACAACTACTACACCAGTTGTAACCCTAGAAAGGACTGTGTCTTTGGAAGAGCCGAAAACCCTAAGTGCACCTCGGCTTGCCTTCATTAGGGTATCTGTCTACCTACATTTTTTCAATTTATGCTTAATTAACAATTTGTTTGGAGTAATCTTTTGATTTTTCTATATATTATATATTATATGCATGATATATGCAATGTGTAGACCTAAGTGATGCATGATTACATACACAGAGCATCTTTGTCGTCTTTTGCCTTATTATACTGACTGTACTTTGATTTTCTACAATCCTAAAGCATTGTGCATGTGTGGCTATATTTATTTTTCGGTGAACGAGAGTTTCTATGGAGCATCTGCAACAAAAGGATTTCATGCATTGCTGTAAAAATAAGAAATATATGTGCAACACGTCTTCTTGCATCATTTGAAATGTGTGTTTTTCCTATAGAATTTTTGTGGGATCCTTCTTATGTGAGTATTCAGGAATAACATGCAGGTGAGAGATACATTGATGGCCACTTTGCGGTCTAGGTTTTTCATTCAAAGGCTATTACAGTAGTTTTCTCTATCCATTTTTCGTTATCTTTCATTCTCTTTAGATCGTTCAGCCTATGCATGTTGTCGATTTCATTATGAATTTTTGTTTGATTTTTTGCAATATTTTAACTTAGTAGATTTGATTGCATTAATATAAATTGCAATGGATGCGTAATCATCTATGTGTGAGGTCCACACCGAGTTTAGATGCTGTTATCTTAGAGACCATTTAGATTCACTTTTGCCACAATTTTTAGAACAATAATCTTTAGTCGCTTCCATGTTAAGTAGATTTAAACATGCTTTCAGCCTTTAAATTACTAGCCTGACACCTTTTTCACGAGCACCATGTACCTTGGTGGTTGTGAAATTAAACCTGCTTGTTTTGAATGTTTGCTATTGGAGAATCCATGTGCCCGGATGTAAAGTGAGCATGAATAGTAAAATTAACTTAATTAGAATTGATTAAAGAGTTTCATTGGCCATTTACATTTTCAAAGTAGATGTTGATGACTGTGGTTTTTAAAACTTGAGGTGTTTTCATAGTTCTATTGTATGCTTTTTACTATTTTTGCTCATTGGGGCATGAAAGAATCGGAATAAGTTACTCCTTAGTCTAAATGCGAGAAACTTTTACTCCAATTTCTGCCATCTAATTTATGATGTGTCATCAATGCTTAATTCCTGATGTTCAACGTTATTTTCTCCTATATTCTGAAGAGTTGAGCTGGCAAGTTGGGACTCTAGCGAGAAATCTTAGCTCGTTTCTTGGCGGGGCAACACGGATGGCATGCTTATTGTAAGCAACCGGTGATTTGCAGCCATAGCGTGGTTGGAACTCTCTCTGACCTACGATCCGAGCCCCTATTCAGCTTTCTTCCCCTTTATTATATAATAAAATCGATGGAAATAGAGATATTATGAATAGGCTATTGGTCTGCAGTAGGCACTTCGAGCTAACGTGATTTTGTGAGGACTAATCTGCTTGAGGTTCCTTCATTCACCTTTTGTTTTGTTTTGTTTCTTATGCTCGTGACTCTGTTTGTATTAGTGAACACTAAATGTTCATTCAAGTACCTTCCCTTGTTTGTACGAAGCATGCAGAAGATGCGTAGAAGGTCTAAAGAATTGCCCTTTGCGTCAAAGTCCAGCTCCTTTCACCCCGACTGTAACTCTGATTTCTTTTCCTTCCGTAAGGTAACTGCCCTAGCATTTTTTTTTTTACAAATGGACCTTTTGTTTAATTTCTAGATATTGGATATCGTAGTGAAAACTTTTGTGATGTGATATTATCTATATGCTTGATGTTGAGAATTTGTGAAGGAGAAGGTTTTTTAATTCACAATTATGAGGCTGTTACGTTGGCCATAATTTAAGATGAAAGTAAGATTCATAGAACTACATGTTTAAGAGAAAAAATCCTTCATCCTGTCCCAAATTGTTACACTTCTTAAATAAATATAAGTCAGGTATACAATAATAAAGTGTGGTGTCAAGTTGGGACGGAACAAATGAGGTGCAAATTGAGTTGAGGCTCGTTCCACGATAACATTTTTCTCTTGCATATATGGTGATCAGGCCCGGCCCTGGGCCTAGGCGAGGGGTGCGCCCGCCTAGGGCCCAAGCCAGAAGAGGGCCCATTTTTTTTATAATTCCTATGTTGATTTGTAGTGTATTTTGTGAAATTTTTTTGGGCCCAACCGGAAAGGGCCCAGTTTTTCAAACAAATTTTATTCATTGTCCCTCTTCTTTTGTTTTCCTACTCTTGCCTCTATGTCTCGCCTTTTTAAGCTTTCTCTCTCTACGATTATTTTCGGAATTACTTTTCATTTTCGTTCTTATTATACCCATCATATACATATTTGTATTAATTTATATAATTTTCCCACTCTACTTGATTTCCAGGGGAGTTTTTCTATTGCACCAATATGAAATGGTTTATATGAGTTTTTATTTTTCCTTTTCTTGTATGACAGCTACAAACCCCTATTTGTTTTATTTTCTCTTTTCATTTTATAAGTTTTTTTATACTCACTCAATTTCAATACATTAATCTCATTATCATTATTCATTCGTCGTATTTGTTAATTTCTTACCTAAATGGAAAATAAATTAACACAAAATCACACTCTTTAAAACACCTATAACTATGTTTCCCTTAATTATTGTGTCACAACTTTGGTAATAATGTCAAAGGGACAGATGCATTAGTACACACATGTATGCATATATGTTTATGTGTGTGCGTTTTGTGTATAAATGTTTTATGTTATTTGTATATCTATATATTTTTAATTTAGGAATTCATTACATATAGGAAAAAAAAGTACCTTTGCTTTAGAGTTTGAAATTTAAAAAATTATAAGGGTCCCAAATTTTAATTTGCCTAGGGCCCCGAAATTGTTAGGACCGGGGCTGATGGTGATTATGAAGTAATGAGTGAGTGATGCAGATGATGTAGGAAGAAATGGAGAGATGTTGATCGGTGAAGTGAGCCATGAAAATAAATATTTGTATTTGAAAAATATGTCCAATTTAGGAAATAAATAGTGATTATATTCATTTAATCTAATTTTTTAAATAACGCTAGTGTAGAAAATTTCTTCCCACATCCATCATATTTTGATATTTAATTTAAATAAATAGCCCGTTGTAGCTGATTCAGCTCATCGAAAAAGTGAGCTAAAATTCTTCTAATTGTCTCAAGTTAAATCAATATGTGTGGTTTACGAACTACACCATTTTAAAGTGACGTGTCAAAAAATAGATCTACCTTTCTTTGTTGTGATCCAATTCATGGTTTTGAGTGAGACGAAGATAGTATTCGATTTCAAAAATTGTGATGGGCTGTAAAGCGAGGGAAAATCGTGTATGAAATTATGGGGGCCCATTTGTAAATATCATAATTCTTTTGGCCCAATTGATTGATTCATAACAAATCCCAAGTCGTCTTCTTCTTCTCTCTTCCTTCTATGGCGACGGCGGCGCTGGTTCAGAGCGTGAAACGTTGAGTCCTCCAATTTCTGAAGGCAAGTCTGCTTCCATTTCCTTACGCATTTGCTGTTTCTTTTATTTGTGGTGCTTCCATTTCCTTACGCATTTGCTGTTTCTTTTATTTGTGGTGAATGATGATGATGATGATTTCGATTGCGCGCAAAAATCTCCCCTCTTTGCTATTGAAGAACCCTAATTCAAATGTTCACCTCTTTCTTTCAATCAACTGCTTCTTCTCCACTTCGAGGGCCAAAAAATCAAACCTTAACCCTGAAATACACGATGTATTGTTCCAAAAACACCAGTTTTCTTCTGAATTTGCTTCTTCATTACATTTAACTAAATTTGCAACCCCTGAAAGAGCCGATTCGGTTCTTTCATTCATGAAAGAGAACAGCTTTACAAATGCTCAGCTGGAGAAGATCCTCAGGTGTGAACCTCGGGTTCTAGGGGTTAGTGTTGAGAGCATTGAGTTTAGGTTGAAATTATTCCGAGATTTGGGGCTTTCTTCCGAGGAGGTTGCCAAGATGATGAGCAATAATCTGGTGGTTTTATATATGAGCACGAACAACAACATCGTCCCTAAGCTATCCATTCTAAAAGCTTTGCTCGGATCCGACCAAGATGTGGCCATGCTCTTAAGAAAATCGGCCTGGTTTCTGTCCTCCGATCTCGATAAGACCTTAATCCCCAATGTGGAAATTTTGAAGAGCTCCGGCATATCTATGGAGAGAGTCCGTCACTTCCTCCATACGAACCCAAGGCACCTCGTGATCAAGCCTGATATTATGAAGAAATCCGTAGACAGAGCAATTGAGTTTGGGGTGCCTCGGGTTTCAACTGTTTTTATCCATGCTGTTATTTTCTTTGCTTATACGACCCAAGAGATGTGGGAAGCCAAGCTGCAAACACTCCGTGATTTGGGATTTTCTGATGTTGAGATGATATTAACAATGTTTAGGAGGCAACCGAATGTCTTTTCACAGTCTCAAAGTAAGTTAAAGAGTGCAGTAGAGCTTCTCGTTGGTACGGGGAAGTATAGTATCTCCGATATTGTGGCTAATCCTTCAGCATTGGGGTTCAGCATCAAGAAGAGGCTGGAGCCACGACTACAGATTTTTGGACTCTTGGCCAGTAAGAATCTGATTAAACAGTGGCCTGCTATTTCAGTACTTCAATATAAAGATGACAAATTTTTTGACAAATTTGTTAATCCTTATTATGATGAGATTGGCGAAGAATCAATTACAAAGAGATTTTGGAGAGGGCAAAGCAACTCTAGCTCGGAGGAGGAGGAGGATGCTCAAGGCCCTTCGTCGAAGTTTAAAGTTTAGGTATATTCACGCTGCAGATTTTCAGCTCGTCTTACCATTTCGCTTAACATGTATAGGTATCCTCATGAACTTAATCAATCTTTGACATATGTTGCCTGTCATGTTCATGTTCTTGTTATGTGTTATGCTGAAGAATTCCAACATTAGGGTCCTGGATCGGCTGATCAAGAGTCAAGACAGGGGAGAGCAAACCTTCCTACAAATTTGTTAGGCCTTATTATGATGAGATAAGGGAAGAGTACGCCGCGTGATGGAGGGCAAGAGGGTGAATCCCAGCTTGTATGAACCTTGTGATCAACATAGATAGGCCTTGAAGTTCCTGAGAACTGATTCTTAGCTTGTACATTTATTGTTGAAGTTCTTGTAATTTGATTCATGGGGGTTTATTAACCCTTACTATTTGGTCAACACATGCTTACGACTTTTGTGTTTTTTGGGCTTTTATTGAGTTGGTTGGCCTTTTTAGAAATAATAATGGGCCTGTATCTCTTACAGTATTGCAGATATACAAGTATAAAGGCCAACTTATTAATTTTGTTAAAAAAAAAAGCCCCTCTATTACAAGAATGTATAAAGATACACGTAATTAATACCATATGTAAATAAATCATGGGTATTGCCTCTTGATATTTTATTGAGATAATAGTAGTAGCGAGAGAAACGCTCTTCTACCCACCGTAGACACTTTTAATGGTCAATCACTAATGTAATAGGAACATGGTGTTTTTTTGCTAATTCCAAAAGAGAAAAAAGAATTGTCATCTCCATTGATGATTTTTTTATAGGAAAGTGGGCTGAGGAGAGAGGATGAAGTGTGTGTGTGAATTTTTAAGGTGCGGAATTTATAGAGGGTGAAGAAAATAAAAGGTAAAACATGGTGAGAAAATTTGAGTCCGTTTGTCATTGTGCATGTTGAGTTTAAAGGTGGAAAATATTTACATCAACATGCACAATGACAGATGGACTCAAATTTTCTCGCCTTGTTTTACCTTTTATTTTCTTCACCCCTATAAATTCCGCACCTTCAAAATTCACACACACGCACTTCATCCTCTGTCCTCAACCCACTTCCCTAGAAAAAAATCATCAAGAATAACACAACTATTCCATCAGTTGTAACCCTAGAGAGGAATGTGTCCTTGGAAGATTTCAAAACCCTGTCCCTAGGTGCACCTCGGCTTGCCTTCATTAAGGTTTGTGCCTACCTATATTTTTCAATTTATGCTTAATTAACAACTTTTTTGGAGTAATCTTTTGATTTTTCTATATTATATGCATGATATATGCAATGTCTAGATTCGTATCACTGTTAACAATTATTTTTTTATTTTTTTTTGTGAAGGTGACATATCTGAATATGATAAACAACGATACACCTGAAGAAACTCCAAGGATTTTCTTGAGGGTAAAATCTCCTTCTTTTTTTTATAAATATATTCTATTACCTTATAAATTAATATTAAAATCATTAAATCTAAAATATATATATATATATATATATATATATATAGCGGAGAGATCACATACAAAAGACAAGTTCTGTAAGAAATGAGAAATGATCTGGACCATTGATCTGTGTGATCTACGGTGTAGATTAACTGGTGCATTATGATTTTACTAAAATGCATTATAATTGTATAGATAATGCATTATAATGCATTGTGCATTATAATTATGTGCATCATGCATTATAATTATATGCATAAAATGCATTATTTTTTATTTTTTACGATAATCCTATTTTGTACAGGATCTCACCCCTATATATAGGGATGAAAACGGATCGGATATTTCCCGACCGATCCGAAACCGTATCCGGTCGGTATTGAATTCGGTATCAAAAATCAGTATCCGGTCGGATACGGATTCGGATACGGATAGTTGAATTCGGATATCGGATCGGATTCGGATTACATAGTATCCGACCGTATTCGAACTTTACCATATTTTTTCGGATATTATCCGAATACCAAATTCGGATATCCGGATATTTCTATATATTTTTATTTTATATATTTTTTTACATATAATATTACTTATTTATTTACTTGCATTTAATATTAATTATTTTAAAAACTTAAAATACAATAACACGAAAAGGGCAAAAGATTTGCGCCTCAGTTCTTCTCTCTTCTCTTCACGTTTTCGTTCGCCGGCCCGCCGCAAATGGATGAAGCTGAAGACCCACCGTCGCCGTCGATCAACCTTGCCGTCGATGAGGTGCCCGACGCTGAATACATTGAGAGCCCCCTGAATCTCTTTCTTAAACCCAGCGCAAGCATTCAAGAAATTAGGTTAGTAGCAAATTTGGGTATTTCTTTCATAATATAGATATAGAGGCATAGCATATTTATTTCCTCGATTTTTTCGTTTTCTGATGTGAACCACTTGTAATAGTTCAGAATTTTAGATGATTAAGGAAGGGGAGTCGAATTCCTTAATAATAATTAGTGGGTTTGATTTTTTCTTTCGGTTGTTTAATTGAAGAGTACATTTACACTTTGTTAGAATACAATACAAGCAAAATATGGGTGTTTGAGTTGTCAATGATAAATTGTAAGGCTTGTTTCTCAAACATTCACAGTGGCCGCCTGAGAGCTTTCGCCATCGCCTGGCTTGAGAACTTCTGTTGTTGTTTTTCTTCCTTGGATGTCTCTCTCTTTCTTTGCTACCAAGCCTAACATTCAATCAAAATCATGATTTTTCCCTAGTTTTTTCAAACTCTTTTCTAATTACAATATTTGTTTTGAGAAAATATTTCCAATAAATTGATTATTATTTATTCATATTGAATTATTAATAAATGAACATATGAAATATTGCATATTTTATATTTTTTTTATGTGTTTACACTACATCTGTCTTTCGTATTAAATATAATATCCGATTATATTTATCCGAATCCGGTTCGAATTCGTCCGTATCCGCCCCGTATTCGTATTACCGAATAATCCGAATTCGTATCCGAATCCGGCTATTCCGTATCCGACTCCGGATTCGAGAAAAAAATATGGTATAGGATATGGTATGAGCAATATCCGTCCGTATCCGATCCGTTTTCACCCCTACCTATATATATATATATATATATATATATATATATATATATATATATATAGGGATTGGTTCATATGCTAACCATATTAGTTAGTGAGAACTAAGAACCAATCTAGACCTTCCATCTTAATAGATTGATGGTTATGATTTATTCATGGAAATTAATTAAATAAGGCATATTTTGTTTAGGAAAAGGATATTAATGTAATCTTCATTTATTTGTTCCATATTTTAAGGGATTAATTAATCACTGATTTAAAATTTCTCTGCCGTAATCTTCTTCTTCTTCTTCTTCTTCTTCTTCTTCTTCTTCTTCTTCTTCTTCTTCTTCGTTCTTGATTCTTTTCTTCTTCTTCTTCTTCTTCATCTTCTTCTTCTTCTATCTTGACATTTCATCTATGTTTTTATATTCTGTTTTCTTTCTTTTTTTCTTTTTTTGTAATTTTCTTATACAAATTAGTAAGCATAAATAAATAGGAAGATAGCATATAAACATGATTATTTAAGCATAGGAATAAATCTTAGTTGCATTCGAATATTCATCTATGTTTTTTTATTCTGTTTTTTGTAATTTTCATATACAAGTTATTAAGCATAAATAAATAGGAAAATAGCATATAAATATGATTATTTAAGCATAGGAATAGGTCTTAGTTGCATTCGAATATTCATCTATGTTTTTTTATTCTATTTTTTTTTTTTTTTTTTTTGTAATTTTCATATACAAGTTATTAAGCATAAATAAATAGGATCATAGCATATAAATATGATTAATTAAGCATAGAAATATGTCTTAGTTGCATTCGAACATTCATCTATGTTTTTTTATTCTTTTTTTTTTTTTGTAATTTTCATATACAAGTTATTAAGCATAAATAAATAGGAAGATAGCATATAAAATGATTATTTAAGCATAGGAATAGGTCTTAGTTGCATTCATATATTCATCTATGTTTTTCTAATTTTTTTTTTTTTTTTTTTTTTTTTTTGTAATTTTCATATACAAATTATTAAGCATAAATAAATAGTAAGATAGCATATAAGTATGATTATTTAAGGATAGGAATAGGTCTTAGTTGCATTCGAATATTCATCTATGTTTTTTTTAATTCTATTTTTTTTTTTTTTGTAAATTTTCATATACAAATTATTAAGCATAAATAAATAGGAAGATAGCACATAAATATGATTATTTAAGCATAGGAATAGGTCTTAGTTGCATTTGAATATTCATTGTCATTACCGTATTTAAACATGAATTGATATTAAAAAAAAAAAAAGCATGTAACTTTCATATACAAGTTATTAAGCATAAATAAATAGGAAGATAGCATATAAATATGATATTTAAGCATAAGAATAGGTCTTAGTTGCATCAAATATTTATGTTAATTCATAGGATAATTAGTTTTAGGAAGTGGCGACAATCTTGGAACGCGTAATCTTTTTTTTTTCTTTCCTAAATTGCCCTTTAAAAGTTGAAATAAATCATTAAATAAGTAAAATAGATAATTTGAGATTTAATATCCACCATTAGATTATATAAAATGAATGGATAAGATTGGTTCTTAGTTCTCAAGATTCATACCATCTCCCATAAGAACCCACCCCTATATATATATATATATATATATATATATATATATATATATATATAGAGTATAAATCATATAGAAACTAAATATCCAGTGAAATATAGAAACCGATGATATCCGTTGATTTCAGAGATCTAACGGTTGATAATTAATATCATTTAATATTTAAAAACTATTTTTTCCGATTTTTTAAATATTTTTGCTGATGTCATAAGGATATTTCTGACTTTTTCAATTATTTGTAATTGAATATTCATTAAATATGCAATATTTAATTATTTTCTTTCCTTAATTTTAGGGATTTTCCAAAACTGAAATACGCTCTAACATTAAGTCGATTTCCGTCCAAATCCTAACGAGAATCAAAAAATGGACAATTGGGTTTTATTCTACTCAAGGAGACGAAGAGATTGATGGGTGGATCACTCGTTTTGGTGGAGAAACGAAGGAGATATTCGCCGAAGAAATCGAACCAGTAGCAAAATTGAGACTGCCGGATCCGACGTAAACTTCCAAATGCGATTTCGGCCTCATCGACGATCGGATTTAGATGGGCAACATACCGTTGGAAACGTCTTGAAGAGTAGAACACTTTTTTGAGTGGTTAAATCCGATTTGGTTGAGATTTGAGTTCAAAATTAGCAAACATGCGTAACAGCAATCGAAAATGCATTAAAATGACTAGGATATGCATATTATGTCGATTTTGTTGCATTTTAGAGATCAATCTGATGCATTTTAGAATATGCTTCTGATATGGGTCAGGATTTAGTTTCCCCTACAAGTTAGGGTTTAGCTTTTCGTACAACTTAGGTTTTCGATATCCATACAAGTTAGGGTTTAAATTTCCCTAATGGGTATAGGGTTTTAGTTTCGATTATTGATACACATTAAAAAAATTATGTATTATGTATTTATATGTTTCTAAATGCATAGTAAACGTATTTTACTTCCTTTATATTATATTTTAATGCATTATATTTTTGTAGGTGGTACATATGTTAATGATGATTGTCTTAAAGACAAGTTTGTTCAGCAAAAATCGAATATCTTAGATGGCGAGCATGTCCCTTTGTGTGATGATGATAAGAAACCTTATTTTATAGAATTCTTTATAAGAATATTGTATCATTTAAGAAAGGTTGTGCAATGAATTAACTTTTCTTTATTTTTGATTTCATAAGCGGATTGCAACCGTTTCTCAATATTGTGCAACATATTTTGAAAATTGTGCAATCAGTTAAAGAAAATTTTGTTTTCTTCGCTAACTTCTATTATAATCCAAGTCACAGTTTATATGCAACATAAACTCCACTTTCATGAAATACATGAAAAATATAAGATTCATATTTGAGTTCAAAATATTGTTGATCGTAACATAGAACATCTCACAGAATATTTGATACCACACCAAATTCTTCAAAAGTCAAATACACATCGTAAGTCTACATAAATAACACATGTTGAGAGGTTCATCCATAAAATCATCGTCGGATAATTCTTTATCTTGAACACCTGATGCTTTTGTGTCTTTTTTTTGCTCTCCGACCCCGTCTTTGCTGCACAAATACAAACTATCTAGCTTACATATGCAAATGCAATGTAAGTGTTAAAAAATGCAACAATATTTCTCACATATGCAATGATCATACACTACAAAAGGACTACTAATTATAAAAAATCACGTAAATAGACCCTCATTATTGTCTCCTATTTGAACTTGTTTGCATCAATTTCATTATATATGCTACAAAAACTCGTATAAATGCATAACAACCATTTATAACCAATAAATTATCAAAAATTAGTATAAATATCAAAGATTCATCTACATTAACATCCACCGAAAGCAAGACGACACCAAACTTTGTATATATATTGCATATTATCAGAAAGATGAATTGTTGCATACTTGAATACCTTTCATATTACCATCCTTCAAATTTGTTGCATTATTATAAACATGCAACGTAAATATAGAAATATGCAACAAAACTGACAAACAGTGCAACATTAAATATCTCAAATCCTACTAGCATATACGAACACAATTCCTATTTATTTTAGTTTTAAATACAAATTTCTCTAACAGACGTTTCAACAAACATATTGTGAGCATAAACATGAACATATACCACTCATTCGACCTTTTAAACCAATCTATCAAAATATTTTGATATACAACATAATATATCAGTTTGTTAGTTTAAATGCAACAAAAATGTTGATACAACATTCCAATTCGTTCAAAATATGTATTGTATGCATCAAACTTATGAACCAGATAAATTAGTCAAGAACCCTAAATTCTATATTTGTTAAATTTGCAAAATCGACAATAATATTTGCAGTATATAAACTGAAACTAACCTTGCTTTGCATTTGCTCGTGTTTCCTCTGCATCGTCCTATGATTTATCTCGATTTTGTGTTCTCTCTCGCGTTGTTCTCCTTGAAGCCGTCACACAATCTATCGAGTTTGCTTGTTTTCTCTGCGTTTAGTTTATCTTAAATCTTGCTACTGTGATTTTGTGAAGATATGGAATTAATTACGTGAGGGTGGTGGTTGTGCAGTTATGGGAAATTCCTACTTTGCAGGGAAGTAAATCTTATTTCCATATTTAATTAATATTTTTTTGGTAGTTCATTGACAAGTTTGACCCTATGTCGATAAATTACTATTATTTTAATCATAATCTTAGTTTTAATCTCAGCCCTAGATTAGCCACTAATCAATGGTTGTTAGTGGTTTCTAGATTTCACTAAAACATTAGTTTTCACCATAGTGTAACCCTATATATATATATATATATATATATATATATATAATTGCTCGATTTGTTCGTTTTTTCTTATAACTTCAAAAAGTGTATAATAAAATAAATTGAGCTTTAATATTTATATTTTTTGGATTTTGTGATTTCAATATTAGTTTATAAGGTATTAGAATATATTACAATTGAAAAAATCGAACAAATGATGTCGAAGACGAAGGTGTCCACGAAGGTGCTCACCAATAAGGTGACTAGCATATCATTCCCCAATTTTAATATATCATACACAATTATCTATATAATTATTGTAATCCATCCGTTACTTGTGATTAAAAAAAAATGTTAATATTTTAATGAAATCTGAATATTTATCAAGTCATAATTGGACATAAATCATTTTATAATGTTATTTAAAAATAAAATATAAAAGAAGATTGAAAATATGTCATGCCGGTCGTTTACATATATTTAACAGTTCTTATTAATAAATAATTACACTAAATTATTGATTGTTAAGTCCAAGGCTCCAAGCCATCAAAATTTAGGGAAAAAATTAAGAAATTTTGCCAAGTAAGATCGGATCCATTTTACTAATATATATATAGGGGTGGGTTCTTATGGGAGATGGTATCAATCTTGATAACTAGGAACCAATCCTATCCACTCCTTTTATAGAATCTAATGGTGTATATTAAATCTCAAATTATCTATTTTACTGATTTAATGATTTATTTCTAATTTTAAAGGGTAGTTTAGGGAAAAGAAAAAAAAAAAAGATTACGCGTTCCAAGATTCTCGTCACTTCCTCAAACTAATTATCCTATTAATTAGCATAAATATTCGATGCAACTAACACATATTTATATGCTTAAATAATCATATTTATATGCTATCTTCATATTTATTTATGCTTAATAACTTGTATATGAAAAAATTACATGCTTTTCATGTTTTTTTTTTTTTTTTTAAAATATCAATTCATGTTTAAATATCGTGAATGACGATGACAAATTGTGAATGACAATGAATATTCGAATGCAATTAAGACCTATTCCTATGCTTAAATAATCATATTTATATGATATCTTCCTATTTATTTATGCTTAATAACTTGTATATGAAAATTACAAAAAAATAATAGAATAAAAAATCATTGATAAATATTCGAATGGAACTAAGACGTATTTATATGCTTAAATAATCATATTTGTATGCTATCTTCCTATTTATTTATGCTTAATAACTTGTATATGAAAATTACAAAAAAAATAGAATAAAAAAACATAGACTAATATTAGAATGAAACTAATACCTATTCATATGCTTAAATAATCATATTTATATGTTATCTTCCTATTTATTTATGCTTAAATAACTTGCATATGAAAATTACAAAAAAAAAATATACAATAAAAAAACAGACATATTTTTATGCTTAAATAATCATATTTATATGCTATCTTCTTATTTATTTATGCTTAATAACTTGTATATGAAAATTACAAAAAACAGAATAAAAAACATAGATGAATATTCGAATAGAACTAAGACATATTCCTATGCTTAAATAATCATGCTTATATGCTATCTTTCTATTCATTTATGCTTAATAACCTGTATATGAAAATTTAAAACATAAATAAATAAATAAATAAATAAATAAAAACAAAATAAAAAACCATAGATGAAAATGTCATAATAGAAGAAGAAGAAGAAGAAGAAGAAGAATTAAGAAGAAGAAGAAGAAGAAGAAGAAGAAGATTACGGCAGACTAAACGTAAATAAATAAATAAATAAATAAATAAAAACAAAATGTCATAATAGAAGAAGAAGAAGAAGAAGAAGAAGAAGAAGAAGAAGAAGAAGAAGAAGAAGAATTAAGAAGAAGAAGAAGAAGAAGATTACGGCAGACTAAACGTATGAGAGAAAATTAAATGAGTAATAAATCCCTTGAAATATGGAACAAATAAATGAAGATTACATTAATAACCTTTTCCTAAACAAAATATGCCCTTTTTAATTAATTTCCATGAATAAATCCTAACCGCTAATTAATTGAAATGGAGGGTCTAAATTAGTTCTTAGTTCTCACTAACTAATATGGTTAGCATATGAACCAATCCCTATATATATATATATATATATATATATATATATATATATATATATTTTGATTACTTTGAAAAATTGTCTAAACTTACTCTTAAGAATATTGTCTTAATATTTGGTTTAATTACTATCTATCTAAACTTGTAAAAAAAAAAAAATGGTATAAAATTGCAAAATTCAATACATTTGCTCAATTTAAAATATTGTTTTGATCATTAATATGTTTTGCTAGGTTTGATTAATATGAAATATAAATAGGAAATAGGGTCAAATGCCCACATAGAGATAACAAATACTACCTCCATCTCACAAAAGTAGTCCCACTTTCCTTTTTGGTCCATCTCATATATTAGTCCACTTTCTATAAATGGTAAATAACACTTGGCTACAATTAACTCTCTCTTCTTAAAATTAACTACAACCACACATTCTACTTTTTCTTAAATCTTGTGACATTTAGAAGTGTGACTACTTTTGTGAGATGGAGGTAGTACAATAGTAAGCCACCAACTTAATTTACACAAAAAATACCCAACATTTTAAATTTTGGACAAGAATGCCCTTAGATGTCAACATCATTCTCATCTAACTTTTACTTTATGTCAACATCTATTCTCTCCTCTTACATAAAGGACAAAATACATTATTTCTCATTCCTCCATTAATGAGAGACTCTCTCTCTCTCTCACACATATTCATCTTCTCTCTTCTTCATATTTCATTTCTCGTTCTTTGCAACTTTTATCTCTCCTCCAAGAATATCTCCTTTCCATTCCTTCCTATTTTATCTTCTCATAATCTTTATCTTCTCTCACTTCCTCTTTATTTTATATTTTTTCTCATGTTCCTATTCCCCATCTTTCTCCACCATGTCACTCTCTTTTATGATTTTACGAGGTTTTGATATTTTTTTCCCGTTTTCGCTATTTTTTTGTTGCTAAAATTGACAGTTCTTATATTTTATGCAATTCATACTTATTACTACCAATAGGTACGGAGTATCTCATTTTGTACTGTTCGTACCTCTTTAAGGATATCTAATTAGGTTCGTACCACGACTGAACTTGTATTTGAGCATTTAACCTCATTTCGGTTTATATATCTAAATTTGGTGTCCTTTTTCAGTTTACATATCAAAATTTGATACGTAATTCTCATTTCGTACAAAGTTCAAATCGTACCACGTATAAATTTGCGAAGGTTAGAGGAACGATTTGACAGTATTTTTACCATTTACCACGATTTACATTCATTTGCGCATTGAATCTAAATTTGCAAATGTACGAGGTACGATTTATTATTAGTGTTACTATTTTTACCAAGTTTGCGGTTTACATTCTTGAATTTGTATCACTAAAAAAAAGTGTTGGTGCGAATGTCAAATTCGTACTTGCTTACAATAAGTACAAAGATCATAATTGTGAATAAAACGAAATAGAGTTTGGTACGAATGTTAAAAATCGTACCTCCTTACAACACGCACAAAAGATCACAACTGAACTGGACTGAAAAAAAAAAAAAAAAAAAAAAAAAAAAAAAAAAAAACAAGGAGAAGAAGAAAGAGAGAGAAGGAAATCTATGTGGAGGGGAGAAAAAAAGACCCATGTAGCATAGTACCACTCCGGTCCTAGCTTCTTGACTCATTTGCTTTATACACGAGAATTAAGACGAAAATGTTTAGTGTATAAAGTGTATTTTGTAAGGAATATAATGTGGTTTATATATTTAGACATATTTTAGAAACAGCGCATCATAGATGTATAAAAACATGTTCTTGTCTGATCTTAAATGAAAGATCGTATCAAGACCTTTAATTTGATATAAAAATCATAAAAATCCGATAACAAACGAGCAAGATATAATAATTTAAACTTTCGAAATTTAAATTATATTGAACTACGTGCAGAAAAATGAGTGGATGAGATTTAAGTATGGAATGTTAAGTGTAATAAGGGGTTTACTAATTATACTCTAATTCTTTTCAAAAAAGGAAATGAGTCAATAGGTATGAGACGTCCCAAAAAGGAAAATGAGTCAATAAGCTGGGACCGGAGTGGTAGCATATAGAGGAGAGAGAAGGAGACTCATGTGGAAGAGAGAGAAAAGTGGGGACCACTCAAAAGTAATATGTGTCATAAAGGTATCTTTGTCCAAAATTTGAATTGTTGGGTATATTTTGTGTAAATTAAGTTGATGGTCAACTTTTGTGTTTATTATTTCTATATAGGTATTTATTTTTTTCACTCAAATATAAATCCCATTCAAGTTATAGCTCTGATTTCAAATAAATACATGTATTTAACAATTCAATCCATTTATAAAAACAACCATTGGAATAAGATGTCATAACTTGACACAATAATTTTCTTTAATTTTAATATATAAATTAATTAAGCTTTTATGGAATAATTAACTGGCTAGTAGTTCTTGTTGGCACTTTTTCCAAGGAATATTTATTTGACTATATATCTCTATAATATTAGTACTCCTAGGGTGAACCTAATGCTTATATTGATAATGACAGATATGATCCTACTCAAAATGCAATTGATGTAAATCTGCAATAAATACAATTTCAAGCTTAATCATGCTTGTATCCAGCTATCCAAAAATTGCTTAATTAATCAATGTTTTTCACCAAATTAATTACATCTCACACACACACAGTGAACGGGAAAAAATTTCACCTTTAAACTCAACATGCACAATGACAGGTGGAATGAAATTCTTTCGCCACGTTTTACCTTTCATTTTCTTCACGCCCTATAAATTCTACACCTTAAAATTTTACACACACACACACACACTCTTCATCCCTCTCTCCTCAACCCACATTCCTTGAAATAAATCAATGGAGAAAAATACAGCTACACCACCAGTTGTAACCTTAGAGAGGACTATGTCCTCTGAAGAGCCCAAAACCCTAAGGGCAGCTGAGCTTGCCTTCGTTAGGGTTTGCGCCCACCTACATTTTTCAATTTATGATTAATTTTCAAATATTTTTGGAATAATATTTTGATTTTTCTATATATATATATATATATATATATATATATATATATATATATGCATGATATATATAATGTGTAGATTTGTATCATTGTGAACATTTAATCTAATTGTTGTTGTTTTTTTTTTTTTTTTTTGGTGAAGGTGACAGATCTAAATGAGATAAACAACAATACACCCGAAGAGCCCACAAGGATTTGCTTGAGGGTAAAATCTCCAATTTTTACATCTTCTTATTCCGTGTGTGTGAAAATTTCTTAATCTTGAAATATTTTTCTTGAGGGTTTTTTTTTCCTTGATTAAATTCTTTAACTATGAATGTTCACTTTTTGTGAATTAGTGTGTGTGGATCTTGTTTGAAGTTCAATTGTTTGTTTAATTTATTGTTTTAAAAGATTTATGTTAGCCTCAACGAGAAAGGAACAGAAAAAAACTAAGAGAGATTTACATTAGCCTTTTTATTTTTTAATATTATATTTCAAGTTAAGAGAAAGGACAGATCTAACTGAAAAACATTCATTTTATTTTATTTTATTTTATTTTTTCACAACATTTTTAATCTCATAATATTTGATGGCATTAAAATAAAGATTCCCATTGTTTTGAGATATATGACATTGTTTTTTGACTTGTACACTAAAACTTTAATTTAGATAAAATGCAATTTATTTTCCCTAAATGAAACATAATTATCATTGAGATTTAAGACTTTCCAATGCATAAAATTTCTCATTAACTAGTAGATAATGATGGTTTTATAAGGGCGATCATATAGTTTACGAATGATTTAAGCGCGGGTAAATTTAAATACATTTTGGCGCGACAATTTAAATATTAGTTACTCGGCTACTCCAACCGTCTAGCGCGGGAAATTAATCTCTCTAAATAAGTTAATTATCTTAAAAGCTCTATCACAATTGTAGGGATATTTTGAATCTCAGTCCTAATTTCAAAGTCAAGCATGTCCTTCGAGATGCCAACATGCTGGCTCATCGTATTGCGAAAAGTGCTAAGGATTTTCCTAATGCGCATGTATGGAATGAACCTCCGGAGTTTGTGGAGGATCTTCTCCATTTCCCATGCTCTTGTTGATTAATAAAATGCTAGAATTCCCAACTGCAGCTCCAAGGAATCAAGTGAATCCCTAAGCAAGAGAAAATAATTGTTGGATCAATGAATTTCACTCCCTTTGATTTGCTAGTGAAATAAATATGCTTTGGTGTCTTATTAAATGAAACATAGTACTACAAATTGTTAACGAAATAATTACCGCATGTTATATTAAAACGGCTACTTATGCTCTTATTTATGATAAAAATTTTGAATTTATTTGGGGTCTAGCAATATTATTTGACTTATCGAGAATTGGTTAGTCCCAAAAGTTGCTTGCCAAATTAAGGATACAATGTTATAAGTAATGCAGTTGACTCATCCATTAATTTTAGCGTATTACCTCAATACTAAAGATTTTCAACAAAATCGTTAATTATGAATTCTAACACATGACGAGCATCCAACGGTGTAGTAAGAAGGTGTGACACCAAAATGCATATACATGAACTCTAATTAATCCAGATATGATTGTATATACACCATTAATAAAGGGATCAAAAAGTAATTGGAATACTCATCGTTAATTGTTGCATAAAATACATAGGTTTTGCAAAAATAAATAAGTTGATGGATAAATAAGTTAAGAGGTTTTACCCTTTCGAAAAAAAAGTTAAGAGGTTTTACTTTAGCATAATCTGTTGGCAAGGCTATTGGGCATATACTTTTAAGGGACTGGGCCTGAATTTTAATTTTATGTATTATGGGCCTAAAACTAAGGCCCATAATATTGTCAAACCAACAATCCTCGTAAATTAGTTACTGCCCCGTCCTATTTTAAGCTATAAGTTTAGTATGTATAGGGGACTTCACCCGTTAAACTGATTTTTAGACATTTCTTGAATATATGTGAAGTATAAAATAATAAAACAAACCAACTACAATTGAAACATATAGACTATATATTATTTGGTAACTAATTGTGGTAGGTTTTTTATTTTCATTCTCTCTTTTTAGATTTTTTTAATTATAAGAGATGAAATATGTTTGATTATTGATACAAGATTATCATTTGATATATAAAAAAAAATATTAGTAACGAAATGAAGAAAGAATGGCGGAGTACAAACACATTTCCGACATTCAAATGCGGATTCTTGCCAACCTTTTGTATCGAGTTGTCGGAAACATGACAGATTTCCGGCGAAATTTTCGCGGCGGAAGATACAGCAGCCCCTGGGTCGCCGGCGATTGGATACAGGTAATTTCTGCCAACCCCTTAATGCTGTTTCTCCTCGCACTCTAACTGTTTGATGAAATGTCCATACAAGTAGTCTGTTTATGATCTTATGGCATAGTTCTTGCTTACCTCATTTTACGACTGCAATGCCTTTTGATATTTCTTGAGCTGCTAAGGGGTTGATTAGAATCTCGAGTTTGTCTTCTTAGTGAAATGGGAGCTTGAATTGTTGATCTTCTATTGTGTTAAATCGTGTTATACGTATATCTAACATGTCTGTAGAGTCCTGCCCGGTGGCTGCTCCGAATATGAGTATAACTAGTGTCTGAAGTGGAGATAGTACTGTATTCTTTTAGTAGCTGTATTCGGAATGTGTAAAACATTGATTTGGTTAGTTTTTCAGAGTTATAGCCCTATCACCATATAGTTTGAATAGACGTGAAGTATGATGATCTATATTATGTACGTAGCTTTTCAGTGGTTTTCAGCTGGATATGACCACATGTGCAGTGTAAAGTATGTTGGGAAGGTTTCGTCCGTTTCCATTAAACAATTAAATCAATATGCTAAAATTAACTACTAATAAGCATGTTCATCGAGACATCTGTGAGGAAGCCCTGTGACTCTAACAAGTATCAAGGAACAATTTCCATGTTCTTTTAAGCATTTTGCTGGTAAATTACAGATGTTAAGAAGACACTCTGTTTCGTTTGTTAATTTTCCTTTCCGCTAACTTTTATATCTGCTTTCAATCTGTCTTTGTTAATACTTCTATGTCTGGAAATTATTCAGCTTGAACGATGAAAGTTGCCTAAATCACATCCTAAACAACGGATTTTATGGAACGAAAATTCCATTTCCTTCCATCCATACTACAGGTTTTTTTGGGTGCATATCCTCTATTTACCAGATAGCATTTAGAACTGTTTTATAGAGTAATGAACCATAACTAACGTTTATTAATTGAAAGTTGAAATAAAAAATTATAAATATTGATTCTGAAATAATCAACACCAATTTATTGGTCATTAACTGAAAATAAACTCTAAACTCTAGTTATGGTGTAGAAAAAAGAAGTTGTAAATTAATAGTGGTACATAAATGGTACACAAACTTGGTATAGAGGATATGTTGTACTCAATGAAGTAAAAAAGTAAATAGAAAATATAAAAGGAATTGTTATAGTAGGAAATTAAAAATAAATTTGCCACTGAATTGAATGGCTATCTTTTATGTTTTATTTGATTCCTTACACACTGAACAAAATTACTTTTATGCTCAACTGCGGTGCATTGAAAAAGGGTCCGTTCAACTATGGTGCCATAAAAACAGGGCCGAATAGAAAGAAATGAAAACTAGTCTGCTGGGCTGGTTTAGGATACAATGTGCACAGCAATCTTAATCCAATATGCAAGGAGTTTTCAACCCCAATTTTACAACAACGAGCTGAAGTTGGCCCAACTATTGATTATGACAGATATGAATACGTATACCCCCTTCGATTTTTTCAAGTTGAGTCATTTCTTGAATATATGTGAGGTATAAAATATGGAAATGACTAACCTTGAAAAAACCAGAGGGAGTATAATTCAACGGAAATTTTGCGGAATAGAAGGAATCTTTCCCTTTGATTTTCTGAAAGTTAAGATTGCATCAGCTAAATTATAAAGTCATGCTGCATTATCCGAAGGGTGTCTTTTTCTCAATTTAAAGATTGCTTATGACGATTATTGTTCAGTGTGGAACACTCATCCTCATCCAGAACTAGTCTTATTAGCTGACTCAAAATAATATGACAAAACTTATTCGGGAAAAAAGGCTAGTATGACAAAAAACTCACTAACTTGTAACGCTCGCTTAAAAGCATGCCTGCTTACCCTGTCAAAACTTCTTTTTGAAGCTTCTTACAACATATTGACCCCGAAATTTAACACCCTACCGCTAGGCCAACACAAGCACACCTTTATGTCACTTTTACTCACTATCACAGACTCACAGTACCCATTGCTACATGTATAATAATGTGTATGTATCTTTTTGTAAATTAACATTTATTTTAAATAATTATAACAAAATAAAAAGAATAAGAGTGGCAGGTGGCTGCTACTTGATACCACATGGCTGCTTATTCCGTGGCCAAGCGAGTTTTCGCCGTGATATATGAACAGAAAGGCAGTGTGAATTCTTCATTTTGTAACGTAAACGCACTAGGTAGTATATGAACAGAAAGCAGTGTGAACGCTTCATTTTGTAACGTAAACGCATTAGCAGTATGCACACCGCCTATATAACAACCACAAATCTGTCCATGGTCTATAGACTATAGCTATCATAGTGAATAATAGAACGAACGTCTAGATAGAGGAAATTGCTCAGAAAAGATGCATATTTTCTAGGCTTTGGAAGCTGAGGTCCTCGCTTTGAAGTCTTCGCCAAGAACATAGGTGGTAATGCCTTAAAGGTACATCTATTGAATTAAAATTATGCACAAATAAAGAAATTTAGCAATTTTTCCGTTTAATTTCATGGCGGTATAATTGAGGCTAATGTTTGTGCATTTTGTAGTTAGGGATTGTTTGCATCTGGAATCTCATAGAAGAGAAAGAAGATCTGGTAAGTTGATGCTGCTTGTGAAATAATTTGTCGGAATCATGCTAGTTCATGTTGATCCCTTTAGCAAAGAAAGTAAATAAAGAAAAGCGCAAATCATTTCAGAGAACTGAATGTTGTGTGTTTACTGAATTCGATAACCAAGTTTTATTTTAGAACTGGATGCTAGCCATTACATATTTTACCATTTGAAAGTCTGTTTTTCATTAAAAAAAAATAATAATAAAAAAAAATAAAAATTGAAAAAAATCTTGCAAGACTTTGTTTTTCTTATTCAATATTTTTTCTTCTCTTTGGTGTCTTTAATTGCAAGATGAGGTAGAGCTTCATGAAGCACATTGTTTTCTTCGCCTAAGAATGGAATCTAAATTGCTGAATTTAGGGATATTAGTTGTAATTGCCTGCAGTTGTGGCGCTTTGAAGTAATGATTTGCAAAGATGCGAGTGTTTGATTCTTTTCTATATTTCTCTATCTGCCAATAAGCAAGTCAGGGTGAAGTCTAATTTGCTATTACTACAATTATCTCGTTTTCACGATTTGTTTTAAACTATTAGAGCTATATAAAAACTCATCTTTATATTCATGCAAAGATTGCTGGGTAATGATCCAGTGGCTTTTTTTCTATCTGCATCTTCTAAATATTTTTTGGGCATACAAATTTATTATTTTATTAGCATTTATCTTTTATCGATATCTTGTTTCAAGCTGTACATCGTCTCGCCGTATGTTAGTATAATATGTGTGCATGCACGTATATAGTGTATAAATAAAGGTGTTCTTGAATTTCTTGAGTTCCTAAACAAGATTTAATGAGTTCAAACTTTACAGGTCGACATTCTCTATTTCCAGTCGAGCTTTTTCAGTTAAATCGAAAATGGATTCAAATTGGTATCCAACAGCAGCTCCTGCAGGATGATTGAGGTGGAAGATGCTGCATCAAAGAATGCATGCACCATATCACATTCAGATAATAATTGTTTGGAGGTGATACATATCTACACATTGCATATATCATGCATGTAATATTTAGAAAAATCAAAAGATTATTCCAAAAAAATTGTTAATTAAGCATAATTTGAAAAATGTAGGTAGGCACATACCTTAATGAAGGCAAGCAGAGGTGCACTTAGGGTTTTGGGCTCTTCTAAGGACACAGTCCTCTCTCTCTGGGGTTACAACTGGTGGAGTAGTTGTGTTATTCTCCATTGATAATTTTTTCTAGGAAAGTGGGCTGAGCAGAGAGGATGAAGTGTGTGTGTGCGTGAATTTTTAAGGTGCGGAATTTATAGGGGGTGGAGAAAATAAAAGGTAAAACATGGCGAGGAAATTTGAAGATGCACGACAGATGGACTCAAATTTTCTCGGCACGTTTTACCTTTTATTTTCTCCACCCCCTATAAATTCCGCTCCTTAAAAATTCACAAACACACACACTTCATCCTCTCTCCTCAGCCCACTATCCTAGAAAAAAATTATCAATGGAGAATAACACAATTACTCCACCAGTTGTAACCCTAGAGAGAGAGGACTGTGTCCTTGGAAGAGCCCAAAACCCTAAGTGCACCTCGGCTTGCCTTCATTAGGGTATCTGTCTTCCTACATTTTTCAATCTATGCTTCATTAAAAAAAAATTGGTATAATATTTTGATTTTTCTATATATTATATGCATGATATATGCAATGTGTAGACCTGTATCATTGTGAACAATTATTATTATTATTTTTTTTTGAAGGTGACAGATCTGAATATGATAAACAACAATACATCTGAAGAAGCTCCAAGGATTTGCTTGAGGTAAAATCTCCATTTTTTTTTTATATCTTCTTATTATATGTGTGTGTGTGAAAATTTCTTCTTGATTAAATTCTCTAACTGTCAGGGGCGGAGGGAGGGGGGTGGCAGTGGGGTCAAGTGACCCCACTGGAATTTTAAAAAAAAGTCAGGGGTATTTTTGTAATTTTGTAATTCTATTATTTAAAATATTAAAAAATTACTAATATTATTGTAAATCCCAAATTCTCCCCAATTCAGAAACTCACGACAGTAACCCCAATCTCTCAAAGACATATTTCTCAAATACGCCATGTCGCCGTCGCCATCCGGCCCATCCCCGGTCGTCGTCGCCATGCCCGTCCTTCGTCGGCATCTCCATCTGGTGTAGTTACGACGCCTCTCTAAATCGTCGCTCTCTCTCTCTCTCTATCTTTCTCTCCCGTCCTCTGCAGTCTGCCGCCACCGTCACCTCTCTTATTCGCCGGAAGCCGCCGCCATCTCTTCAGGTACGTTTCTTTTTATTCGATTCTGTCAAATGTCAATCTCTCCCTCTCCATTGATAAAAATTTTGATTTTTTTAACTAGTGAAGTTTGTGAAGAGAGAAGTCAGAAGACTGCCCTTTCTCAAGCTCGGCAGCTTGCCCTTTCTCCGTTTCTCGTCAAAGCTCGTCCTCTTTTCGACATTTCTACGTTGCCATCATTGTAGACTTGGTGTCGATTCTACAAGGTAACATCTACATTGCTTTTGAAAATCATGTTAGCCTAGCAATAACATCTATAAGAGGAGACTATTCATAACAATATGATGCCTTGGGGAGGTTTAACGAACAGGAGAAAGGCATTGAGATAGAGATAGACAATAAACCATCTATTATTAAGGTTAGAAAGTAACTCATTCCAGAATTCAACACCGATTAATGAGGGTAAGGGAAACTTACTCAGGCCAGAATTTAAGATTTCTTGCAATTGATTGGAACCAAAACTACAAGGCTGCATAGGATTGACTATATCCATTAGAAAATTTTAATTGTGGGCTTGCAAAATTTTAATTGATTGGAACCAAAACTACAAGGCTGCTTCTCCTTGCAAATTTTTATCCTTCAGAATTTTCAGAATTTGATTCATGTAAGCTTGAGAGTCAGCTTGAAAACTTCATAATCGATGTGCGCATGGATGGAAAGTTCTCAAAGCTATTAGGGATTGGAGGTCTTGCTGAGAAGATGGTTTCGACAAGAAAAGATCAAGTTTTTCCATTGGTCTATTTGCTTATTAATTTGTGTTTGACTTTACCGGTTGCTACTGTTACAGTTGAGAGAGCTTTTTCGGCTATGAAGTTCATCAAGAATATTTTACGGAATCGTATGGGAGACGACCTAATGAACGATTGCTTAATTCCTTACATTGAAAAGGATGTATTTGTCAATGTTACGAATGAAGCAATTATGGAGCGATATCAGAAGATGAAGGAAAGAAGAGGAATTTTATGAAGTTTTTTGTACTCATTTTTAATTTTTAAACTTATTTCGTAATTTCAGTTGTATCACATTTCTATTGAAAGTTATTAATACTATTTCCTTACTTTGATTTTTTTTTTTTTAATGTATATTTTTTGTAAATTGTAAAAAATGTGACCCCCCTGACTCGGAAGTCTAGCTCCGCCACTGCTAACTGTGCATGTTCACTTTTTGTAAATAAGTGTGTGTGGATCTTGTTTGAAGTTCAATACAGTAAAACCTCTATAAATTAATACTCTATAAATTAATAACCTCTTTAAAATAATAAAATCTTCCGGTCCCGACTCGGGCCTTTGTAAAAAATCATCAAATTCGATAAGATAATAAAATAATAACTTTTCAGAAAATCCCTTTATAAATATTAGGTCCCATCAAAACTCTAAATTAATAATTCATAAATATACAATTATAAATATTATGATAATTTGCTAAAATATGAACATACTGTTACCTTGATTTTTCTTAAATTTTAAATATTATGGTTTTTGTACCTTAACATACTTTCAAATGATAATTTTCATCAACTTACTCTTGTAAAAGAATTTGAGTGCACATAAGATGATCTCTCTTATACTCACATAATTTGTACGCGTTTGATCATTCATATATGATTTTGCAATGCCTTTTAGATGAGAACGCATGATTGAGTGTTATGAATTATTTTATTTATATATATGTTTCACTTATCATGCATGCATGCATATATTTAATTGATTATAATAGTTATTTAAGTGCAACGAATCAATGTAAACATGTATGTAATTCTAATGACTTTATACATGCGTCAATAAATATAATAGTTGATTGTATACAACGAATTAATATTATATATAATTATATTTAATTAGTTTTTGGGAATTTGTTGATAAATGATATAATCAATGAACATATATGAATTTATTTATTTATTTTCAATACATATGTATTAAATTTGTTTAATTTAAAAAGTCCCTCTTTTAATTAATAAAATATTAATTTATCGATATATTAATATCTCTCTAAATTAATAAAATTCTCTAGTCCCGAGGTTATTAATTTATAGAGGTTTACTGTAGTTTGTTTAATTTATTTGTTTTAAGATGATTTATTGTTAGCCTCAACAAGAAAGGGAAAGAAATAAAATTGAACAGGGATTTATATACGCTTAATTTTTACAAAAAATAATTTTCAGGTTAATTTGAAAATTAAAATACTGATCTATCTGGAAAATATTGATTTTATTTTATTTCTTTACAACACTTTTATAGCTCATAATATTTGATGGCACTGAATAAAGATTCCCATTGTTTTGAGATACATGACATTGGTTTTTGAATTGTACACTAAAACTTTAATTTAGATAAAATGCAATTTATTTCCCCTGAATGAAACATAATTACCATTGAGATTTAAGACTTTCCGATGCATAAAATTTCTCATTAATTAGTAGATAATGATGGTTTTATAAGGAGCAATCATAGCTTACGAATGATTTAAGCGCGGGTAAATTTAAATACATTTTGGCGCGACAATTTAAATACTAGTTACTCGGCTACTCTGCCTATTGTCCAGCGTGAGAAATAAATCTTTTTGAATGAATTAATCTATATTATTATAAAAAGTGTCTTGTTTACAAAATTTGAATTGTCTCTTTTACCCTTATCATTAGAATAAATCTTTAAAATATTATTAAAATAATCAAAATTTGATGCTTAGAATATTATTAAAGTTATATAAATTTGGATTTTAAATCTTCAGAATTTTAATGCAAATTTGTATTTTAAGAGGTTACGCCTCTCTAAATCATTCATCCACAACAAAAATTGCTGAAATTATTTTGATAATTATTACAAATTTAATTCGTCCTTGATCAACTATATCCTTTAAGGTTGCGTTCTCTTTGATGCGAAAGAAAAAGAGAGAAAAGAGAAAATCGCCCTATAAATTCCACCTTTTTTTTCACCTTTTCTATTTCCCCCCTTCATTTGCATTACAATAGAGAAAAAATATTCTCTCTCCAATTTGGTGTTGTAAATATTTTCTCCAATTTAAGGAGTAAAATCACCCTTCATTGATAAAAGATGAAAAAAGGGGTGGAATTTATAGGGTATTTTTTTTTCTTTTCTCTCATTTTCTTTCGCATCAAAGAGAACACAACCTTAGTGTATTCGAAGTATCAAGACTATATATCATGAGTTGCGAAGAGGTGAGCCTTCATGTCTTGCATCATTTATTTTGTATCTATAAATTGGAACTCAACTTAGGGGGTGTTTGGCTAAGCTTATAAGTTGTGTTTGACTGCTTATAAACTGTTTGACCGCTTATAAGCACCTTGAAATTGTTTGGCAAAATAAGCTCCTAAAAGAGCTTATAAGCTCCCAAAATAAGCTCCAAGTGCTTATAAGCACTCCAAAAAATAAGCTCCTCCACCCCAACTTATTTTTCTAAAATTGGACTTTTTCATTGTATAATTTTATATTATTTTTATATTTTTATTATATATACTTCCATTTGGTTGTATAAAATAATATATCTCAAAAAAAATATTTTTTAATTTTTTTTCATTTTTAGATTTTAATTTATTTTGAGCTTATAAGCTATTTTATCCGAATACTTTGACAACTTATAAGATCTTAAATCTAAGAGCTTATAAGTAGGGCTGTCAATTTTTGACACGACACGATAATCTGACACGAACACGCACGGAATTAATGGGTTTGTGTCGAGGTTTGATTCGTGTCACGAACAAGTCGACACAATAAGGACCTGAAAATTTCGTGTCGGGTTCGGGTTGGGTTCGTGTCGGGTTCGGGTTCGGGTAACCTGCTAATATAAATATTTAACTAATTTATTATTTTGACTAATAAATTACTCCTGATCCGGGTTACTTCACAATCTTTCCACTTACCCGCCTTCCTTATTTATACCTTGATTTCGTGTCGGGTTCGGGTGGATCGTGTCAGTATTGTGTTCGTGTCGAGTTCGAGTCGTGTTCAGGTTTGGCTAATCCAGGTCGTGTTCGTGTTCAGGTTTAGGAAATCTTTAACGAGTCGTGTTCAGGTTTGGGCTTAATAGGTTCGTGTCACTATCAGGTCGACACGATAACAACCCGACACACACGAATTGCCAGCCCTACTTATAAGCTCTTAAAACATCTTATAAACACTCCGTGCTTATAAGCTCCTCAAATTAAGCTTAGCCAAACACCCTCTGAGTAGAGTGGAATGTTGGATGAGATACATATTGTAAGAACCATGTATTAACAATTTATAAGTTTTTTATAGTCCCTTAGAAATTTATAGTGACTTATTATTGACATTTATATGATTATCTCTTTTCGTTGAGCAAGGCATACTAAGATTGAAGTAGTTTAGTTTAATTTTATAACTTTGGTAAAAAGCACTAGAAATTGTTGGTAAAGAAGATTAATTTGTCCTATGTAAATGTGATCAATAACTGAATCAAGATAGAAGGTGTTACGTTTTGGTATACTTTTCACTTAATTATGCCTAGGGTTGGGGAAAAATTATTGCAAACTTGGTATGTTGTCCTTACCAAATCGGAAAAATACGGAAAATATCATAGTTAAGTTATACCAACATTTTTGGTAAAGTATCATACCATACATACCATAATACTGTGATAAGGTAAGTATATCAATTTTCACCTACTGAGGTATACCCTCTCATACTGTATATCGAAAATTCAACATCTCAAGTTATGGAATAATTAAAATGTTACTCCCTCCGTCCTCCATTTAGTGACGGAGGGAGTTTGGGCACGCGTTTTTTCGCATTTTATGGTATAATAATAAATTAATGTGTTAAAGTGTTAAAGTGGAATAATTGTGGGTCCATTTGAATTGTTTAATAGTATTAAAATATTAAAATAATAAAAAGTAGATGTATAAAGTGTTAAAGTGTTAAAGTGATTGTGGGGTCTACGTCCAAAAATGGAAATTGTCAGTAAATGGAGGACGTCCCAATATAGTATTAACGTCACTAAATGGAGGACGGAGGGAGTATTATAATTTATGATATTATTAATATTATTGAATATATTTATCTTTAATAATGTCTTTTTGTATGAAAAAAATTGGTATAAAAATATATTTTTGGTGTACCAAAAATAAGGTACGACAAAGGTATACAATTATACCGTATTACGATAAGGTATATTGTTATACCGTACTGCGGTAAGGTATACCGTAATACAATATTGCACTAAGGTATACCGAATATACGATAAATAAAGGTATGGAGTTTGCTCTATACGAAATCAAGATATACCAACTTAAGGTATATAAAAGGGTATGACACTGTAAATGTATGAAATTCTGCATAACGCAATTTAAGTTATATATAAGGTAGAAAGAAAAAATTAAGATATTCTGTGCCGAGCCACCCTAATCAGTCTTTGTCAATTTCATCGAAACGATATTCATTAATATCAAGTGCTTTTACGGCTTTATATGACTTCATAAATATTATTTCATCAAAAATATTACGGTAATGGTGATTTTTTAGCCTTGTAAATATATTATTAGAGAATATATGATAGATGATTGGCTATACGTGCATCGCACGTTTTCACTGCTAGTTATCTTAAAAAGCTCTATCAGATTACAGATTAATGGATATTATAATCTTATATAGATTTCTTTAACATGCATCTAAAATAATTCATTGTGATTAATTTACTTTATAGGGAATCTAATTAATGATTACATATTACATGTAGTGTACATATTACAACAGTATAAATAATTTCATTTTTCTTCTTCTTACATTTCCCCTTTTGAGTGTCAATATATATTGTTCGTTATTCAATTGATTAATTCCATGAAATTACATTAACTAATTTGGTAAATTACATTGATTATTGTTTGCAGAGAGTGGAAAGCACTACTGCAGCCCCAATGAATCAAGTGAATCCCTGAGCAAGAGAAAATAATTGTTGGATCAATGAATTTCACTCCCTTTATTTTACTAGTGAAATAAACATGCTGTGTTGTCTTATTAAATAAAGGATTGTACTACAACTGTTAACAAAATAATTATTGCATGTTATATTAAAACGGCTACTTATCTTATTTATGATAAAAATATTTGAATTTATTTGGGTCTAGCAATATTTATTTTATTTATCAAGAATTGGTTAGTACTACTTAGTACCAACAATTGCTTGCCAAACTAAGAATACAATGTTACAAATAATGCAATTGACCCTTCTATTATATTTTAGTGTAACAAAGATAACGTGAAATTCAATTATTCCTTTTCTAATAAAGAAAACAAATTTTAATATCAAAATACAACCCAAAATATTATTCAAAAATTTGTCAAGTATAGAACAACCCGTGTTTTTAGATGGAGGCAGTGACAAATATAGCTATTCTAATTATAAAGAAAATAAAAATAAAAAATCTTAGCCATCAATAACAAAACTAGATGGTCATCTAAAGTTTCTCTACAACCATCCTCACTCCCAAGACGTAGAATCAAACATCTTGGGTACTTTAGTGAGTCTGTTGCCAACATAGGAGCCTCCGCGCTCTTCTGAGACCACGTTTAATTGGGAAGATACAGTCATGAAGCTACAAAACCGAACAATTCAAACATATTACACAATTGAAACAATAAAAATAACAATATTACTGAAATACAAGTGATGGAGGAATTATTACTTCTAAACATCCATAGAAGATGATTGATTCACATGTTTCTTTAAGAAAATCAAAGTGATAGAGTCGTGATGCTACAAGCATCCTCACTCCCAATGAATTGGGATTAGAGAGGTCACATGCACATATATCTTCCTTATCACGGAAGTAGAGCTCCTTATTGTAGATAAACCAAAGTAAAGCCTACAAAAGTAATAGTAAAAGAAAACATAAGAATTTAGAACAGATTATCAAGGAGAAAGTAAAGCCTACAAAAGTAATAGTAATAAGAAAGGATAAGAAATTAGAACATATTATCAAGGGGAATGTGGATGGTGAACTTACGTCAAAAGTATCAGGTGTTATGTTTTGTAGCTTAAAGTTAGGAAATTCTGAGTCATTTGAGACGAGAGCGGGACACCGCCTCCGTATTATCAACTCTTCAGCATAATATTGTTTATCTTCTACTTGAAAGAAAATGATACAATCCAACAATCTGGGAACTTGAGGTTGAAAAGTCACAAACACGCCAATGGTCACCTTAAGTCTAATACTATCTCGCCAGATATAATTATGACTTTGTCTTTTAATTTTAGACAACTTTAGAAACTGCATGATTCCCACTTCTTCACTCGGTGCTACAGTTATCACCCGCCGAAATATTCCTCGATCGCGAAACAATGAGCGTCTTAGCTCAAGAAACGGTAATCCAAATGTTTGAGGGATTCCAAACGAATAAACGACCTCGGCTTGTAGTTCACTATCATTCCTAATACAAACGGACATCATACCATCCTTTTGAGCATCTTCAGTCTTCCCTCTAGGGTAGATAACTATTCTAAATTGAAAAACCCCCACGTCTGCTGAATCGCACTGAAATGACGATCCTATTTGCATTTTACTCCATATAGAAAAGTTATCCAATACACATTCATGCGACACTTTCTCCATTCCTTTCAATTGAGGGATCTTATGCTTATCACCTGCCACTTTCTCCATTCCTTTTTTCCATTGAAGGATCTTATACTCCAACAAATTATCATCTTCCATGACTAGAGATAGATAACAAAAAAAACAATTGTTTCATATTTTTTTTACATTAACATGTATATAAACATGCAATATTGTCCTAATATTCTAAACAACAAAATGCTATAAATTTCGACTTTTCATTCACGAATAGAGACATTGAAATTTGTGCAGTATAAAAAACATTACCTGAACAGAGTCCACAATAATAACCAGGTGTCTTAGCGCACCTGGCCACCGGGCTCCTCCCTTGAAGTAGTGACCCGAGTTCGATCCCTGGTGGGAGCGAATTATGGATATATAAGGTGGCTTGGAGATTTTCTTGGAGTGTTTGGGAGGTTGGAGTACTAACATCTAATCTAACAATAAAAAAAAAAAAAAAACGGTGGCGAGGGTAGAATAAGTCGACGATCGGATTGCAAAATTACAGCCGTGGCGATAGTAAAATTACAGGCCAGACGCGACCGATGCCGAGATCTAGAGTCGGCAGAGTACTCTAACGATTGTAATTTCACGATGACTGGTGTAGAGCAATTCGTGTAGATCTGGGGAAGAAGATACGGCGGTAGAGGTGTGAAAGGCAAAGAATGAAAAATTGATTAATTGAAAACTCGCAATGGGAGTATTAAAATGGGAAATGCCATATTTAGCCTAATAAATTTACCTTGTTCCAAATTTAACCCGAACTTTATAGTATTTGTGACAAGTTTAGCCGTTTATTAATGCTCGATACTCAATTTTCGTTGGTCAGAAATTGCAAATTCTCGCCGGAGGAAGATACCTCAGCCCCTGTGTCTCCGGCGATTGGATACAGGTAAATCCTGCCAACCCCTTAATGCTGTTTCTCCTCACACTCTCACTGTTTGATGAAATGTCCATATGAGTAGTGTGTTTATGATGCTTATGGCATAGTTCTTGATTACCTCATTTTACGATTGCAATGCCTTTTGATATTTCTTGAGCTGCTAAGGGGTTGATTAGAATGCCGAGTTCGTCTTCTTAGTGAAATGGGAGCTTGAATTGTTGATCCCTTGTAGTGTTGAATCTTGTTATGCACGAATATTCTAACATAGTCCAGCCAGGTGGCTGCTCCGAATATGAGTATAACTAGTGTCTAAAGTAGAGATACCACTTGTATTCTTGTAGTAGTTGTTTTCAGAATGTGGGAAACTTTGATTTGGTTATAGTCCTGTCACCATAAAGTTTTGAATTGAATAGACGTGAAGTATAATGATCTATAATATGTACGGAGCGTTTCAGTGGTTTTCAACTACTAATAAGCATATTCGTAGAGACATTTTGTGAAGAAGCCTTGTGACTCTAACAAGTATCAAGACTTCCATGTTTAAATAGGAAAAACATAATGTAAGCCTTTCTCGGTCTATACAAGCTAGTAATCGAGGAATAATTTTTATGTTCTTTTAAGCATTTTGCTGGTAAATTACAGACGTTTAGAAAGACACTCTTTTTCGTTTGTTAATCTCCTTTCTGCTAACTTTTATATCTGCTTTTAATCTGTCTTTGTACTAGTAATAGATTGTGTGTGATTACATATTGTTTAGAATAGTAGTAATACTTCTATTTGTGAAAATTATTCAGCTTGACCGGTTAAAGTCTGCCTAGATCACATCCTAAACAACTGATTTTGTGGAACGACAATTCCATTTCTTTCCATCCATACTGCGGGTTTTTTTGGGAACAAATCCTCTATACCACTACTGTGTGAACCACACTCGAATGTATTAACATTTCATTACCAGATGGCATTAAGAACTATTTTTAAAGTAATGAACCATAACTAATGTTTATGAATATCAACACCAATTTATTGGTCATTAACTGAAAAAAAACTCTAAAATATATTCATAGACACTAATTATGGTGTAATTAATTGTAATTAACAAGTACTAATGTAACCAAAAAGAACTTGAATGGTAGAAAAAAGTTGTAAATTAATAGTGGTAAATAAATGGTACACAAACTTGCTATAAAGGATATGTTGTACTCGGTCAAAATACTCAATGAAGTAAGAAAGTAACTAAAAATACATTTGCCACCGAGAAATGAAAACTAGTCTGCTGGGCTGGGTTAGGATACAATTTTACAACAACGAGCTGAAGTTGGCCCAACTATTGATTATGACAGATATGAATACATATACCCCCTCCGATTATTTCAAGTTGAGTCATTTCTTGAATATATGTGAGGTATCAACTTGAAAATAACCGGAGGGGGTATAATTCAACGGAAATTTTGTGGAATAGGGGGAATCTTTCCCTTTGATTTTCTGAAAGTTAAGATTGCATCAGCTACATTATAAAGTCATGCTGCATTATCCTAAGGGTGTCTTTTTCTCAATTTTAAAGATTGCTTATGACAATTATTGTTCTCTGTGGAACACTCATCCTCATCCAGAACTAGTCCTATTAGTTGACTCAAAATAATATGACAAAACTTATTCGGGAAAAAAGGCTAGTATGACAAAAAACTCACCAACTTGTAACGCTCGCTTAAAAGTATGCATGCTTACCCTGTCAAAACTTCTTTTTGAAGCTTCTAACAACATATTGACCCCAAAATTTAACACCCTACCGCTAGGCCAACACAAGCACGCCTTTATGTCACTTTTACTCACTATCACAGTACCCATTGCTACATGTATAATAATGTGTATGTATCTTTTTGTATATTAACATTTATTTTGAAATAATTATAATAAAATAAAAAGATTAAGAGTGACAGGTGGCTGCTACTTGATACCACATGGCCGCTTATTCCAAGGCCAAGCGAGTTTTCGCCGTGATATATGAAAAGAAAGGCAGTGTGAACGCACCATTTTGTAACGTAAACGCACTAGCTAGCTAGTATGACCGCCTATATAACCACCACAAATCTGTCCATGGGCTATAGCTATCATAGTGAATAATATAACAAACGTCTAGATAGAGGAAATTGCTCAGAAAAGAAGCATATTTTCTTGGCTTTGGAAGCTGAGGTCCTCGCTTTGAAGTCTTGGCCAAGAACTTAGGCGGTATTGCCTTAAAGGTACATCTTTTGAATTAAAATTATGCACAAATAAAGAAATTTAGCAATTTTTCCATCTATTTTCATGGCGGTATAATTGAGGCTAATGTTTGTGCATTGTGTAGTTAGGGAGTTGTTTGCATGTGGAATCTCATAGAAAAGAAAGAAGATCCGGTAAGTTGATGCTGCTTGTGAAATAATTTGTGGGAGTCATATTAGACTATTAGTTCATGTTCATGTTACTGAATGTTGTGTGGTTACTGAATTCGGTAACCAAGTTTTATTTTTGACAGAATTCTAGAATATTTTAAGTTCATAGATTAGAATTTAAAAAGATCTTGCAAGACTTTGTTTTCCTTATTCAATATTTTTGCTTCTCTTTGGTGTCATGAAGCACATTGTTTTCTTCGCCTAAGAATGGAATCTAAATTGCTGAATCTTCGGATATTAATTGTAATTGCCTGTAGTTGTGTCGCTTTGAAGTAATGATTTGCAAAGATGCGAGTGTAACTGATATTCTTTTCTTTATTTCTTTTTCATTATTAAACTGTCTACGTGTTTGATTCTCTCGTACACTATATAGTCTATATTTCTATATCTGCCAATAAGCGAGTCAGGGTGAAGTCTAATTTGCTATTACTACAATTCACTCATTTTCACGATTAGTTTTAAACTGTGTAACATCAGAGAAAACTATGTCATGACCAGATTAGAGCTATATAAAACTCATCTATATATTCATGCAAAGATTGCTGGTTAATGATCCAGTGGCTTAATCTAGGAATTCCCTCATCATCTGTGTTGCACGAGAAATGAGGACTTTCGAGTTCACATTTAGTCTTTTTTTATTGGCTTTTTTTCTATCTGCATCTTCAAAACATTTTTCGGGCATACAAATTTAACATTTTATTAGCATTTCTCTTTTATCGATATCTTGTTTCAAGCTGTACATCGTCTTGCTGTATGTTAGTATAATATGTATGCACGCACGTATATAGTGTATAAATAAAGGTGTTCTTGAATTTCTCGAGTTCCTAAACAAGATTTAATGAGTTCAAACTTTACAGGTCGACATGCTCTATTTCCAGTCGAGCTTTTTCAGTTGCATCGAAAATGGATTCAAATTGGGTATCCACCAGTAGCTCCTGGATGATGGAGGAGGATGATGCTGCATCAAAGAATTCATGCACCATATCACATTCAGATATGTCACCTTCATAAAAAAAAATAATAATAATAATTGTTCAGAGTGATACATATCTACACATTGCATATATCATGCATATAATATTTAGAAAAAACAAAAGATTATTCCAAAAAAAATTGTTAATTAAGCATAAATTGAAAAATGTAGATAGGCACATACCCTAATGAAGGCAAGCCGAGGTGCACTTAGGGTTTTAAGCTCTTCTAAGGACACAGTCCTCTCTGGGGTTACAACTGGTGGAGTAGTTGTGTTATTCTTCATTGATAAATTTTTTCTAGGAAAGTGGGCTGAGGAGAGGGGATGAAGTGTGTGTGAATTTTTAAGGTGTGGAATTTATAGGGGTGGAGAAAATAAAATGTATAACATGGCGAGAAAATTTGAGTCCATCTGTCGTTGTGCATGTTGAGTTTAAAGGTGGAAAGTATTCTCGCTCACTCTATGTGTCAGCAAGAATATTTTCCACCTTTAAACTCAACATGCACAACGACAGATCGACTCAAATTTTCTCGCCACGTTTTACCTTTTATTTTCTACACCCCTTAAATTTCGCACCTTAAAAATTCACACACACACATACTTCATTATCTCTCCTTAGCCCACTGTTCTATAAAAAAATAATCAATGGAGAATAACACAACTACTTCATCGGTTGTAACCCTAGAGAGGACTGTGTCCTTGGTAGAGTCCAAAACCCTAAGTGCACCTCAGCTTCCCTCATTAGGGTATGTGCCTACCTACATTTTTCAATTTATGCTTAACTAATAAATTTTTTGGAATAATCTTTTAATTTTTCTATATATTATATGCATGATATATGCAATGTGTAGATTTGTATCACCGTGAATTATTTTTAGTTTTTATTTTTTTGTGAAGGTGACAAATCTGAATGAGATAAACAACAATACACCTGAAGAAGCTCCAAGGATTTGCTTGAGGGTAAAATCTCCATTTTTACTTTGTCACTTTTACTCACCATCAAAGTGCCCACCGCTACATGTATATGAATGTGTATGTATCTTTTTGTATATTAACTTTTATTTTGAATAATTATAATAAAATTAAAAGGTGGCAGGTGGCTGCTACTTGATACCACGTGGCCGCTTATTCCGTGGCGAAGCGTGTTTTGCCGTGATATATGAACAGAAAGGCAGTGTGAACGCTTCATTTTGTAACGTAAACGCACTAGCTAGCATGCACACCACCTATATGACAACCACAAATCTGTCCATGGTCTATAGCTATCAGAGTGAATAATAAAACAAACGTCTAGATAGAGGAAATTGCTCAGAAAAGAAGCATATTTTCTTGGCTTTGGAAGCTGAGGTCCTCGCTTTGAAGTCTTCGCCATGAACTTAGGTGGTATTGCCTTGAAGGTACATCTATTGAATTAAAATTATGCACATATAAAGAAATTTAGCAATTTTTCCATTTATATTCATGGCGGTAAAGTTGAGGCTAACGTTTGCGCATTGTGTAATTAGGGAGTTGTTTGCATGTGGAATCTCATAGAAGAGAAAGAAGATCTGGTAAGTTGATGCTGCTTGTGAAATAATTTGTGGGAATCATATTAGTTCATGTTGATCCCTTTAGCAAAGAAAAGTGCAAATCATTTCAGAGAACTGAATGTTGTGTGTTTACTGAATTCGGTAACAAAGTTTTATTTTTGACAGAATTTTACCATTTGAAAGTCTGCTTTTCATTTTTAAAAAAAAGATCTTGCAAGACTTTGTTTTTCTTATTCAATAATTTTGCTTCTCTTTGGTGTCATGAAGCGCATTGTTTTCTTCGCCTAAGAATGGAATCTAAATTGCTGAATTTGCGGATATTAGTTGTAATTGCCTGCAGTTGTGTCGCTTTGAAGTAATGATTTGCAAAGATGCGAGTGTAACTGCTATTCTTTTCTTTATTTCTTTTTCATTATTAAATTGTCTACGTGTTTGATTCTCTCGTACACTATATAGTCTATATTTCTATATCTGCCAATAAGCAAGTCAGGGTGAAGTCTAATTTGCCATTACTACAATTATCTCATTTTCACGATTAGTTTTAAACTGTGTAACAACATAGAAAACTATGTCATGACCAGAATAGAGCTATATAACAAATCATCTAAATCTTCATGCAAAGATTGCTAATTTAGGAATTCCCATATCATCTGTGTTGCATGAGAAATGAGGACTTTCGAGTTCACATTTTGTCTTACTTTGTTGGCTTTTTTTTTCCTTTTTTTTTTTTAATACTTAAAACGGTTATTTTTCCTATCTGCATCTTCTAAACATTTTTTGGGCATACAAATTTAACCTTGTTTACTCCTGTCGTGCTTATGTGTATTAGCATTTACCTTTTACCGATATCTTGTTTCAAGCTGTACATCGTCTCACCTGTATGTTAGTATAATATGTATGCACGCACGTATAGTGTATAAATAAAGGTGTTCTTGAATTCCTTGAGTTTCTAAACAAGATTCAATGAGTTCAAACTTTACAGGTCGACATTCTCTATTTCCAGTCGAGCTTTTTCAGTTCCATCGAAAATGGATGCAAATCGGGTTTCCAACAGTAGCTCCCGGATGATGGAGGTTGATGATGCTGCATCAAAGAATGCATGCACCAGTTCAAATTGGACAAGGGAGGAGGACAAGGCCTTCGAGAATGCTCCTACTTACTATAATGATGCCGATATGTGGGAAAAGATCGCTCTTGCAGTTCCTGGAAAAACAATTGACGATCTAAAACTTCACTATGAAGCTTTATGTAAAGATGTGGAGGACATTGAGTCTGGAAAGGTGCCTGTGCCCGATTATCCAAGTAAAAGCAGTGCTCTCAAAGAGAAGAAAAGGTCAGAGCAAGTGCAACGAGGGGCTCCTTGGACTGAAGAGGAGCACAGGTACATTAATATGTTTTTCAGCTCATTTAACCTGCATGTAGAACTTATAATTATTGCAAAGATCATTGAGTGGTAAATCTTGTTTATTTGTTGCAACGTCTGAGTTGGTTGATAGAATGCATTGTTTTGGGATCATTTTTGACTTGTTTTCAGTCTCATTTTTCGTTAAAATCCATATTAGCACAGAACAATCTCTTAATTGAACCAATTAAAAAAATTATTGGTTTTTTTCTCCCTCCTTCAATATTTCTCGAAATATACCACAGATTTGCTCATAGTATTGATGGCTTGTAATTTCATTGAAATAATTTGCAGTATTTGGTGATGACATTCATCCTACGAAGTCGGGTCATTTTTCGTTGCAAAACCATGGTTCATATTATAAAATTTCTACACCTTCATTCTTCCTAATAAAGTTGCAATCTGAAATTCTGCAACTACACCATTATATATGCAAAAATACTTCATTTCATTGATAATGCATTTGATACATTACAATACTGCTTCTTTTGATGACAAATAGATAGAACTAAGATCAATGGTTCAGATCGGTTTCTCGTTCATAGGGAGAAGTCTTTATTTGATCATCCCCCTAAAGTTACATATTTTTAAAGCAAATGCTTCTTCTGAAGTCAAATTTTGTGCTCATTTCTTGCCTGTGCTGCAGGCAATTTTTGTACGGCTTGAAGAGGTTTGGCAGGGGCGATTGAAAGAGCATATCAAGATACTGCGTGTTAACCAAATCCAATAGCCAAGTAGCGAGCCATGCGCAGAAATACTTCAAACGGTTGAACTCAGCCAATGAAGCGAAGCAAGTAGGGCGCAAACACTCTGAGAAAGAAGCTTCGACTGCTAATAATGAAGCACTGGATCGAGACCCCATTGGAGAAGCTTCATGCACCGTTGGCAAGAAGCTGCACCCTAGGCATCCCAAGAAATCCCGAACATGTAATGAGAACCAACTGTTGCCTAGCTTACCCAACGAAAGGTTCTAGTACTTTCCAGAACCTTCCATCTGAACTCCCCGAGAAGGCTACGACCGAAACGGGAACCAGCTGCTACCTCATTCGCCTTTTGGTGGCTCTCCATTCTCTGATCCCAACTTTTCAGCACCGATGTTTCCAGTATGTGAAATATTGAGTCCCCCGTTCGCCATAGAGCCGGCTCAGGAAGTGGGAGCCCGGCCCCTTCTGTTGAGTTGTCGGGTGCTGCACCTCCTCCGGAAGGGACACCGGAGTTTTGTAGCAGCGACGTTGTGATGCAGGATGCAGAGACGAGCCTTGATGGTCAGTTCGATATCGGCTCTGGCACTGAATTTATGGATCTCGATGTCTTTGTTCCCTCACTTTCTGGATTGAAAATTTGAAACTTCATGTTTTCTGGGCTTTCAGTTAGGATTCCTTTTGTTTTCATCTTCTTTTAGGATGAATATGAATGTGAACATGTTATGTATTCACGATTTTCATCGCCAACTATTGTCGCTTTTATTCATGTTCTTGGTCATTTTCTAGAGAGAGAGAGAGAGAGAGAGAGAGAGAGAGAGAGAGAGAGAGAGAGAGAGAGAGAGAGATGTGGGTGTGTTTTGTCAGTTTATTCCTCATTTTCTGGGCTAAAGTTCAAGCTTCAGTTTCAACTCCCCTCGTTTTGTTTTTTTTTTTTTTTTTTTTTTTTTTTTTTTTTTTTTTTTTTTTTTTTTTTTTTTTTTTTTTTTTTTTTCTAATTTGAAAAATGTGAACTTAATTTGAAAATTTGTCGATATGCATGAATGTAACGTATATATTCAGTTTCAACTCCCTACCTATTTTCATACTTTTTCTCTTCAAAAGTTCAAATTGAAGGGTGAAATGAACGTGGATGTAGTAATGTAATTAGATAAACTCGAGGTTGTAAATATGGTGTTTAATTTATCATTTTATATAAAGCTATATATGAGTTCAAACATAAAAGATGATGACAAATCTATTTCGAAAAATATATGAATTTAGCCCGATAAACTAATCTCATGATAGATCTAGCATGAATTTTGAAAGTGTGACAATTTTAGCAACGGAAGTGATGTCCATCTAGTATCTATTAATTTTCTCGCATCTCTAATATATATAGAGTACTTCCTGTCCTTGAAAAAATTAAGATTTGAAATAATTACAACACAACTAAAAGAAAAATGAAAGCGAGATCATTGATAGGGGAATAAAAATAGATTCAACTATATATAGTCTTAATCGTGCAATAAGTACAAGAATTAATTTAAACCAATACAACAAGAATGAAACAAACTCCAACATGTACAAATTATAGGGTTGTAGCTTAACGTACAATTACATAAGAATTAAATCGATATTACAATGGGAAATGGAGCAAACTCCAACAAATAGAACCAAATTAATTAAACTACAATTGAAACATGACGCTCAATAATTAAGTGTACATTGTTTTTTCTCTTTTTTCAGACCCTTTTAGGAAGAGCGAAAGACGAAAATACTGAGGAGACGGCGGAGAAGAGGAAGGCGAGCAAGCACAGACTCGCGGCCGCGTTGGTGATGCTCATGAAATTGCTGATGCCCAACACATCTGCCACGTCCTTCAAATCCACCGCCATTCCGATACTGGCAGCGCCGCCCGTCCCAATAATGTACGATGCAATCTGCCCATTACAAATCAATCAGTTAAGACTCGTAGAGCTTTTTTTAATGTCACATTCGGTGAACAAATATTGATCAATAGTAGAGCTGGCAAAATATCGGACCGAGACCTAGCCAAGCTTGTCTTGCTCCAGAGAAAAAATAGCATATCGGGCCAACTCCCGGGCTAAATCGGGTTATGCATAGTTTACATTGAATTTGAATTCATGTTCAATGGGTTTCGGCCCAAAAATCTATCGGGCCAAAATTATTAAAGCCCTCTAAGCATTATGCCACAGACTTGTTCTCTTAACAACGAATAGTGCGGCTAGTTCGGCCCGTGACAATTAGCATCCATTTGTGAATTTTGCCAAGATTATTTTATGGTGAGGAAATCAAACTTTCAATATATATAAAATATAGATAAGTAGAATGTTAAATGTTGAAATATAACTAATGTTCCTCTAGTTTTTCTAATGTGACAAAAAGGAAAATGTAAGTACTTCCTACTAAAATTAAATAAAATATGAGCATTAATTAATAACGAGAAGGCATGTTTGGTAGGAGAGATTAGCCCAGATAAGGGTGTCGTCGCGTGATATTACCTTGTCGCCGTAGAAATCAATGTAAACAAGGCCTTCACCTCCAAATCTGTTTCCAGTAGTCATTTGGTATACTGTGAAGAAAGTTTGCACGGCTGTGTACACTAATCCAAGCACGACTGCTGCACATAGGTATCTGCATTTTTTAATTAAAAAAGAATAGAAAAATAAAGTTAAATCAAATGTATATATAGTTTGTAACAACGGAGTACAATCTAGTGGTAAGACGTTTACCTTCTAATCAAAAGATCGGGGGTTATCATTGTCATTGTAATGGTTCAAAATGATTACTAGTTAGTTATTATGACACCTTTTATCATAAAATTATGCATGAATGTCACCAAGTATGAATCGATTTCATTCACGAATTTATGCATGATGTACGATATCAATATTAGAAAAAAAAAATGGCATATCTACGCAAATGCATTCTAAAACATACTTGTATGCTTTGAAATCCTTGAATCGGACTTCAACATCGGCGTAGGTGGTGGAGGCAGTGCCAGTGGCGGTGACAAGGAGGATGAGCGATATTATGAGGCAGATAAAGGTTAGAATCCTGACGATGAGCGAAACGAACGGAGACACGGCGTACGACGGTGGAGGAGCCATTTTCCTTCAATGTAATTCGAATTAGAGATCGATCACTTCTTCTTTTTTTACCCTTAATGTCAACTCAAAACCTATTAATGCTCTTGGAAATGAAGGTTTTAGGGTTATTTATATACATTTGAGGATTCGTTATGATCCCGGCCAGCTATTATTTTTGAGAAAATTAAAGTATATGGTACAATATTACAAGTTGCACTACTTGTGTCATTCCTTATTATGTACGATAATTATGCTACTAGCTTCTTAATTGTATTCATATTGTTAAATGGTGCATGCACGTCACTTTAATTTATCCATGGTCGTCGGAATATTGATACACGAGAGTGAAATATAGCACTCCTCCGTCTCATTGATAATAAGTGAAATAATGCACGTGCTCATTATCAGCGATACGAAAGTACCATATAATGCAAGTTCATCATCACAATTTGATTATTTAGATAGATAGTGTTTTTGTATGCAGTGATATTTAAATTCATGTGTAGCAATCTTCATTCATCATTATAATTAAATTTATGTTGTGCCCACTTGATACTCCATCCGTTTTTCTTATAAGTGTCTTCTTTATGAAATTACGCATACTAATAAATTATGTAAATTTACATTTTAATCTTATTTATTATTCTCTTTTTTCTAAACACTAGTGTAAAGTGTGTGCGTTGCACACATTAAACTCGTACGAAGCAATCAATGAATTAAAATAAACTATGACAATAATTATTATTGCAGACATTACATCTGCAAGTAATTATTGGATGAATCTGTTATAAATGATGAAAATAAAATAATAAAAGTTACATCAACGCACATATTTAATTGATTAATTGATGAAATTCAGTATATTATAGAACATACCATGATGATAGATTCATAGAAAGATAAATATATATCGTTTTAAATTATCAGAAACAACTATTTTTCAGGAATTCAAAATTAATTGTAGTGCATATGTAAATCAAATATAAAAATAGCGAGCTAAATCAATCTATAAAGACATTAGAATTAAAATGCGTCAAAAGTAAAATGTATCAAGATTGTGGTAGAAATACTTTAACTTTTGTTATTTTGCAATTTTCCAAATATCTTTAATTTTAGATCAAAAGTCACTTGAAAATTTAATAGAAGGAAACTAAAAGTTTTAAAGAATATAAAGAAATAAATTAGATCATCTCACGTGTAAATGAAATACGGAATTATGAGAAAACTATTTGAATTTAAGTAAATAAGATATTTCTTAAATAAGAATAGATTGCGTTTTTTGGTAACTTTAATTTTAATAAATGTAAATCCAATTATATATTTAAATTCAATTACATATTACCTTAATTATGATTTTACTTAATTATTTAATTATCCTTGATTTTAAGTAATTTTAAAGGACAATATAGGCAATACATTATTTGTAACATAAAGCTCTTTTTAGTATAGACATAAATTAACTTATACATAACATTAATTACATGGATAAAATGGTAAACTTTTAAATATTTTACAATCAAATTTCGAAACATAATGTTTAAAAACAAACAACGAAAATACTAAGTAGGACATTAGAAAAACAATGGATAGAGTATTTCTCCGTCCCGTGTAAAATGATACGTTTATATTATAAGACTGGACAATGAGTAATTATTAATATAGTAGTATGTAATAGTAGTAGTAATGAAACTTTACTTTGTAAAAGAAGATCCCCAATATCACCGCACCTATAAATTGACTTGCTCTGATTGTTGAAATCGATTTGATTGTGAATTTAATTATTTTATTTGGGTTGTACAGTATTGAATTACAATTTATCTCATTTACAAAGTATATAATATTGTTGACCTTAGCCTCGTTGACTTATGTCAATGATCAATGCTCTTAGTAAATGTATAAGAGAGAAATGGAATTTATTTAATCATTTAGGTTTTATAATACCTAATTATATAATTTTATTGATTAGTTTAGCAGTTAACTCATTATTTATTGTTAATATGCATATTAGGAGTGGAACCCCAATATCATAAACCAATCCTCTTCTTATATGTTTTCCCTTTTTATAAATCTAAATCAATCTCTTTATAAGTCTATTTGTTACCTCCTATGTCCATCATTTTTGGACTTGTTGAGTTTTAGCAAATTTCGAGACTCTATAATGATGGACTTTAAAATAGGTTCTTAGAGTATATTTTTTCTTAGTGTCATAGTACAGTATTTTAAAACCATCTAAAAAGTCAACAGATCCAAGAAATGGTAGATGGAGGGAGTATAATTAACTACTGTATTAATTTCAGAACCAGTATTGTTTTTTTTTTTCAAATAATAAAATCATTGAATTAATAATCCGAAAAAGGAAAAGAAAATCAATTTGGTTGATTATTTCAATTTTCGAAAATAGTTCATGACGAATGGAACGACATGAAACGTGACTTCAACATTTATAAATGGGAAAAATCGAGTATCACCTTTCTATCATGTTTAAGAAAGGTCGAATTAATGGAGTTAAAGAGAAATTTTATTTTGACTTGGTCCAATTCTATGATTAACATATATAGTAATATGATCGTGGACATTGACTTGAGAATTCACGTGGCATACAATTTTTTGAGAGCGTTGAATAATAATCACTTCTATCTTAGTTTGACGAGGTTAATTTCTTGCAATTTTAATTAATAAAATGATTATGATAGAAGAATATCCATAACAATGGGCTAAGTGAAGGTTTATAACATGGGATGCATTATTAGTTTGACTTTATATATGTATTGACCACCCTTAATTGATGGGGGAATTTGTATGCACATATTCCATGCAAACTGTAATTTGCTGTCCATATATAAGATGATTTGTTGACACATTCGCCTTGAAAAGTTATAGTGTGTATTATATTTCATCCGTTTCACTTCAACAGTCTTGTTTATTTTGATACGAGATTTATGTGTGATGTTAAAAGTGAAATGTAAAAGTCAATTAGTTTAATTTTAAGAAACAAGATTATTGAAGCGGAACGCCCCAATATCGCTACATGATTATTGAAGTGAGACAGAGATAGTATATTACTCCCTCCGTCACACTTAGCGATGTCAAACGGGTCAACCCAGCGGATTTCGGGCTAGCCCTATCGGGTTGCAGGTTATTCGGTTCGGGTTATTGCGACTAATATTTTTTAGCCCTAACCCTAACCCACTCGGTTTCGGGTAGCCCACCGGGCCATTAAGTTTATAAAAAATAAAATTGATATAATATAAATATAAAAATAATTATTATTTTAGTACATATTTATATAAACAAAATAAATAAATTATTAAATATTGTGAATTTTGCACAATTTTTTTCGAAATGTCAATCTTTATTTTACTTTTCACCAAGAATCGAAGTAAAAAAGGTATAGAATTTAAATTGAAGACTATATTTCATTAAAATTTTTTAAAAAATACTTAATAATAATTAAAAACACAATATAATTATTAAATTTATAAGTAGACTAATGAAATATGTCATGAATTCATAATTTATGGTTAACCCACCGGCCAGCCCACGGGCTTTCAGGCCAACCCTATCGGGTTCGGGCTTTTTTCGGGTCCAGCCCTATCGGGCTTTTTTACTTTCGGGCTATTATTTTATGACCCTAATCCACTATTTTTTTCGGGCTATTCGGATCGGCCCGTCGGTCTCGGGCTTTTTTGCAATCCTTAGTCAGACTTCACTCGGCTTCCTTTCTTAATCGGGACGTCCCACTTCAATTGACATGTTTATTAAAATGAAAAGAATTAACCCTTCTTTTTTAATATGGACTCCTTACTTTTTACTTTTAAGACTGCGTATAAAATCTCGCGCCGAAATGAAACAAACCAAGTGAAGTAAGACGGAGGATGCCAATTTGGTTAATTCGGCATTATCGTTGGCTTTCATCGAAGAGATTCGATATTTATCGTTGTAATAATGTACCCCCTCCTTCTCATTTCAATTATATTGTTTCATTTCGGCACGAGATTTTAAATGCAATATTAAAAGTGAAAAATAAAGATTTCAAATTGAAAAATAAAAGTTAATTCTTTCTATTTTAGAAAATAAGTCAACCGAAGTGAGACGTCTCAATTAATAAGGGGAGAAGTGGGAAGGAGAGTACTAAATTATTTTTATTTCCCCTTTCTCTGTACTCGTTCAAACTTCAAAGGAGTGAAATTATGTAGAGTTCCAACTGGGCCCGGCCCATAATCTGGCCCATAAAATGGAGTCAGGCATAGGCTTGTAACTTGGGCTGGGCTGGGTTTTCTCACACAATTGGCCCGTATGGGATCACTTGAGAAAAATTTCAATGAGTGAGCCATATTCGACACTAACCAAAGTAATTGAAGTGGAAAATAGGGCCATAAACAAGCCGAGTCGAGCTGAGTATCGGACTGCTCGAACTTAACTCGTTTTAAAATTTTACGAACTCAAGCTCGACTCGAGCTTAAAATTCGTGATCGAGCGTGGCTTGAGGAAAAATATCTGAGTTCGAGTTCGGTATGAATGGGGCATGGTTAAAAAGATTTATTCATACATAAATTAACGCAACCTTAATTTCAAAATATGAAGACAATCTAGGCCGACTATTTTCAGGGTTGTTCATTGCTATTAGCCTATTACCGAAAATACCCTTCATCATTCCCTCCAGCCGCCACTCTTCTCCTACATATACACTAAAGTTGCGATTGGATGCCTTAATCTCTCGGATGATTTTTCCTTTTCCAATTCCAGGTAATCTTCTTCTCCCACCTTTTCCTTTGTTTCTTTGATTCTATGCGCCTTAAATTTGGTATTCGTTCGATTTGTGCTTGGAATATTGTATATTTGAATGAACAGAACTAGATTAGCCGATTTGAAATTGAATATTGCTAATTGCATTTGGATCTGGATTTGAGTTGCTTGATTGCTTATCTATACGCTTTGAAACGATAAAATTGCTTGTGTTCTATTTGATTCGATGTTGCTGCTAAGATAAGAATCAATGGTGTTTATGCAACAATGCATAAATTTCTGTTGAGTTTTCATCCCTACGATTCTGATTGCGATTGTGGTGAAATTTGCAGTGGATTCAGTTGTTTCGCTGATCTGCAATCGATCTGATTTGTTCGAGAGGGCCTCGGTTGCTCGAATAAGGTAATGCCTCCCATTCATTCTTTTAGTTCCAAGGGATAGTTCCACAGATTCCAGATTAGTTGAAAAAGTAAGATGGTGCTATTGATTTGCTTCACGAAGTAGTGATAAAGCAAGGTTTGGAGGGTTACTTTGAAGTTGAAGCAGTGTTTTTTTGCTGTTTGTGTGCTCGATGAAAGGTATTGCGGTTGATTTTTATTGCCTTTTGAAGCGTGTAGACGTTTATCTAGCTCTAATGAGCATCTTCATCGGGGGGTTAACGAACTAGATATCAGAGTTTTCATCACTCTCGTTATAGGGCTTCTTTTCGAGAAGGTTGTTGAAGGTGTGAAATTGTGCAAAAAGGACTTGGATTTCGGAAACTATGTGAGCCTAATGAAGTTACGACCTGTGTGTAATATATGGGATTCGCAAAGGTGGACGAACAAGTGCAGTCCATGCTTCAGTTCGTAGATTAGAAAGAACTATGTGGAATATCCAATGTCAAAAAGGCTTATGCAAGGACGGAATGGTTGAAGTTGCCTTCTTCTATCCAAAGACGATTGACAAGGGTATTACACACTTCGATAGCCATGACTACACATTGAATATCGCAATCGAATGTCATTGCATCGTGAATCGTGTATAGACTATGGTTTGGAAATTTGAACGATATCGCAAGAGAACCGCCTACCGTACGTCCGGTAAGGTTGATTTTTCCCTCTAGGGCAGTACGAAGCCCATTCTTGAGAGAGGACAAGCGACCAAAAGCGGATGAATTCAAAGTTTTTATGCAAAGAGGGAAAGCAACGTAAGTGTCGAAAAAATTTGTGATTATGAAGGGTCGTACAGCTCATAGACTATGGTTTTGGTATGACGTGCATCTTCGTCAAGCGTAGAATCTTATGGATTAGCTCTTCTTTAGATGATAGGATTGTCAATGCATATAAAATTGTTCTAAAATTTTATAGATATGTAACTGTGTGAGTCTATTGATATATTATGAGTTAATGATATGTTATGAGTTCATGGTGGCAATCAACGGGAAAGGTAGACACATCATCATCATATGTAAGTATTTTAATTGGTAGAAGTAAATTTATTGTAAGTTGCATGATTTCATAATACATCTTTTGCACAATTTATTTAAGATGTTTACGTTTTCAGAACTTTTGGGTTAGGAAATTTTTGGCCAAAATATCATGTGGTTGTGCATTTACTAGTTTACAGCAAAATATAATACAATTATACAACATATCATTTTAATGTAGACTATAAAATTATTAGTTGTATTTGATCATATTATTTTATTTTTCTATATATTTTGGATATATTTAATATAATAACAATATTACTAGTAAAATAGGTATTTCATCCCAAAATAAAGGGGTGTTAATTGACCTCCCTTGTTCATACCCGTAGGTGGTAGTAGACTTTAGTAATCTATATAATGAACAAATGTGAGTTGTAAAATAATAGAACAAAAGTCGGTGAAACGGAGGGAATTACTAACTTTTTACATCGTTTTTATACGTTTTAATTAGTTTAGTTCAGTTTCATTCTATTTATTCTTTTCGTTTCTCTCCTTTTCTACATTCATCATTTATTTACTACTAACAATTATGATACGCATTCGCTCATGAACCGAATGATAATTTATTGGTGATAATTATTTCCTCTTTTTTCGATTATTTACCTTGTGTAGCGTTCTGATTTTCGTAGGAAAAAAAATAGGAATAATCTGGCAATGAAATCGATTCTACATTGTAGCTAAGTTCGAGATGAGCCTGTAGGTGAAAACGAAGATCAAATCACAATACGAACAAAGGAAAACGAGCCGAAACGAGAAAGTCGTACGCAACTACGGCCTGACACTACAAGAAAAAAGTTCATACATAACTCAAAATTTGCGTTATCTATGTACAAAAGCAAACTGTTAAGTATACCGGTGTTATTAAAAGTCGCACTCATACTGTCATACATAATACTTCTTTACCGTTATCTATGTGAGTTTATCATAACGGTTCAAAAGTTAATACATAACATTCATTTACCGTTATGTGTAGTATCTTTTGATAACGGTTTGCAATCGTTATTAATTTATAAATTAACCGTTATGATATGGTAAATAAACATTACGGTTTTGTGGTCTTTACATTACGGTTTCGAAGTGTTATCTTTGGTAGTTTTTTTATAACGATTTTATAGAGTTATTATATGTTGTGATGTATCGTTATTAATTATTGTTATACATAACGGTTCTTAACCGTTACAAATAACTAATTTTAATGTTATTTTTTCTTTGACTATTTATAACGGTTGTCCTGTTTACATAATGTAATATGTACTACATAATTGGTGTAAAATGAAGCACATTTAATTCCATCAAAGTAATGTCTACATAATCCAAAAGATCAATATCCAGATTCATGAAAATGAAAAGGCAAATATCATCTAGTTATTTCCTTACATGAGAGTCACTTCTAAAAACTTTCCCTAGGGAGAGAAGTGAGGCAGGAGTTCTTGCTGATTTTGGAGGATTTGGGAGAGAAATTTATTTCCAGTAAAAATTTAAATATTACTAGTAATTAGTAAAAAAAATAAAATAATAATCTTTAAAATATCATTAGTAACAGTATTTTCTTATCGCTTTTTGTAAACCGTTATTAAAACTAAACATAAAACTTCAATACATAACGATTCTTACTAAACTGTTAAGTATAGTAGTGTTTATAGATAACATTCCGTTCATGACCGTTATAATTGATTAAAGCTACACTCACATATATAACGACAATTGTTATCTATCTAAAAAATATGCACATACATAACAGTTCCGTAAAAATACCGTTATGCATGCACTGTTGCCTATGACATAATTTCTTGTAGTGTGAGCAGTCATACTTGCCCAAATGAGTGCTCTGCGAGCACCGACTTTAAAAAGAGGGGTGGGGCTATTTACTTCTATTATCAGAATTATTACTCCCTCTGTCCTATAACATTTTACTTGTTTCATTTTGACACGTGATTTTATACAAAGTGTTAAAAGTGAAAAGTAAAGGGTTCATATTGAAAAGTAAGGTACGTAGTAGTAGTTTTATTTCTTATAAAAAAGTATTAGTATAAAATAACAAAAATTATTAATTGGAAAACCCTTCGTCCTGTACAAGACGATGCCGTAATCCTCTTTGGGTCATCCCATTCAAGACGACAAATTTCCTTGTATGGAAATAATTTAGGCCTAGTTAGAAAAGACTAAAAACTCAAATCTCAAGAATCTCAATATAATTTAACTTACAAAACTTAAAATTATTAATATAAAAAATTCACAATGTAAATATCAATACATTATTATACTACCTTCATCTCACAAAAGTAGTCCATCTTTCATTTTTTGTTCGTCTCATATATTAGTCCACTTTCTATAATTGACAAATAATATTTGACTACAATTAACTCTCTCTCCTCAAAATTAATTACAACTACATATTCTCATTTTCCTTAATTCTTGTGTCAAATCAAACTAGGACTACTTTTGTAAGATTAAGGTAGTATATTTATTTATTTATTTACTTATTTATTTATTCGTTTATTTTTTTTATTCTTCATATTTACAATTTTTATATCAAATTAAAAGTCTTAATACTTAATATAACATCCCGACTTAAGAAGGATAAGGATGCTACCAAAAGCAAAGAAAAGAAAAAGGGAATGGAAAAGAAAGATAGAATATGAAGAATAATTTATTCTTAGAAATCGAATCGAAGAGCTTTCAAAGCATAAGAGTTTACTGAGTTTACTAGTCAACCTCCAATAAGATAAGAGTTGAATAGTCAAATTAAATTTAATAATACTATCCGGAACTATGACATGGTCAAACCTTCAATATTTGACCGAATAATTCACATTAAACGAAGAACAGCCACATCGACCGTCGCAGTTAAAAGAACTTAAATTTCCATATAATATTAACAAAGTATTCAACAGAAGCATTTAAGTAGTAATATTTTGACCAATATGTACATAATTTGACCCGAATAGACAAAAAAACAAAAGAGGGTCAACTAAAGAGAGTCTTGTGAGTCCACGTCACCGCCCTACCTCACTCCATACCTATAAAATAGTTTGAAAATATATGGGGGTGAGTGCCAAAGACACTCCGTGGGCAATATATGCATATATACTTTCGTCCAGAGTATTTGGAATATTTGTATCATATGAAAATAGTTGACGTCAATATAGTTTCATGCGCTCATATATAACATTGTGTGGAGACAGACTCTATGTTGTCACATAAACTGTATATTGTAACATTGTAGGAATTCCATATGCAAGTCATGTCAATCCACGTGAGCAGTATATAATATCTTGAATCATAGACGAAAGCTTTTGTAAAAATAGTACTAGGTTTTGGAAAATAACCCACCTTGAAGTTGCGGTAACCAGTAGCGAGGTTGTATGATAACTCCAATTTTATGATTCGATAACGTTACGTAAATTATACGTCTGTAAGAACATTACGTTCGTAAGTTAGTTTGAGATCAAACATAACCGTAGTAGTTAGACAATATACGTGACACTCATTCTATACTTCATAATTACGTAAGATATCCTTAATTTGATATTCCCTCCGTCCCACTGGTATAGGGATAGTTGACTGACCTTTTGTCCCACTGGTATAGGGATAGTTAGTTGACTGCCTTTTTGTCCCACTGGTATAGGGATAGTTGACTGCCTTTTTGTGAGACAAAAAGGCAGTCAACTATCCCTATACCAGTGGGACGGAGGGAGTATGTATTATGACATAACATACGTCATTACATGTTTCTGTGACTTAATGGACTCGAGATACACGAAAAAATCAAATCAAATACGAGATTTTTTGGAATTAATCATCAAAATTTGACTCTTTTTTTGCTTAATTTTGACTTTTCACGAGTATGGTACACGACATTTATCAATTTAAATCGTGGAAAGTCAACAATCGTGTATAGGGCATTGACTTTATCTAATTTTGACTTTGTTGACTTTTCGAAATTGATTTTGACTTTCTCTCATTTTGACTTTACACGGTAAATGTGCTATATTAATCGTGTATACACGGGTTACTACTTTGCACTAAGTCCCCTTGCACAATCGTTATGCTTACTAGGAAGTCTAACTCATTTTCTATTTACAAGTATATCACTAATCCATTAGTATGATTCCACTAATCGATAATCAAATTGAATCGCTAATAAAATCATGTGACTAATACATTAGTATTGACCTCGTCACCTAATTTCTCGAGTTTAGACATCGCAATATATCACTCCACGAAATTTCACTTACTCATTTATCATAATAATATCGCTTATTCGGATCCAGATCATTTAATATGTATAGGTATATATTGCTAATCCGTTAATATCGTCCTCGTCACCTAAGCTCTTGAGTTTAGACATCGCAATATATCGCTCCACTAAAATTCACTTACTCATTTATCATGATAATATAGCTTATTCGAAAATCCAAATCATTTAATACGTACGAGTATATTGCTAATCCGTTAATATCGTCCTCGTCACCTAATCTCTCGACTTTAGACATTGGAATATATCGCTCCACTAACTTTCTCTTAATGATTTATCATAATAATATCGCTCATTTGGAAATCCACTTCATTTACTAACCTCACACATTGTTTGACGTCGTATTATATCGCACTACTAATTAGCACTAAGTTCCCTCACAAAATCGTTATGATTACTAGGAAGTCCAACTCATTTTCTAAGTACAAGGATACCACTAATACATAATTAGTATCGTCCTCGTCACATAATCTCTCTTCTTTAGACATCGGAATACATCACACCACTAACTTACACTTAGAGATTTAGCATAATAATCTCGCTTACTTAGAACCCCAACTCGTTTTCTAGTTACAAGTTTATCACTAATCCATTAGAATCGTCCTGGTCACCTAATATCTCGCCTTTAAACATCGGAATATATCGCACCGATAACTTTGATTTAGTGATTTAGCATAATAATATCGTTTATATGGAAATCCACTCCATTTACTTTCCTCACACATTTTTTGTCGTCGGATTACATCGCACTACTAATTTGCACTAAGTTCCCTCAAACAATCGTTATGCTTACTAGGAAGTCCAACTCATTTTCTATTTACAAGTATCACTAATTCATTAGTATCGTCGTCCTCGTCACATAATGTCTTAGAGATCGATATCCTTGGACACTAGTAAATGAGTTGGATATCCTAGTAAGGGGATACTAATAAATAGTTCTTGAATTTTCTCATTAGTGAAAAGATAATAAGCGTATAATTTTGTTTGTTTGATATTTACCTTAGTAGTGTAGTTCAACCTTAGTAGTAGTGTAGTTCTTGGAATTTTCTCATTAGGGATCCCTCCGTTCCACTCTATTAGTCCCATTTGCTTTCGGAACATGGACCAAGTGAGTGGAGAGTGAATGGAGAATATGTGATTGTAATTAATCCTGAGGAGAGAAAGTGAATTGTGGCCAAGTATTCTTTGCCATTAGGGAATGAGACTAATAAGTGGGACAAACTAAAATGACAAATGTGACTAATATAATGAGAGAGAGGTAGTATTAACTAATTTTCTCCATGTATCAAAGAAACCAATATTTTTTATTATTTATTTATCAGTTTTTTTTTTTTACATCATCTCATTCAAAATTTCAGAACGACGAGCATTTCTTTCCTACAAGCAAATGAAATGGTACTAACCACTGCATCAAGAATCTGCTATGGTGTTTCACCTATTGAAGTAAAATCACTTCCTAATTAGAAAGTTGAGCTAACTGCTCATCTTTTTACCAATTCAACATCTAAAAAAAGGCAAAAGAAGACAGAAAAAATCACAACTTCATCACAGTACTAATTGCATGCCGACCAATTCAACACACTACCTAATAATTTTCGAGGTAGGAAAAGATCCCAATTGCTGTAAAAGTCAAATTTTCAATTATATTAATTTAACCAGTTAAACCAGTGTTTTAAAAACCAAATCGAACCGCCGGTTGAACCACGAACCACCATAATTTCAATTCATGGTTTTTCACGATTATTTCCGATTTTGACCGATTGAACCACGGTTCAATCGAAAAAACCATGAACCGAAAGCCTCGCCGGTTCGACCTCCGGTTCGGTTTTTAAAACATTGAGTTAAACAGTAATCATAGAAAAACTTTTACCTATAAATAGCTATATTATTATTATTACATCTTAGAGTTTGCCTAGAAAAAAGAATGGCGATAGAAATGGAGATAATCTCTCATGAAATAGTCAAGCCATCGACTCCAACTTCATTTCATCTAAGAAATCTCAAATTATCACTTCTCGATCAAATCTCACCTCCCATTTACGTTCCCCTCATTTTCTTCTACAGCCATGATCAATTAAATCGCAGCCGTGGCCAAGTATCTCAGCTACTCAAACAGTCTCTATCCCAAATCTTAACTGTTTTCTACCCATTGGCCGGGAGGATTCGAAAGAACTCGTTGATCGACTGCGACGATTCAGGCGCTGAATTCGTCGAAGCTCGCGTTCACTCCCGACTCTCCGAGATTATCGACGAGCCGAGCATGGAGGAGCTCAGGGAACTCGAGCCGTCTCACTCTTTAGGAGAAGATGAGAATGCTGTCGTCCTAAAAGTGAAGATTTGCTTCTTTAAATGCGGAGGGATTTCCGTCGCTGTATGTTTGGCGCACAAAATTGCCGATGGAGCATCCGTCGTCTCATTCGTCAGTGCATGGGCGGCTTCGTGCCGCGGCGAAACTCAAGATTTCGGTCCCGAGTTCGAGTTCGCCTCTTACTTCCCACCAAGAGACCTCTCGGGCATGAATTTCGGCCCAGGAGACGGCATCGCTGACGGAAAAATCGCGACGAAGAGACTCGTTTTCAGCAAGGAAGAGCTGACAAAGCTCAAGGAAGAAATCAGCGCCGACGGTGGATCGCCTACTAGGGTTGAAGCCGTTTCTTCCTACATTTGGCGTCGCTTCATGGATCTGTCCAAAGCCAAAGATAGCGCGAAAACGATGACGACGACGTCGTTCGTCGCCGTTCATGCGGTGAATCTAAGGCCAAGAAAGATCCCGTCCCTTCCTCAGCACATGTTTGGTAACTGTTGGTGTCCCGCAGTTGCAGTGTCCGGAGCGGAGACAAACCTCTGCAACCTCGCGGCGAAGTTGAGGGCCGCGATTTCGGAGATCGGCAACGATTACATCCGGACGGTGGAGAGTGGCGAGTATTTGAATCTACTGGCTAAATCAGCAGGTTTGGGCAAAGGGGATGGGGTGAAGTTCTGCAGTTTTAGCAGCTGGTGTAGGTTTCGGGTGTACGAGGTCGATTTCGAATGGGGGAAACCGGTTTGGGTTTGCACGACGACTATGCCGTTCAAGAATCTGGCGATCTTGATGGGCAGTCCATGTGGGGAAGGAATTGAAGCATGGGTTAATGTGGCTGAGGAAGATATGGAACTGTTTTAATAAAATTAAAGGAGTGTGTTTTTAGTAATTTATTTATGTTTTAAATGAAGATTAATGCTAGCTTATGATGAATGGTATTTTCCATTTAGTTGATGTTAGCAATTTATGTACTTTGAGATTAAGCAAAAGATGAAATTAATTAAGTTGTCTCCCTCAAAATAATTTGTTGGCATCTTATCATCACCCTAAAATAGATTAAATAAAAATTAACCAATATAATATAGCTACTGGTCGATCTAGTTTTCGTGGGCAATTAGTGCCTCTCATTCATTCTTTTAGTTCCAAGGAACAACTCCACATATTTCAGATTAGTTGAAAAAGTAAGATGGTGCTATTGATTTGCTTCACGAAGTAGTGATAAAGCAAGGTTTGGAGGGTTGCTTTGAAGTTGAAGCAGTGTTTTTTTGCTGTTTGTGTGCTCGATAAAAGGTATTGCGGTTGATTTTTATTGCCTCTTGAAGCGTGTAGACGTTTATCTAGCTCTAATGAGCATCTTCATCGAGGGGGTTAACGAACTGGATATCAGAGTTTTCATCACTCTCGTTATAGGGCTTCTTTTCGAGAAGGTTGTTGAAGGTGTGAAATTGTGCAAAAAGGATTTGGATTTCGGAAACTATGTGAGCCTAATGAAGCTACGACCTGTGTGTAATGTATGGAATTTGCAAAGGAACGAAGAACAAGTGCAGTCCATGCTTCAGTTCGTAGATTAGAAAGAACTATGTGGAATATCCAATGTCAAAAGGTTTATGCAAGGACGGAATGGTTGAAGATTGCCTTCTTCTATCCAAGATGATTGACAAGGGTATTACACACTTCGATAGCCATGACTATACATTGAATATCGCAATCGAATGTCTTTGTATCGTGAATTGTGTAGATTATGTGTTTTGGTATGACGTGCATCTCCATCAAGCGTAGAATTTTATGGATTAACTCTTCATTTATAGATCTGTAACTGTATGAGCCTAATGATATCAGGATTCTTTTGTAGATTAAGTAGTTGGAGACCCTAACACAAATTATTAAGGGGATAGAAAGATGTTGGTGGATTTAAGGATGTTCAAATGTCACATATATCTAATTTTATTTGTTTTTTTTTTTTTGTTATTTTTTTTTTTATTTTTTTGCTTGAATGATGAAGAATTTTTTTTATTGAATTTTTTGTGTATATTAGATTCAACTTTAAAACTCTTGTATCGAGCTTTCGATGTTAATATAAATCGATTTCATTCGATATTGTGCAGTTATGGTTTGATGGAATATTTTAATTGACCGTAGTTTGAATGACTCCCTCCAACCAATTACTAAAAGCAGCCTTATTTTCTTTGCCTTCTCTATAGGAATGTCAAAAAAGTCTGAGCCCGATGGGCCGATTCGAATAGCCAAAAAAAAAACAGTGGGTTAGGGCTAAAAAATAATAGCCCGTGCCGTAAGTAAAAAAGTCCGATAAAGCTGGATCCAAAAAAAGTCCGAGTCCGATAGGGTTGGCACGAAAGCCCGTGGACGTGGGTTGGCCGGTGGGTTACCATAAATTATGAATTCATGACATATTTCATTACTCTACTTATAAATTTGATAATTAGATTGTGTTTTTAATTATTATTGAGTATTTTTATTTTTTTTTTTCATAAAAATATAATCTCCATTTTAAATTCTATACATTTACTTCGACACTTGGTGAAAAGTAAAATAAAGGTTGACATTTCGAAAATATTTTTATTAAATTCACAATATTTAATAATTTATTTATATTTTTTTTTTATACATATAATCCCTCCGTCCCATTCTATTAGTCTCATTTGCCATTTTAGTTTGTCCCACCTATTAGTCCCATTTCCTAAAATGGAAAAAAATACTTAGCCACAATTCACTCTAGCTCTCTCCTCAGGATTAATTACAAACACATATTCTCCACTCACTCTCCACTCACTTGGTCCATATGCCGAAAGCAAATGAGACTAATAGAATGGGACGGAGGTAGTATGTGCTGAATAATAATTATTTTTATATTTATTCGATATCAATTTTATTTTTTATAAACTTAATGGCCCGGTGGGCTAGCCCGAAACCGAGAGGGTTAGGGTTGAGGCAAAAAATATTAGCCCGAAAAAAAATAAAATAAAAAAAAGCCTGATTAACCCGATGTCCCGATCCGAATAGCCCGCAACCAGATATATTAGCCCGAAACCCCGTGGGTTGACTTGTTTGGCATCCCTAATTATATTAAAACTTCATTTAGGTTAAAATAACCTTATCATTTTGAAAATATGAAAATTATATCAAGTACTACTCTCTGTTCCATTAGATTTGTTTTATTAAAATTTTATATACATCATATATATATACATATCCAATGTAACTAATCTAATGGAATGAGGGAGAAGTGGTAAATAAGGATAAAATCAGGGGCGAAGCCAGAGATCGTCAATGGGGTGGGCTGAAAAGAAATTTTTTTTGACGTACTAATATATATACCAAAATTTTTAACACTTAAATGTTTACTCAATTTGTGTGCTACAAGACGTTAATACATAAAGCCCCAAAAATAATTTTTTCTATACCCATATCTTTAGCGAAAGACTCTTGCTCTCCTTTTTTCCGTTTTTTTCCCCTAACCTATCTGATTCATTTCAAGCAAATTTAGCTTATAAATTCAAAACGTGAGACATGTATATATCTTTGCTAAAATAAATACTACTCCCTCTATCTCACTTTATTGTTCTCAAATATAATATTTTTTTAATACCTTACATATATTTACCTTTATAGACAATTTATGTGTTATTGAGGGAATACTAGTTAATTTATTAATAAAAGAGCATTCATAAGTTACTATGTTAGGTTTTGGTTATACTTGGATTAACAGAGCAAATGCATAATATAATAATGTATTGAAATGTGAACATTCTTTCAAAATCAATTAATAGAAAAGATATGAAATTCAGATATATAGTTATAAAATTCCAAAATAAAGGGAAAATGCATATAAAAAATAATCTTAGGAATTGATATTCACAAATTTACGCTTCGTAATCTGTATACGGCCTAAACTTTAGTGAATACACAATAAAAATTAGTAAAGTATATAACTTTTTAGACTCTATATTTGATCTGGACTGTGCTAATATTAAGTTGGGGCATGAACATAATACATATAGAAAGGTAAAAATTTTGGGCTTGCACTGGGCTGAAGCCCAGTGCAGCCCTAAGGTAGAATCGCCCCTAGATAAAATTGAACATTTGTACGTATACAATGCAAATAGTACTTTTCAAAGCAATATTAAGCACTTTTTTAATATATGTGAAATTATAATTATGACTTCTTTAGTGGGACATAGAAGTATTATATTTACAAAAAGAAATTTAATTAGAAATATATATCATACTCCACTGTCCTCCATATTAGTATAATTATATATGGTTAGAAATGTTCCTCAAATTAGTGGGTGTTTGGCTAAGTTTATAAGATGTTTGACTGCTTATAAGTTGTTTGACTGCTTATAAGTACTATAAATGTGTTTGGCAAAATAAGCTCCTTAAGAGCTTATAAGATGCAAAAATAAGCAAAAAGTACTTATAAGCACTCCAAAAAATAAGCTCCTTCACCCCGACTTATTTTTTTTTTAATTTTGCTTATTTACCACTATAATTCTATTTTATTTTTATATTTATATTATATACACTTCCATTTGATGTTACAACATTATGATTTCAAAAATTTTATTTTTAATTTTTTTTTTTTAAATTTTCAGATTTTTTTTTATTATCTCCTTGAGCTTATAAGCTCTTTTATCCAAACACTTCAACAACTTATAAGCTCTTACCCTCATACATCTTATAAGCTCTTAAACATCTTATAAGCACCTAGCTAGAACTTATAAATATTTTAAAATAAGCTTAGCCAAACGGGCCCTTAGTGTGATCGTAAAAGTAGTAACTTTTTTTACTCTTAATAAGTTAAATATCACCTACTAATTAGTTCTTTCTAAAAACATTTTTGTTAAAATCTTGTATCGTTTCTTTCTCCACGTAAATACGAAAACCGAAGGAGTACGTCGTTTAGTTGGTAGTACTATTTAGAAAAGTAGTACATTGACGAGTAGGTCTTTCTTTGTTGGCCGTTGGAGTTGGATAAGTGATATGTGGGATTGCTTCTGATATGGCGAATGAAGCTCTTGAATCGCTCCAACGAACCCTAATCCAAATCCTCCAACGCAGCGACGATTTCATCAACCGTCGTGTAAAGCTACAAATCATACGCATCCATGACAGAGCTGTTGTCCTGCAATTGAATCTCCAACATTTCCGAGAAGAAGAAGAAACATTCATGGAAGTCGCAAATGCAGCAGCAGAGATTATCCACCATCTCTTTTCTCCAGAAAACCTATCTGATTGTAGATCGACTGAGGCGCCGGCTGTTAGGCTTTGGGGGCAGTTGGAGGAATTAGCAAAAGAGCTGGAGTCGACTGCTGGAGATATGGTGGACTACATCTCGTCGTCGTCGTCTTCTCATGAATATCTAACGCTGCCAGTAGAGCTGAGTATCACCATCTCTCACCGGCTGAGGAGATTAGTAGGGAAAATCAAGCCTGCAGCTGATTTTGATGTTGATGAACATCTGTGTACTGAAGATCTGAGGGATAATGGTGTTGCTTCTTCATTCACATTCACAGAAGACGTGGTTGGTTCCAAGGATGATCGGGAACATGTGATAGATCAACTCTTAAGCACTTCATCAACTATAGATCCGCAATGCCTCATGATTGTCGGAATGGCGGGCATTGGTAAGTCCACGCTTGCTAAAACTGTTTATGAAAGTGCAATGATTAAAGACCATTTTGACAGTCGTGCTTGGGTCACGATATCACAAGACTCTAGTGCAGAAAGTGTTCTTTCAAATTTGCTTGCTTCGATTGAAGAAAGTACGCAACAAGTTGAAAGAGAGGCGACAGATCTAAAGGGAATTTCAAATGGCTTTCTGGGAAGACTCCCAAGAGACAGTAGTATGGAAATTCACAGACACTTGAACAAGAAGAGGTATCTCATCGTACTGGACAACGTGTGGAGTACGAAACTCTGGGGTGACCTTAGAGATAATTTTCCTCAAAAGATTGATGGGAGCAGGGTCTTGTTAACCACAAGGCTAAGGAATTTGGATGTGACTTATTGGAGCTCCATTCACGTGATGCAGTTGTTGGATGAGCAAGAAAGTTGGGATCTGTTCCAACGGCGGGTTTTTGGAGATCAAACATGTCCCCTCGAGCTGCAACGTGTTGCCAAAAAGATTGTCAAACGTTGTGATGGGTTGCCGCTTTTAATTGTGACCAAGGCAAGGCTCATATACAGGATTGATAGGAATCCCAAGTTGTGGCAGCAAATTGTGGACAATGATAAGGAGCTGGCAACATTAACATTTAGTTACAATCACTTGCCTCCTCATCTGAAGAAGTGTTTCTTGTTTATGGCAGCCTTCCCTGAAGATTACGAGATCCACGCTTCCCAACTTGTCAAGCTTTGGATAGCTGAGGGATTTTTCGAATGTATACACGAATACAAAAGTTTAGAAGAACTAGGGGGGGATTATTTGGATCAACTCTTCCATGAAAGTCTAATTCTGATCACTAACAGAAAGATCTATGGCAAAGGGAGAGATGGAAGCATAAAAACATGCAAGCTCCATAGAGCGGTGAGAGACTTTTGCGTGAGACGGGCTGAACAAGAGAAGTTCCTTCTTCCTGTTATGGATTACCTGCCTACTCCGATTCTTAGAAGGCATTTTCTTCCGAAACTCCTAGAAAATCATAGACGCATAAGTGTTAGTTGGTATGATCTTAAGGATTCTATGCATGGCTCATGTACTCATTCTATCATATGCATCCCTCAGAAAGGGTATAAGCCCAAAGCATCTGTTCGGAATTTTACCTCGCTTAGGGTTCTTCATGTTTTGTGTAGAAAAGATCATTCATATTGGGAAATAGGTCAAGTGTTTGATTTGGTTCAGCTTAAGTACCTTGCTTCCTATATTCCTACTAACATTGTTCCTCCGGCCATCTCAAAGCTTCAAAATCTTCAGACTTTGATTATTTACAGACACGAGGTTCGTTTGCCTGTTGAGATTTGGGGGCTGAGGCAACTAAGGCATCTTATTGCCTTCTCGTTTCATCGTTTACCTCATCCTAGAGAGGAGGTTTTTCCTCTGAAAAACTTGCAAACACTCTGTTTGGTAACAGACTTTGTATGCAGTGCAAGGATGGTGGAGATGATACCAAACGTAAGAAAGTTGGGAATATGCTACTCTCAAGAAACACTTGACGAAGACTATTCTCTCCACGGTCTTTTGCATTTGATTCGACTTCAAAGATTGAAGTTAGAGAGGCGTGGTTTATTTTGTCAGAGATTAAATCTTGTTTTTCCTCAGTCACTGAAGAAGTTAACATTGAGTGGCTGGCGGCTTCCTTGGAATGATCTTATGATTGTTAATTCGTTGCCTAATCTCGAAGTTTTGAAACTGAGAAACTATGCTTGTGATGGGGAATGCTGGGAAACTACAATGGGGGCATTTAATAGCCTGAGACTTCTGCTTATTGATGAATCAAATCTGCAGCATTGGAACACTGAAAGTAGCCACTTTCCGAGCCTCCAGAGCCTAATGCTTTATCGATGTCCATGTCTGTCGGAACTTCCAAGTAATCTTGGGGACATTCCAGTGCTCACAAATATGTGGATCGATGATAGTAACCGGTCTCTTTCGTACTCGGCTAGAAGGATACAAGAGGAACGGCTAACGGTTTATGGAAAGGACGATCTTCGAGTCCATTTGGTACATGTTTGAATTCCGATGATTGAGATTCATATCAGGTGATGAACTAGTGACTGTTTAATGATTTTACTGTCTTCTTTTCTCAACTACTATGATAAGAACTCATGGAAATCACCATGTTGTATTTTAGCATACATAAACTTTGTTTGTTCAATACCCTATACTTTAAGGTTGCGTTTGGTAGGGGTGATAAGCCCCGGATATATAGTGATTGATAACCGGGCTTATCACCCGTTTGGTAGGCGAGAAAACGTAACCTGGGGGCCCGTGTTTGACTGTTGGGCCCGGGCTTAATTACTGTAGCCCTTTAGTGATCTCCACCTCCCAAATTGGCCCGTTTCATAAGAGGCCCGTGAACAGTGGCCCAGATAGTGAAGTGAAAATACATATTTGCCCTTCTCATTTCTAGGGTTCAACGAGATCGAGCAATAATCGTTCTCATTTTTTCCAGCACCATCTCCTCTCCCCCTCTCTCCCTCTCCCCATATCTCTTCGAAACTTCCTCCATGGCGAACTCGAACGGCGCGAGCTCCTCCGGCAGCAAACACGACGTCGCGGGCTCCTCTCACGGCGCCGGCTCCTCCGTCGGCGGCGGATCCCGAGGCCACGAAGGCCGACGCGAAGACGGCTCTCGCGACAAGGACAACTCCGGCCACGACAAGGGCTCACCCGTGCTGAACTTTCAAATGAAATGCAGTGAATCTATGTATTTCAGTTTTTTACCCTTCTGTAATTTTTGTTTTCTGCTGTAATTATCAGTTTTTTCACATGTATAAACTGAAATCTGTATTTGTGCGGTGTTGTTTGAGTTTATAGTCTTGGATTTCAGTTGAGTTGATTGATCTCGATTTATGCAGAGGCTCAGGTTGTGGAAATGGCTGCTGAGGCGAAGAAGAAGCCATCGGCAGAGAGGTATTTTTCTAAAACCCTAAGTATTTGATGTTATGAATTTTCTCTGATTTTTCGTATAGAAATATAAATTCATAATGCTAATTGAGTTGGAAAATGAAGCAGGAAGAAGAAGCTGTCAGAACCGAAGGCAAAGAAGGAGAAGACCAAAAATCCAAATGTGAAGAAGCGCCCTCCCACTGCATTTTTCGTGTTCATGTATGCACTAATCACAAACTGTTGGTATATGTTCTATGAATATGCCTCTTAACTTGTGCTGTTGTTGATATGTTTACATTTGAATGATTTGCAGGGATGAGAAATGGGTGGTGAGAAATGGGTGGTCAGTTCTCCTTACTAATAATACTCTCTTAAGATTCTGAAGGAAATGGCCAAAGAAACCTACTACTACTTTTAGCTTATATTCTAATGTAATTTCATATAATGTGCAGAGCTTGGGTCATTTCATTTGTTTGGTTGAAAGAAAGCTTCAAGAATGGCAGATTTGTTGGTAGGTTCCATTTTTTAACTTATAATAACACTACTTCCAATCATGTTTACCTGCTGAATTTCAATCTGATCCACAGACGAGGCACCCTTCATTTTGAACGACGAAGATTACAAAACTAAGTACAGAACCGAACTCAAGGGTGCAGTTCTTCGCGCAAAAGCAAACCCCGGTGCACTGCTCAGAGGTCTTGATATATGGCTGGCAACTCATGTACAGCCTCCAATCAATACTCTTTCAGCCATGGTTAAATCAGCTGGTGCAAATGTAAGTCAATCGAAGCAACATTCTAATCCATTTGATAACACAATGAAATTTAAGTTTGTGCCGTGGTTATAACAAGTGCTTCCACTATTGATACAATGCCTACTTATATTCTAGGTAATCCAAACACGGAACGAGACACACGACGTATCAAGAACAATCTTCGTAGCGTGTGAAGAGGACATGGAGGAAGCAGTATCAGCTCTAAAGCTGGGGATCAGGACATTCAGCAGTGATTGGCTCATGAACTGTATTATGAAACAAGAACTTGACCATGAGGCCCCTCAGTTTGCAGAATCTCTTTAGCTTTTCAATAGGTCAGTCAGTAGCATTTTGCATGGAAATATATGTATATAACCTAGGAAATGGTATTTTTGGAAAAGCCTACATTAGTTTAGGTCTCTTTTGCTCCAAATGTTTGGATGATGATACTAGTTTCAGTTTCCTCTCACTTTTTTTAAGTGAGATTGGGTGTTAATATAATGTTATGGAGGTCTATATGCTGTTTTGCTTGAACTTTATTTACATCAAAAATTGGTAATTTGAATTAAATGAAAAATTAATGTTGTAATTTGAGGGGTATTTTTGACATTTCCCATACTAATCCCATGCATTACTATGGGTAACCAAACAACAATTCTTCTTAACTTTGGACATGAAACATCCTAACCAAACTACATATTACTTACGAAACTAAGGCTCGAAACCTAAGTTTCAATCCCGGGCCGGCTATCCGACCCGAGCTACCAAACGAGCCCTAAATGTAAAATAGAGAACTATTGGAATGGATTCTATACAATAAAATATACCGTTGGAGATGCCTTTATGCTAGTTGGGAGTAGTTCTTAAAGAGTTAGTGAGATGCCTTATACTACCTGGATCCATCCCGTTTAAGTTGGGACGTATTCCATTTCGGGACGTCTCATTTATTAGACCTGTTTCCATAAAAGGAAATAATTTAACATCACATCACCATCTACATCACACTTAATTAGCCTAAATTAATTTTAATTAAAAATGGATGTGAGTAGTACTAATACTTTAAATTAAATTAAACTCTAATTTACCATCACATCTCCATCACATCACCCTTTTATCCCATTTTCCTTGGCTCTTGTGCCATTTAGAAACGTCCCAACTTAAACGGGATGGAGGTAGTATCTTTATTTGTTTTTATTTAGACAAGGATAATTGATATACTCCTAGTTATTTAAAAATAAATCTGAATGTAATTATATACTCCCTCCGTTCAACTAAAATCGTTCTCCGTTCAACTAATAAATCTGAATGTAATTATGTGTAAAATAATCGTTTCCTTGTCTTAATTTATTAGTTTAGCTCGTGATTTGCTCTAATTATGACATTTCGAGCTAGATTACGCATGTGGGTATTTTGAAGTGTTACTTTTCAAGTTGAGGAAACTAAGACGAGATGAGTGACGACAGAACGAAGAAAGACGAAGGCGAGATGTTCGAGTTTGGGCGCAAAACAAGGCCTCTCGACCTGCTTCTCAACCGAGAGGCATGCCGAGAGGAAGCTATTGGACAAGGCCTCTCGGCCGAGCCATTTTTGGAGCCAAACCGTAGCCTCTCGGCCAAGAGGGAGCTAGAGAGGGCTCTGTCGGGTCTCCTCAACATGACAACGTTTTGGTCTTTCTTTGTTTCCTCGTACACTTAGGTTTTAGATGTAAACTTATATCCTATAAATACATCTAAACCTAACTGATAGGAAATGACCCATCTCTCTAGGCCCAAAGACCCAAAACCTAGCAATAAGCCCAGATCGGCATAAGCCCAATAAGCCCAGATCGGCACAAGCCCAGTCCACCAAATGCAGGCCCAGGGAGTTGAGCCCTAAACCCAGAACGTGGGTTGATGGAGAAGAAAACGGAACAGTGCAACCACCCATGATTCCACGTCCTCTGCTCCACAACCGGCGTTGATGGCAACTATAAATAGGAGAAATACTTGTATTGTACTTACTTATGCTATTTGGAATACAAACATATATACTTTTCTCCCCGTGGACGTAGATCGATTCGATCGAACCACGTAAATCCCTAGTTTCTCTCTATTTTCCGCACACAAATTACATACATATATTTGAGCCGTAAATCGAAGGTTCATCACTGGCGCCGTCTGTGGGAACGAAAATTTGTGTTTGAATTTTCGATTCTTGCTGCTCAAAATCACTAATCATGCCGCACGGAACGACGACATTACTGGGAACCCCTCGCCGTCGACGGAGTCGCCGACGACAACCTGAAGAACCAGTCTCGACGGTGGGCGCGGAGCAACCGCACATCATCCATGTGGATAACCCAACCGGAACTGAAGAGATCCCGGAGACCAAACTCCGGTCAACAGAACGCTGCTGTTAACACGGCGGCACAACCATCTTCGCAGGCAGCCCAGCCGCGCCGAGCTCCCGTGAGCTCGCGCCTAGGGCCACAGGCTACACCGGAGGGCCATGTGGAGAATCTCACAGCCAACCGAGAACGCGAGCTGTTCGGTCCGGAAGCAACTTTACGCTTGTCTCCAGCCACCCGACCGAGCTTAGCCGCTCGCCTCTCCCCGGTCGTACAGCCGAACTCAGCGGCCCCGCCGCCTCCTCCTCCTGGGATCGAGGAGTTGCTAAGGAACTACCTCACCACTGCGCCAGGCCGCGAGTTTCTCAGCCAATACACCGGTGCGCAGGGGGTCCCTCAGTTCGGACAGGGAATCCTCCAGCCCGGCCAAGGGATTCCACAGAAGCCCGGTGGACACAACTTGCGACACTATCTCCAGCAAGTCCGAGGACAGACCCAGGGAGGCCAGCAGCCGAACTCCCACGTAGTCCAGCCGAACTACGCCATTGCCCCACCTTATAACGCACCTAACCAAGGACATCCAACTGGGGGAGCGCAGATTTTTGACGCGCTCGGCAGAATCATCAGTCCGCTCTCGGAGGAGATCCTCAACACACCCATGCCCTTTGGGTACACAGTGCCGAAGATTAAGGCGTACAATGGAGTTGGAAATCCGAGTAATTTCCTTAGCCAGTTTAAATACAGCATGCTAAACCAAAATCCGGGGAGTGTTCACATGTGCAAGCTATTCCCCGAGTTGCTCGTTGATAATGCGCGGGAGTGGTTCGACAGTCTGCCTCCCGGGTCGATCAGATCGTATGCCGATCTGATGAACGTGTTCGCTAGGAGCTTTTCCCAGCGTGCCGAAGTGAGACATACTCCGGCCCATCTGCTAACCGTGAAGCAGAGCCGAGGTGAATCGCTACAAGATTTCATGACCCGGTTCGATAGGGAGTGCTTGTCAACTCGATGCACTAGCGATCTCCTCATCATTTCGGCATTCCAAAATGCCATCAGCTCGGACCATCTTTACAGAGAGATTCTGGCGAAAGAACCACAGACTACTACCGAGCTGTGGGCTATAGCAGACAAATTCGCCAAGATAGAGGAGACGACCAGACGCCGAAAGGAAGTGGATCGAGGTGAAACCTCAAAGAAGAAAGAAGATACACCTCGGAAAGGGGTAATGGAGCGGATTCAGCGAGGTCCGATTGAGTCTCGTCTCGGACCTCGGCAGAATCCAGCACAGAGAGGCCCGCCGACGTCCCAGTCCGCACAACGGCCAACACAGTTCACCCCGTTGAACAAACCGAGGACCGAGATCCTCGAGTTGCATGCTAGCTTGTTCGAGAGACCAAGGCCGATGAGGGAGGACGGCAAACCGAGGTCGAAAAACAAATATTGCCAATTCCATGAAGACTACGGACACGAGACAGAAGATTGCAGGAACTTGGTTCAAGACATCGAGAGCCTAGTTCGCAATGGTCAGCTTAAAAAGTATCAAGATCGGAGCGCGGGGGTTAATCAAGTGGATGCCCCCCGAGGTCAAAAGAAGAAAAGACAATATAGAGGAGGAAGTTGCAGTGCGAAAGCTGAGAAGAAAGTGAAGCACAATGAAGATGATGCAGATGAGGACGGAGATTACCAGTATGACGGGGTAGTAGCTACGATCTCCGCTCTCGCCAAAGGGCAGACTAAATCATCCCTCAAGAACGGTGCGCGGAACCTGCCGAGCAGGGAGCCCGCTAATAAAAGGTTCAAGAAGGAAGAAGCCGTGACTTTTTCGGCCGAGGACCCGGTGCCCCCCATGGTGCCACACTCTGACGCCATTGTCATCGAGGCTGTGGTAGCCAACATGTTAATCAAGAGAATTCACGTTGACACCGGGGCATCGGTGAACATCATGTTCAAACACTGCTTTGATAACATGGAACTGGAAAAGTTAAAGGTCGTACCGACCACACGGCCATTGCGGAGTTTCGCCCAGGAAGAAACCCATCCCTTAGGAACGATCGAACTGCCTGTCACAGTAGGGAAGGGATCGAGGAGCACCACTAATGTGACCGAGTTCATGGTGGTGGAAGCCAAGTCTCCATACAACATAATCCTAGGCCGTACCTGGATGAATACGGTGAGAGCAATCTGCTCCACGTACCACCTAGCTGTGAAAATTCCAACTAAAGGAGGGGTAGCCATGATCCGCGGCGATCAGAAAATGGCCAGGGAATGCCTGCATGTGGCGCTCAAAGGGCAAGGGGCACCGCCCCAATTGCCCCAAGCATAGCAATTACCGAACTCCGAGGAGCCGAAGAGGGCGTTGCCTACCGAAGAGAGAGAGGTGGTTCTATACGATGACGATCCCACTAAGACCGTCAAAGTTGGGCTGAACGAACACCCTCACCTTCGTGCACAGGTTATTTGGCTTCTAAAGGAGTACGGAGACGTCTTCGCGTGGTCCCCACTAGACATGACAGGAGTATCACCCGAACTCATTACACATCGGCTCAAGATCGACCCCGAGGTCAGACCGATAAAACAGAAGCAGCGTTCTTTCGCTACTGAGCGAAGTCAAGTCATAAAGACCAAGGTGACTCAGTTGCTTGATGCGGGGATCCTGTTCGAAGTCACCTACCCGACCTGGATAGCCAATCCGGTGATGGTCAAGAAAGCTGGGGGAGGATGGCGCATGTGCATAGATTACACCGATCTCAACAAGCACTGCCCAAAAGATTGCTACCCTCCTCCCGACATCGATAAAAAGGTGGACTCCCTGGTCGGCCACAAAATTTTCAGCTTCCTTGATTTGTACAAGGGATACCACCAAGTCCTGATGGAAGCCGAGGACGCGGAGAAGACAACATTCATTACGGACTTCGGCATCTTTGCCTACCGTAAAATGCCATTCGGATTGAAGAATGCAGGAGCAACCTACCAGAGGATGGTGGACATGATATTTAAAGAACATATCGGGAAGGAGGTAGAGGTTTATGTCGATGACATAGTGGTAAAAAGTAAGGAAGAGAGCACAAGTGTTGCCAATCTCCGAACTGTGCTCTCCCTTCTCCGCGAGGTTAACCTGAAGCTTAATCCCCAAAAGTGCACCTTCACTGTGACCTCGGGGAAGTTTTTAGGTTGTTGGATTTCTCAAGAAGGGTTGAGGGCAAACCCTTCAAAAGTTAAGGCTGTGCTGGAGATGAAGGATCCGAAGTCGATTAACGACGTGCACAGACTTGCTGGGTGCCTTGCCGCACTAAGTAGATTCCTATCCAAAGCTGCGGAGAAGCAGTTGCCCTTTTTCAAGATTTTGAAAAAGGCGCCCGAATTCAATTGGAGTTCGGAACATCACCTCGCACTAAGCCAACTAAAGGATTACCTCAATAATCTGCCAACCTTGTCAGTGCCAAAAGGGGTAGAAGTGTTGTATTTGTATCTAGCCACCTCGGAGGAAGCTATCAGCGCGGTGCTCGTACGAGAAGAGGCAGGGTGCCAACTGCCTGTATACTTCATAAGCCGATCTCTCAAAGGGCCCGAGGTGCGATATCAGCCATTAGAAAAGCTGGCTTTGGAACTGGTCAACGCTGCTCGGCGCTTGCGTCCGTACTTTCATGCACATCCTATAAAAGTCCGAACAGACTCTCTACTTCGGCAGGTACTGACAAAACCCGAAGCATCAGGGTGGATAGCGAAGTGGGCTATTGAACTGGGAGAGCATGATATTACTTACGCCCCTCGCCAGGCCATCAAAGGACAAGCGTTAGCAGACTTCTTGGTGGAGACCTCGATAGCCGAAGTCCCGACCTCGGCACCAGAGCCAACTCGCAAGTCCGTGGCAGAACCACCAGAATGTTGGCACATGTACGTGGATGGGGCTTCGGGGAAGACGGGAAGCGGAGCAGGAATCCTCCTCATCAGCCCGGAGAAGAAAGAGTTCACCTATTCGCTCCGTTTCCAGTTCACAACTACCAACAATGAAGTAGAATACGAAGCGCTGCTGGCCGGACTCCGAATAGCCGCAGATCTCAAGGTTGCAGCCATCAAAGTGCATAGTGACTCACAAGTAGTGGTGAATCACATGCTTGGCAAGTACGAAACGAAGGGGGAAAGGATGAAGAAGTATCTAGCCAAGACACGGAGCATGCAACAAGCCTTCACATACTTTCAGCTTGAACGCATCCCCCGAGCTCAGAACTCTCGAGCTGACGTTCTCAGCAAATTGGCTGCAACCCCTGGCAACTCGCCAGTGGAGGATGTCCAGCACAGGAGCATAGATGAGGCCGAGGTCAATGATGTGGACGATGAGCCGCAGCCGACGTGGATGACACCCATCCTAGCTCATCTGGCGAATGGGGAATTGCCGAAGACAAGACGGAGGCCCGAAGGATACTGTCCAAATCATTAAGATATACTGTTTTGGACAATATCCTCTACAAGAAATCATACCTCCAGCTCTTACTTAAGTGCGTCGGACCAAACTCGGCAGATTACATCATGAGAGAAGTACATGAGGGAGCCTGCGGAAGCCACATCGGACCTCGGGCTCTCGCGAAAAAAATCATGAGATGGGGATACTTCTGGCCCACTATGTTTAAAGACTGTACCGAGCTGGTACAAAGATGTGATAAGTGCCAGTTGCATGCCAACGTGCCAAGGCTGCCCCAGTCCGAGCTGGCGACAATGCAAAGCCCCTGGCCGTTTGCACAATGGGGAATAGATATAGTAGGCCCATTCGATAAAGCACCAGGTCAGTTGCGACATCTCATAGTTGCAATTGATTACTTTACGAAGTGGGTAGAAGCAGAGCCCCTAGCTGTGATCACGAGTAAGAATGCCCGAAATTTTGTATGGAAGAACATAGTGTGCCGATTCGGCATACCTCACGTTCTAGTATCCGACAACGGGACGCAGTTCACGGACAGAATTTTTAGGGAGTGGTGTGACGAACTGCGAATTCAGCAGCACTTCACATCGGTAGCCCACACCCAGGCAAATGGTCAAGCCGAAGTGACGAATCGGACAATTGTCAAAGGCCTTAAGACCCGGTTGGAGAGAGCCAAAGGGTTATGGGTGGAGAACCTTCCAAATGTTCTATGGTCCTACAGAACTACTCCGCGAACAGCGAACGGCGAGACACCGTACAGCATAGCATACGGAACAGAAGCTGTCATCCCGATCGAAATCGGACTGCCTAGTCCGCGTACGACTCACTTCGTCGCCGAGGTGAACGATGAGAACCGACGTGCGGACCTCGATCTATTAGAGGAGAAACGGGATGCAGCTTACATCAAGGAAGCCCGGTACAAACGACCGATAGCCCGATATTGCAATCGGCGGGTTAGAGACCGGCAATTTTGTGTAGGAGATCTAGTCCTACGAAACAATGAGGTCAGCAAGGCTTGCAAGCTCGGCAAGCTGGAAGCCACGTGGGAAAGGCCATACCGAGTGGATGAGGTCCTTGGTAAAGGTGCCTACAGGCTTTCCACTATGTCAAGGGAGCCCATACAGCGGCCGTGGAACATAATCCATCTGAAGAGGTATTATGCATAGATGTAGAGTATCATGTAGGGTAGAGTCATCTGTCAGTTCGGTCACGTGTCAGTTCGTTCCTTTTGTTCAGTTCAGTCCATTTGTTCAGTTCGGTCTTGTTTTTCAAGTAGTTTTCAAGTATGAAAATTCTGTTTCTATTTTATTGCGTTCACATCGTCTTGCATTACTCCACTTATATGCGCGTTACCTCAACACTATACACTATCCTGACGAGGATAAGTGTTACAACTAAAAAATCGTACGAACAGGGTGTTGGGGTTGTTGTATACCTAAAGCAAAACCGGTTGTTTTAGTGGTTACGACACCGGTCCACTGTTAACAATCCCTATCTGGAAGAATATGTTTAAGCAAGAATAAAGTCCATTATCTCATGTTTTAGACCACGTGTCGATCTGAGTTCGGAGGGGATCACGAAGGTCGTTAACAATGATGAGATATAAACAGATCACAGTCGAGATAGCTTGGGCTGAGCTATCGGTCTTGACTGCAGCTTAATGGTAGTGATGAGTCCCAATCACTAGTTATGCTGGTACGGTGGAACGTATTGAGGATCAACAGAGATAATGCTCTTCTGATACTGACCTTGTATCATAGGTGATATAGGTGAAGAGCTATAGATCTCAGGCTTTAGCTTCGATCTTAACCTTGGTAAAGTATTAGATGTATATGTATTCTTCGATGTTGCTTTGATTTGCGAAGATATGAACTTCGTTAGTTCATCTTAATCATGTCGTACTTTGGGTAACACGGAGATGCATAGTATGTCTAATAAGTGTTATCAACAAGCCGTGTCCTGTGTGAGTGCAGGCTGACGATATCCCCTCAGGGAGTTCACAATGTTTATTATACCAAGTCATGCATGCTGATTAAGTTCAGGTATAATAATGAGGAGTGAACGGATACTACCTGAGGAATAGATGTTAACAATTAGGAGCAGTCATGGTAGCTCTAATTGATTAACGGATATGGAAGGTCTTAAACACGGGGGTCGAACTAAACAAAATACCAACCCAATCTACATAATTGGGACATAGCGGTGATTCAGCTATGACACTTTAGTGGAGTGCGTCATAGTTCTAATGAGATACATGTTCAGGGGTGGACATGGAAATATCGAATTAGATAAGGCCCAACTCTGTCTAGTATCCGATCCCTAGGATGCCCCAAACAGAACTCGGGAATCGATCTAAATAGTATTATTGAGTCTGGACTCAATAATTGTACTCAGGCCCGGTATATGATATATATTGGATTTATATCCGGTGAATGGATAATAAATATAATTAATTGAGATTTATATCCTGTGGGATTAAATCTAATTATTTATTATTTAGTTATTCACGGATAAGATTAAATCTAATAAGATAAGATTTATTTAATTAAATCTTGTGGGGATAAATATCATATCTAAATATATTTGGTATATATTTAGTTATTTATTCTTCTACTGATATTAGAATAAATTCTATTCGTTAGAATTAATTCCGGATATACAGTTGCATAACGGAACAGATTAATTCCTTGTTAATTCCGTATTAATTAAGGAATAAGATTTGTAGGTTATGGAAAGGAATAAATATGGGATATGGCAAAGATATGGTTGGAGATAAATAAGGAATCATATCTCCTTATTTATGAACCATATAAATACTCTCCATGTCTCACACATAAAACCCTAGCACACCAGATCAGTCTCTGCAACTTGGCGCAGAAACCTAGGCGTGTGAGAGAGAGAGTCGGCCGAGTCTGAGTATAAGGGAGATCGAGGTTCCAGTGATCTCGAGACGCCCACCAAGTCTCGGATTTCAAGGTGTGGGATCACATCCTAGAAGATCAGAACCGTAGATCGATCAGACACGACTCAGATTGTACGTTCTTCATAATCAAGGTATGTACTCGAGCCCTTGCATGAACTTATGTGCACGATCGAATCAACACATCCGAACCAAGATCTGGGGGGTCGGGGCGGCTTTCAAGCAGCCGGTCCCAACAATTGGTATCAGAGCCCGAGGTTTTCGGATCGGCTCTGTGTTGAGTCGAATTTAATGTTCATGCATTCGAGTCATTATGATTATGTGTGCATGCTGCTGTCCGGGAATTACGTGCGTTGTTTTATCGTTTTTTTGATTTATCGTTGTTCGTTTTATTTTGAATCGGCGAGATAATAAGGTGCCGATTAGAATAGGATTCGTTTTTTTTTGTATTTTTCGATTTTCGTATTGTATTGTATGCTGTAAATCGGAGAATTGCTGAGGAACGAGATCCGAGGAACGAACAAGAGATGAAAGGCGATCGACGGCAGCAGGTGGCGGCGCGTCGGCCAACGCACGACGGCGGCAGCGTAGTCCGCGGCTGTTTTGGCACTGCTGCACCTCGTCGTTCACGGCGGCTGAACCCTAGGGTTCATCCTAGGGTTCAGGCAAAGCCGGAACGAGTGGCGGCGGCGGCCGAATCGGCGGCGGACGGCGGCGACGGCTTGTGCAGCGCGGCGGCTGAAAACCCTAACGGATTTTCGGGCCTGCCGGCGCTGCTGAAGGCCTGAACCGTGGCTGACCGGCGGTCCAGCGCCCGGCTCGACATCGGAGACGGAGCCCAGTCGGCGCCAGACCACCAGCGGCGGCGCGACGAGGGCTGCGGCAGCGAGTTGCAGCATCACGGGTTCTCGTGCTCGCGCGCTGCTGGGCTCAAGCCCGCGGCCCGATGATGGTTCAACGGCGACGAGGGCGCGGACGGAGGCGGACAGCAGGTCCGGTGGTCTGGGAACCACCGGCGGCGGCGACTGTGGCGCGATCAACGGCAGCGGCGGCGGCTGGGTTTGTCCCCTACGCGCGCTGCTGCCAGACTCAGCCACGGCTGCCCGGGCTCGAACCCAGCACCTCCGGTGGTGCTGGGACGCCGGTGAGGCCAGTGGGACTGACCGGTGGTGTTCCAGCCACCGGTGGTGGCTCGCGGCGGCGGCGCTGCCTTGTGCAGCGGATAACGGCGAAGGCGACGGCGGTTTTGGCGACGGTGACGAGCAGTGGCTCGGGCTGGGTTGCAACGGATGCACCAAGCCCGAACCCAGCCACGTCAGGCTAGTCGTGGAGCCAAGACGGTGATCCCGGTACACACCGCGGCGGCGCGTGTGCTACACGCGCGGCTCGGCAGCGGCGCGTGGCCGAATTTTTCGAACGACGGGCTGTTTGTTTGGCCCGTTACGTTGACGATGGCTAGGGTTTTCCGAAACCTTGGCATGATCGTTGACGGCTAGGATTTTTGTACCCTAGTTCGTTCGAAATTAAATCGCTTTCCGTTTTTGGTAATTAGGGTTTTCCGCACCCTAGTTTTTCGAGCACTTGCTATTTTTGGAAGGTGGACTTGAAGACCGGGGATTAGCTTCCAAATTGAAGATTAAAGACCGGAGCTTGTTCCGGGGTTTTATTTAATTAAATGTAATAGATAGGGCTTTTTATTCCCGGTCGGCAGCCTATTTATTTGTTTTAATTATTATGCATGCTATGGATGGATTTAAATTACGCGATGAAGATGATCAGCATGTTTTGCATGTTATAGTTGCTTTTCATTGTTTGCGTAATAGAAATAACATGCATAGGGGTCATAGCATGTCCGTTTTTTTTATGATTTCAATGCGAGCATGTTTTATTACTTGCGCTTAGAAATCATGTGATAGGACTTAATTGTCCATGTGCTACGATTGTCACACAAACCCTTAAAAAGACTAAGCGGTATAGTTAATCGATTATTGGTTAATTGATTTAAAGGACCTCCATATTTGGTTTAAAAATGAAATAATTAGCATTCGCGTTGACGATGAGTCTTCCTCCCTATAGGAGATGCTGGTTATGGATTTCATTGGTTTAGACTTCAAAAGGATAATTTGATTTAAAATGAAATAATTAGTGTTCGCGTTGACAATGAGTCTTCCTCCCTATAGGAGACACTGATTATAGTTCATTGGTTAAATTCAAAATTGATAATATGGAAAAATGATTTTATAAAGGTAATTCCTCCTTAACAGGTGGGTTACTCTTAATAGAATTAATTTTTCAGAATATTAAAATATGGTTGTAGCTTAGCTGCTTAATGATGAATCCTCCTTTAGAGGTCACTTCTTGATTTAGCAGGGTCCTGAGGCACGGGTTATTATTTCTTTGTTTCACTATGGTCCGTGTGATGGGATAAGAAATAAAATAGACTGCGGTCATGGTCGATAATTTTATGGATAGCATTCACCTATAGTGGACTATTTGTAAATAGTATCGGGCTACTCGTTTGTTGGTTCAATGTTATTATTGGGTTTCTAACATTGATAACATAAATTATTTGCGCTTATAAGTTGTTTACTTGTTATTTATTTCAGATATGTCTATTGATTCTATTCGCACGAAGATTTGTCGTTTAGCTTATTCCGATGGTGTTCCGGACTCCTTTCGATTTCGACTACTCGGTTTCCTGGCACGGAAAGAGATAGATTTCTTGAGGTACGAGGATTTCGATGATTTCCCTAACCTAAAGAGATTTCTCATGAGGTTTAAAAACCTTGTATGGATGTACGTGTTCTATGGTGGTGTTATGTCGGGAAAGACTGTTTGCGAGCTTCTACTTGCATGTTTCCCGACTTGGTTCCTGGCTCTCAGAGAAGCGGTCGTCCCGACCCATATCGTTCACGAGGATCCAATGGCTCTCATTGGGGAGTTACTCGTGGTAGATGCGGAGAGGATTGATATATTGCAGACTGCTTATGAGGCGGAAAGGATGTTCTGGGATCGTCCTATTAGGAATGTCGATGTTAGTCGGCATTTTACGGCCCGGGACAACGAGTCCATCATTGATGAGTACCTTCAGTCACTGAGGATTGATGATTTTGATTTTGAGGAACTTGTTCATGATGTGAATGAGCTATACTCTGATCAATCCGATAAGGAAGTGGGCGATTCCGAGTCTGTAAGTCTTGTTCACGATGTGAATGAGCTGAACTCCGATCAGCCTACTCAGGAAGTGAATGATGCCAGGAAGGAGAGACCTCCGATTATAAAGGTCTATCAGAGGAGGAACAAGAAGTTGAAGATAGATGGAGGTATGTCAGACTCTTGTAACATGAAAAACCAAATTATACTAGTTCAGTCCTCACGGACGGATTTAACTAGTGGATACTAATTGTGGTTTGTTGCAATCATTGTAGGTTCGACTACAAGGAACGAGTAGGACGACTTCAAGTTCTTGAGCTCGACAAGCAACATTCAGTTGATGCAGTTGTCTAGCAGATTTGGAGATTTCTATCTTACGTTTTATCTTAGTTTTTGGATACTAGATTCTGGTTTATTACTCTTTTACCACATTTGGTTGCCTTGTTTTGGCAGGATACTTATGTTTTGGATATTAATGAATGATTATTTTCTTACATTGTATTAAGGATTTACTTCTTTAATACTGGTTGTTTTGATATACAATTCGTAGTGGGAGTAATAACTGTGAAATTTGAAGGATGTTCCAAAATGTGTTGTGATAAATGTGGTACTTCTTGTTCAATATTGTCTTTTAACAAAATACTATGTCACTATGTCTAAATCTATTTCCTATCCTTACTTGAAATGAAGTGATTAGCATTTATGTTGATCATAGATTTCATTGTGATTTATTATGAATTGATTAGCATTCGCGCTGCGATCGCATTTTCCCTTCCCACGGAAATGCTAATTGTAAATTTTATTGGTTAAATCTGTTCGGAAATAAGGATAATTTGCACACGATGTGTCGCAATTTCAATGATAGATTTAGTAATTAGTTGGACAAGTAGTTATTTTTCTAAGGAAAGACAATCATTTATTCTTGATTAACGTCCAAGAATAAAAAGAAATCATGGATTGGAACATTATAAGGCCGGAAGTACAAGACTGATAACCAAAAGGATCTGCACAAGATTATTTTGGGATCCTTGTCACAGTGGGAGCTTTTTCGGGTGTGTCTCGAAAATGGTAGATTGTTCATCAAGAAATCTAATTTCTTGGATAATGAACAAACCAAGTTGACTAATAAGGATTAGTTAGATGAAAGCAGTTGCCTATCATTGATTAGTCTATGAGTTTAACACTCGAAAGACTTGCAAGTTGTATGCTCATATTCGTTGAGGACATACATGAGGGAACATGGATGTAGTTTGAGAAAAGGGAAGAATAATCTCAAAAGGTTCTATGTTTCGGGGCAGACACATTGCAATGTGTAGTTCAATGATTAAAGCATTCATTTGTCAGACAACACATATAACTCATTAATGAGATATGTTGACAAATGGTATATCTTTCATCTGCGAAAGACGTTGGAATGGTTGTCTTGTACATTGTGTGATAGTATGACTAGCACTTGAGAAAGTGTGAAAATATTGTCTGACACAATAGGAGGTGATTATCCGAACAGTTTAGAATGAAGGTTAGGAGTAATGCTAGATATATCCTACAGTCGGATAGTATAACATTATTCAAGTACTCTTCATAGACTACTGTCTTGGCAAAGCTTGCAATACACCTGGGTGTTGCATAAGGAGCCAAATATATGTTAGTGCTGTGTGCATGGTAACGGATATAGTCCATCATGTTTGTGGACACGGATAATCGAATGGTAGCTAGAAACGACATCATCGACCTTATACTATGGATTCACGCAAGAAGCAGAATTGTCTTGAAGATTCTCACGCAGTGAAATGCTGAGAGGGAGCTAGATAATTCAAGGCTTGGCTTCGTGAATTGGCAGTAATCTCAATTTGTTAGAATTCTTACACCCCCTGGAGAATTCTAAGTGCAGTAACAAATTTTCTGAGATTTGGAAATGCCGGTAACAACATAGTGAGTACCTTACTAGAGGCGATATCGTGGAGAAAATAGAAACACTAGAGGAGTGTACGATAACGGTTCCTTCACTAAGTGCACCATGTCAGGTATACTGTAGCACGTGGCTGACATGTCTTAGTGAGCCTCCCACTCCAAGGTAAAATCTTTGAGTATAAGTGGGAGAAGAAGTGTATGATGGTTGTTAACGATTGCGATTGTTAACATGGATCATGGATGAAGTCATATGGTTTCCTGTAGACGCGTTGGTATACTAAAAAGTTTTACTTTAGTATAAGTGGGAGATTGTTGGGGTTGTTGTATACCTAAAGCAAAACCGGTTGTTTTAGTGGTTACGACACCGGTCCACTGTTAACAATCCCTATCTGGAAGAATATGTTTAAGCAAGAATAAAGTCCATTATCTCATGTTTTAGACCACGTGTCGATCTGAGTTCGGAGGGGATCACGAAGGTCGTTAACAATGATGAGATATAAACAGATCACAGTCGAGATAGCTTGGGCTGAGCTATCGGTTTTGACTGCAGCTTAATGGTAGTGATGAGTCCCAATCACTAGTTATGCTGGTACGGTGGAACGTATTGAGGATCAACAGAGATAATGCTCTTCTGATACTGACCTTGTATCATAGGTGATATAGGTGAAGAGCTATAGATCTCAGGCTTTAGCTTCGATCTTAACCTTGGTAAACTATTAGATGTATATGTATTCTTCGATGTTGCTTTGATTTACGAAGATATGAACTTCGTTAGTTCATCTTAATCATGTCGTACTTTGGGTAACACGGAGATGCATAGTATGTCTAATAAGTGTTATCAACAAGCCGTGTCCTGTGTGAGTGCAGGCTGACGATATCCCCTCAGGGAGTTCACAATGTTTATTATACCAAGTCATGCATGCTGATTAAGTTCAGGTATAATAATGAGGAGTGAACGGGTACTACCTGAGGAATAGATGTTAACAATTAGGAGCAGTCATGGTAGCTCTAATTGATTAACGGATATGGAAGGTCTTAAACACGGGGGTCGAACTAAACAAAATACCAACCCAATCTACATAATTGGGACAGAGCGGTGATTCAGCTATGACACTTTAGTGGAGTGCGTCATAGTTCTAATGAGATACATGTTCAGGGGTGGACATGGAAATATCGAATTAGATAAGGCCCAACTCTGTCTGGTATCCGATCCCTAGGATGGCCCAAACAGACCTCGGGAATCGATCTAAATAGTATTATTGAGTCTGGACTCAATAATTGTACTCAGGCCCGGTATATGATATATATTGGATTTATATCCGGTGAATGGATAATAAATATAATTAATTGAGATTTATATCCTGTGGGATTAAATCTAATTATTTATTATTTAGTTATTCACGGATAAGATTTGTTGGGAACCCCTTGCAGTTTGATTTTGATGATGTTTATCGAAACCACACTTAGGCATATTTTACTTGTTTAGGGTCAAGGCCGATAGATCGACCTGCTACCTGTTAGTGAAGGTCGATGCCCTCTAAAGTTTAGAATCAAGTTCGATCCACCCTGTAAGAGAAAGGTCGATGTATCGACCTGCCTCAATTGGATCGAGCTGGATCATCAGCCTGTCTATCGACCTTCCTTATCAAGCTTCCAGCCCGCTCTGCCTTAGAAGATTTCAAGAGATGGATTATCAATCAAGGTCGATGCTCCGCCTTCATGGAGCGTCACGACCTGATCCTTGCCACGTCGAGTGCCAGCAAGGACGAATATTCCCAACGGCTAGAAGTGAGTCAGCTTCCAACGGCTAGTGCCACGTCAGCCTGACTCCAACGGCTAGTTTTTCAAAACTGCCTATAAATACTTCAGCCATTATCGGATTCAAGTACGGGAAACACAAGCTATCAACGCCATATCTCTGCCCAAATCTCTCTCAAAATCCATATCCATTCAAGTGTTCGAAATCCGATTAGTTTCCCAAACACTTGACGAAGAGAGGTTTCCGATTCCGATAAACACCACAACGACGAAGCTTTCACTGCTGCTTGTCGATTGTTCAACAGCTTCTTCTCCGATTAGTTCGAAGTTAGAAAGCTTGTTTTCATTTTCGCCATTATAGAGTTAGTCAAGCTCTGTAAAGGTGTAAGGTTGTTTGTACGGTTCAGTACGAAGGTTGTAAGGGTCACGACCCAAAACTCGTGTCTAGATATTTTCAGGTTAGATTGTATCTAGAACTGATACTCAGTCAGTATAAATAAGAGAGAGGTTGAATCCAAAGGTAAAGGGATTCTCAGGTCGAGTCGACCTGACGTGGACGTAGGAGGGTTTCTCCGAACCACGCTAAATCGCGGTGGCTCTCTCTCTCTCTCTCTCTCTCTCTCTCTATCTATTTATCGTCCTTATATTTTATCATCAAACTGACTAGCATCAACCTGCATATTTCTCATCAACCTGCTACTGTTCACCAGCCTTAAGATTTTTCAAAGAGTAAATCAACCTCCACCAACTTCCGCATTAACAACAGTTTGATAAATCAAGCTTGATACCATACGAGCTTGATAGATCAAACTGCCTCTGATAAGGTCGACCTTGACAATCGACCTACAGATCGACCTGATTTTATAAAAGTAAAAAACGGTTGGTTATTGGTGTATTCCCCCCCCCCCCCCCATACACCAATTACTCTTTCCCGGGACCAACAAGTGGTATCAGAGCAGTGGTTCTTTTGACCGCTGATTTGCATACTAAAAGTTCTTTATCAAACTTTTGGTCATTTTGAACCGATCCTTAGAAAAATCTTTTCATTCATTTCATATCATATTATTTGCTATGGAAGCTTCTCTTCTCAGGGTATGTGAAGACTTCTCCATACAAGGCTATGAAGACTGGAGTTTTCGAATCAAGATGTGTCTCAAGGCACATCACGTCCTCATGTGGGATATCATCGAGAAAGGCCCCTCCCCCATATATGCAGCGAAGATTATTGTGGATGGAACATCCCCCGGGGAGGCTACATACGAGAGAGTCCTCAAAAACCCTCGCGACTACTCAACCGAGGAAAGGAAAGAGGCCGGTCTCGATGATTACGCAAAGGGACTCATCTCCAGCACCGTGAAGGGCGTCTACCTGGCCAAGATCCGAAATCTTGAAACGGCCAAAGAAATGTGGGACACCCTCCGGTCCATCAGCCTTGGCTCAGAGGAAATGAAGGAGAACAAGCTGTCTATGGCGTGCAGCAAGTTCGATGACTTCAAGATGGTTTCGGGTGAAACCATAGAAGCAATGAAAATTCGCTTCACTGAGATTATTCTCGAAGTCGCTGCAATCAACCCGTACAAATATACGCAGCGCGAGAAGAATCTCAAAGTTATACGTGCTCTTCCTGCAAATTGGCACGTATACGCCGCCATGCATCCAGCCCGATCGGATTTCAACTCCCTCACCACTGAAGATCTTTTCGACATTCTTGTCGGAAACGAATATGAGATGATCCGCATCCATGGATCAACACAGCCTTCCACCAGCAAGAAGGCTGATAAAAAGAACAAGGAGGTAGCTTTCAAGGCCGACTCAGCCTCAGCTGCTACCCCAAGTCCGATTGACGAATCCATCATCAAGAAGTTCGAGAAGATGACTCTCGACTATGCTCTAGCTGCTAGGAGGAATGAGAAGCTCCTAGGGAAGGTTGTCAAATATAAAAAGTTCAATCGTGACAACAAGCGAAACTTCTCAAACCGCAACCACGACCGCCCTGACAAAAAGGGAGAAGGTAAACCCTCAACCTTCAATTCTTCTAACACGCCCGAGGGTGGTTGTTTCAATTGTGGCAGGCCAGGTCATTACAAGACCGACTGCCCGGATCTTACCAAGGCCGAGAGAGACGAGCTCCGTGCAAAGCGCGATAAGAAACTCAAAGATCAACGAGCTGCAATGATTGCCGAAGAAACAAAGGAAGCTCACCTCTCGGATAGCTCGTCAAGTGATGACGAAGGTTACATCGCTTTCGACGAAAGTGATGATGAAGAATGTTTCGTTGGAGAGCACCAACAAAACGAGGGATCTTCAAAGGTAGATCTTCAACCCATTTCACTTTCTTTTTCTGACGATGATTGTGCAGAAGAAGGTGATGAAGACCTATCCGAGGCTGTGTCTTGGGAAGAAATCAAGAAACAGCTCAACGACTATGCTGATCTCGTGGATACACTTAAAGAGGTCGTTGAAGATAATGCTGAGCTATTGGACAAAAATGAAAAATACAAGCTAGCATTAGAAGAAAGATTCTCTCCCTACGATGAAGAAAAGGAAAGGGAGATTGAAGCCCTTAGGTCAAAGGTTGAAGAATTGACTTTACGGTTCAAGGAGTTCGATTACAGGGAGCTCGAGAAGGACGAGTCCCTCAAGACCAAAGATGCCGAAATACACAGCCTTACATCAAAGTTGGCTGACTTGGTAACTCGACACGAACTCCTCGTGAAAAAGGAAGAAAAACTTCAACTCACCTTAAGTCAGCTGAAGAAAAGCGGAAAGAAGTTAGAAGAGGTCCAATCCATGCAACGCAATCCGCGCGATCACTCTGGGATTGGATTCAACGGAGAATCCAAGAAAAACAAGGACAAAGACTGCAAGATCACGTTCGTGAAGGCGCAGTCGAAGTCAAAGAGTGTTCGGAAAGCTCATCAAGCTCTTCCAGACAAGATGGTCCAGCTGAAGAATCCAGTCCGACAGCCTCAAGCCATCCTTGTAAAGCAACATAAGAAGGAACAGCCTGTTCCTCAAAAGAAAGAAAGTCGACCTGCACAGCATCGTCGACCTGCCCCCGCTCATCAAAAGCAGGCTGTTCATCAAGGGCGATACCAAGGCCAGTACTATCAAAGGCCGTATCACCCTCAGTTCTTCTATCCTGCTCATCAAGATTGTAACTGCCATTACCCTCAACGGTCTAATTATCATGACTGGCAGTATCAATCTGGCTTTCATGATGAGCAGTTCTATCAGCCTCGTCGCCCTCGCTCAAAGAAATCCAAGGCTCCCAAGCCCAAGACCGCTACTGCCTCGTCCTCAGCCTCGGATAGAAGCAGACCAGTGAAGCAAATATGGGTCCCAAAGGCCGTTCCCGCAATCGATGTAGCACCCAATCTCAAATGGGTCGCTAAGTTTAACTAATTGCAGGTTGGGAAGGCTCAGAGAAGGAGCCAAGCAGCTCGAGGAGCTGTATGGATCATTGATAGTGGATGCTCAAAGCACATGACGTGTGACAAAACGCTACTATCAAACTTTCAAGAACGAGACGGGCCACTTGTAACTTTTGGAGGAAATTCTAAGGGAGTTACGAGAGGCCAGGGCGATCTAAAAGTTGGTAAAACAACTATTTCTAACGTTTCTTATGTTGAAGGTCTTAATCATAACCTATTTTCTTTGTCTCAATTCTGCTCGAGTGGTAAACGAGTAGAATTCACCGCTAACAAATGTCTCGTGAAAAATGAGGAAGGAGAAACACTTCTTACCGGAGTTTTGCAGGATAGACTCTATATTGTTCAATGGACAGATTGGATAGAGACCTGCCTGGTCACAAAGGCTGATTCCGAGACAAGCTGGCTATGGCACAAGAGGTTGAGTCACTTAAACTTCAAGGCCATCAACAAGCTCGCACGCAACAAACTGGTGAACGACCTGCCAGATCAAGTCTTCGATCGTGATCACATCTGCAGAGCCTGTCAAGCTGGAAAGCAAACAAGATCATCTTTTCCAAGCGTGACGGCACAAACATCAAATCGAATTCTTGAGCTTCTCCATCTCGACCTCTTCGGTCCAGTCACTCCCTTGAGTATAAACGGTAGAAAATACGCTCTCGTTATTATAGATGATTATTCTAGATTTACGTGGGTTATTTTCTTGTACAAAAAGAAGGAGACATTGGAGAAGCTACCTGCGTTGCTGAGCAAATTGTGCAATCAAAAGGAGAAATCCATCATCTCCATTCGATCAGATCGAGGCACCGAATTTATCAATGCGATGATCGAAGAATACTGCACAAAGAGTGGAATTCATCATCAAACTTCAGCTGCACGCACACCTCAACAAAACGGCGTGGTGGAACGTCGTAACAGGTCGCTGAAGGAAGCAGCTCGTACCATGTTGGATGAAACCAATCTTCCAAAGAAGTTTTGGGCAGAGGCCGTCAACACAGCCTGCTACACCCAAAACAGGTCGATCATCACGACCCGACATGGAAAGACTCCATACGAGCTGTGGAACAACAAGCTCCCCAGGTTAAAGTATTTTAAAGCTTTTGGGTGTTTGTGTTACATTCATAACAATGGGAAATCTCAATTGAAGACTTTTGATAGCAAGGCCGATCCAGGAGTATTTTTAGGATACTCAGAGGTTAGCAAAGCTTATAGAGTCTTTAATAAGAAAACCCTAGTTGTGGAGGTAAACATTCTGGGGACTGCTTGATTCGCCTTTAAAGACAAAATTCCTCTTGAAGGGACTGGAACGGGATTGTTCCAATTTCTCCACTCGTTGTTGGATATCTCTCAAGATGTTTAGAATTTCATCTTGTTGAGAAGATATCTTTTCCACCTTTTGCGGTACTCCATACTGCCTGTTGCCATAATTTTGCACCGTCTTCTGGATCTCCCTTAAATCCATAGAGATTTTTGCCGAATCTGGCTCAATCTCTTGGAAATTAGGGCCAACTCCTCCGGTTGACTCCGTCATCTGGTATGAGTTTGGTGGAACAAACTCATGGCTCGCCTTAGAACTCCCTCGAGGTAGTGATTTACCCAAAGGCGATCCAAGTACATCTTCACGACCTCTTCTCCTGTCTGGATCTGGTCGGGAGTGGCATATTCTCGAATGTCTTCGAGAATTCCTTGTCTTACTCTCAATTGAGCAAGTTCGAACTCCTTCTGATCCCTCAATAAATCGAGGTATCCTCTGTAACACTCGCAACTCGGACAATAGTCCGGTTCCATTTTAACTTGGTGTCTCCTCCGTTAGTTAATAATCAAATATATAATAAATAAATATAATTCCCAAATAAACCATGAGCTCTGATACCATTTTAGAAGCGTATGATCATAATTGGTGAAAATGGTGAAAACAAGATTCTCATCACATTTTTAGCAATTATTTAATGGAGTAATACATCAAACCAAGGAAATTCTTGTCCATAGCAATTTTGGGGTTGCACATAAACAAGTATAAGGATAAAAATGTACATTCAATGGAAAGTGGCTATATAAGTTATAGATCTAAACTTGTGGCTATATAAGATATAAATTTAGTGAAAATGGCTATTTTCATATATTGAGACTGTTATGTATCCCGTATAAACACTTTTGTAGTTTTATATTGAAATTAATTTTTACATTTTCTCTAATTTTGACTTTTAACTATAAGCTTATATTGAAAATGAAAAGATATTATTAAAGTCGGACCGAGGGAGTACTAGTAGCATTTCATTCTTTCGATTTATAATACTCCCTCCGTTCCATTTAATGATCTCTATTTTTTTTATTGAGATGCCCCATTTAATTGTCTACTTATTCAAAATAGAAAATTTATACTCTCACAACTAATATACTCCTCCTCTCTCTTATTCCATTAGTTAGTGTATCGATTTTGTACTGGACCATAAAATGAAATAAGGGGAATTATTTTTTATTCCATAACATTCCATCAAAATAGTCTTCTTTTAAATAGTAAAAATTACCCGGTAAATCATCTTCTTGTATTATAATGTGATTTAAAATTTAAGATATTAAATTTTATAAAGTAGTATGACTCTTACGAATTTGTACTTGGGGTGAGCATTCGGGTTTCGGGTCGGGTTTTTCGTAAAATTTGAAAAACCGAAAAAATTTTGGGTTTTGAAAAAAAACCCGAACCCGAAAAACCGAATTTAATTTTGGTTTTTCGGTTTTTCACCAAAATATTTTAAAATTTATTAAAACATATATGTATATTGCTTTATTAATGAAATATGACGAAGAGAGTGCTCCTTACGTCCCTCGCAAGAGGAGACGTTTCTTTTTTTACACGAAATTTAAAAAATAGTGTATTTGTGTGTTAAAGTGAAGCGTACGTGTGCAAAAAATATTTATCCTTTAATAATTATTTTATTCAATAAAATATGTATCATCTTATTGAAAATATAACAAAAAGGAAAATGTGATATCTTACTAGAGATATTATGAAACATGAATATTAAAAATTAATTTCAATATAAAACTACAAAAGTGATGATACAAAAGTGGGATACATAACAATTAGAAGGATAAAAAATTAAAAAAAATTAAAAGCAAAATTAAAATTTATAAAAAAGAAAAGAAAAAAAAACAAAGAAAGAAAAAGGAGGGAAAAAAAAAAAAAAAAACGGGAAAACAAAACTAAAATGTGGGCCATGCGATTCATGGGATGATAGGCCCGGGGTGGAGCAGGAAAGGCTGACTGGAAAAATGAAAATACACGTGCGGATATGATGAAGGGTAGGCATGGAAGACATATTTGTGTGTCTTTAGGATCGCCCCTCCCCTTGCACAATGAGCGCCAGCTTCCGGGCACTCCTTGTCACCAACTTTTGAGTTTTATATTTTTCAACTTTTTTTTTTTCCTTATAAAAGATATACACCCTCGACCATTTACTGACACTATTATTATATCGGGACGTTCACCATTTACTGGCCCTTTTCGTTTTAGGACGTAGACCCAACAATCACTTTAACATTTTAACATTTTATTCATCTACTTTTTATTACTTTAACATTTTAATACTATTAAAAAATTCAAATGGATCCACAATTATTCCACTTTAACACATTAATTTATTACTATACCATCAAAATGTAAAAAAACTGTGTCCAAGACAGGGGGTCACTAAACCATGAACGGAGGGAGTATCTAGGTTAAATCTCTTACCAAGCCATCGTCTACACACTGCACATCTCTACACCTTCACCAATCCAGACCAAGGGGCAAAAGCTTATTTTTAGAGAGTTCGAGAAGAAGATATCAATGATTTGAAAATTGGAGCTCAAGATCAATGATTGTTTATAAATATCTTATTTTTGATCGTGCTAATTTTATGTATGGATTTCATGGGCATGAATGGCTAAAGATCTCATAATTAAGGAGTAAAGCTAGAGATGACGTATATATGAAGAAGAATCGATTTAGGAACTTTGAATAGAAATTGATCTGCTTATAGCTAAGGTGCAAATTCTTACAAGAAATTTACAACAAGAGTCTACAACGGATTTGCTTCGACCAATGTCTACTTATGATGGTCTTTATCATTCGTGGATAAATGTGTCGGAAAATCAACCCTTACTGGAGGGCATGGGCAATAGTCATGATCTTGGAAAATCCTACTCTAACAAAATGAGCTACGGAAGAGGTAATGAAGTTCATGAGCCTCAAATAGCCGAAATGGAGCAAGAAAATGAAAAGTAGATTTAGATACGTGAGGGAAGAAGGGAGGAAAATCCCATATTACCATTTCACAAACATGTGGTAACAAAAATCCAGAACCAGTAAAAGCAAAAGCAAAACACAATCACTAACCTGTTGAGTTAAGAGAACACTACTTGAGCATTCGACCGCCTACTGCAAACAAACACTCCCAGCCTTAGAGCATTCTTCGAGTCTTTGTTTTCAAGTGTTCTCCGAGTTCCAGTCTCATCGGAACTCGTCTTCGCAACCTTCACACAGAGAATTCTAAGCCTATTCCAAACCCCAGCTTAGAAGAAGAGCTCTATCCATCTTTGCACTTACTGTAAAGAGCTCTTCATAGTGTGTCGTCGTAAACCAAAAACCCTAACCCAAAGTTCTGTTCGTTAGGTTTTTGTGTTCGTCGTCGTTAGGTTGTTTCGATCCAAGGTCCTACTTTCATCGATTGTAGAAGCCTCGATCATAGAGTCTAGATCCAAGCTTGCACTTACATCGTTCGTGTAAATCTAGGCTATAAGGAGAGCCCGCAATCTCCCTGTCGTTCGGACTGAAGCGAGTGAAGCTTCCAGTCCAGTTTAGGTTTTTGGTGTGAACCCGGAATCACCCAGCGTCTGTCAGATCCAAGCGAGTGAAGCTCGATCTTGACTAGGCTTTTGAAGAGCCCGTAATCTTCAAGTTCTTGAGTGAAGAGAACAGTTGCTTCATGCAACAAGTGGACGTAGGAGTTTCATCTCCGAACCACTATAAATCTTGTGTCGTATCTCTAACCCTAAACTCTTTATTTTTCCTTGTTTGATTATTCATTGCACGTGCATCTAAACAAACATAACTTGGAAATTTTAAATACTTAGGAAAGATTTAGCTCACCAAATTCCGCACTAAGAGTAAAGTCTCACTCTTGATCAAGCTCTAAGCTTAGGTCAAGAGAAAAGTGTTTACTTCAGATTTAGCTCTCGGCTAGGTCTTAGTACTTCAAAGAGCACTTTACTTCATACTCTGAGTTAAGGATTTGAAGTTGAAAAACTTCAAAATACGAAAGAGCTCTTTGAAGTTGAAAAACTTCAAAGAGCACCTTATAGCTCCCGACTGAACTATGACTATAGCACATGATAGTAAGGATGGTCGATCCATCAATGCTTGCAAGAATATCAGAGTTGGAAATACTGATACGAAGCTGATTTATAAAGATTTCGGAAAGAAATAACGAACCCATGAAAGGCAAAAAGAAGTTCTCTTCCAACGATTTCATGAGGCACAGCTCGCGCACGAGATCATGGAGGCCACAGCCCTTGATTCTGCCATTAGACTTCCTCTTAGTTACCAATACAAGATTTCTCTTCACCAGATCCTCCAAGAAGCCCTCTGCTCTCTCTTCAGGGGATCTATATTCAGTCGGTTCGATTAATCCCTCAGCTATCCACATTTTCACCAACTTCGACACTCGGATCTCATAATCTTCTGGAAAGGCACCAATGTATAAGAAACACTGCCTCAAATGACGAGGCAAATGAGTGTAGCTCGAAGATAGTATCGCGACATACTTATCATCATCAGCAGAGACGGCCAAATTAATGTTGGTCGAAATCTGCTCCCAGTCGGCTTCGGTTGCAGCTACTTCAGAGAGAAGCCCTGCAGTCACCACAATCGCAAGTGGCAAACCTCCACAGCTCTTGGCGATAGCCGAAGCTATCACCTCCATCGCCTCCGACATAGGGAGACGGCATTCACCCTTGCATATCTCCTTCTTGAGAAGATCCAAGCTATGATCATCGTCCAGGTACTGCATCTCGTGGAAGAGCTTCGAAGAATCGGCATGAGTGGCCACATCCTCTAGCCTCGTTGTCAACACGATTCGACTCCCGCTGTGGCCATCTTCGGGGAAGTAGTTCCTTATATCATCCCAAGTCTTGGTGCTCCACATGTCGTCTATCACGACCAAATACTTTCTACCAAACAAGGTTCGGTGCACCTTTTCAGCCATTTCTTCACTGCTCAGTGCAGAGGTGTCCTCTCCGATGAAGTCTTTCATGGAGGCGAGAAGGCTCGAGAAAATGTCGCCCTTTTTGTAATCCTGAGAAACGGTGACCCAAGCACGGATCTGAAATGTATCGATGATTAGTGGATCGTGATAAACATTTCGAGCTAGAGTTGTTTTACCGATTCCGCCGGCGCCGGCTATGGGAAGGACTTGGAGTTTGCCGGCATGTCCAAAAAGCCGATCCTTGATTGAATCGACATCGCCGTCGAGACCGACAGCATCTATTTTTCCGGCCGGCGCAAGCCTTGATGGCGGAGCAGCAGCAGCTGGAGGATCGCCGGATGACATGACTGTCTGAACCGGTTGACTTTTTAAGAGTCTCAGCAGTTGACTCGATCGACCCCTTGAAACTTTTTAAGAGTCTCAGCAGTTGACTCGATCGACCCCTTGAAATGCAAGGATGGAAAGAGTTTTCAGCTCGTACCTTATGATTGTTGGAAGACAATAGTTCTGTGGAAATGGATAGATTATAATTGAGTAGATTTTGAAGATGCAAAAAGCAGGAGTATGAGTCCACGACGAATGAGGCTCTAGTCGAAGAAGTTAAGTTTTGAGGTAAAAAGTCTCGAGTCTTCAAGTGGCCTTTAAACTTCCCGTTAAATGCTTCTCAAAAAAAAAAAATTAAAAAAATAACGAGTAGTAGTAGTTGAGGCTATGGTCCATGAACTTTTTACACCTTATCTTCAACTCCTTACCGAGTAATTTAATTCACTGAAAGTTTCTTGTCATCTTCTCTCTTAGTATTAGTTCTTGCTTTTACCTGTTCGATAAAGAAACATCATGAGAACCAAAAATAGACTGTTCCACCCGTAAAATATGCAATTCGATATGTCATATTTTATATTTAATATAAAAGGGGTCACTTGGGAAGAGAGCACACACTTTTGCAAAGTGAATCATTGTAATAAAGTTTCATAATAGCATGGACTTCCCCATATATACCCACCATGCCAATATTAGAGTAAAACAATGTAAACATCAAAATTTTCAGAAAAATTCATGGCAACACCATTTGTAACGTTCGGATTTATTTGAAACAAGCTTGAAAACAAGCAGGCAGATATAAATCAATCATCATTTTTGCTTAAGTAATATCACCTTGCTCCATCAACTCAACTCCCTACCTCTCTCTGCATCCGATGAAAACTCATGCCAACTCAATGAGTAACATTCGGATTAACCAGACTCCTCTCTTTAATGAGTGATCCGGGTTCGGCCTCCGTTGGGAGCGAATTTTGGGAGATATAAGGTGGCTCGTGGGAAAAGTAAAACACAACTTAAGTCTAGATGACTAAGTATCCAACCCCAACACCCACATTTTATAACAAAGCTTCAACTAAAACATAAAAAATAGAAATAAGCATGCACAAAATGCACAATCTAATCACACTTCATTCTTGCTTAGGCAAAACATCACCAACTATTGCTCATTCATCTGTCTTCAGTTGAATAACTGGTCAGATATCTACATCAAAACTGTGCATATGGTCCTACGGAAAATAAAAGAACATGATAAGAGAAGAAGTTAGAATTAGACCAACCAATTGGCAAATGTTGGAATAAGAGGAAGATGCTTTGTTATTGGTGAAGTGTGTGGGATTTCATAACCTCTCTATCATGCATACAGAATGCTTTCTTACTTTTATATATCATGGATGCTAAAAGAAGGCATAAAATCATTCAACTTTTGTAGGTTTATTACCTGATAGAAAGCTCAGTCTCCCGATTTGGATTAGTTCATATCAAAGATGCACTGCCTGAACTTGAAGGTCATCATTTCCATATTCAGTTTGTTTTTTCTCTTGTATCATTTTTGCTGAGTGCAAAAGAGATTGATTACTATCATCGATCTCTATCAGTTCAAGTGTTGCAATATCTCCAATATCATCCGGGATCTCAAGCAGATTTGGGCAATGATGAAGCATTAGGCTCTTGAGGCTCGGAAAGAGGCTACTTTCAGTAATCCAGTGTTGCAGATTTGATTCATCAATAAGCAGAAGTTTCAAGCTCTGAAATCCTTCCTCTGCAGTTTCCCAGCATTCCCCGTCACAAGCGAAGTTTCTCAGTTTCAAAACTTGTAGATGAGCCAACGAACCAACAATCACCATATGACTCCAAGGAAGCCGCCAGCCACTCAATGTTAGCTTTTTCAGCGATTGAGGAAAATGAGGATTTAGACTTGGCCAAATCAAACTATGCCTCTCTAATTTCAACTTCTCAAGCTGAATCAACTTTGAAATGTTGTCAAGACAATAATAGCCTTCATCAAGTATCTCTTCGGACTCAGAGTAGCATATTCCTAACTTTCTTATGTTTGGAATCATCTCCACCATCCTTCCACTACATACAAAGTCTATTGCTAAACAGAGTGTTTGTAAGTGTATCAGAGGAAAAGCTTTCTTTTTGGGACAGGGTAAAGGATGGAAAGAGAAGGCAATGAGATGCCTCAATTGCCTCAGCCCCCAAATCTCCACCGGCAAACGAACCTCATGTCTGTATATAATCAAACTCTGAAGATTTTGAAGTTTTGAGATGGCCGGCGGAACAATGCTAGTAGGAATATAGGAAGCAAGGTACTTAAGGTGAACCAAATCAAAAACTTGACCTATTTCCCAATAAGAATGATCTTTTCTACGCAAAACATGAAGGACCCTAAGCGAAGTAAAATTCCGAACAGATGCTTTGGGCTTATACCCTTTTCTGAGGGATGCATATTATCGTCTTTGTGCACGAGCTTTGTATAGAATCCCTAACATCCAAATCATACCAACTAGCACTTATGCATGTATGATGTTCTAGGAGTTGAGGAAGAAAATGCCTTCTCAGGATAGGAGTAGGCAAGTACTCCATAACAGGAAGGTGGAGCTTCACTCTTTCGGCCTCTCTCACGCAAAAGTCTCTCACCGTGCTATGGAGCTTGCACTTTTGGATGCTGCCATCAATCTTCTTACTAGTCACCAGAACTAGATTTTTCTCGACGAGATCCTCCAAATAAGCTTCCGCCACTTGTTCTAAACTTTTTGTTTCATCCGAACATTCCATAAAGCCTTCAGCAATCCAAAGTTTGGTAATTTCTGAGGCATGGATCTCATAATCTCCAGGGAAGGCTGCCATGTACAAGAAACACCGCCTCAAACGTTGACGCAAGTCAATATAACTGGAGGATGATATTGTTGCCAGCTGAGAATCATTTGCCTCAATTTGCTGCCAAATCTTGGGAGTTTTATCAAACATGGATAAGTGTCTTGCCTTGGTCACAATTGAAAGGGGCAATCCACCACAACCTTTTACAATCTTTTTAGCAACAGGTTGCAGCTCAAGAGGACAAGTTTGATCTGCAAACGCCTCTCGTTGGAACAAATCCCAACTTTTTTGCTCATCCAAGAAACGCATCACATGAATGGATCCCCAACAATGATTAGCCACATCCATTAGCCTCGTGGTGAACAAGATCCGGCTCCCATTAGCATTGTCGGGAAATACTTGCCTTATATCTTCCCAAAGTTGTGTACTCCGCACATCGTCCAGTACTACTAGGTACCTCCTACAGTATAAGAGTTGGTATATTTTCATTTCCATAACAGGATTTTTTGGGAATTGTTTTGTTTTTAATTTCATGGAAGCGAGCAGATATGATAAAACACTCTCTACAGTAGAATCTTGTGATACTGTGATCCAAGCGTGAACATCAAAACGTTGCTTAATCAATGCATCATCATAGACAATTTTAGCAAGCGTGGACTTACCAATACCTGCCATTCCCACTATTGAGAAGACATGTAGGTCGGTCAAAAAGCTTAGCAGTAGTTCCTCTAATATAGTACGTTCCGTATCTTCCTCAAAACGAACAACGCCTTTGGTTGTGGGTGCTGGTGTTGATGATGAACTCACAACGACTAACTCAGTACTCCTCATCCTCAGATCTTCATAAAGCACACTTGACTTAATTTTATCGAATAATCTCCTGAACCGGTTTGAAATTCGGGCAGCCAACTCCATTGGAAGTGTCAGACGTCGATCTCCATCAGTTTCAGTTGTTGAGGATGAGATGCAGTCCACCACATCTCCGGCAGTTGACTCCATCTCCGACGCTAATTGCTCCAAAAGCCGGACAGCCGGCGCCTCTGTCAATCCACAATCTGACACGTTTTCTGGAGAAAAGAGATGGTGGATAATCTGTGCTGCTGTATTTGCTACCTCCACAAATATAAATGCTGTTTCCTCTTCTCGGAGATGTTCGAGATTCAATTGCAGCACAACAGCTTTGTCGTGGATGCATATGATTTGTAGCTTTACACGATGAGTGGTCAGGTCATGGTCACCTTGGAGGATTTGGATTAAGGTTCCTTGGAGCGACTCGAGAGCATCATTCGCCATGTCAGGGGTGTATGGCCAAGGAATTCGTGAGGATACCTTTGGGAAAATGTCGTTTGTTCAAGTTCTGGAAAACGGAAAAGGAATGAAATTAAGACAAAGGAGGAACATAGCAATAACCAATTCAGCTCTATGTTTTTTGTAACATTTATCACATAGAAAGTAAAGACAGAGACTATTTCAATAACTTTCGAGCTACGTTTGCTTTTCTTCACCTAATATATTTAGTTTTAATCTTCTATGTCATTAGTATAATAAAAGTCAAATTCAAGAAAATAATAATAATATAAGTAGGAAGCATTAGTAAATGTATTGATAGTAACTCATTTAAATATAAAGTACAAAAAATATTGATTATAGAGTATTCATTATGATTTTATATTTTATGAGAAAATCACTTTGATGCTGACTTTATATTATAAAATTAGTACAAATTTATATTAATGAAAATATCAATAAAATTATTCTTAATTTTGAAAATTCAATTTGAATTTTACATTCGCTAAATATGTTGACAAAAATTTTAAAAAGTCTTTAAAAAATAAGGTATTTAATGGTTTATAGATTTTATTTTAGTCTTTTATAATAAATAGATTTCACTCTCCAAATTTATCGATGATTAGTGTATCGTGATAAACATTTTGAGCAAGAGTTGTTTTACCGATTCCACCAGCACCGGCTAAGGATTTGGTGTTTGTCGGCATATCAACACAGCCGATCCATTATTGTTTGAAGGTCACGATCCAGCCCCACCGCATCTATCTTTCCTGCCGGCGCAAGTCTTGACTCCGGTGCTGAATGATTTGAAGCTAGCTTGAAAACAAGGAGTTTATCAGTCTGATATACTAAACCAATCATTGCTCCATCTCTCTGCCTCTTTTATGAGTTTAATATCTTGTCAGCTAGCTCATAAAACTCTACATCTGTAAGAACATATCATGGAAGAGATAGGATTAGATCAACCAACCAACCAACAAATGTTCAACATAGACAAAAAGATGCTAATTTACTAACCTCCTTTACACTTCTTGACATCAAGGTTGTTTAAAGAGAGCATGAAATCATTCAACTTTCATAAATCTATTACTCCCTCCGTCCCAACTACCTCGTCCCATTTTTTATATTCAAATGAGTGTACTATACGAACTTGAAGGTCGTCCTTTCCATATTCCATTTGTTTCTCTTGTACAAAAGAGATTGGTGATGATGATCAATCTCAATCATTGTAAGCGTTGGAATCTCCCCAAGAGCACTTGGGATCTCAGAAAGGCATGGACAACGATGAAGCATTAAGCATTGGAGCCTGGGAAAGTGTCTACTTTCGGTTATCCAATGATGCAGATTCGATTCGTCAATAAGCAGAAGTTTGAGGGTCTGAAATCCCCCCTCCATAGTTACCCAGGATTCCCCATCACAAGCATAGTTTCTTAGTTTCAAAACTTCAAGATGACGCAACAAAGCAACAATTGCCAGATCTTTCCAGGGAAGCCTCCAGCCACTCAATGCTAACTTTTTCAGCCCCTTGGGAAAAACAGGACGTAAAATCGGCCAAATCAAACCACGCCTCTCTAATTTCAATTTATCGAGATGAAACAGATTTGAAAGATTTTCAAGACAGTAGCCATCATCAAGTGTGTCTTCTGAGTAGCATATTCCCAACTTTTTTATGTTTGGAATCATCTCCACCATCCGTGCACTACATACAAAATCTCTTGCCAAACAGAGTGTTCGCAAGTTTCTTAGAGAAAGGGATTCTTCTTCAGGATCTGGTAAAGGATGAAATGAGAAGGCAATAAGATGCCTCAATCGCCTCAGCCTCCAAATTTCCACGGGCAAATGAACCTCATGTCTGTAAATAATTAAACTCTGAAGATTTTGAAGTTTTGATATGGCAGGAGGAACAATATTGGAAGGAATATAAGAAGCAATGTACGTTAGATGAATCAAATCAAACAATTGACCTATTTCCCAATAGGAACCATCATTTCTACGCAAAACATGAAGGATTCTAAGCGAAGTGAAATTCCGAACAGATGCTTTGGGCTTATACCCTTTCTGAGGGATGCATATGATAGACTGTGTGCATGAGCTATGCATAGAATCCTTTAGATCCAGATCATACCAACTAGCACTTATACGTTTATGATCTTTTAGGACTCGCGGAAGAAAATGTTTTCTCAGAATAGGAGTTGGCAAGTAATCCAAAACTGGAAGAATTAACTTATCTTGTTCAGCTTGTCTCGTGCAAAAGTCTCTCACCGTACTGTGGAGCTTGCATGTTTTGATCTTGCCATCACTCTTCTTGCTAATGACCAGAACTAGACTACAGTTGACAAGATGCACCAAATAATCTTCCCCCACTTGTTCTAAACTTTTATATTCAGTTGGACGTTCCACAAAGCCTTCAGCTACCCAAAGTTTGATAAGCTCTGAGGCATGGATTTCGTAATTCTCAGGGAAGCCTGCCATATACAAGAAACACAGCCTCAAATGACTATCCAAGTGGCTGTATTCCGACGATGATATTGTTGCCAGCATCACATCATTTGCCCGAACTTGCTGCCACAACTTGGGATTTTTTTCAATCCTGGATAAAAGTCCTGCCAAAGTCACAATTGAAAGGGGCAATCCACCGCAACTTTTAACAATTCTTTTAGCAACAGGTAGCAGCTCAGGAGGACAAGTTTGATCTGCAAAAACCTCCCGTTGGAACAAATCCCAACTTTCTTGCTCATTCAAGAAACGCATACGAATACTATTGTAATAATGTTGAGCTTCCCCATCCATTCGCCTCGTGGTTAACATGATACGGCTCCCATTAGCATTGTCAGGAAATGCAGAGTACATCTCACGCCCAAGACTCCAGGTGTTTTCCACTACTATGAGATACCTCTTACCCCATAAGTGTTTGTACACTTGTTGCATCAGAGAGGTTTCATGAATGTCTGAATATGTTTGGAAGCCTCTTTTTGGTTCTACTTTCAACAAAGCTAGCAGCTCTGAAGCAACACTCTCTATATCAGAACATGTGGTGATCCAAGCTCGAATACCAAAATGTTGCACAATCGATTTACAGTCATAAATAGTTTTAGCCAGCTTGGACTTACCAATGCCTGTCATCCCAACAATCGCGAGGATTTGTAGTTCGGTTGATGAAGAGCTTACGAGTTGATCGATCATATGTTCCCGTTCTTCCTCAAAACCAACCATAGCATCTTTGGCCATGAGTGCGGATGTTGATGATGAACTAACAGCAGCCAATTCAGTACTCAGATCTTCATCAAAAGCAGTTGGCATAATTTTCTCCACTAGTCTCACTAACCGATTCGAAATTCTGATAGACAAATCATCATCATCAACTAACCGATTCGAAATTCTCATAGACAAATCATCATCATTATCATCATCAACTAACCGATTCAAAGTTCTGATAGACAAATCATCATCAACTAACCAATTCGAAATTCTGATAGACAAATCATCATCAGAAGACATTGACAACGAATTGAGTTTTGAGATGCAGTCCGCCACATCTCCAGCAGTCGACTCGAGCGCCGCCGCTAATTCCCTCAACTGTTTCGAAAGTCTCGCAGTAGGCTCTGTCAATCCACAATCTGATAGGTTTGCAGGAGAAAAAAGGAAGTGAACAATACCTTCTGCTGTACTGGCTACCTCCCCCATTTTTTCTTCATCTGGAAAATGTTTGAGATTCATTTGCAAGTAAACTGCTGCGTCGTGGATGCTTATAATTCGTAGTTTCACCCGGCGAGTGACATCATCTTCGCGATTGAGGATTTGGATTAGGGTTTGTCGTAGCGAATCGAAAGCTTCATTCGCCATGTTGTATCGCCAAAAAAACAAAAAAATTCCAAACTAATTTTTCCGGTGGAAGAAGACCCAATGGCTAGGCATCCGCGAGTAGGGGTGAGCATTCGGGTTTCGGGTCAGGTTTTTCATAAATTTAAAAAAACGAAAAATTTTCGGGTTTAAAAAAAAAAAACCCGAACCCGAACCAAATTACCAAAAAACCCGAACCCGAAAAACCGAATTTAATTTTGGTTTTTCGGTTTTTCACTGAAATATTTTTAAAATTATTAAAACATATATGTATATTGCTTTATTAATTATTATCTATAGTACATTGCATAAAACATGTCCCAAACACGGTTAAAATATATAAAATATAATTCATTCAAACTATTATACTGGTAATAAATATGTATATAAATAAAATATAAATAATCATTATAATAAATAGATAAATATATAAAATTTTATTAATAATTATAATAATAATTCGGGTTTTCGGTTTTTCGGGTGTTAAGAAAAAAACCCGAACTAAAACCCGAAAACCAAATTGTCCAAAAAAAAACGAACTAATTATAAAACCCGAATAACCCGAACCAAATTTTTATTTCAGTTCGGGTTTGGTTCGAGTTTCGGGTTTCGGACAATTGTGCTCACCCCTATCCACGAGGGAAGCCTATCTAAAACTTAATGCACCCAACCGTACATACAAGTCCCTTCCTAAAAAAAAAAAAAAAAAAAAAAAAAAGTCCCCAAACATTACTAAAATATTCTTAGATCTTACTCCCACATTTACCGGCCTAATTAATTTTACAAAACAATGGAAGTCTTTCACCACTAGTCATCACTTACTTTAATTTGCGCTCTCTTTGATGTGAAAGAAAAGAAGAGAAAAGAGAAAATTATCCTATAAATTTCATCTATTTTCTCACCTTTTTCTCACCTTTTATTTATAAGAGAGAACTTTACTCCTTAAGTGCAGAAAATATTTACAACACCAAATTGGAGATATAATATTTTATGTCCATTGTAGTGCAAATAGAGGGGAAAAAATAAAAAATGTGAGGAAAGGAGTGGAATTTATAGGGTGATTTTCTCTTTTCTCTCATTTTCTTTCGCATCAAAGAGAACGCAATCTTATTCATAAAAAATCACGTCATTCATAAACACATAAACATATTAAAAATTTTAAATGTTCATAGTCTTCTCAAAAAAAATGTTCATAGTGAATTTTCCTAATAAATTTTATGGACAGATGGACTATTTCCTCACTTTACAAGGGTGGTTGTTACGTTGATGCTTATTGGAGGAGAAAAAATATATTCCATAATTGGGAAGAAAAATATCTTTAAATTCAAATTTAAAAGTAATTAAGAAAAATCTCCTTATAAATACAAATTTTATTGTACTTAATAAAATAAATACCATAATAATGTGTACAAATAAAAATATGATGACTTAGAGGAAATTGCAGGTTACGAACTCAATAATTCCTTTAATTCTCTCTCCAATTTGAAGCGAGATCTGGGTAGTTTGACGAGATGTTCGAAAATTTTAGCTCTTCTTGATCTCTTGAGATTTGATGTTGGATTTGTAACACTAATTCAAAGACATTTTGACTTGTTTTTGGATTAAAAGTAGACTTGAGAAGATTTCGATCGGTCACCAACATTAATTTGAAGGGCTTTTGTCTTATTTTGAATTAAACGTTGATTTGAGACAATTCTGGCGAATAACGCAATGATTCGGAGGACGTCCGAATCAAACGTAGGTTTGAGCATATTTAGACGAAAAACGCGATGATACCATGAAGAAACACTTTGATTATTAGAGTTTTGAGCTTTGAGGCCTAAGCCAACATATATTGAGCTAGAGCTAAGGTGACACAATTTAATTGGCTCCTTCACATTTGTTATTTTAATACATAGATTCGACACATTTCAATTATTAGTTGAAAATTCCACGTGTTATATACTAATTAGTTATATACATATCGATTTAATTCTTAAAATTATATTTAATTTAATAACAAAATATAAATAACAAATTAAATATGTATTTAATTCTATATTTTCACAAGACGTGATTTAACATTAATTTTAATTGCCTACACCCTTAAAAGTATATAATATAATCATTAATTATAATTACTAATTTATATATTTTAAAATTATACTTCCTATGATATTTTAAAGTTGAGACACTTTCCTTATTGAAATGTTTTTTCAAGTTGGTACATTTCCACTTTTAGTAAAAATTAAAACTTAAAACACCTAATAGGGATGTCAATTGAGCCCGAAACCCGTGGGTTGGCCCGAGTAACCCGAGCAAAAGGCGGGTTAGGGTCGAATATTTTTAGCCCGAATATATTTTTCAACCCGAATGGCCCGAACCGAATAACCCGACACCCGATAGGGTTGGCCCGACAAGTTGGCGGGTTGACCCGATAACCCGAAAAACTTTCATTACCTAGTTGTTGAAGTTCATTACTTTTGTTTAAATATTGTAGTTAATGTCTTAATTTAAATAATTGTGAAAAATATTATAAATTTCTATGCTATGTTGTACACATAATAGAAAAAAATGGTTATTACAATCATGAAATGAAAAATATCTTCACATTTTTATATCTCAAGTAATTATTTATTGTATATTATGTAAGTTGGACTCAAATAATACAAGACAAAATTTCTTAGAGCTTATAACATGACTTATTTATTTATTTTAAAATTAAGACCTGTAAAAATATACATTTATTTTTCTATTTTCGTCAACCTTTTGGCCCGACGGGCTAGCCCGAGCCCCGGAAGTTTAGGGTTAGGGTCAAGATTTTCTAGCCCGAAAAAAAACCAACCCGATTGAACCCGGACCGATTAACCCGCAGTCCGAAAGGGCCAACCCGAACCCGCTCGGGTTGGCCCGATTGACATCCCTAACACCTAATTAAACAAAATTAATTGCACCACAACACACTAAATAATTTCATAACTCATTCTTTTTCCCAATTACCAAACACAATTAGCATGTTAAAGAACACTCCCTTAATTCTTATGCCAAAAATTTTGACTCATCTTCCAAAGATCAACAAATATGATATTATAGCAGGCCATCTTATAGCTGAAAATCATAAATGTTAGTAGTTTTTATACTGTCTACAGAAATTATGTCACATCCCAGTTCCCGAAGGAAGGCACGTGTGCCGGGACGTGGCAAGGGGTTGGGATTAAGAAGCGGGGATAGAAAGGGGCCTAGTTTCTTAGGATAATTAACCATATTATTATTGAGTTTATTTAATTAATTATGGGATCGGGACGCACAACACGAACCACGGGGTAGGCAAATCATACTGCCCGTGTCGGTCGGCCTTGTCTGAATACCCATAGACATTAAATAAAACACGGGATCGGGACGCTCAGCTCAAATTATGGGGTCGCCTGAGATAAACAACCCATAATGGCCGGCTTGTGTCTGAATACCCGCAAATATAATAAAAATATATTTTACACTTTTATAACGAGACTTCGGTATAGCATATAAATTTTATTCCAAAACCTGAAATTAAACTTAGGATATTGAGTACATTGCAGGATCGTTAGTAGTGACTACTTTAACTACAAGCGTAGCGGAAGCTTTATTCTTATTTTTATACAGCCACAACAATAGTCCTCTTCAGCTACGCCTGCTCCACCAGCTCCTTAATCTGCAAAACATTTGGAAAGGAATTGTAGGACTTAGTACTAATGTACTCAGTGGACTTATGTCATTTTTATAAACACTTTTGGAATATCCATGCATATCGTATAATTCGGAGGGTTTTAGAAAAGAGTTTGACTTCTAATTATACCAAAACATTTATGGCGTACGCACTTTGTCACGTACTACAACCGTTACTTCACCAACAATACCTCGGGACGCTACAACCCAGATAGGCAAGCTAAAAGTAGAGACCCGGGACGCTACAACCCAGACGGACTCTTTCATCCAACAGAAGACGTATGGTGATCAACCCATCGAACTTCTGGGCTAGTGTACACAAGTCCTTAGCTAGTGTGTTAGACCAGCTAAGAACCACGACGTTAACTGGTTGAAGCATTAAATAGGTAGTACACACAAAAACATTTCATGGATAACCCATACTTTCAAAAATAACAGAGCTTATTAACTCAAAATAATACTTTGAAAATATAATAAAACCCACCTGATTACTTGAGATTCCACAGTTAGCCAAATCCTTGCTTTTTAATTCGGCCTTCGACTAAATTCTACTAATAAGCCTTAAAATATGATAATTATAACTTTAATGGATAGCAAAGTATTGTCTCAAGGTATGGATTGTTAGGAGGAAACAATGGACGTCGCCTATTTATATTACAAAGAGTATAGCATAGGCTTGCTTAGTCATTCATAGGCTAAATTACTCACTAACCTATGCAAATTATAGAAATCCACGTGTAGATTAATACTTCTATACATGTGTATATGTAAGATGATTGGTGTCTAGATGTTAGGTTTTTCGTTGTGTTTTCGTGTCCTTTTTCGTTGTGTTTTTGTGTCTTTTCGTGTGTCTTTGGCTATGATTTGGTTGTTTGGAGTTTTTGGTACTTGTAGGATAAAAAGGGCGGAAACGAGAAGAAAAGCAATCATTGACCTCGAGTTCTAACCTCTCATGATTTTATTGAAAATTCATTTTGGATGTAATGAAAGCATTATATCGAAGAGGGGTTCGATAGGAGCGCATAGGCGAAAACGGAGGTCAATTTGGAGTTCGGACGAGGAAGATACGGCCGAAACAAGAGAGTCGCGCGCGAACGTGCCAGTACCTGATCTGGTCGTTCTCTTAATTGCTTCGTTTAATTTGCTTAGTTTTAATTTCGTTCTTTCGATTTCTAGTTTAAAGTTTAGATTCGTTTTTCTAGTTTCGATTCTCTCGTTTTTCAAAGTTTTCATAGTTAGATTAATTAGCCTTTTAATTTCCAGATTTTATTCATCATGTCTAGAGTAGTTTATGCTTTCTTTATTGCTTTCTTTATTGCTTTCCTTTCGATTCTTGCCTAGGTAGATTAATCGCTTTCTTAGTTTAATTCTTAGATTTATTTCTCAAGTTCTAGATTAGATTATTTACTTGCTTTAATTTATTGCTTTTATTTATTTTCTTGCCTAGGATTTAAAACAAAAACCCAACAAATCTTATTTACTTGCTTTCTTAGATTTAGGCTAGATTAGGATTTACTACATAATTAATTGCCCTGCAAAGTTTTCCTTCGAGATTCGACATTGGGTTTTACTTGCTAGTGCTACGATAGGATTTCGTTCTATTGCGAACACTTTTTGGTGAAACAAATTTTGGCGCCGTTGCCGGGGAAAACTTTAGGCGATTTATTGTGTAGTATTTTTATTTGTTTTATTTTTATTTGTGTTTATTCGATTTCTTGTTTCTCCCACTCGGTGCGTTTAACCCTTTTGTTGAGTGTTGTTTATGCATGGTCGCCGAAGTCTTCAAAGGAATTTAGCGCCCTACGTCGACAACGTCCATCAAAGGAAAGCGATCTTAGCCGCGAAGGAGAAGGAGGAGATCGATTCTCAAGACTTTGGTTTAGTCTTGTTGTTTGCAGAGCTCGAAGCCATGGCACAAAAGATGGGAGATTTCGCTCGTCCCACCTTCACCGCCACCACTTCGGCAATTGTCCTAACCACCGAGGTTAGGAATTATGAGCTTAAACCGCACCACTTGGCTTTGCTCCCTACCTACTACGGGCTGCCCAACGAAGATGCTCTTACGTTCATTCGCGAATATTGCACGATGGTGCAAAATTTTCCATTGGGAGAGCTTTCGGAGGACGACTTGAAGATGAAGTGTTTCCAATACACGTTGAAGGATAGAGCAAAGTCATGGTATCTCACTCTCCCGGCCAACTCTCTCACAACTTGGAATGCGGTGTGTGAGAAGTTCATGATGAAATACTACCCCAACCGCAAGACACAAGAGGTGCGATCGCAGATTATGAATTTTGCTCAAGGAGCCGATGAGCCTTTTCATGAGGCTTGGGAGAGATTCCAAGAATTGTTGCAGCAGTGCCCTCACCATCAAATGGCATCCGAGATGCTTTGGCAATATTTCTACGATTCTCTAAATCAAACTTGCCAATTCATGGTGGATAGCTCGGCCGGAGGAAACATCGGAGTGAAGACGGCAGACGAGTTGAGGATGATCTTTGAGACTCTTGCTGCAAGCTCTCAACAAAAGTCTTCTCGGCCGAGGAAAGTGGAGGCGAGTGCAATTTCGATGAGCCCCGATATGAAGAAGCAAATTGCCGACATGTATAGGGATCTCGAGAACTTGAAGATTAAGCAAAGTGCACCGGCCCCGAAGGAGGAAGAGAGGAAGTCGGACAAGTGCGAGATTTGTGGAGAGTTGGGACACATCAAGGAGGTTTGCCAAAACATGGGAGCACCCACTTATGAAGGAGGAGCCGATGTATATGCTGCCCAAGGGTACATGCCACCACCCCAAGGGCAAGGTACGAACCCGAATTTTCAATATCGTCGCCCCTTTCCATATAATAACCCCTACCCTCCTCAAAATCCCTACTACTCTCAACCTCCACCATATTATCCTCCTCCTCAATATCCTCCAAATCCCTACTATCCACCACCTCCATACTACCCCCCTCAACCTACTCCTACACCACCACCATCATATCCAAATTCTCGTCCTCAAGGACCTCCACAAAAGCCTCCCGTCGATGAGGATCGTCTCCATGCACTTGATGCGAACTTAAAGAGGCTCGAGTTGGCCATTGGCCAAATTTCTAGTTCTATGCACCTCATGCAACAACCGGGGCGAATTCCGAGCCAAGGGATTCAACCACAACAAGCCAACGAGGTGCAAGCCCCATATCCTCCATATGTTCCTCCCGTTCCACCTCACCAAGCTCATGCAATCACGGTGTTACAACGCAATGGAGTTCCGATGCCCCCTCAAGGGCCCATGGGAGATCGACGGGGCCCGAGCCCCCGTTGGAATGGACCGAAGACGCCGGCAGCACCTCCACATCAACACGTCCGTCCAGCACCCAATCTGGACGGTCGGCCAGATTCTGGACGATCGGCCAAAACGCAGGCGCCCGAGCCCCGTCCAGTATCTGATCTGGACGGTCGTCCAGATTCTGGACGCTCGGCCAGATTATCCAATTCGCCCAAGAACCCAGCAGCCAATCTGGACGATCGGCCAAGTCACCCCGACTCTGGCCGATCGGCCAAATCCGGCGACAACAGCGAGGATTCCAAGGATGATAAGAAGGATGCTCCCGTTCTCCACAAGACACCCGATCCGTACGTCCCCCCTATTCCATTCCCGAGTAGAGTGAAGAACAAGAAGCAAATGCTCAACCCGTATGTTCCACCTATTCGGAGTATCGTGAAGAAGGAGAAGAAGGATTTCGAGCCTATCAACTCATTTCCTAAACGAGGGGATCCAGGTGGTTTCGATTTGAGCATCATTTTGGATAGTGGAGAAACTGTCTCGGGATTGATGGATCTAGGAGCTGCGGTGAATTTGATGCCGTATTCTATTTTCGAAAAGATGAACTCAAGAGTCCTTCAAGCTACCGATATGCGCATTGAGCTAGCAGACGGCACCGTGAGCAGTCCTTTGGGAGTTGTGGAAGATGTTACTATCCTTGTTGGTGGAATGCGAGTCGTTACCGACTTCGTCGTGCTTCATGAAGGCAAGGGAGCTAAGAGCGCAACCGGACATCTACTTTTATTGGGACGACCATTCATGGCCACTACTCGAGCCCGGATTGATGTAGGTACCGGTACATTGAGCATGGCCGGCGAAGGAGGTTCGGTCACATTTTCGGTATTTGGGAACTCACCTTCTATTCCTACTTCATCTTTTCATTTATGCTCTTATGTTAAGCTTGCTAACCCTTGTGTTGAGGAAAATGTTTGTGAGGTTTCTGATAGGGTAGCAATTATTGAAGAATTTATTGACGAAGAAGAGTCCATTGAAGACGACGAATTCTTTAGTTGTGTGGATGAAGAAGAAGACATAATCGAAGAATTTCTACGGAATTTGGAGGAGGAGGATGAAGAGGACAGCTCGATACATGAATCGAATGAGGAAGTGATCATTAATTCTTTTCTTTCTAATCTCACCATTTGTGGAACATCTTTTCTTGTAGAGTTTAACTCGATGATGTTTGAGAAGGAATTCGAACCAAGTGTGGGGGAGTCAAGAGTTGATCTTCGAGATTGTTCGAGGAGGGAGTGTGAGTGTGTCGCAAGGAGCATCAAGACGTCACTTGGCGCTACGGGCTTAGGTTGATTGTATCCTTCGTCTAGCTAATGACGTTAAACAAGCGCTTGGTGGGAGGCAACCCACGTATAAAAAAAAATTAGTTAGATTCTTATTTTTCATAGTATTTCTTTTTAATATTTGATTTTTCGTGTTAGTTAGTGTGTTTTTGCAGGAATTGGCGTCGGGCACTCAGTCCCTCATTTGGACGATCGGCCAGATTCCTTAGGAATTCTGGACGATCGGCCAGAATCAGTTCCACCGGACCCGAATGATCCTCGTTTTTGGTCTCCTCTTGAAACCCGTTGGCAAGATCCGAGGTTCCAAGTTCCATTCAACTAATAGCCTTGTTTTGTTATATTTGAGTCTTTTATTTCTTTTTCTTTGTTTTGTGCAATTTTACGCTTTGGTATTTTGTTTTGTTTTGTGTTTTGTTTTGTAGGTACTACTTGGAGTCTTTCGAGATTTTGAGTTATTGGTTGTCAACATGTGATAAGTTCCTTCTATCCCTTTCCTTTTTATTTTCTTGCAATGGGGACATTGCTTGATTTTAAGTGTGGGGGAGGGTCTTTGAACTTTTGGCATGAAGTTTTTGTGGTTTTGTTGTCTTGTTGATCGAGTCTAGTTGATCGAGTCCTCATGTTCCCTCACTTAGGAATTTGTTTGATTTTGAGCCCTATAAGCATGTAACTTAGGATCAATGTGAATGATTCAACGATGGAATCTTTAGTTGTTGGAATTGATTTGAGCATAAATTAGGTTGGTTTAATCTTGAGTTGTTGTTGATTATGATTCGATGAGTTGTGGGGCACGAATTGATTTGAGTTTGAGGAAAATGATTTATGATTTTTGGTTGAGTGATAAATCTAGATTGTTGCGACTTGGATTGCTAGTTTACTTTCCCCTTAGAAAAGAAAAGAAAAAAAAAAAGAAAAAAAGTTGTGTTTATGTGTGAATAAAGAGTTGATAGGATTCTGCTCCTCTTACTTGTAACGTATGAAAATACTAGAGTAATGAGCATGGGAAACCACATGAAAAGGCTTCGAGAGACCCTCGAATGATCACATTTCATGAACTTTGTCCTAGATGATACTCGTGTATATTAGAATAATGTGTTCGTAGGCATTCTACCCCTCTTGACAATGGGTACGGGAAACCGCACTAGGAGGCTCGATGTGATCCATCGATGATTAAACCTAGTGAATTATGTGCCAAAAAACGTTCACTTGTGTAAAAAAAAAAAAAAAAAAAGAGAGTTGTTTATGTATTGAATAAAAAGGGGAAGTAGGCTAGACGTCTAAAGTTGTGGTGATCTAGATATTTGTGAGATGTGTGTATCATTGCTTTTCCTCTTGCTTGGGTTGATTTATAAGCCACATAGCTCGTTGATGATGATTGATCGTAACTTGGGATTAAAGTGACCTCGTTTGAGTTTGTCGATTCCGGTGATTAAATGTTCTATGATTTGAATTGTTTGGATTGAGTCTAAGTTGTATGTTTATATTGCTTGAGGACAAGCAAAGTTCTAAGTGTGGGGGATTTTGATTGGTGTCTAGATGTTAGGTTTTTCGTTGTGTTTTCGTGTCCTTTTTCGTTGTGTTTTTGTGTCTTTTCGTGTGTCTTTGGCTATGATTTGGTTGTTTGGAGTTTTTGGTACTTGTAGGATAAAAAGGGCGGAAACGAGAAGAAAAGCAATCATTGACCTCGAGTTCTAACCTCTCATGATTTTATTGAAAATTCATTTTGGATGTAATGAAAGCATTATATCGAAGAGGGGTTCGATAGGAGCGCATAGGCGAAAACGGAGGTCAATTTGGAGTTCGGACGAGGAAGATACGGCCGAAACAAGAGAGTCGCGCGCGAACGTGCCAGTACCTGATCTGGACGACCGTCCAGATTTCCTTCACAATCTGGACGACCGTCCAAACATATGCGAAGGGTTTATCCAGTTTCTGATCTGGACGACCGTCCAGATTTCATTCAACATCTGGACGATCGTCCAGATGTCGGCGTCCAGCTGTGTTTCCTTATTTAATTAGGTTTTCTTCCTAGTATATATATTAGTGTCTTGGACGAATTTTGTAACATCTTAGACATCTTTTATCAGTTTTTAGCATTAGTTAGCTTTATTTTTTAGCACTAAAATTCTCTAGATTAGTTTTACTTTGTTCGGATCCGGATTCTTAGTTCGTTTAATTCAAGACTTCTTTATTTAATTCGCGTTCTTCGTCTTCGTTTAATTCTCGTAAGTTCTTTTATTGCTTTCGTTTATTTGCTTTAATTGCTTTGCTTTAGTTTTAGATTCGTTCTCTTAATTGCTTCGTTTAATTTGCTTAGTTTTAATTTCGTTCTTTCGATTTCTAGTTTAAAGTTTAGATTCGTTTTTCTAGTTTCGATTCTCTCGTTTTTCAAAGTTTTCATAGTTAGATTAATTAGCCTTTTAATTTCCAGATTTTATTCATCATGTCTAGAGTAGTTTATGCTTTCTTTATTGCTTTCTTTATTGCTTTCCTTTCGATTCTTGCCTAGGTAGATTAATCGCTTTCTTAGTTTAATTCTTAGATTTATTTCTCAAGTTCTAGATTAGATTATTTACTTGCTTTAATTTATTGCTTTTATTTATTTTCTTGCCTAGGATTTAAAACAAAAACCCAACAAATCTTATTTACTTGCTTTCTTAGATTTAGGCTAGATTAGGATTTACTACATAATTAATTGCCCTGCAAAGTTTTCCTTCGAGATTCGACATTGGGTTTTACTTGCTAGTGCTACGATAGGATTTCGTTCTATTGCGAACACTTTTTGGTGAAACATAAGACATACATGCACATCATTTATTTTAATATTTCATCTCATAAATGTGTATGTCTTATCTATTATTATTTTTATTTATTTATTTAGTGTATAGCTAGAAAAATGAATATAATATATAGATTTTCATGCATGGTAACATTATATATATGTATACGTATTTATATAATTATATTATTATTTTTTTTGTAAATATATCCCAAATTCTTGTACATGAGAATACATATAATATTTATTTTGTAAATATTATTCATGCAAAATACATTTTCTAAATTGAAATTCTTTTTTGAAATTCTTAGAAAACTAATGTATTTGGGATATTACAAATTAACTCAGTTGTCAATCGCACGTATTAAAGTAAAAAAGTTTACTTATCATGAACTTAGACAAAGAAAATACAAAATTAAAAAATGCACAAGTAATCTATGAGAAGAGCACCAGATGAGAATTTTTTTACCACTAGTATTTACCGAATCTAACCATTAATTACTTTGAAAATAATAAGATTAAACTTGGTCGATTATCCTTTTATTTATATATAATAGCGATGCGGATTCGGAGCACCACGTTAATTCACGTGCCTACGTGGCGCTTCCTATGCTCTCCGTTCCTATTTATCTAAAAATACAATTTATTTATAATAAAATATAATTCACCACGTTAATTCACAAATATTAAACTAATTATTATTTTACTCACATGTTATTATCTTATATTTTATTTATTATATACATATTTGAACTCTACAATAACTTATCAACTCTCCTGTCCACGTCCAATTTTTATTGTATCAATTTCGAATCCTTTTTTTTTTTAATATATTTACAAGTTAGATTTATTATATTAAGATGTTGTTACATCAAAATAAGTTAAGCAGTCTGTTGTTTATTTTAGTAAATAAAATATATCAAAGAGAGTCTCAAATAGTTATAATCAATTTTAACGTCAATATTCGTCGTTACATCAAAATAAGTCAAACAACCCGTTGTTTATTTTAATAAATAAAATATGTCAAAGAGAGTCTCATATAGTTATAATCAATTTTAACTTCAATATTCAATATGAATCCGTTTATATTGCTACTTTTAGGTAGCCCACTTTTTATTGTAATAAAATAAAATGTCGTTACATCAAAATAAGTTATTCCGTCCGTTGTTTATTAAAAAATAAAAATATTTGCGACTTATCAAAGAGAGTCTCACATAGTTATAATCAATTTTAATGTCAATATTCGTCGTTACATTAAAATAAGTGCTCCGAATCCGTCAATATTCGTCATTACATCAAAATAAGTATCAAAGAGAGTCTCACATAGTTATAATCAATTTTAACGTAAATATTCGTCGTTACATCAAAATAAGTCAAGCAGCCCGTTGTTTATTTTAATAAAAAAATATGTCGAAAAGAGTCTCACATAGTTATAATCAATTTTAACGTGAATATTCGATATAAATCACTTTATATTGCTACTTTTAGGTAGCCCATTTTTTATTGTAATAAAAATAAAATGTCGTTACATCAAAATAAATCAAGCCGCCCGTTGTTTATTTTAATAAAAAAGAAATATTTGCGACTTTGATATTGCTACTTTTAGGTAGCCCATTTTTTATTGTAATAAAAATAAAATTTCGTTACATCAAAATAAGTTAAGCCTCCCGTTGTTTATTTTAATAAAAAAATATTTGCGACTTTAAATTAATTATTATATTATAAGTAAACTAAAATATTAAATTAATTATTAAAATAATTATCAAATTATACGTTTTAAATAACTTTGAAGAATTCTATACGAATATGACTTTAAATAATATTTTATCAATATCTTCTTCTTCAATATCTATATCTATCTATCTATATATATATATATAATATTTAGAAGAATTATATTTGTTATAAATAAAGAGAATTTTTATATAAATAGGAACGGAGAGCATAGGAAGCGCCACGTAGTGGTGTTCAAAAGAACCGGAACCGGCGGTTAAAACCGGAACCGGAACCGAAACCGGCGGTTTTTTAACCGGAACCGGAACCGGCGGTTCAGAACCGAAAAAGGAACCGGTGGAACCGTCGGTTCGGTTAAGGTTCCTAAGGCTTGGAACCGTAACCGGCGATTCGGTTCCGGTTTCGGTTCCAAATTTTGGAACCGCCCAATTTGTATAAATTTTATTATTTTTATTTTTTTTCTTAAATATGATTTCTAAACAAATATAACATTATTTGTTAAACTTCATAAATAATAACTAAATATATACTCCCTCCGTCCCACTTCAGTAGTCCTCAATACTATTTTCGTCCGTCCCACTTCACTTGTCCTCTTTCCTTAAAAGGCAAAAATGAACCCTTACTTTTGATGTGAACCCCATACTTTTTAAAATTTAACACTACGCATAAAATCCCGTGCCGAAAAGAAAGAGGACTACTGAAGTGGGACGGAGGGAGTATAAAATTTGGACTTTTTTTAATTATATAGGTATTATTCTCAAACACCCATTTGTTATTTTTTTCATTGTGAGATATGCTTATTGCTTTTATAATAGTATTACACTTCAAGTTTTTTTATTTTTTCGATGTGGGCTAACACATTCCAAACTATGAGAAGAGTAACATATCTCACTATCCTACATTGAAAAACTATCAAACTTGAGAAGAGTGACACCCTTATAAAAGCACGTACATTTGTCCCACGTTGAAAAAATAGCAAATAAGGATGTAGGAGGAACATGGACCAATATAATTGAAAAAAGGTCAAAGCCTTATGAAATAAAAAAAAGTTTAAAATTTGAAAGAAAAAAAATATTCGGTTTTTTCCGGTTAGAACCGGAACCGTAACCGGAACCGGCGGTTCCGAAACCGTAACCGGAACCGTGTGTTGGCGGTTCGGTTTCGGTTCCTCCCCCGACGGAACCGTAACCGGCGGTTCGGTTCCGGTTAGAACCGGAACCGGAACCGTGGGCACCTCTAGCGCCACGTAGACAAGTGAATTAAGCAGAATCCAGATTAAATAAATAATATTTATTAGGTGATTATAAATTTTATTTTTGGGTGTTTAGTTATTACGTGTGATGCTTGAAACTAAAAATAAGATCTATTTATATATTAATATATTTATATTTCATGCATATTCTATTTTCATGATATTTCACTAATATTTTTTATTCAATTGTAATTAATTTTTAAAATTTTATGTTTTATTAACAGGTCTGTAGTTCCGTACAACACATTTTTGATTATGTAAATGTTGAGTACTGCAATCAAGGTGAATATGTCAAATATCTTTTCAAGTACATCATTAAAGCCAGCGACATAATGAGAGTAAGAATACCGGAAAAAAATAATGATGAAATAAGCGAGTATGTTGATTGTAGCTACATTTCTGTATGAGAGGCTATGTGGAGGATATTTGAATTTCCAATTCATTATAGAAATCTTCATGTGGAACGCTTATCATTTCATTTAGAAGGAGAGCACACGTGTGTGTTTAAAGAAGGCAATTCGTATACTATATAATCGAATCCTACATGAACTACTGAGTACTCTATTAGTTATCTTTAATGATATTCTATTCATACATGAATAGATCTACTATCTTATATATACTCTCTTTAACATTCTTTAACACAACACACATAAACCTTCATCAACTCACACAATGCGGATTCGGAGCACCACATTCATTCACATGCGTACGTGTCACTTCATATGCTCTCCGTTGTGAGACTCTCTTTGACATATTTTATTTATTAAAATAAACAACGGGCGGCTTGACTTATTTTGATAGACTGACATTTTGTTTTTATTACAATAAACATCGGGCTACGTGAGACTCTCTTTGACATTTTCTTTTTATTAAAATACACAACGGACGGATTGACATATTTCGATATAACTGACATTTCCTTTCTATTATAATAAACAATATTTTATTTTAAATATCACTCTTATAAACCCACTTTTTATTATCACAACAGACGACTTGAAATAACGACATGGCGAGATAAAAAATTAATATAACTATTTGAGACCCTCTTTGACATTTTCTCATTATTAAAATAAAAAACGGACGACTTGAATTATTTTAATATTCTTCTTTTATATTTGATTACAATAAATAATGGGCGGCTTGACATATTTTAATAATTTCATTTATATTTTTTCTTTGAAATAAAATTATAAAGTGATTCGTATCGAATTTTGACAGGAGACAAATGCATCTATCATCAATATATTCCCTTTTAAACTATTTTCTTGCAAACACGGGTAACTGACAACTTTATATAATTATGTATTCTTCTACTAATTTAATTAAAAATTATAATTAAGTTATACTTATATGATAAGCATATATAGTAGTATAGAATATAACACTAAATATAAGATACATCACACCAAATTAAGTTGCCGGTTAAATTGCAAAATATGCATTTTTCAATGTTTATTTGTTTTGCTATGACAATAAATAAGAGTTAAGAACAATCTCTCTCTAATGTAGGATTATACCTACCAAAACTGCTCATGTGAAATATTGATCCATCGAATGAACTTTGCAATGACACAAGGATCATGGTAACAAAACTTGGAGACTGTGTGATAAAAGCGAGTCCGCTTTCATGAAAGAATGCTGGCAGGAAGTTTCCAATTGCAAGGATGACGATGACTGCATCAGATCTAATTAAGATACCGGTTAAATTGGAGAGGCATTTTCCAATGTTTGTTTGCTTTGATATGACAATAAATAAGAGTCAAGGATAGTCCCTCTCTAACGTAGGGTTGTACCTATCAAAACCGGTCTTCAGTCATGGACAGTTTTACGTCGCAATATCCAGAGTCACTAGGAAAAAATGTCTCAAATTTTTGATATGTGACGAACATGGCAATAGCTTCGACACCACGACTAATGTTGTGCACACGGAAATATTTCAAAAGTTGTGAGGTAATTATAAATTCAAATATTTATACTTTATACATAAAACTATTATATTTGGATGTTATATTCTACGATTAAATTTTCTTTATTTACAGGAGAGTAAGTTGCAAAAGGAAGAATGAGGAGCTGTTACGCTTAGAAGAGGAGCCGAGGTGATTATTTTGGTCCGGATTTTTTATATAATTTTCATATTGTTTCATTTACTTTAAGTATTTTTGTATTACTTTTAAATATATATTTTTTATATTTCACGAAGAACTTGGCTTTGTCGATTTCGGCACTAATTTGATTTATAAATCTTTAAACGTCGAAGATTTAAATGTAATATGAATCGGCATTGGATTGGGTATTCACATTTATTATTCTCAACTCTCTCTTATATTCACATTTATTATTCTCAACTCTCTCTTATTGTTTATGAGTACATAGAAATCGAAGATCATAGTATGAATTATTTAAAAATAAAGTTCACTGATGAAATATCTAAATGTTAAAAATAATTAGCACCAGTCGATTTTCGACGGGTTGTAAACTAGTTTTAAATAATTAGGGTTTGCTAATATAGCCTCCTCTCCTTCTACATTTATAGAGAGATATGTTCGTTTTCTTTATTTGGTGTGTTTGGATTTTGATGGATTATATCGTCTACTTTAGGGGTGATCTTTTCTTATACTTGTTCCACCCTTCTTAATTATTGGAATCCTTTTTTTTATGAATTGCTCTGATTTCAATTGATCAAGGAACCGATTTGTATTAACTAATTGTGAATTAATGAAGTAATAATAGTTGAAGAGGTGATGCTTGAGTAGAATGTTAAAATTATGTGTGCGCCTACTCTCTCTCTCTCTCTCTCTGTTTAATGCATTTGTAAACTAATTGCATTTGAAATTTGTTGATAGCTTAGCTATGTGTGCTGATAACTATCTCACTGTTTCTCTCCTATATTTTCTGTTTAATTGTAAAAGCCATGGCCTTTCCTTTGTATATAAACTCAAAGATGTACGTAGGCAATGTGTGGGAATTGATTGATTTCTGGGTTTTGTTATGAACTATCTTAGATGTATAAGTTTGGCTATGTGGAATTGATAGAATTGATAGAATTGTAAGCACTAATACTAGAAAATGCATCTCTTTAAGTATGAATTACTTTCTTGTTTATTCGAGGATGTAGTTTTTAGGTTCACTCTCAGCCTCTGAGATTGAATCAAAGTCGTCTTCGTATTGTTTATATCCATTCTTATTGAAATCTTCTTCTCTACATTGCTAGGTTGCGTTAAATTCTGGTGAAGGTTGAGTTTGATCTTAATTGCGGCCTTTTGAGCACCTTCTTCGAGATGGGTAGTGAATTAGTCATCACAACTTTCTCGCTCTCATCATAGGGCTCCTTTATGATGAGAAATTATTCAACACCGTGCGATCTTTTTGGGGATTTGGAACTATGTGAGCCTAATGAATATGGTGTTGGAATTTGGCTTTGACCAAATAAATGAATAATAATTTATATTTAATTTATTAAATTAAATGATAAATTATTAATCTACTCCGAGAGTAGATGATCGTGGTATATTGATATGCTCAAACCCGAATTCCGATGAGTGACATATAATATATCAAAGATTGAGAGTTGGTGGAGTTATTACAAGGTGGATAGACTCTTGTAATAAATTTGTCCCACATTGATTAAAGAACATTAATTAGTTGAGTATTTAACTAACTATACTAATGGGCTAATTAATCAAGTGGGCCAGAGAGTGAGTGACGGGCTCTCGCGCGCACACACACACGCGCGCGCCGCCGCCGTCCGTCCGGCCGGCCGGCCGGGCCGGGCCGGGCTCGGTCTCGGGCTCGTGGCTCGTGGCTCGGGGCCGTGGCCGTGGCCGTGGACTTGGATCTTGGCAATTGGTCCTTTGGGCTGTTCCTTGGGCCTGTGAGTGGGCTTGGGCTTGGGCCTCCATGTATTATCTTTTTGGGCCAGAAAAGCAAATGTGATTGGGCCTAGATTCAGGCCCAATACGAGTAAGCCCAGCCCGCAAGATCTGTCCAGATTCGTTGATCTGGTTCGTCCAGGTTCAATGAATCGAATTCAAACGTTTAAACGTTTGTAACTCTCGTCCACCAACTTAATGGACATAATGGGCTGCCAGTAACTGACGTGGGCCTTAATGGTGTCCATTAACTCCTCCCATGGGCTGATGCCTATAAATAGAGGCCTTCTTGGCCATTAGCAAAAACAACAATCGCATCTCTCTCTGCATTCTTTTCCTTCTGCATTTCATAACGAGTTCAGTCCTCGTCTTCATCCAGTTCGCCGGGGCTCGGTGGTTTGCGGTGCTGCTACCTCCGAGACGAAAGTCGTTTCACCTTTTGGGAAGCTACGCCGGTTCCGTGAGCACTACCGGGGCGTACAGCTTCTTGCGGGGAGAGTTTCTGCTCGACTCGACTTTACCACCTCTGTTCGTGCTTGCTGCTGCTGAACGTGTTCCACCGTCATAACAATCGCAAGAAGCTGTACTCACGTTCTGCCTAGCAAGATGACAACCATCGGAGTCAACTCTTCCTCTGTTGCTGCAGCGATGTTCTCCAACGGCAACAACAACGTGAACAACAACAACGTCAACAACAACAACGGAACTGGAGGTCAACAGAACTCAACCATGGCCCCTCTTCAGACTTCCTCCATGAAGGGGCTTGCTCAGAAACCTCCTGTCTTCTCGGGCCAAGACTTCCGTCATTGGCAGCAAAAGATGATGTTTTACCTAACTACGGTTGGGCTGCTTCAGTATCTGTCTGAGGACAAACCGGAGATGCCACATGAGGAGGAAACGGACTTCTTAGTTCGGGTTCGCTCCGACAGTTGGTATCAAGGCGACTATCTTTGTAAGAACACCCTTCTGTCTTACATCGATAAGGGCCTGTATGGTGTCTACTGCCAAATCAAGACAGCTAAGGAATTGTGGACTGCTCTCGAGGACAAGTACCTTCTCGACGAGGCGAGTACCTGCAAGTTCGTAGTGTCTCGATGGCTTAAGTATGAGATGGTGGATTCCCGCCCAGTGATGGAACAAGTGGCCGAGTTTCAAACTCTCGCTCATGCTGTTCAGTCCGAGGGAATCACTTTGCCCGATGCTCTAACTGTGGCTGTCATTATCGAGAAACTCCCTCCAAGTTGGTGTGATTTTCAAGAGCAATTGAAGCACAAGAGCAAGGAGATCACCGAGCAAATCTTGGTGAAAAAGCTTCAAGTGGAGGCACACTTGAGAGAAGTTAGGAAGACGAAAGGGAAAGCTCCTATGGAAGCTCGAGCCAACCTAACGGAAAAGACGGACAAGTCCGGAGGCTCTTCCAAACGTTCTCGTCCGGGCCCTTCTAAAAAGGGACCTACCCCTAAGTTTGGGGGGGTGTGCTACAATTGTGACAAGCCGGGCCACAAGGCTGCGGACTGCACTAAGCCGAAAAAGAAGAAGGCCAAAGCTCATGCCAACGCTGTCGACAACAATGAAGACAAGTGGGATGAGGGTGACCTTGCTGCTGTCGTGTTCGAGGCTAACCATGTTGATAGCCCGAAGGCTTGGTATGTGGACACTGCTGCGACCGTGCACGTGTGCTCGGACAAGAATGCGTTTTCCACCTACAAGGAGGCTAGTGCGGACAAGAAGATCCACATGGGCAACTCCAACACCTCCAAAGTTGTTGGGATTGGGAACGTGGCTTTGAAGCTGACTTCGGGTCAACAGCTGCTCCTGCGCAATGTTCTTCATGTTCCGGACATTCGCAAAAATCTTGTATCTGGTTCTATTCTTGTTAAGAATAAGTTTAGGCTAGTGTTTGATGCTGATAGTGTTACTATTAGTAAGAAGGGAAAGCCCCTTGGTCGTGGTCACATGATTGATGGGCTTTTCAAGCTTAGCACTGTTGTGGTTGTAACCCGTGCTCCCAAGAAGGGAAATAATGAGAATGCTTCTACTTCTGCTTACTTGCTTGAGTGTTCCAATTTATGGCATTGTAGATTAGGACATGTGAATCTAAATGCTATAAAGAGACTAGTAAATATGAACTTACTAAATGTTGAGAACATAAATTCACATGATAAGTGTGAAGTTTGTGTTGAAGCAAAAATGACTAAACTACCTTTTAAGTCGGTAGAACGGAACACTACACCTCTCGAGTTAATCTATGTGATTTAAAGTTTGTACAAACGAGGGGTGGGAAAAAGTACTTTATTACTTTCATCGATGATAGTACAAAGTACAGTTATCTTTACCTATTAAGAGGAAAAGATGAAGCAATTGAAGCGTTCAAACACTTCAAAAATGAAGTCGAAAATCAACTTGGCTGTCGCATTAAGATGATTCGAAGTGATAGAGGTGGAGAATATGTAGCTCCGTTTGAAGAATTGTGCAACGAAAGTGGTATAATTCATCAAACCACAGCCCCATATTCACCACAATCTAATGGTGTTGCAGAACGCAAGAATCGAACTCTTAAAGACATGATGAATGCTTTGTTGATCAGTTCAGGATTACCCCAAAATTTGTGGGGGGAAGCTGTCTTAACGGCTAATTATATCTTGAACAAAATCCCACTCAAAGGTAAAGAGGTGACTCCATATGAACTATGGAAAGGAAGAAAACCTTCTTACAAATACCTTAAGGTGTGGGGTTGTTTGGCTAAAGTTGAAGTGCCATTTCCAAAGCGAGTTGCAATTGGACCTAAAACGGTTGATTGTATCTTTATTGGATATGCACTAAACAGTAGCGCCTATCGTTTTCTTGTGCATAAATCGGAGATACCCGATATACATGTGGGAACAACGATAGAGTCAAGAAATGCAATATTCTTCGAAAATATTTATCCTAGCAAGGATAAAGGTCGGGTTTCATCTAACGAGAATGTTGAGTTAGAATCTACTAGTTATAGACAAGTGGATGAAAACTCAAATTCTGAGCCGGAAGTTGAGGAATCAACTAGTCGTAAACGGCCAAGGTCTAATCCTTTGGATATAGAACCAAGACGTAGTGATCGGAAAAAGACTCCAAAAAGCTTTGGTCCGGACTATGTGGTGATGATGTTAGATGACGAACCAAGAACGATCAAGGAGGCTCTGTCTAGATCAGATGGAGATCTTTGGAAAGAAGCTATCAACAGTGAAATTGATTCCATTATGGAAAACAATACTTGGGTGTTAACCGAACTTCCTCAAGGAAGTAAGTCTTTAGGCTGTAAATGGATCCTAAAGAGAAAGTATAACGCCGATGGTACTGTTGATAAGTATAAAGCTAGACTTGTGGTCCAAGGCTTTAGACAAAGAGAAGGATATGATTTCTTTGACACTTACTCACCTGTAACGAGACATACGTCTATTAGAGTGCTTCTCGCTATTGCTGCTTTGCACAATCTTGAGATTCATCAAATGGATGTGAAGACTGCGTTTTTAAATGGTGAGTTAGATGATGAAATCTATATGAAGCAACCGGAAGGGTTTGTAGTACAAGGGAAAGAACACCTAGTATGCAAACTAAAAAGGTCTTTGTATGGATTGAAACAAGCGCCTCTTCAGTGGCACTTGAAGTTTGACAAAACAATGTTGTCAAATGGTTTCAAAATTAACGAGTGTGACAAGTGTGTATACATAAAGACGACTAATAACGGTTATGTTATAGTTTGTCTATATGTAGATGACATGTTGATCATGGGGAGTAACACTCGTATAATTTTAGAAACAAAGAGAATGCTAAGTAGAAACTTTAGCATGAAGGATTTGGGTTTAGCCGACGTGATACTTGGAATGAGGATTCTAAGAAAGCCGGATGGAATTGTTCTGACTCAGTCTCATTATGCTGAGAAAGTGCTCAGAAAATTCAACGCTTTTGAGTATTCACCAGCTAAGACTCCTATGGATCCTAGTGTTCACTTGAACAAGAATCGAGGAGATTCTGTTGCTCAAGAGGAGTATGCTAAGATTATTGGCAGTTTGATGTATATTACAAATTGTACAAGGCCAGATCTAGCGTGTTCTGTGAACAAATTGAGTAGATTTACAAGTAATCCGAGTGATGATCACTGGAAAGCTCTTGTAAGAGTTTTGAGGTATCTAAAATATACTCAAAACTTTGGGATTCACTTCACGAGGGAACCCCCTATACTTGAAGGGTATAGTGACGCGAACTGGATATCCGACGCAAAAGACTCGTTTTCAACGAGCGGCTACGTGTTCACTATTGGGGGAGGGGCTGTGTCGTGGAAATCCTCAAAACAGACGTGTATAGCACGATCGACCATGGAGTCGGAATTCATAGCTTTGGACAAAGCTGGTGAAGAAGCCGAATGGCTTAGAAATTTCCTCGAGGATATTCCGAGTTGGTCGAAGCCTGTGTCGTCGGTGATGATTCACTCAGATAGCCAAGCGGCTATAGGACGAGCACAGAATAGTATGTATAATGGCAAGTCTCGACACATACGTCGACGCCATAATACTGTTAGACATTTGATCTCAAGTGGTGTTATCTCGTTGAGTTTTATTAGATCAACCGAGAACCTAGCGGATCCGCTAACGAAAGCAATAAATCGAGATCAATTGCATAAGCTAGTTAAGGGAATGGGGCTGAAATCCACAATATGAAGGATTGTAGTGGTAACCCTACCATATAATTTGGAAGTATCCATAATATGGTTCAAAGGGACAACTAAGCTACAATACTTCGAGTTGAAAAACACTCAAACTGTGTGTACATTCCTTAAAGAAAGCTATGAGTGTTTGTCTGCATGTGGTGAGGATAAGTCGATAAGACTTTTAATGATTATTGGGAGAAAACCTTGGAGAGGTTTTAGCAAAGCAGAATGCTATGTATAAGAATCACCTATATAAGTAAGAAGTAAAGGCCGCTTCGATGATATACTTATGAATCAAAAGGGGTGATCCAGGGCCTGAAATGGACACAAACGTGAGAACGGATGAGATTGAGACGATATTGTGTCAACGTCGTTGTCTTGGTATACACCAAGGAGAACTAGTTCAAGGCATCATGTCCACTAGGTCGCCGGTATACTCGATGAGGTTGACTATGGAGAGGTTCAAGGCAAAAAACCACCTATCCTAATACAATAAAGTCTCTTGAGGACTGAGCTTTGCACTTGCATGCATTTGCATAAGGCTATCTCGCTCATGGGGGGGATTGTTGGAATTTGGCTTTGACCAAATAAATGAATAATAATTTATATTTAATTTATTAAATTAAATGATAAATTATTAATCTACTCCTAGAGTAGATGATCGTGGTATATTGATATGCTCAAACCCGAATTCCGGTGAGTGAGATATAATATATCAAAGATTGAGAGTTGGTGGAGTTATTACAAGGTGGATAGACTCTTGTAATAAATTTGTCCCACATTGATTAAAGAACATTAATTAGTTGAGTATTTAACTAACTATACTAATGGGCTAATTAATCAAGTGGGCCAGAGAGTGAGTGACGGGCTCTCGCGGGCACACACACGCGCGCGCGCCGCCGCCGTCCGTCCGGCCGGCCGGCCGGGCCGGGCCGGGCTCGGTCTCGGGCTCGGGCTCGTGGCTCGGGGCCGTGGCCGTGGCCGTGGACTTGGATCTTGGCAATTGGTCCTTTGGGCTGTTCCTTGGGCCTGTGAGTGGGCTTGGGCTTGGGCCTCCATGTATTATCTTTTTGGGCCAGAAAAGCAAATGTGATTGGGCCTAGATTCAGGCCCAATACGAGTAAGCCCAGCCCGCAAGATCTGTCCAGATTCGTTGATCTGGTTCGTCCAGGTTCAATGAATCGAATTCAAACGTTTAAACGTTTGTAACTCTCGTCCACCAACTTAATGGACATAATGGGCTGCCAGTAACTGACGTGGGCCTTAATGGTGTCCATTAACTCCTCCCATGGGCTGATGCCTATAAATAGAGGCCTTCTTGGCCATTAGCAAAAACAACAATCGCATCTCTGCATTCTTTTCCTTCTGCATTTCATAACGAGTTCAGTCCTCGTCTTCATCCAGTTCGCCGGGGCTCGGTGGTTTGCGGTGCTGCTACCTCCGAGACGAAAGTCGTTTCACCTTTTGGGAAGCTACGTCGGTTCCGTGAGCACTACCGGGGCGTACAGCTTCTTGCGGGGAGAGTTTCTGCTCGACTCGACTTTACCACCTCTGTTCGTGCTTGCTACTGCTGAACGTGTTCCACCGTCATAACATATGGAGTGTGTACAAGTTTCTTAGCCTTATCAAGATGCACCCGCCGTTTCCAAATGTCGAAACAACATTGAGATACTAGTGGTCTCAACTTTGGAACTCCTTGAAATAATTTCTTCCATAAGTAGAATTGCTCCGTGAATCAAGTTCTTTCGCAGAAGACCTCTTAACAAGATCCTTGTATGTCACGCTATCAGGCTCGCATCCCTTGCCTACCATTTGCTTTACCAAATCCTTAGCTTCTTCTATCTCCCCTTCATTGCAAAGGGCACCGTTAAGGATTGTATACGTAACATCAGGATGCAAACCTTTTGATGGAGACTTGTGGAAAAGATCCATTGCTTCTCTAACTTTACTATTACATAATCCCTGAATTAGGGTTGTATACATCACAAAATTAGGATGTGACTCATTGGATGGAAGCTCATGGAAAAGATTCATTGCTTCTCTAACTTTACTATTATTACATAACCCTTCAATCAGGTTGTTATATGTCACTACATCAGGCTGCAAACCTTTGGATGGATGCTTTCATGCTCGTTGAAGAGATCGATTGCTTCTCTAACTTTATTATTATTGAGGTAGTCGAAGTCGAAAAATATATGGATCAGAACTGTGTGAGCCTAATGATGTCATGAGATTATTGTATGAATTTCATTATTACAAAATTTTAATCATATCAATTAAATATATTTTCATTTTCATCACAAATTAACCTACCAAGTATAAAATTTTTCATTTTCATCACATATTAACCTACCAAGTATAAAACGAGATATATTTTTTTGTACCTCAATGATTTTCAATAATATGATCTATATTATAAGTGGATTGCCAAATGATAAATATTCGATATAAAAGAACAATTACAAGATTATATAAATAAAAAAGCATATCTAATTTCTCTTAGGGAGAGACAAGGAAGAAAAGATAGACGAAACAGCGGAGAAGATGAATCCGAGGAAGAGGATGCTGGCTGCTGCATTCGACTTGTTTAGGAAATCGTTAACCTCCGGCGTGGGATCTGATCGCTTCAAGTCCACCGTGAATCCGAAACTTGCGGCAGCGCCGGTGGCCAACAAGTACGAGATTGCCTGCATAGTGATCGTGAATAAACAATATAGCAATTATTTCCATAATTTATTTATTTATTTATTTTTACTTCCACAATATTCATTGACTTTACTAACACGACCACGCATTTCATGCCATTTGACATATTCCAAACTTATATGTAATTTTCTTGTTGACGTATGAAATACTCATACAATTATGTTTCTTTAGATATAAATATAAAATATAGAAATACGCCACATACATACATGATGTATATCTAGAGTGATTTATATAAGAATTAATCATAGTGGAGACCTAGAAACCAATTTGTACGGTACGTACAAATTGATTTCTAATTCACAACAGTCAGTCCGGTCAGGCTGGATTGTCTTTCAAGAGAGGGAGAGAGAAGTATACCTTGTCTCCGTAAAAGTCGACGTACGCAAAAGCAGGACCACCGAGCCGATTTCCGGTGCTGACGAGATAGATTGTGAAGGCGGTTTGAAGAAGTGTATAAGCAGTTCCAATTACCCCCGCTGCCACCATGTAGCTGCATATATGCATGTACATTTCATAATATGTCATCAACTATTTTTCTTTAGTACACATATATTCATATCAAGTTTGTAAGAATTATTTGTTCATAGTTATGCTCAAATTCAGAACTTTAATTAGGTTAATCAATTAATGTTCTTCTTCTAGCTAGAGAAATCCTAATGACCACTATATTTCCGTAGATGCAGTTTTAACTCGTGTCAGACTATTTGACAAGTCAACACTCAAGAACTAATATTATCAAAATACCCAACAAAACTATAAATAAACCATAATAACATGAATGAATACGTACCGATAAGCATAGAAGTCGCTGAACTTAAGCTTGTCTCCTCCTACTTCAGGATTATTGGTAGCGATAATGACTACGGAAACGAGCAAGCAAGCAGCGGTAAGCACACGTACGATCAGTGCCACGACCGGTGACACTGCCGGCTTTGACGGTGGTGGTGCCATGTATGTATGTATGTAAGAATCGAGATACAAAATTTAGTTATAGAATAATAGTAGGAAAATGTCTCTATTTATAGAGTTTATTTAGTCTCAACTTGGAATGGGCCTCCAGTGACGATGCGAGAGAGTGATGACATTGTTCTAATCTAGGAAGTGAAAATAAACTAGGAACATTTGTATACTAACTCTATGCATGCAACCGTTTACTTCAAAATTTGGTCAAAAGTCAACCAAAAATATGATTTTTTTTAGAAATGATTTTATAATTTATAATTTTCCGGATTTAGAATAAAAGTTTAGAAAAATAACACAAATTAATAATTATGTGAACAAAACGTGAGCCGTGCCGAAGAAGGTTAACTAGCATATCATTCTTTTTATAAAAGTACTCTGATAAACATATCATTACTCTATTTGAAAATTCATGAAATTAATAAATATTTAAAATATTTCACCTCATGACCTATGTTTTGGTAAGAAATTGGAAAGTGAGGTTATATTTTCAGTCAAAATAAACAAGTGAATATTTAATTTGTGTTGAAGTAATGCCTTTTTTTCAGCTGACAAACATTTTTATGCCAAAAGCTCAAGTACTTTCTATGGTATACTCTCCCCGTTTCACTTTCTAATCGAGACATTTCATTTAAATTGATTTTTCTTAAAATAAGAAGAATTAATCATTACTTTTCAAGTAAATCCCTTACTTTTCACTTTAATATTGCGTCTAAAATTTCTTCCTGAAATGAAACAAGTCAATTTATCTGGGACGGAAGGGGTACTAGTATATCATAAAATAATCTAATACTCCCTCTACCATTGATATAGAAATAACATTTTTTCTGATATGAAAATTAACACGAGAGTAATAATAGTATTAAGTAACGTGAAAAAGTTTAGTGAGTTAAAATTGTCATTTTAGGTAATAATCTTATCTATACTTATATAAAAAGAGCCTTGTTTTACAAAATATAGACTTCCTAATATACCCTTTTAATTAAATTTAGATTAAACTTAATATAGTAATATAAATAATAACTTAAATAGTCCTTCTTTAGTATAATAATAAATAAGGTAATTATATTATTTCAATAGTTTAAACAATACGAAAATCAAAATCTAAATAAATAATTTCAAAACTATTTGACTATTAAATAATATAATACTCCCTCCGGCTCAAGATTCGTGACACGTTTCTTTTCAGCATTTGTGGCAAGTGTTTTCGAGCGTCTTGATGATGAGTTTCAAAATATCTTTTTAAGGAATTTTTTCTTTTACGGGATACCTTGATACTTGTAGTATCCCGTAAAAGAAAATTTTCCTTAAAAAGATATTTTGAAACTCATCGTCAAGACGCTCGAAAACGCTTGCCACAAATGCTGAAAAGAAACGTGTCACGAATCTTGAGCCGGAGGGAGTATATACTCTCACCATATTACAATAAAAAACTTACAGGAATTTCAGAAAAAATAACTCCATGAACAAAAAATTAAGAAGAATATTACAAAAAATAATAAAGAATAAAGTAAAATAAGCTTTTCAATTTTTTTAATCTTAAATTAAATGTCCAGTCACAGAGTCACTATTTAATTTAACAAAACTAAGTTACAAGAAATATAAAGGAAATAAATAAAAAAATAAAAAAATAAATAAATAAAGAGTTTTGAGAAAATCAACATTTTTTTAATTACTTTCACAATTCTTATGCGGAGCTTGAAAGTATGTATAGATATACTTCTCCCCTCTAAAGTTATTTGTACGATAATGCACTTGGAGAAGTAAGTTATTAGAGCAAGTGGTAATGTACTTGAAAAAAAATAATCCAATTGAATATATATTTTTTTTAACTGCAAAAGGAATTTTCAATGAAAAGATCTCTAAATTACACTCTTATCTTACTTTATTATTATAATAGACTCATTTGAATATAACGTAAGACATGATAATTAGGATAAATGGAGTATTATATTATTGTATACAATGACAATCGATGTCATCACAAATACTATAAATTGACAATAAATTCTATCAAGTACATATTAAGAGGAATGATCCCCTATCTGTCGTGGACATTCTTAATGTGCCCACGGATGACGTGGTGTACTATTAATGGATAAAAAATCTAAATATATACTCTAACCTATCTAAAAAAAGTAAACTCTACCCTTGTCATATCAACGGTGGACACATTAAAGGTATCGACGACGGTAAGTAGGGGAGCGTTTCTCTATGTATTAATTATGTAATTCTCATCAGTCTTCTAAAAAGTCAAATGATATACATGTTATTGTTGAATAAAAAGAAATCTTTGAGAAGATTAAACTAAAGCAAAACAAGAAAAAATGATTCAACATTCATGCAAGATTATACTCCACTTCTCTAGCTCTAGCATAGTTATATCAAGAATCTGTAAATAGAATCAATACGAACATAAACTGCTAATATCAAGAATCTATAATAGTGCCCCACTTCTCTAGCTCTGGCATAGTTATATATAACAAAATATGCAACTATATGAAACACAAAGTTGGAAACTTTTGCAAATTATGACCATAAGAAAGTCTAAAATATTACATAACTTTAATTCCCAAGAAAGATATATCCTGTTGATTGAAGATATTGACATTTGAAATTGCATGAATGTAAAATATAAAAGATATTTTATACTCAACAAATGCACATCATCAAGTGGGACGGAGGGATATATTTTTATTAGGCAAGTGCATGAAATGTGCAAACTCCTATGCCTCCCTTATTTTAAATGAAATAATGTCAATATTACATTTTCTTTCTTTTCTTATGGATGATTATAAGTTTAATTACATGATACATTTAATAAAAATTCAGTTACATGCACATGTGGTACTAATTAATCTAAAATTATTTTAAATGTATAGTTACTTTTGGTATAGTTTATTTTCCGGAGTATATATTTATAATAATTTTCTTTAATTATATACTCCCTCTGTCTCTTCTTAAGTGACCCCTTTTATTATTATATACCTCACATTGAATATAAAAGGGGGTTAAAGATCGTGCTACGAAAGACTCGACTCGAAACGTTTTGTCTCCATATTTAACTCTACCACTTGGCCAAACTCAAATACGCAACAAACCACATTAATTTTGTTATTATGTAAATCAATTAATTGATTATAAATTATGTACATGGAGCTTACTAAATCCAGATGTGATAATTTAAAAAAATTAATAAGTAGTTTATATTATATATTAAGATGAGTGTTTTCTTATCCACTATAGACATACTTAATATGTGATCATGATTGAGATGAAGACGATACAAATAAGAAAATATATTATAAATATATAGCCTAAACATAAATTCAAATATAAAAATTAATCGCACTAGGCTTTATATATATACATCTATACAGCGTAGAGAAAAATATTATTCTTTGTTTGTATAATGCAATATAAGAGGTTTATAATACTTGCAAAATATCTATTAATCTTAACCAATTGTGAGGTATATATAGATCACCTGCTTTCGAAGGATGATAGAATTTTGTCCAAAGCTCCAAGTTTTAGAAATGGTAATATTTAGTGGCTATCAACAAACTTTGAACACAAGACCTCAATGTTAAACAAATGTTCTAACTATGGTATAATTATATTTCATCTGAAAGCACGAACTTATAGAGAGGGGTGAAATTTATAGATTCATAATTATGACTATCATAATTTAATGCAAAGATAAGCATAAAGAGAAATACCAAATTTAATGCAAAGATAAGCATAAAGAGAAATACCAACTTTTATGATCTTGAACATTGCGACAACAATCCTGAAAAAAATTAACAAATCACATGAAAAAAATAATTAGTTCAAAAGAAATGATATCTTTTTAAAAGGAGTGAGAATTACTTTTTCTCAAAAACCATTTAAATTCAATGATTTTAGATATTCAATAACATGAATGTTATAATAGGTAAATGCAAGCAATATAGAATAACATGAATGTCATATAAGGTAAATACAATGCATGCGTACTGATTTTTCATTGAATTACAACAGTATATGTGGGATGTCATGTGTATGATTTACATAACGTCAATCAATGAGGTACATTAAAAGTGAAATAATCATTCGTTCTTAAAATAAAATAAAATATATCATTAGGAATTATTACTATTTAGAATTATTAAAATTTAATTTTAACATTGGAACAAAAATCCAACATACTATGTAGCACTCAACGCACTCAGTGTAACGCTTTTTTATTGCCCTTAAACTTACAAATATTGATGATATACGGAATTTGAATACTACAGCTACTGGATTGAAAATATGGACATGTTGGATGAAACTAATAAACCAATCAGTTAAGATTCAAATCCAAGTGAAATGTGCATGCAAAAGGAAAAACCAAGTGAAATTCCTAAATGTGAAAGAAAGAAAAATAATTACAGAAGTGCGAGATAAGAGAAAAGGAAGGATGAGAGAGAGAGAGAGAGAGAATTAATGATGACAATTAACCATCGGCTAAGCTTATTTGTGGAATGTAAAAAGAAGAACAAGCTTTCACCAACCAAGTAAACAAAGAAAATGAAATGGCGTGAACATTATGATTATTTTTAAAACACAATTAGATATTTGACTTCTTACTTTTTCTTACTTTATTTTATTAATTAGTAGATTAATATTCGGTTTCTTATTTTTTCTATTTGGGCTATGAATGATGCTAGGTTAGTGGGAAAAAAGAATGCAATTTATAAGTGAAATTTTTCACTTTTTTATTTGATCGAATCAAAATTTACTAATCTATACGTTCTTAAATTTTAATAACAAAAAATAAATAAATCTTAAAACATAGTTTTTGATTTAAAATATATATTTAGCACGTAATCACTATGATGGAATGTATTGTCAAATAGTAACTAAAAATGAATATATGTATAGATATGAACAATAACAAAATGTCTAATATATTGATTTAAGTGTAATATATGCTTAAAAGGAAGTTAAAAATGAAGTTTAACGTGCAACGCACGTTCTAAATGCTAGTATCAATAAAATTGACTAAAATTAAACATCCATATATCGATGGGACGAAGGGAATGTTTAATAAATCTCGAGTATTGCTAAAATAAATTCTCCATTATTTAAGTGATAAAAATTGACTATAAATGTCAACGACGAAATGGTCGAGAAAAAAAAAAACTATAGATTAATAATTATAATAAATTTATAAATGCAGTCGACTTCAATGTACTAGTGTGGAAAAGAAAAGGGTGGGCACTTTCAACAAGAGCTGCGTCAACGGTCGTTGCGTGTTTTTTTTCTTTTTTCTTTTTGGCCAATAACTTGCGAAACAAATCTTTTGTTTGTTTGTGCATCCATACATTGACATTTTTGCATTGGAAAAAATCTCAATAATCTCTTCACACATTACAATTTTAGAAGAATACATTCTCTTAAAGTCGTGCAAAAGAGAATGATCGTTTAATTTATATAGAGTACGAAATCTTTCCAAAATCAACGCAAGACAAATAATTAAATTAGAGAGAATACTCAAAAAATGCATATCCTTTTATTTCGTGATTAGATTTACTTTAAATGAGAGATTATCACGATATTATTAGCTAAAATTATCGAACATGTATTTATGATAGTACTAAATGTGTAATTTCTCCCAGTCCATTAGGCTTATATGTCTCGTTACTTTCTTATATCCATATCAAATTTAATAATAATATTAATAATAATATTGTATTAAATGGCCCATCTTCCTGGGCCCAAAGCCCAACTAGCTCACCTCGGCACAGGCCCAGCTCGGCGTAGGCCCAGTAGAGGGGCCCAACACCAGCTCGGCCCAGCCCACACCGAACACAGGCCCAGGAAGTTGAGCCCTAAGCACCAAGAACGTGGGTTGATGGAGAATAAATCGGAGTAGGAAAACCACCCACAACCCCCACGTCGTCCGCTCCACAGCCGACGTTGATGATACTTATAAATAGGAGAAATGCTTGTATTGTACACACTTATGCTATTCTGAATAATATACACACTCCTTTCCTCCCCGTGGACGTAGATCTCCTCGATCGAACCACGTAAATCTCTTGTCTTCGTTTACTCTCGCATACAAACCGCACATAAACTCTTAGTTAAATTGGGCCGCAAATCGAGGGTTCATCACTGGCGCCGTCTGTGGGAACCGAAATTTTGTGTTTGAAGTCTCGATTTTTGCTGCTCATAATCACTAGCCATGCCGCACGGGAACCGGTCGCTGCTAGGAACCCCCCGCCGTCGAAGGAGCCGCCGACGACAACCCGAGGAACCAGCCTCGACGGTGGGCGCGGAACAACCCAATGACATTCATGTTCACGATCAAACCGGAACTGAAGAGATACCGGAGGTCCCAAGTTTCGGCGAACGGAACGTCACAGAAAACACAGTGGCACCACCATCCTCGCAAGCACAGCCAGTCTAGTCACACCGAGCTCCCGTGAGCTCGCGTCTAGGACCGCAGGCTCACCAGACACCAGAGGGCCATGTGGAGGATCTCATAGCAAACAGGGAACACGAACTGTTCGGTCCAGAGGCAGTTCTACGCTTGTCCCCAGCCACCCGACCGAGCTTAGCTGCTCGCCTCTCTCCGGTCATTCAACCGAACTCAGCAGCCCCGCCACCTCCTCCACCTCCTGGAATTGAGGAGCTGCTGAGAAATTATTTCGCCAAGGCACCGGGACGCGAGTTCCTTAGTCAGTACACCGGTACACAAGGAGTCCCTCAATTCGGACAGGGGGTCCCTCACCTCAGACCCGGAGGACAGGACTTGCAGCATTATCTCCAGCAAGTTCGAGGGCAAACCCAGGGATATCCTCAGCCAAACTCCCACGTGGTCCAGCCGAACTACACTACCGCACCACCCCATGGTGCACCCCCCCAAGGACACCTAGTTGGGGGAGCACAGATCTTCGACGCGTTCGGCAGGATCATCAGTCCCCTATCTGAGGAAATTCTCAACACACCCATGCCCTTTGGGTACACGGTGCCAAAGATCAAACCATACAATGGAGTGGGAAATCCAAGCAATTTCCTTAGCCAGTTCAAATACAGTATGTTGAACCAAAATCTAGGGAGTGTTCACATGTGCAAACTATTCCCCGAACTGCTGATTGATAATGCGCGGGAATAGTTCGACAGTCTACCTCCTGGGTCGATCAGATCGTATACCGATATGATGAACGTGTTCGCTAGGAGCTTCTCCTAGCGTGCCGAAGTAAGACATACCCCGGCTCACCTGCTAACTGTGAAGCAGAGCCGAGGTAAATCACTACAAGATTTCATGACCCGGTTCGACAGGGAGTGCTTACAGACTCGTTGCACCAACGATCTCCTCATCATCTCAGCGTTTCAAAACGCCATCAGTTCGGACCAACTCTACAGGGAGATTCTGGCGAAGGAACCAAAGACTACCACCGAGCTGTGGGCGATAGCAGACAAGTTCGACAAGATAGGTGAGGCAACCAGGCGTCGAAGGGAGGTGGACCGAGGTGAAACCTCAAAAAAGAAAGAAGACGCACCTCGGAAAGGTGTGATGGAGCGAATTCAACGGGGTCCGATAGAGTCTCGTCTCGGACCTCGGCAGAATCCAGTGCAGCAACGAGGTCCACCCACATCTCAGTCCGCACAACGGCCCACTCCGCAGTTCACTCCGTTGAATAAACCGAGAACCGAAATTCTCGAATTGCATGCTAACCTGTTCGAGAAACCTAGGCCGATGCGAGAAGATGGCAAACCGAGGTCAAAGAACAAGTACTGCCAATTCCATGAAGACTACGGACATGAGACGGAGAACTGCAGGAACCTAGCTCAGGATATAGAGAGCCTAGTTCACAGTGGCCAACTCAAAAAATATCAAGACCGAAGTGCGGGGGTCAACCAAGTGGACACCTCCCGAAGTCAAAAGAAGAAAAGGCAGAATAAGGGTGGAAGTTGCAGCGCAGAGACTGAGAAGAAAATGAAGTACAATGACGATGATGCCGATGAGGACGGAGATTACCAGTATGATGGGATTGTCGCTATGATCTCCGCACTCGCTAAGGGGCAGACCAAGTCATCCCTCAAGAACGGAGCGCGGCACCTTCCGAACAGGGAGCCCGCCAGTAAAAGGTTCAAATAGGAGGAAGTTGTGACCTTTTCGGCCGAAGACCCAGTGCCTCCCATGGTGCCGCACTCTGACGCCATCGTCATCGAGGCTGTAGTAGCCAACAAGCTGGTCAGGAGAAATCACATCGACATCGGGGCATCGGTGAACATCATGTTCAAACACTGCTTTGATAACATGGAGCTGGACAAGTCGAAGGTTATGCCGACCACACAGCCACTACGGAGTTTCGCTCAAGAAGAAACCCATCCCCTAGGAACAATCGAACTCCCTTTTACAGTAGGAAAAAGGGCAGCGGAGCACCACTGATGTGACCGAGTTCGTAGTGGTAGAAGCCAAGTCCCCGTACAACATAATCCTAGGCCGCACTTGGATGAATACGGTGAGAGCGATCTGCTCCACATACCACCTGGCTGTGAAAATCCCAACTAAGGGGGGGATAGCTGTGATCCGAGGCGATCAGAAAGTGGCGAGGGAGTGCCTGCATGTAGCACTCAAAGGGCAAGGGGCACCGCCCCAATTACCCCAAGCATAGCAATTACCGAACTCCGAGGAGCCGAAGAAGACGTCGCCTGTCGAAGAAAGAGAGGTGGTATTATACGAAGACGACCCCGCCAAGGTCGTCAAAGTGGGACTCACGTAACACCCACATCTTCGCGAGCAGGTTATTCGGCTTCTAAGGGAGTACAGAGACGTCTTTGCATGGTCCCCGCTGGACATGACGGGAGTGTCATCCCAGTAGATTACATATCGGCTTAAGATTGACCCCGAGGTTAGGCCGATAAAACAGAAACAACGCTCTTTCGTCGCCGAGCGAAATCAAGTTATAAAGACCGAAGTGACTCAATTGCTTGATGCTGGAATCCTAGTCGAGGTCACCTACCCGACTTGGATAGCGAACCCGGTGATGGTCAAGAAAGCCGGGGGAGGGTGGAGCATGTGCATTGATTATACCGATCTCAATAAGCACTGCCCCAAGGATTGTTACCCTCTGCCCGATATCGATAAAGAGGTGGACTCTCTAGTCGGTCATAGGATTTTCAGCTTCCTCGACTTGTACAAGGGATACCACCAAGTCCTAATGGATGCCGAGGACGCGTCTAAGACAGCGTTCATTACGGACTCGGCATTTTTGCCTACCGCAAAATGCCATTCGGACTGAAGAATGCAGGAGCTACATACCAAATGATGGTAGACAAAATATTTAAGGACCACATTGGGAAGGAAGTGGAAGTCTATGTCGATGACATAGTAGTGAAGAGCAAGGAGGAGAGCACCAGTATCGCCGATCTCCGAACTGTGCTTTCCCTCCTTCGCGAGGTCAACTTAAAACTTAACCCCCAAAAATGCACATTTGCTGTGACCTCGGGGAAGTTTTTAGGATGTTGGATCTCCCAAGAGGGACTAAGGGCAAATCCATCGAAAGTTAAGGCTGTGCTGGAGATGAAGGATCCGAGGTCGATCAACGATGTGCATAGGCTCACTGGGTGTCTTGCCGCACTGAGCAGACTTCTCTCCAAAGCCGCAGAGAAACAGTTACCCTTTTTCAAGATTTTGAAAAAGGCGCCCGAATTCAACTGGAGTCCGAAGCACCATCTGGCGCTAAACCAGTTAAAGGATTATCTCAACAATCTGCCAACCTTGTCGGTACCAAAGGAGGGAGAGATGCTATTTTTATACTTAGCAACCTCGGAGGAAGCTATCAGTGCGGTGCTCGTACGAGAGGAAGCAGGGCGCCAGTTGCCCGTGTATTTCATCAGCCGATCACTCAAGGGACCCGAGGTGCGATATCAACCACTGGAGAAGCTTGCTTTAGCGCTGGTCAACGCTGCTCGGCGATTACGCCCATACTTTCATGCGCATTCTATCCAGGTCCGAACAGACTCCCCGCTTTGGCAAGTACTGACGAAGCCCGAAGCATCAGGACGAATAGCGAAGTGGGCAATAGAGTTGGGAGAGCACGACATCGTTTATGCTCCCCGCCAGGCCATCAAAGGGCAGGCCTTAACAGATTTCTTGGTTGAGACCTCCATAGCCGAAGTCCCGACTTCGGCCCCCAAGCCAACTCGCACAACTACAACAGAACCTCAAGACTGTTGGCACATGTATGTTGATGGGGCTTCTGGAAAGACAGGAAGCGGAGCAGGAGTTCTCCTCGTTAGCCCAGAAAAGAAGGAATTCACCTATTCGCTTCGTTTCCAGTTCGCAACTACCAACAATGAAGTGGAGTATGAAGCGCTGTTGGCCGGACTCCGAATAGCCACAGATTTGAAGGTCACAGCCATAAAAGTACACAGTGATTCACAAGTAATTGTGAATCACATGTTAGGAAAGTACGAAGCAAAGGGAGATAGGATGAAGAAGTACCTAGCCAAAGCACGGGGCATGCAAGAAGCTTTCACGTACTTCCAGCTCGAACGCATACCCCAGACTCAGAATTCCCGAGCTGATGTACTCAGTAAGTTGGCAGCAGTACCTGGCACTTCGCCAGTGGAAGAGGTCCAGCATAGGAGCATAGAGGAGGCCGAAGTGAACGATTTGGACGAGGAGCCGCAGCCGACGGGGATGACGCCTATTCTCACCTATCTACTAAGGGGGGAGTTGCCCGAAGATAAAACAGAGGCAAGAAGGGTATTGTCAAAATCGATGGGATATGCCGTTCTAGACAATGTCCTCTGTTGGGAATTGTTAAGAACGAAAATGTTAAGGGGGAACTACATGGGACACTTTAAAAATGAAGTGTTTTGATTTGATCCCAAAACCCCAAAGCGTTCTGTCCCCAACCGACCCATTTTGATGTAGATGATAGGTTAGAATTTTTCTAAGCCTATACTGTTAGGTTGGCTTTATTTTGCTTAGCTTTAGACTGCAGGAATTCCAAGTGAAGGCCACTCGATTGAGTGTGTTTTCCGAAGCGAAGCAAGTCTAGCGAGCCGAAGTGAAGCGTGTCGAAGCTAGCGAAGCGAAGCGAGCGCTACAGTGGAATCAAGTGAACCCGCCAAAGCGAAGCGAAACGAGCGCTACAAAGAGAAGCCGAAGCGAGTCAACGCGGGTCAACACTTACTTAAGTAGTTTCTCGAAAAATTTATTTCTCAAGTGACTCACTACAAATATGACCGTGAAGCGACTCACTTCAGAGCGGCCGCTACAACTTCAAAGCAAAGCGAGCCACTACCTACCAGAAAGCGACAGCGTGACTCCCGCCCATATTTTGAACTCCAGTCAACAGGAGATCGTAGCATTAATTACAAGATCTCCACGTGTCGATAGCGGAGTGGAGCGGAAGAGTTGACTGCCAGGCCGACAAAGGCGCCGCAACAGTACTGGCTCGCTCCAGTTACTGTTAGCCTTGTAAGTTAGCCAATTTTGGCAAAATGCCAAAACTGGACGTCTGAAAAGGTGCCAGCCTGCGCAAGTACTGTCGAGAGGAGGAGGGACAAGGCCACCAACCAAGCAACGGATCTCGCCAATCTCTCCGCCTATAAATAGTGAAGGATTACAACGTGAAGAAGTAGAACACTACTTGAGCATTCGAGCCTACTGCAAACAAACACTCTCAAGCCTTCGAGCAAATCTTCGAGTCTTTGTTTTAAGTGTTCTCCGAGTTTCCTGTTCATTGGAACTCGTCTTCACAACCTTCACACTTAGAGTCTAAGCCCATTCCATATCCAAGCTTAGAAGAAGAGTTCTAGCCATCTTTGCACTTACTGTAAAGAGCTCTTCACAGTGTGTTCGTCAACCAAAAACCCTAAATCTGTCTGTTAGGTTTTTGAGTCGTCGTTAGGTTGTTTCGATCCAAGGCCCTTCTTTCATCGATTGGAGAAGCCTCGATCATAGAGTTTAGATCCAAGCTTACACTTACATCGTTTGTGTAAAGCTCGATCGAAGCTAGGCTGTAAGGAGAGCCCGTAATCTCCCTGTCTGTTCGACTGAAGCAAGTGAAGCTTCCAGTCTAGTTAGGTTTTTGGTGTGAACCCGGAATCACCCAGCGTCTGTCAGATCCAAGCGAGTGAAGCTCGATCTTGACCAGGCTTTTGAAGAGCCCGAAATCTTCAAGTTCTTGAGTGAAGAGAACGGTTGCCGTCGTGCAACAAAGTGGACGTAGGAGCGTTATCTCCGAACCACTATAAATCTCTGTGTCGTATCTCTCTTACCCTAAACTCTTACTTGTTTGATTATCCATTGCATATTGCATCAAAACAAACCTAATCTGAAAATTTTAAATACTTAGGAAAGAATTTTAGCTCACCAAATTCCGCATATACGAGTAAAGACTCCCTCTTGATCAAGTGCTCACTTCGGTCAAGCAGGCAAGCTACGTACTGTAGATCTAGCTTCAGCTAGGTCTTAAGTTTCAAGCGAGCTCTTTACTTGTTACTCTGAGTTAAGGGATTTGAAGTTGAAAAACTTCAAAATACGTATTCACCCCCCCTCTACGTATTTTTCCTATTAACAAACCGGGACCAACAAGTGGTATCAGAGCAGCGGTTCTTTCGAGCCTCTGCTTTCCATACCTGAAGCGAGCCCCCACTCGCTTCACGTTGTCTCACTGAACCGGATCCTATTTCTTTAAGTGCATCAAAACCTCACCCACGCATATTGCATTTACTGCTGATAGTTTGCTATGTCTACATACAGCGCATCAAACCTTCCACAGTTCTCGATCGAAGGATACGAGACATGGAGTTTCCGAGTCGAGAGCTTCCTATGCTCCATCCACGACCGGATGTGGGAAGTCATAGAGGACGGACCAATCGAAATCAAAAAGGCCATATCTGTAAACGTTCCAGCTGCTGAAGGACGCGAAGCTCATGTCAGACAAGAGTACGTCGAGAAGGACAAAGATGAATACAATGCCAACGACTTCAAGATCGCCAACCTTGATAAAATCACACGTCACACGATGCAGAGCACCTTGTCTGACGCCTATCTACCACGGATAACGAAGTGCGCAACAGCGAAAGAAATGTGGGAAACTCTAGCCCTCATTTCTCAAGGCACAGACAAAATCAAGGAGAACAAGCTCGCCATTCAAATGCGGGAGTTTGAAAGTCTGATAATGAAGCCAGGAGAATCCATTGACGCCTTCGAGCTGAGGGTTACAAACATCATTGCAACTCTCAACTCACTTGGAAAGGAACTTACAGATAAGGAAGTCACCTGAAGATTGTCCGAGCTCTCACAAGGAAGTGGCAGACTATGAAGGAGCTATACCTAGCTACCAAGGATCTATCCAAGCTCACACCGGAGATTCTATTTTCCGAACTCAAAGCTCACGAATTCGATCTGAATCGAATGAACCTCGACGAAGAGGATGAAGCTCCCACGACGTCAAAAGGAGTAGCTTTCAAAGCTGCTGAAGAGCCAAGCGAGCAGTCGCTAGCCAAGATGACAAGGGAAGAGTTGGAAGAACACATTGCGTTCTTGTCCAAGAATTTCAACAAAATGAACTCTCGAGTGGGCAAGTACAAAAGATTCTACAAGCAGTACAAAGGGAAGAGCACTGATGCTCGAGAAGGAAAAGGAAAGAGAGAAGAGACGACCAAGACGATCCCGCGCGACATGATGGAAGTGGAATGTTACCACTGCCACAAGATGGGCCACTACAAATCCGATTGCCCAAAGCTAAGTGCCAAAGAGCGCGAAGAATTGAAGGCCAAGAGGGATGCTCCAAGGCGAGCGCTCGTAGCGAGTGAAGTGCCAGTCACTACAACTAAAGATCCACCAAGCGACTCAGACGCATTCACAGATCCAAACTCCAGTGATGGTGAGGATCTTGGATTTATGGCGCTCACCGACGAAGAAACAGGAGAGGTATTCTTCTATCCTTCAATCACTTCAATTACACTAGCACACACTGTCAATGAGGAAGAACAATCCTCTTCATGGAGTGAGTTGTTTGACAAGCACCAGAAATTGTCAAGCGACCACGAAGTGGTAAAACAAGCTCTGTCTCAAAGCGAGAAGGAGAACCGAAAGCTAGCCCGTGAGCTTGACGAAGTCAAACTTAATTTAAGGGCTATGACTAGTAAGTTCGAGGATCTCTTCGCTAGACATCAAAGCTTGGAGAGAAGGTATGAAACCCAGTCCGCTCTAGTTGCCAACTTGAACAAAGCATCATATGCTAGGCAGGCACTAGAGGGCTCGCTTCTGCCTTTTGGTAGGAAAGCTGGCCTTGGATATGAGGGTGGACCTCCCAAGCCGACTGTCTTTGTTGGTGCATCTCACACTACACCATCAGTCACTTTGGAATTGCCCACTGCATCCAAAGCGACCACTAACAAAGATAAAGGCAAAATGGTTGAGAACCCTAAAAGGAAGCCTATGAAGATGTCTATATCTTTAAGGGCAGATCCTAAGGGCAAGCAAAGTTCAACAGTCCCTAGCACTCAACATGCTAAGTCTTACCAATCCAAGGGTAAAGGGAGAACTGTTGAAGCTCCTAAGTCTCAAGCCAAGACACGAGAGACAAAGGATCTACCTCCTAAAAAGAGGAGTAATGTCTATGTGTCACGTTATCCGGACTGGAGATGGTCCAACCGGACTAACGTTGAGGGGGAAGATTTTGAAGCTTCCACTAGGTTGCATCAGATTCCCAAGGTTTCTCAAGGAGTCAGGGTCAAAACCCTAGTTGGACCGCTTCAAGGAAACCAAGCGAGCCGCTTCGACAGACTAGAAACCCTAAGTCAGTCTCTAAACCCAAAGCTAATCCGAAGCGAGTCGCTTCAGGATATAAGCAAAATGGGAAGAGCATAGGTAGGTCTAAAGCGAGCCGCTACCCCTCTTGCACACACTGCTTCACGTGTGAAACTGCTTTAAGGCAGAAGTCACAGTTTTCGAAGGTCGAGAAACCCAAAGCACAAACTTCCTTTCAAAAGAAAGTGAAGCAAGTATGGGTACCTAAGGGAACTAACCTGCAAGGATCCAAACTGATTTGGGTACCAAAATCTGTCTAATTGCAGGTGAGCGCCGTGGATCCCATGCCAAGTGAGGGTCAACTAGTATGGTACTTGGACAGTGGATGTTCAAGACACATGACCGGCATGAAAGCTCTACTTCACAACTATATAGAGAAGAAGGGTCCACACGTAACCTTTGGTGACAACTCTCGAGGAAGCACCAGGGGATATGGCGCACTGAAAGTTGGAAAGCTTACAATTGAAGAAGTCTCCTATGTGGAGGGACTCAAGCACAACCTTTTATCCATTTCACAATTTTGTGATAAGGGGTACAGGGTGGAGTTCATCTCCAACAAGTGCATTGTGAAGAGCAAACTCACGTCCCAGATTGTGCTCACTGGAATCAGGCAAAGGAACGTCTACATAGCACAATGGGACAGCTGCAAAGAGGAAACTTGCCTAGTTGCAAGGAGTGCTGCAGAAATTGGATGGCTATGGCACAGACGCTTGAACCATCTCAACTTCAAAGCCATCAATCGCTTAGCTCGAAAGGGTTTGGTGCAAGGCATACCGAATGAAGTCTTCATCAAAGACCATCCATGCTCACCATGCCAACGAGGGAAGCAGACGAAGAAGCACTTTGCCAGTCTTGAAGAAGCTTCATCCAAGCGAGTGCTTGAACTGCTCCACATGGATTTGTTTGGTCCAGTTACTCCAGTTAGTGTGAATGGAAGGAAGTACACTCTAGTCGTAGTCGACGATTTCTCTCGCTACACTTGGGTTGTATTTCTCTTCAGTAAGAAGGAGACACTGACCAAGCTACCTCAACTGCTGAAGCGATTAGCTGTGGAAAAGAATCAAGCAATTGTGACCATTCACTCCGACAAAGGCACAGAGTTCTTGAACTCTACCATTGAAACTTACTGCACGGAGCATGGCATAGCACATCAGACCTCTTCAGCACGCACACCACATCAGAACGGAGTTGCTGAAAGAAGAAATCAAATCATCAAAGAAGCCGTTCGAACCATGATTGCAGACTCGAAGCTTCCGATGAAGTACTGGGCTGAAGCTGCCAACACGGCGTGCTACACACAGAATCGGACACTTCTCAACAAACGGCACGACAAAACACCATATGAAATATGGACAGGGAGAATTCCTAACATATCTTATTTCCATATTTTTGGTTGTAGGGTCTTCATTCACAACAATGGGAAGTCGCAGTTGAAAGCTTTTGAAAGCAAAGCTGATGAAGGAGTATTCTTAGGATACTCTACGTCTAGCAAAGCCTACAGAGTGTTCAACTGTAAAACCCTAATTGTGGAGGAATCACCCCATGTCGTATTTGATGAATCTTCTTTAAGCTTCCACAGGAACAGGCTCAAGCGAATGAAAAAGATCAAAACAAGAAACCCTCAAATCAACTCACTTGGGACGTGCTCGATGAAGATGATGAGATCAAGGACTCAGGCGAGCAGAATCCCAAAGGAGAAGTCGAAGCTGCCCCCAAGATTCCTGAAGCAAGTGCAGGCCAAGCACCCAATCCAGTCGCTTCAGATAATGAAGCGAGCGACAAAGACGAAGATAAAGATGAAGCTGGCGGATCCAAGCGAGCGTGGCTCAAAGATCACTCACCAAGTCAAATCATTGGAGATCCATCCAAGGGTGTAGTGACCAGAAGTCAAGTGTTTGGAGAAAGTGCCATGTTCAGTTGCTTTCTCTCAAACATTGAGCCATCAAGCGTGGAGGAAGCCCTAGCCGACTCTAACTGGGTGATCGCCATGCAAGAGGAGCTGAATCAATTCACCAGGAACGACGTATGGTACCTCGTGGATCGCCCCAAATTCCAGCACGTTATTGGCACCAAATGGGTGTTCAAGAACAAGACTGACGAGGACCACAACGTAGTGAGGAACAAGGCGCGTCTCGTTGCTAAAGGCTACTGCCAAGAGGAAGGAATCGACTTTGACGAGACCTTCGCTCCTATGGCCAGACTTGAAGCTATCAGATTGTTTCTAGTCTATGCAGCAGCCAAGAGATTCAAAGTCTATCAAATGGACGTAAAGAGTGCGTTTCTCAATGGAGAGCTCAAGGAAGAGGTGTATGTGGAGCAGCCACCAGGTTTCGATCAAGGAGATAAGGTGTATCGATTGAAGAAAGCCCTATATGGGTTGAAGCAAGCTCCCAGAGCTTGGTACGATACATTGTCTCAATTTCTAGTGGAAAATGGATTCCACAAAGGAAAAATAGATCGAACCCTATTCACCATCAATCATGGTGATGATATGCTTTGGGTCCAGATCTATGTGGACGACATCATATTTGGGTCACCAAACCAGTCGCTTAGCGAGAAGTTTGGGGAGCTGATGAAGACCAAATATGAAATGTCAATGATTGGCTTGATGAGCTGCTTTCTAGGTCTTCAAGTGAAGCAGCAGGATAATGGAATTTTCATCAACCAAGCCAAGTACACAAGAGATATGCTTGCCAAGTTTGGTGTTCAACATGCTAAAGCTGTGAAGATTCCGATGAATACCAACTGGAAGATGGAGCCAGACAAAGAAGGAAAATCTGTAAATCCTACAGATTATCATGCCCTAATCGGGTCACTTCTCTATCTTACTGCGAGCAGGCCAGATATTGCTTTCGCAGTCGGAGTCTGCGCTCGCTTCCAAAGCAACCCCAAGCACAGCCATCTTGAAGCTGCCAAAAGAATTATTCGATATTTGAAGGGCACTATCAATATGTGGCTGTGGTATCCAGCGGAGGACAATTTGGAGCTCACTGGATATTCAGATGCTGACTATGGAGGGTGCCGAGTCGATAGGAAGTCAACTTTGGGCACGTGTCAGTTCTTGGGAAGCAAGCTGATCTCGTGGTTCTCAAAGAAGCAAACAAGCGTAGCCACTTCAACAACTGAAGCTGAATATATGGCCGCAGGAAGCTGCTGTTCTCAAATCCTATGGCTTCGTCAGCAGTTGAAGGACTACAAGGTTGAAGCGAATGAAATTCCGATCTTCTGCGACAACAACAGTGCCATATGTATTTCGCAGAATCCAGTACTTCACACCAGATGCAAGCACGTGGAAATTCGACATCACTTCATTCGTGATCATGTCGAGAAGAAGGATATCAAGCTCGAGAAAATTCATACCGATCTCCAGCGAGCAGATATCCTCACCAAGCCTCTAGCTGAGTCTCGATTCAACCAGCTATGCATGGAATTAGGGTTGTTAGACCCTGATGAAGAGTGCTAGATCCAGGATGCACGAAGGAGTGGTCGCTTGTCCTTTTTAGCGTCACTCGCTTCGGATCTTCACCAACTCAAGCGAGTCACTTTAAAATCTCACTCGCTTGAAGAAAATGAAGTTAGGTGGAGAAAGGTGGAGTTTTGGAAGAAGTTCCCTACCGACTTATTGGAATTGTTAAGTATGTGGTTAAGGGGGAACTAATGCTTACTCTCGGAGCAAGCTACTTCCAAAGCGAGCAATGAATGCTGCTATCTCAAATTCTTCATCGCTTCAATTTGCCCTAGCTTGGGTCAAAGCGAGTCGACTGCAGATTCATTCTCTAGATTGTAGGAAAGCTTGAAGGTTTACTTTTTATACAAAAGGTTGCAGGGCTGGTGACATGCTTCTGCGTAAAATACGAGATTGTTTTGTCAGAGCATTCTCATTGTCATCCTGTCCATTTCTGCTCTGAGATAAGGACTTGTACACATCCCCCATTCGTCGTGAATAAGTACACTTACGTGATGCTCCCTTCGGGTTGTCGTAAGCTTGTGTACTATATTCATTTTCTCCCCCATTCACTTCGATGGAGGACTCTCTAATCCGTAGAGGAAGACGAATGCCATGAAGACCATGTCCAACAAGGAGTGACCATCAAGTGGAATCAACTCAACAAGATAAAGTCTTCAATAAGTGGTATCAATCTCCTACGATGTGAGATTGACTGGTAAGCATTTCAATTTTAAGTACACTAAGTGAGCCGAAGCGTGCTAGAAACCTTCACTCACTACGTGGAAAATATGAAATGAATCTGACACAAATACAAAGAGGAAAACACTCTTGTTTATCCTCGAAGTACGTAAGTCAGAAACATTTTAAATGAAGCAAAGAAATTTCATTTCTGTATTCCAGTCGCTACAGATGGCGAAGCGAGTGATAAGTCACTTCGCAAGTCATCGCAAGCGAGTGCGGAACAGTCACTCAAAGCGAGTACTCTGCAAGCGAGTAAAAGCCAAAGCGGCCCAACTCGAAGCGAGCGGGTACGAAGCGAGTATGAGCTGTCTACACTCGAGTGCAATTTTACTTTCTGCCAAGCATTTAATGCAGGTTCACGTACTGGCGAAAATAACGGGCGCGTGGACTTCACTTTGAATTCGAAGCGGGAAAAGTCGGAGGAGATCCAGTCGTCGAATCCCAACAGTCCCAGATTTATTACCGTTGGATTAACGCCGTATACGACAATCCAATCGCAGCGTGCCACGTGGAGACGCCGAGCAAGTGGCGGTTCACTTTTACTGTGGTGACGCCGGACACATCAGACCCATCACCGCACGTCCGCCGCCTACCTACAGGACTTACGGAGATATTACCGTCATACCCCTGCCACGTCAGCCAAGACCTAATTCTATATATATGAGACTTCGCTGAACTGCAGAACCTTTCACAGCCTTCAAAATTTGCCATTCTCGTGTTTAGATCTGCACCTTCTGCAACTCACGAGTGTCATCCCTCTTTCGGTCATTAAAACTTCTTTCAAAATCCTTCGTTTTTCATCATGGGAAAGAAGTTGGACACTGAAACTATGGAGCAATTCCTCACGGAGGTCGACAAACACATCAACGTCGAGCCTCATCTCGACCCCGCTGTCGTTGAAGAAGATGGTTTCTTCCGTAGAGCCGTGAATACGGCCGGTCTATGGGAGTTCGTAACGGCGGTTCCGTCAAAGATTCTGGCGAAGGCCGTTGGAGAGCTACTGCTCAATTTGAGGAAGGAACAGAACTCATCTTCATTCACAGATCCACAATCCAATAAGCCGGTGGAAGTGGACTTGAACGAGCTAATCGGCGTGTTCGATTTGCCAAGGGAAGGAGGAGATTCCCTTTTGGATTTGGGATTTTCGGCCGGAGTGGAGTATGGCCGTTTTTCCGTCGCCAAAGCTGCAACAAATTTTAAGGAGGCCAGTATTCGTACAAATTTGAAGGCCCCCTTCAACCTTATTTGCGAACTCTTCTCGAAGAGCATCGCAGGTTACGTCGGAACCCTAGATACGTTATCGGAGGCGAAGCTGATAGCCACTACAGTTATCGTCGACAGCCTCACCGGAACCAGCTTCAACTGGCATGGCTGGTTTCTTAAACAACTCCATGAAGCTGCTGACGACTTTGCTTTCGTGAAGGGAAGCGCCGATCAGATTCTCCGCAAGGGGAAACTGAAGTTCTTCTCAAGACTCTCTTTTGTTTTGGAGAAGAAGTTTCCGGGGAAAGCATGGCCGGAAACTGACACCATCGTCTACAATAAACAGTCCATTTTCTATGACAAATGAAGGAAGACAAAGGTTCCAATGGATCAGGGACTTCTAAATGTGGAAGTGCCAGCAGCAAGGCTAGTTGTGGAAACACAAGCTGAAGAAAGCCAAGTGAGGCGGGTCGCTTCACCCGGGAAGCGAGCTGCGCCGAAGCGAGGCAAAAAGACGAAGCGAGTCGCTTTACTCGTTCAAGAAAGCGAGGCGGTGGAGAAGCCGCTTGAGAACGTTGAAGTGAATCAACCCCAGCCTTCACCAACCCAACCCCAACTACAAATTCAAGCCCAAACAACCCAGATACCAGAACCCCAAGCCTCATCGACCCAACAACCCCTCACAAAGACAACCCCCCTCTCTCCCCAGGAAGAAGAATGTGCATCTTCCTTCCAGATACCCGAAATCCCCCTACTCCATGTCGACCCAGTCGAAGCCTACACCACTTTCAAACCATTTCAAACCCAGCAAACACAACCACCACTCACTGAAGCCATCCAAATTTCCGAAACCCAAGAAACCTCATCCCAATCCCCCTCGACATCGGCAGCTACAGCCGATTCCACCCAAACTGTCGGTGAACTCCCCATCATTCCACAGTTCATACCCCCTACCCTCACCATTCAAAAGCAGGCTCTCGAACGCTATGTCAAGGAGAGAGAGCAAGCTGCAGAGACAATCAATCTCCGTTACTCCAATGTTCCATGGAGCGACGCATTTTACACCAATGTCGTCGATTTCATGACGTACATCACCTATCGTGGAACGGAGTACTATAAGATCTTCAGGCTTCTCAAAGCATTCACAGAGGAAGAGCTGATCCAAATGGAAGCCAAACTTCTCAACTTCATTGGCGAAAACGGCTTCCATGCCTTTCTTGAAGGGACCAGCTTCTGGGAGAAGCTGGATGCCAAGGTGAAAGAAGCCTATCCACTCGCTACTGTTCCGAAGCGAGTGCCCTCTTCCCATGAAAGGAAGCTGATCAGGGAACATAAGGAGGAAGTAGAAGTAAAGGATGCTGAGATCGCTAGCCTTCATAGCGAGATTTCAAAGAAGAGTGAGGAGATGGAGAAAAAGGCGGGGGAGGTCATCAGTCTTAGAGAAGACTTTGACAGAAAGAAGAAGGATTTGGAGAGAAAGGTGGAGGAAAAGGAGAGGCTGCTGGAGGAGAAAGAAAAGGTGTTGGAGGCACAGGAGAAATTGGTGGGAGAACAATCGACAACAATCACTGAACTCAAGGGCTCGCTTGTCGCGGAAAGGAGCCGCTTGAGGAAAGTAAATGCCAGTTTGATCAAACTTGAGAAAGAGAAGAAGGAGCTGGAGAAGGAGATAAGGAAGTTGAAGGAGGTACTGGAGAATAGAGAAGGAGAGTTGGTGATGAAAGGAAGTGAGCTGCTGAGCACCAAAAAGACTCTAGATTCACTCAAGAATGAAATGAAGCTACTGAAGCAAGAGAGTGAGACCGACAAGAAAGAACTAGAGAGTCGAAGGAAGAGTGCCCATGATCTTGATCTAAAAAGAGCAGACCTTTCCATCCTACTGCAGAAGGTCAAAGAACTAGGCGAAACCTACACAAAGAAGGTTGCTGCTGGAGTGGAATTTCACCAATCTCTCAATCAGAGAGAAAGGTCGCTTGAGACCATGAAGGCAGAACTTGAAGCTGCCCAAGAGTTCTGGTACCTCAATGTGCAAGAAGAGAAGAAGGATTTGAAGAGGGAAGTTGAAGCGGAGCTGGAGGCTCGCTTCAGGGAGGTGGAGCCATTGGAGAAAATGATGGCGGCTTCAGTTGTGGAGAGAGAGAAGCAGTGCGAATATCTGCTCGAAGAAATCTCCATCAAAACAGCTGAATTGGTGGCTCCAACCGTGGGAAAAGCCGAGAAGATGTTGGAGGCCATCTTCAACACAGTCAACTCACTCCATCAATCCCTCTCCGGAAAGTCAATCATCCTAACCCCTGGCAGTGATGATGCCAAAAAGGGGGAAGGACAAGTGAAGCTAGGAGGAGTTGGAGGTTCAGGGGGAAGCAGAGTTGGAGTAGAGTTGATGTTAGAGGGAGGCAATGGTGCTGGAGTTGAGGAGGAAGTAGAGGATGAAGCGAGGGCTTCACTAGTTGAGAAGGGGAAGGTAAAGCTCACGGAGGAGGAGCTGTTGAAGAAGCCCGAGGAGCCCAAGAGACCAATTGAGCAGAAAATTCTTGCTGCTTCAATCACACGGCATCCTCCGGTGATGGTGGTTACGAAGGAGGAGAGGCGGAAGCAGGTGGAGCAGGATGCTGCCATGGCGTGGGAGATGGAGCGCCTTTTTGAACTAACCAAAAAATCTATTGCTGCAGGTGCTTCGTCTAGTTCCCAAGCGGCCGCTTCACCCAAAGCGCCCGCTTCAGCCGCCGCGCCAGCTTCGTCAGCCGCACTCACTTCGACTATTGCTGCACTCACTTCATCAGCAGTCATCCCCTCAAGTGCTGCTACAAAGAAAGATATGCCACCTCCCCCACTACCGAAACTTTCATTGAAGCGAACTGCTCCGGAGATTAGAGGAGACCTGCGGCCAAGCGCCAAAAGGTCAAGCAAGCAGTTGCTTCAAAAGCTGGAAGGGAGGAGAGAAAGAGGAAGGAAAGAGAAGAAGGGAGAAGCGAAGGCGAGAGGAAGAGGAGGATAGATGCAAGGCGACTCCAAGTGATTGACGCACGGATTGCGGAACACTTCAATGAAGTGATACTCATCCAGTCTTCTTTAGTGCGCAGTGCCTTCATTCCCTTCATGCCAGATGAGTCCGAAGCATGCGAAGCTCAAGCCATATCTGATGCATGCGACGTGACGACGAAGGAGATGGTTGAGTCTGGTCGCTACCCCCGCATGGATGAACAAGACTATATTCGCAAACGACTCAATGCGAAGCGTCCAACGTGGAACAGCGAGTCGGCAACGAAATTCAAGAAGGTCATGACTCAACTGTCGAAGAGATCAGAAGAGGAGTTAGCCAAGCAGAGGGATGAGCACCCGGACGCAAGGGAAATCGAGGACTTTATTCCGGGAGATCTGCGCGAGCTGTGGCTATACTACAAGGACTTGTTCATCAAAGCCTACTATTACTGGGAGGTAGTGCCGCTGCAAGATCAATGCTCTCGAATAAGTGCCCTTAACAACTTTCTCGCCACCTATGACGACAGACTGCGACGAAAAATCTTTACCATGGCTGAACAAGCTCAACCCAAGCCAATTGTCGTCAAGGTACCAGCAATAAAGGACTTCCCCATGCCTTTTCATCCAGGCACGGACGTTCCTAACAGAGGAGTCACTGATGAGGAGGTGGATGAAGCTTTCAAGCTGGAGAGTGCATGGAGAAGGCCGAGCATTCACACCGTGAACACTATGGAATCGAGAGTTCTATCAGCCTATACTCTTGATATTTCTGATGAAGAAGAGAAGAAGGAAGAGGAAAAGGAGGAGAAGGATGAAGCTGCAGGAAATCCTTGAATTTCAAGCTTCATATTTTGTGAACTGATGTTCGTATATCTCGGTTCAATTTTTGTCTCTTTTGTGTCATTTACTCGCTTTGTGAATGACTTTACATTTTGCTACAAACTCAAACAATTTAACCGAAAAAAAAGGAAAGGAACTTAAAAGAAAATTACAAACGAAGCTGCAAAGGAAGCAGTCGCTTGAAGTTCCCTTCACGGTTAGATAGACTAGATTTTTTTTAAAGTCTTTTGGGTTTTGGCATCATCAAAAAGGGGGAAATTGTTGGGAATTGCTAAGAACGAAAATGTTAAGGGGGAACTACATGGGACACTTTTAAAATGAAGTGTTTTGATTTGATCCCAAAACCCCAAAGCGTTCTGTCCCCAACCGACCCATTTTGATGTAGATGATAGGTTAGAATTTTTCTAAGCCTATACTGTTAGGTTGGCTTTATTTTGCTTAGCTTTAAACTGCAGGAATTCCAAGTGAAGGCCACTCACTTGAGTGTGTTTTCCGAAGCGAAGCAAGTCTAGCGAGCCGAAGTGAAGCGTGCCGAAGCTAGCGAAGCGAAGCGAGCGCTACAGTGGAATCAAGTGAACCCACCAAAGCGAAGCGAAGCGAGCGCTACAAAGAGAAGCTGAAGCGAGTCAAAGCGGGTCAACACTTACTTAAGTAGTTTCTCGAAAAATTTATTTCTCAAGTGACTCACTACAAATATGACCGTGAAGCGACTCACTTCAGAGCGGCCGCTACAACTTCAAGGCAAAGCGAGCCACTACCTACCAGAAAGCGACAGCGTGACTCCCGCCCATATTTTGAACTCCAGTCAACAGGAGATCGTAGCATTAATTACAAGATCTCCACGTGTCGATAGCGGAGTGGAGCGGAAGAGTTGACTGCCAGGCCGACAAAGGCGCCGCAACAGTACTGGCTCGCTCCAGTTACTGTTAGCCTTGTAAGTTAGCCAATTTTGGCAAAATGCCAAAACTGGACGTCTGAAAAGGTGCCAGCCTGCGCAAGTACTGTCGAGAGGAGGAGGGACAAGGCCACCAACCAAGCAACGGATCTCGCCAATCTCTCCGCCTATAAATAGTGAAGGATTACAACGTGAAGAAGTAGAACACTACTTGAGCATTCGAGCCTACTGCAAACAAACACTCTCAAGCCTTCGAGCAAATCTTCGAGTCTTTGTTTTAAGTGTTCTCCGAGTTCCTGTTCATTGGAACTCGTCTTCACAACCTTCACACTTTAGAGTCTAAGCCCATTCCATATCCAAGCTTAGAAGAAGAGTTCTAGCCATCTTTGCACTTACTGTAAAGAGCTCTTCACAGTGTGTTCGTCAACCAAAAACCCTAAATCTGTCTGTTAGGTTTTTGAGTCGTCGTTAGGTTGTTTCGATCCAAGGCCCTTCTTTCATCGATTGGAGAAGCCTCGATCATAGAGTTTAGATCCAAGCTTACACTTACATCGTTTGTGTAAAGCTCGATCGAAGCTAGGCTGTAAAGAGAGCCCGTAATCTCCCTGTCTGTTCGACTGAAGCAAGTGAAGCTTCCAGTCTAGTTAGGTTTTTGGTGTGAACCCGGAATCACCCAGCGTCTGTCAGATCCAAGCGAGTGAAGCTCGATCTTGACCAGGCTTTTGAAGAGCCCGAAATCTTCAAGTTCTTGAGTGAAGAGAACGGTTGTCGTCGTGCAACAAAGTGGACGTAGGAGCGTTATCTCCGAACCACTATAAATCTCTGTGTCGTATCTCTCTTACCCTAAACTCTTACTTGTTTGATTATCCATTGCATATTGCATCTAAACAAACCTAATCTGAAAATTTTAAATACTTAGGAAAGATTTTTAGCTCACCAAATTCCGCATATACGAGTAAAGACTCCCTCTTGATCAAGTGCACACTTCGGTCAAGCAGGCAAGCTACGTACTGTAGATCTAGCTTCAGCTAGGTCTTAAGTTTCAAGCGAGCTCTTTACTTGTTACTCTGAGTTAAGGGATTTGAAGTTGAAAAACTTCAAAATACGTATTCACCCTCCCTCTACGTATTTTTCCTATTAACAAACCGGGACCAACATCCTCTATAAAAAGTCATATCTCCAGCCCCTACTCAAGTGCGTCAGACCGAACTCAGCGGACTACATCATGCGTGAAGTACACGAGGGGTTCTGCGGAAGCCACATTGGACCTCGGACCCTAACCAAGAAGATCATGAGATGCGGGTACTTCTGGCCCACGATGCTCAAGGATTGCACGGAAATGGTGCAAAGGTGTGAGAAGTGCCAGTTGCATGCAAATGTGCCAAGGCTACCACCAACCGAGCTTACTGCAATGCAGAGTCCCTGGCCATTCGCGCAGTGGGGAATAGGTATAGTGGGACCCTTTGACAAGGCACCTGGCCAATTGCGGCATCTCATAGTTGCAATTGACTACTTCACGAAGTGGGTGGAAGCAGAACCCTTAGCTGTGATCACAAGTAAGAATGCCCGTAATTTTGTGTGGAAGAACGTAGTGTGCCGTTTTGGGATACCCCACGTTCTAGTATCCGACAATGGGACTCAGTTCACAGACAGAGTCTTTAGGGAATGGTGTGACGAACTGCGGATCCAGCAGCGTTTCACCTCGGTAGCCCACCCTCAGGCAAACGGTCAAGCCGAAGTGACGAATCGGACACTTATCAAAGGACTCAAAACCCGACTAGAGAAAGCCAAAGGATTATGGGTGGAAAACCTTCCTAATGTTCTATGGTCTTATCGGACTACCCCACGAACCACAAACGGAGAAACACCGTATAGCCTGGCATACGGAACTGAAGCCGTTATCCCTGTCAAAATCGGACTACCCAGTCCGCGCACGGCTCATTTCATCTCCGAGGTGAATGACGAGAACCGACATACGGATCTCGACCTATTAGAAGAGAAACGGGATACAGCTTACATCAAGGAAGCCCGGTACAGACAGCTCATAGCTCGGTATTATAATCGACGAGTTCGAGACCAGCAATTCCGTGTGGGAGATCTAGTCCTACGAAACAATGAGGTCAGCAAGGCTTGCAAGCTCGGAAAGCTGGAAGCCACATGGGAGGGTCCCTACCGAGTTGACGAGGTCCTCGGCAAAGGAGCCTACAGGCTATCCAGTTTGTCCGGGGAGCCAGAACAGCGGCCATGGAATGTTATCCACTTAAATAGGTACTATGCATAGGAGTGGAGTATCATGTAGGATAGAGTCTTGCTTGTCAGTTCGTCAGTTTATTATTCGAGTTTGTCAGTTCGGTCTCTTTTCAGTTCGAGTCTTGTTCCCAAATTATTTCAAAGTAATGAAAGTTCGTAGTTTCTATTTTATTGTGTGTTCGCATTATTTTGCACTACTCCACTTATATGCGTGTTACCTTAACAAAATCATACACTATCCTGACGAGGACAAGTGTTAAACTACTAAACTAAATCGTACGAATAGGGGACCACCCCTACCGACATGGTCGGAAGAACAGGAACCCGATCAATACCCAAGCGTCACCTTGGCCTTGGATAATAGGCAGATGCCATCCTAAGACCGAGGGAAGACCCAAGTGTAACGTCGGAAGCCGAAGTTAGGCCCCAGGGCCACTTCGGAAGACCCGAATAACGACCTGCGCGTCAATTCGGAAGCCGATAAGGCAAGATTGCCAACTCGGAAATAGGCAATTAGCCACATATTAAAAAAAAAAAAGAAAAAAAAAGAAAAAAAGAGATATAGTGTGATCAAAAGCAAAGTATTTATTATACTATGAAAGTTTACATTATTGACCAGAAGGACCACTCTCATCAGGCTTTTTGTTACAATAAAAGTAGCTAGCCAAACCGGTGGTTGGAGGATTGAGCAAAGTATCTATATTTAATCTCTCTTTCTTCCGAGAGCTCTGCCCCGCGCTGCGGCTACCCCCACCTCGGGTGGTCCCTCCACCTCGGCTCGCTCCTGCAGATCGGCTTGTACTCCCTCCTCGGCTACCAGAAGATCGGCCCCTATGTATAATCCGAGGAGCGATGTAGTTGCCATCACCGCGGTTCGGAATGGGAGGTCTGCGATTTTGAACAGGAAGGAGCATGTCTAGCCGATCCCTAATCAAACGAGACGGGACAGTTGGACTTAAAGCCCGAAACCGACCGACATTCTGCTTTGCAGGCTGCACGTGGGGATACCGGTCTAGCCACTTCTTCATTATTGGGTTCCGAGTCAGGATTAGTGGGAATAAGTTGGTCAAATATCGCAGCTCGGAGATATGCTCAGCGACCTCCCACGAGTCCGAACCCCGGTTCTTGCACTCGCGTACCACACCTCGGACAGCCTCAATAGCCTCAGCCTCCACCTCGGAGATCGTTTTACCACCGAGTTCATGGATAACCCTCTCATACTCAGTGTGTTCTGCTTCAATTTTTTCGGCATCCGCATAGTCCTCCTTTAGTTAGAGGTATCGAGCTTCATTTGCATCTGCCTTGATCTGTAATGCAGTATATTTGGAATCGAACTCATTCCAAAGATGTTCGGCGCGTTATCAAGTAGTCCGATCTCAACATCTTTAGAGTCGATGAGAATTTTAAGGCGTTTGATTTCATTCAGATACGCAATTGCGTTGAGATCAGATTTACTCTACAGAAAAGTACAGGAAATAAGTAGGTGCCAAAAAGAAGTGGTTTCATTAATTGAAGGAAGTGCAGTTACAGTTCGACACAAAAAGAAAAGAAAAACAAAAATTACAGAGAGGATCAAATGACCCCGCCAGAAGGCTCAGCCTCGGCGCCTGGCTGTTGCACACCGGCGCTTTGGTTCACCTCGGCATCACCTCCGCCGTGGCCAGCTTCCAATGCCGTCTCCTCATCCTCCTCCTCGTCCTCGGAAGACACATCGGGAGAAAGCGGGCGCACTGCCAGCTCGTCACGGAAGGGAGCGCACAAGCCCTCGAATTCGGTGTCCCGGTCGAACTGGCAGTCGCGCACTTCGTTCGCCGACAAGGCCGTCTGCCTCTCGGCCAAGTGCCCCACCATCGGGAAGGGGGAGGCCTTCTTCAAAATTTGGCGGAAATAAATCCGCAGCATCTCGTCGTCGTCGATCGACTTGTAGCCGTACTTCCCCTTGTCAAGGTTGGGGAAGTTGGCAGCAACGCGATCGAGAACCTTGGCCACCGCCCGGGTCTTCGACGGCTTGGTCAGTGCAGAGACCGGGGCACTGAAGCCCTGGCTATAAACAAACCTTTCGGCAAGGGCGTGGAAAAGCTCCCCCTGGGCGGCGGCAGATTTTTCTTCGCGACCCCGGGCCGCCACCAACTCCTCCTCGCTCTTCGCTGCTTTTTCCTTGGCAGCGCCGAGCTCGGCAGTAGCGGTAGCGAGCTGCTGCCTCAACTCCTCCTCCCGGGTGACAGCGAGGGCGAACTCCTTAGCCACCTGCTCCTTCTCGGCGGCGAGCCTCTTCACCTTCTCGGTGACCCGATCATACTTCGCCATCGAGCCCTTCAGTAGGCTCTTTATTATGCCCGAAGGCCATCTCGTAATCCTCGAGCGCGGAGTCCACCCCCTACACAATCAAAGTGTCAAAAAAAAAAAAAAAGGAAAAAGGAAAAAGGAGGGGGGGAAACAAGGGTCAGAACCTTACCGCTGGAAAAATTGGAGTCGCAGTTCGGACCCCGGCAATAGCGAGCTCGGGCTCGGAAGTGGCCGAGCCCATCACCAGCTTACCCGCCGCCGCCATATCGATGTCCTCGGCGGCAAAAGGAGGAACAACGTGAGATCGGGCGGTGGGAATTTCAGACCGGGTCCTCTCCGATGACCCGGTTGCCTGCCTTTTTGAATCGGCAGGCGTGCTGGAAGCTTCACCCTTCCTCTTCTTCTGCCTGGACACTTTCTTTCCCTTTACCATATTCACTGCAGAAGAAACAAGAACGAATTAGAGCCGAAGTCCGAAGTAAAAAAAAAAAAAAAAAATGCAAGGGAAAGGGACCTCACCCCTCCCCGGCTCCACCGCAGTGGAAGGATCATCGGGGCTCGGCACAGCCGACTCGAGCTCGGTCAGCGACATTGGCATCTTGCCGAGGCTAGCAAAACGTGCCGCAACCGCGGTAAACTGCTTGTGCCTCGGCAAAAGCCTAACAGCACCAGTGTGCCACCCGACCTCGGTGGCACCCTCAAACCGGCAGAAGAAAAACTTCTTCTGCCAGTTCGGAATCTTGGAAGGGACCTTTACGGAAAATTTAAACCTGGACCGGATGGCAGTGTAATACCACCCCTCCTTTCGGTCTTTGAAAGAAAACATTGACCCCAGGGTCTTGACCGAACAGGGGATGCCAAGCCGATCACAGGCAACCCCAAACCCGGTTATTTGAGTTATGCTGTTCGGGGAGATTTGGGCAACAGGAAGATCAAAAGTATCGTAAATGGCAGAATAAATGGTAGGAAAGGGCACACGCAGACCACCCTTGATTTGGTCGATATAAACAGTAACATAACCACAAGGGGGCCGGCAAGCCCTATCGCCGGCCCGGGGCTGAAGAAGAAGGGCAGAAGAAGGAAAGTTGTATTCTACAGCTAATTCGTATAAGGTAGAAGTGGAAACGGAAGAATCGTAAACCCCAACCTTCCCATAAACACCCGGGCACGTGGGCAAAGCTACCTCCACTGCGTATGGGTATTTACAATCTGATCGCACGCACGCACGCGTGTTGTCGGAAAGCACGAGGGGAGGAGGGGAAGAGGTTGAAGACTCGGCGGCGATTTCTTCCGCCGCCGTAGAAGAAGAGACGGTGGCAAAAGGCGCCGACCGTGAAGAGGAAGAGTGCGAAGCAGAAATAGATAATGAAGAAGTCATCACTTACTCTTGTTCGAGTACTGAAGGATTTGCAGAAAAATCGAAGTTGGTGACGATGAACAGTTGCGAGAATTCGAAATTTAGGGTTTTGTTCTTTGCAAATAAAAAGAGGGTGAATGATTACTTTTCCCAATCATCAGCATTAGGGGGGGGGGGGGGGGGGGGGGTGAGTTAATGCGTATCAAGTACGCCAGTTAATGCGACGGCGTTTCATAAACCAACCCGTCCAATCCCCACTTTATCGGTACCCCAAGCGCCGCATTAAATGCGACTGACAACTTTTTGGGTTTTCGGCGGGAGATGAGTTCGGACTCCCCCGAACTCCAAGTTTCAAAAGGGTACGCCAGGATGAGTTCGGACTCCCCCGAACTCCAAGTTTCAAAGAGGGTACGCCAGATTGAGTTCGGACTATCCCGAACTCCAAGTTTCAAAGGGGGTACGCCAAATTGAGTTCGGATCACCCGAACTCCAAATTTCAGAGGGGGTACGCAAGTTGAGTTCGGATCAGAACTCCAAATTTCAAACGGGGGCACGCCAAATTGAGTTCGGATCACCCGAACTCCAAGTTTCAAAGGGGATACGCCAAGTTGAGTTCGGATCAGACCGCCAAGTTTCAAAGGGGGTACGCCAAGTTTGAGTTCAAATCACCCGGGATCCGAATCTCGAAGGGGTACGACTAGAAGTTCAGATCTACCGAACTCACACCACAAGAAGCAGCGCACCTCCGATATGAAGTAACCGCACAACTACAACAGCACTACCCAAATCACCTCCATCACCCCACGCTTTTTTTTTTTTTTGGGGGGGGGGGGGATGTGATAGGAAATGGCCCATCTCCCTGGGCCCAAAGCCCAACTAGCTCACCTCGGCACAGGCCCAGCTCGGCGTAGGCCCAGTAGAGGGGCCCAACACCAGCTCGGCCCAGCCCACACCAAACACAGGCCCAGGAAGTTGAGCCCTAAGCACCAAGAACGTGGGTTGATGGAGAATAAATCGGAGCAGAAAAACCACCCACAAACCCCACGTCGTCCGCTCCACAGCCGACGTCGATGATACTTATAAATAGGAGAAATGCTTGTATTGTACACACTTATGCTATTCTGAATAATATACACACTCCTTTCCTCCCCGTGGACGTAGATCTCCTCGATCGAACCACGTAAATCTCTTGTCTTCGTTTACTCTCGCATACAAACCTCACATAAACTCTTAGTTAAATTGGGCTGCGAATCGAGGGTTCATCATCGTTGCGTGTTTTTTTTTCTTTTTTCTTTTTGGCCAATAACTTGCGAAACAAATCTTTTGTTTGTTTGTGCATCCATACATTGACATTTTTGCATTGGAAAAAATCTCAATAATCTCTTCACACATTACAATTTTAGAAGAATACATTCTCTTAAAGTCGTGCAAAAGAGAATGATCGTTTAATTTATATAGAGTACGAAATCTTTCCAAAATCAACGCAAGACAAATAATTAAATTAGAGAGAATACTCAAAAAAATGTATATCCTTTTATTTCGTGATTAGATTTACTTTAAATGAGAGATTATCACGATATTATTAGCTAAAATTATCGAACATGTATTTATGATAGTACTAAATGTGTAATTACTCCCAGTCCATTAGGCTTATATGTCTCGTTACTTTCTTATATCCATATCAAATTTAATAATAATATTAATAATAATATTGTATTAAATGTCAACAGCCAAATGAAGCACACACAAAAAAGTTAATTAAACTACTTATATCCCTATATTAAGCTTGATCAAGAACCATACATATAGATGTGACCTTAAATTTGAAAAAAGCCCAAAAGCCCAAAAAAAAAAAAAAAAAAAAAAAAAAACATATATATAAGCTCCCTACCCTTTTGTATGAATGCACATAATATGCAGGTGCCATAAAATGCAGCTGATAATGAGTAAAAGATCAACGGCCGATCGTTCCTTTTATGAATCCGACGATTCTCGTGTCACGTAATTAAGCATATATGTACATAATTATAAACGTACAACCATAAGGAAAATATGTATTTAATTATTATCATCACTGCAAAGCGTAGTACATTTCAATACCCCAAACATAAATTTATTTACACGTTGGCCCAAAATAATCTCTTAATATCGGATCTACGTTTTAAAATGGAAGAAAGGTGCCCATTTTTTTCAGATGGGATCCTCTGTACCAAACTATGTGTCTCAATTGTGTCTCAAATCTTTATTTCTATTAGTTATACATTATATTTTTAAAAAATAAAAATTGCATTATGTTACAAATTGTAATAGACATTTATGGAGAAAAAAATTAGATTTTTTTTAATGTAATATGCCCTAGTTTTGAATTTTTCAAGCATTATATAACCAATAAAAGTGAAATTAAATGTTAAAAAAATAATTATATACCCACTGTCAAAAAAAAAATAAAATAATAATTATATACCCAAATTTGGATTAGTGAACCCTAGGAATAATCATAAAATTAAAATAAATCATTCTAAATTAAAATTTTTGAAAAAAATGTGTATAACTAATAGAAATAAAGATTTGAGACACGGTTGGAAAACAGAGTTTGGGACAGAGAATCTCATCCGCATTTTTTGTGGACGAACTAAAATATACGGAAATTTTATACCTTAACAAGACAGCGCCTTGGCCATCTCCGATCCGGTGCACACGATGACACGAATATCGTTAAAGTTTGGAGGAATAAATATGCAAGTATAATTCCAATAATCCCCAACGACGCCGACGTGTAGCTGCATGCATGCATTTACGCGCCAATCAATCTCAAATATTTGTTACGTACGTACATTTGTATGAAATTAATTAATTAAAATAATTATCTATAAACATGAAAACCGTTGAATTGAAGCTCGCCTCCATCGAGACCAGGAGTATTGTTGGCGATTATAACAATGGATATGAGTACGCAAGCAAATGTAAAAACCCTTGCAAAAACACCTACTATTGCTGCCGCCGTGGTTGTGAGTACTCTTAAGTCTTAATATCTCCACCGTTGATGTGACAGTGATATGGTTTACTTTTTTAAGATAGGGTTAGGGAATAAAAATAAATATCTTATTTATTAATAGTATGTCACGTCATATCCGTTGACACATAAAGAATGCGATAGGGGGCATTCCTCTAAAAACTTTAGTTGCACCCGTTGTTTCCAAATGTCGAAACATGATCGAAATACTAGTGGTCTCTACTTTGGATCTCCTTGAAATAATTTCTTCCATAAGTAGAGTAGCTTCGTGCATCAAGTAGAAAGGATCCATTGCTTCTTTAACTGTACTATTCATTACACAATCCCTCAATTAGGGTTGGATACATCACAAGATTAGGATTCAACTCGTTGGATGGAAACTCTTAGAAGAGATCCATTCTCTAACTTTACTGTCAATACATAATACCTCAATCAGGGTCGTATATGTCACTACATCAGGCCACAAACCTTTATTATTATTGCAGTCCACGCTTTATTTTGGTAGATTAGATAGAGCTAGGTGGATGTCCAACGTCAAGGCTTGTGCAAGGGCTTAATGCATGATACATGATATACTTTCATGTTTATATCCAAGATGGCTGGCAAGAGTTTCACACGCGTCGATGGTGATGGGAACTGTGTGATCCTAATGATTCATGATATTATTGTTGTGACGGTTGAACTTTAGAAAGCTGGCAGAACAAACCGTCGTAGGATGAGATTTGTTTATAGATTGAAAGGTTAAAAGAAGTAGACGTTTGAGATATATTGTATTGACAGGTTGTGCAAGAATTAATGGAATGGGGTATTGAGATTAATTTGTTAGCTGAGTTTCAATTTATTGTTGCTTGAATAGATGAAGAATGTTTGTTCAAGTATATTTTTGTGTATAATAGATTCAACTTTGAGAACTCAAGGTTTCTATTGAGTTACTTTAATGATAATTTGAATCCCATTTCTGTAGGTATTTATTAAATAATGTGCAACTATGGCCTCATCTAAATTGTTTTAGTATGAATTGCATTATTTCATATACAATTTGATCATACCAAATTAAATGTATTTTCATTTTCCATCAAAAATTGAATTAACATAGCTAGCAAGTATATATAGAAGGTGATCTTTGTAGCTCAATGAAATTTATAATCTCTATATTGAGTGGATTGCTAAATGATAAATGTTCGATATTCGATGTTCTATCCCTCAAAAATCAAAGAACAATTACAAGATTATATGCAAATTTAAATAAAAAGTAGCTAATTTCTCTTAGGGAGAGAGAAGGAAGAAAAGATAGACGAAACGGCGGATAAGATGAATCCAAGGAAGAGGATGCAGGCTGCTGCATTCAACTTGTTTAGGAAATCGTTAGAAATGACTCAATGTGAAAAAACCAAACATAGTATAATCGTTAGAGCTATAAAACGCTCGAGCCAGGTTATTTGGCCAAGCCCAAGCCTATCGAAGTTGAGGTAAAAGTTGGCAATGTTCATGCTAAATTAGTTCTGTCGGGCCACAAAAATGCCAACCCAACATGGCTCTAGAAAATTTTATAAGGGATTTTTGATCAGGCCGGACATGTTGGCCCGAGCTCACCATACTTAAGACCTTCTCAAATTAGCTAGGTTGGTTCAACCCGAAATCCCTCAGCCCTTTCTAATTCAACGGTCAGCCCGGTTAGGCCGGGCCGTCTTTCTAATTTCCGGTGCTGACGAGAAAAATTGGGTTGTGAAGGCAGTTTGAAGAAGTGTATAAGCATGCATTTCCAATTACCATCACTACAACAAAATGTCCATATAGTGACACAAAAATTGATAAATTGTGACATTTATAAATGTCACTATATAAAATAGTGACATTTTAAAGTTGAGTAGCTATTATGCATGTCACAAACATAAAAGTGTCACAAATTTTAGTGACAATTACTAGTGTAGTTAATTTTGTGACATATAAAGATGTAGTTATTTTAATGACGTGTAAAAGTGTAGCTATTGTTTGTGACATATACATGTGTAGCTATATTTTGTGACATATAATCATGTAGCTAAATATTGTGACACCTAAAAACGTAACTACATTTGCGACACATTAAGGCGTAACTATATTTTTATGACATCCAAAAGTGTACCAATTTTTTATTTTCAAATATAAATTGTATATCAAAATGCAAAAGGTGCCAAATTTCGTTGGATTGATTGAAATTAAATATTTCTAAACATGGCAACCGTTCTGACATTCCTACATTAATTTCACAAACAAAAATGACATAAGACACTTCAAATATATTTTAGGATTCTAAACAAAATTAAAAATGGTAGAATTCCGGTACAAAGAAACAATCTCTCTATCTCCCCATCCCTAAACTATCCCAACTGGTGGTGCTCATATACTACTCTGCAGTGGTTGAGGCTCGAGCGAAAGGTTCTTAGTGAGCTCGACAAGAGATGAAGCATCAGTCTGATTCTTCTTTGCGGATTCTGCAGCGTCAAATTGCTTCTGTGCAACACATCTTAGACAACAGGTAGCCAGGGGAGAAAATATACTATATATTTTGCATCAGCATCCATAAACACCAGGAATTATTACGAAGGCTCACCTCATAATCGCCATTGCTAAAGTTATTGGGTTGAGAAACGGGTACAACACCCCTCTTAGCTTTGAACGCCTTTTCACGGTCTTCATAAAAGATGAAGTCATCAAGAACACAAGTCTTTGCAGAGTAGTTCTTGAAAATGGTTAGGATTTCTAAGTCTTGTTTCAGTTCAAACTACCAGAAGCAAAAAGAAGATTTAAGAAATACTGGCAAAAGAATTTGACCAAATGTAATGATATTAATTCTGGCAAGAAAATATTACCTCTTGAGTGTCCCTACTATAAGTGACAACCTCGTTTTCATTATTCTCTAGGACAATGTGTCTCAGTTGCGTATTTGGTACATTTTTAATAATGTGCACACTTCAATGGAAAGAAACCATTCCATTTATCAAGCTGCCAAAAGTCCATATTTTTGCTGAAATCAACCTGTCCAATCATTTCAGCAACACCGACAAATTGCCCACTTCCATTCACATGTAACACACATACATGAATGTAACTAATGAATAAAAAGAACTTACACATTAAAGATCACAACTACACAAGATAAGTTGAATGGTTTATGATCAAAAGATCAGATGGTAGCATAGGGAAAAGAGAGCACAACTCACCGAAAAGAGTAGGAAGACTAGACACTTTTTGCCTGACTCTCTCGATTTAGCATCAGCGTCACGGAAAGCAGCATCGAGTAGTGAAAGCCACCTTGTCAAATCATGCTCAAATAAAAAAATTAATATATAAATTCAAGCAGCCACTAGTCATTTAGTCATTTTGAAAAGAAATCCCAATATAACCAAAAACATCTGATCAAAACTAAAATACCCAGTCAACTAAAATACAATATAGGTCGTTTCAAGAAAGAATTTGAAAAATGATGTATGAAGAGGTTGGCTCAAGATTGTGTACATTAACATAGAATGGTTCACAGAAAGTTGCAGTCACATTAGCTCCTCTGATCCATCAACTATATATCTCTATACTCCACATTCATAATCATCCAGAGAAAGTTTATATTGCCAATTCCCATAGAACAATTTTCAAATTCATAATATCTTGCAATTTTCGTAGAAAAATCAGAATTCCATCAAACTCTAAGAATTACAGGGGAATGCACCTTGTACTTGTAGCTACTCCTCTAGCAGACAAGCATGTTCACGAACCTAGAAGCATTAACGAAATCAATCAACTTTGAGCAAATGCAGCTAGCAAGAGTAACAAAAGCTTACTCAAAATCAGAGCTGAGACATGATCAAGGGAAATGGTATTAGTACATTGCCAATTTGTCTATTGATGATTGCAAGACATAGATTGAAAGAATGAAAGAAAGCTTCAGTCCTAGCTCAGGACCAATAGACTTAGAAATATGACAAACTAATCTCCACAATGGTTGCTGTAAATGTTAAAGACAATGCAGATTTCAATTGCTTAAGTTCTAAGACATGTATAGAAAATTATTTTATAAATAGAAATTAGTAATGAAACCTCCAAATATCAAACTTGTAGCTTATGCACCAAATGCAAAGAACCAAGGGCACTCAAGTACAAAAAGAGTGGATGTTTTTGTCAATAGCATCATGTGAAGACCATTTAAACCAAATAACTTGGCAACAAAAATAATACTTACAGTAGGAGTCAAAACCATTTTAACTGAAGTGGCATCTCCTTCACCCTTGTCTCCAGGTTTTAAACTGAGAGCCCCTGTATCTCTTGATACTCTGTATGCTCTTAAGTAGATTCTTTAACATAAGAGTATCCCTAATTCTTCTGCATATGAAGTTAAAGCATAAACATTTCACAAAAATTGCAATAAAAATTAGCTAAGCTCAATAATAATAATAATATACTTTAATCATGAGCTATGATATCATCTTAGTAATAATATATGCCTTGTTCTCTTCCAATAACTAAGACGAACCACAAATGAAAACATCAAATGCTCACTACCTAACTGGAGTATAAATTCAAAAAATGATAAACAATCTAACTTTGAATGATCTGATGAGTTATATTTGCCCTATCAACATTAATTCTACATCAAGGATTATCACTAAGCATCAAAATATGATTCAAGTGCTACACAACCAACTGCTTGTTGTTGAACGAAACATAATAATAGCAAAATTACCACTTTAAAGCAATCAATGTCCAGAAAACCTACAAGTAACACTCTCATACTTAGCAATCATCCTACCATACATCATTATAACTTGTAAGAGAATAGGTTGTCTCAAGGTAACATATCATCTATAGACTCAGGTCGTATTACACGATTTAACAAGGAAACAACACAAATTTTCGACTTTCCTACTTTAATTCGAACAAATTTGATAACACAAGGCAAGAAATATTCTCTCAAATCAACCGGAGAAAATGCAATTGGAGAACGCTGACTGAGATTTATCGAAAAATCAAATCGAATTAGGAGAAAGAATGGAATTAGGTTAAACTAGAGGAGCTCACAATTATGTAGCTCAGTGATTCAATCGAATCCGCCAAAAACGAGGGCTGCTCTTTCGCCGTAGAATTGCAGTCCGCCGTCGCGATCCTCCACTCTCCGGCGGCTGAGATTTTGGTTGATACGGCGGCTGTGAGGCGGCGGATGAGTCTCTTCGCCATTTTTGTCGCCGAATCTACAACAACAGCAGCTGCAGAGTACCTAAAATTGTGGAGGAAGACAATACAAGTCACCAAACAACGCAGATTGCAAGTTGCAGAACACAATATCGGAATCGATTCTACCGAATTTGAGCATCAATTGATAGGAATTTCACAAATTCAAGCGACATGCACTATTAATATCCAGCTTCTTAGAATTTCATTCTATATGAATTCTCTCGGTGAATTAGGGCTGATTCGATTGTAAATTGTTGCTGATTCAGTGAGGGAGAAGAACAAACAATAAAGCGCGCAAAGGAGGAAAAGCAGGTGTTGATTCGGTGAAGAAGGAAGAAGGGAAAGAGAAAGTCGTGTTTTGTTAGATAGAAAAGACGTATAAGTAATTTGATTCTTCAATCTTATTCTCTCTGCACATATTGAACTAAAATAATAATAATAATAATAATAATAATAATAATAATAATAATAATAATAATAATAATAATAATAATAATAATAATAATAATAATAATAATAATAATAATAATAATAATAATAATAATAATAAACCTTTATTTAAATCAATTTTGAAAACAAAAATGGTTTTACAAATAACATAAAAGGGAAAAAAAAAAAATTGCTACACTCTTTAGGGTGTAGGAAATTTAGTTATAGTTCTATGTGTAGCAAAAGTACTTCATGACACTTATATGTAGCTAAAAAAAATATTATGACAAGTTTAGATGTAGCAAAATTTAATTACATAGATTGATGTCACTAATTTTACTACATTTTCAATTGTCACAAATTTTAGCAACACTTGAATATGTAACTAAATAATATAGATACATGTGTAAGTGTATCTAAATATAGCTACACTTAAAAATATCACAACTTTTATGACATATCTCTTGGTGTCACTAAAATTATGTCACTAATTAGACATTTTGTTGTAGTGGTAGCTGCATATATGCATGTACATTTCTCAATATGCCATCAACTATTTTCTCTTTAGTACACGAATATTTCGTATCAAGTTTATAAGTAATTATTTGTTCATGCAAGCTAGTTGGGCTCAAATTCAAAACTTTAATTAGCTTAATCAATTAATGTTCCTCTTCTTGATAAGAAAGTAGGGTTCATTCCTTTTCGAGCCATGCACCAATCTCATCACTACTAGAGAAACCCTAATGCAACCGCTATATATATATATATATATATATATATATATATATATATCCGTATATGCAGTTTTAACTTATGTCAAACTGTTTGAACAATCAACACTGAAGACCTTACACAAGGGCCCGATTTTAAGAATTTGCACAAGGCCCAGATTATTGTTGCCCCGCCCCTGCCGGCCGCATTACATAAAATTAGTTTTCATAACAGCGATTGAACGGCAAGGGACTAACGTTGTGGTAGGAAGGCTTATATTAACAACTTCATGCACAACAATCTCATAGAAATGAAAAGCAAATTACCATTATTATTGAAGAAACTGATAGTAACCAATTATTACATATATAAAAATCTAAAGCTCGACATCAAACCCAAAGATAGAAAACTTTAAAACAAAAAACGAAAATGAAAGTAAAATACAAATATTAAGTTACGTAAAATCTCACTCACTCTCAGCCCTGTATAGAGCAATCAGTCTTCAAAAAGCTTACTTCCCCTTTCACCAAATCGTACCCGACCCGATAATTCATTTGATGTAGATTCCCAAATATACCAAAATTACCCTTCGTCGGCACCACCGTCAGGCAGGATATCCCTCCGTCCAGCTCCACGAACACGCTCTCCGGCGGCAGCGTAACGTCGCCCCCCTTGAAGTGCGCCGTCACCGCCCGCGCCTCGAGTTTACCCCCTCCGCCGACTCTGTAGCATAGCCCCATCGTCCCCCGCGGGTCCGACACCCGCTCCGCCGTCACCGCCTTCACAATCGCCGCCTCCACCCTCTCGTAGAGCTCCTGCTGCACATACGTCAGCGTCGTGCCGGAGTCGATGATTATGTTGCCCTCGGATTCAACGGCGGTGGAGGAGAAATCGATCCGCTCGTCTCCGACGCTGAAACCTTCCAAGGTGAGGTAGTAGTGGTTGGATTGATATTTTTTCACGAGAGGAGTGGAGACGGCGCGGTCGCCGCCGACGGTGGCGGCGGTTCCGAAGCTGATTTTGCTGGTGGCGTTGGAGTTGAAGAGGGTTAGGCAGTAGGAGAATTTTCCGCCGATGGTGGACTGGAGCTGGTTGATGATCGAAATGGCGCCACGACCGAGGCCGACGATGCCCGAGCCGGACCCGCTGAAGGTGCCGGAGTTCTGGCCGTGGCCGCAGCCGAAGGCAACTTTGGGGAAGGAGGCACCACCGTCGAAAGTTAGGGTTTCGGCGGCCACGTCACCGATCGAGTAGGTTTGGTCGCCGTAGGTGACATTATACTGGCAGCGGTTGCTGGCATCGCAGGAGGCGGTGGGGGCGGCCCGGCAGAGCTCCGACTGGCACAAGATTGAACGGTACGACGACGATCTCGACGGATCGAAGAGCGGCAAGTTCTGCTTGTCGCACCGCACGCATGGCTGGCATTGCGTCCACGTCAGATCGCTGCCGGTGTCGGCGATGCTGAGGATCTCCACCGGAGGAGTCCCGATCTTCAGCTTCATCACGTACTCGCCACCGGCGGCGGCGTGGATGAGCGGAGCTTCGACTGAATCTTCCTTCAAGGAGCTCGACAGCGACGAGAGCAACGACGATTTCCGCGAGAAGGAGCGGTCGAACGCGCTCCTCATGCGGCTGAAGCGTGTAACGGAGGCGGCATCGCCGGAAACTAACTGCGGCGAATCGCGGTGGATTAAGTCGACGGTGAAGCCGCCATTTCCCGACGAAGCAGCCAAGTAGAACGATGAAAGTATAACACAAAGAAGCAAAGAAGAAGAAGCCATGATTATTTTTATTTTTATTTTTATTTTTATTTTTGAGCAAAAGTTCGAAATAATTTTGATGAAGAAACTAAGTGAATGATTTGTTCAATTTATAGGAAAATATTTAGACGAAAGAAAATATAGAAATTAGAAAGTCACTTTTTATTCTAAATTACCTTATTTATATGAGCAAGATATATTTTTATTGAATATAAATTGCAATATATTATGAATTAATATTTTGATAATAATATTAATGTCTATACATTTATTCTAATGATAAAGTAAGATAGACAAATTAAAATTTGTAAACATGACACATTTTTATTAGTATAAATAATCTTAGTTTGATTAATTATTTGGGAAAATTATTTATGAGATAAAGTTAAATTATATTAAGTAAAAATGTTAACGACGAAATGGTTGGGAAAAAACACTATAGATTACAAAGGCAGTTGATTTGGATGTAGTGTGGAAAACAGGAAAAGAAAAAGGGTGGACACTTCCAACTGAGTCGAGACGGCGTCGTTGCGTGTAGGGATGTCAAACGGGCCAACCCACCGGGTTTCGGGCTAGCCCTATCGGGTTGCGGGCTTTTCGGATCGGGTTAGTCGGGCTTTTTTTTTCTTTCGGGCTATTATTTTTTGACCCTAACCCTAACCCACCGGGTTTCGGGCTAGCCCACCGGGCCATTAAGTTTATAAAAAAATAAAATTGACATCGTATAAATATAAAAATAATTATTATTTTAGCACATACTTGTATAAAAAAAATTAAATAAATTATTAAATATTGTGAATTTAACAAAAATATTTCCGAATGTCAATCTTTATTTTATTTTTCACCAAGCGGCGAAGTAAAAAACGTATAGAATTTAAAATGAAGGTTATATTTTTATTAAAACAAATTAAAAATACTCAATAATAAAAACACAACCTAATTTATCAAATTTATAAGTAGAGTAATGAAATATGTCATGAATTCATAATTTATGGTAACCCACCGGGCCAACCCACCGGGCTTTCGGGCCAGCCCTATCGGGCTCGGGCTTTTTTCGGTCCAGCCCTATCGGGCTTTTTTACTTTCGGGCTATTATTTTTTTGCCCTAACCCACTATTTTTTTCGGGCTAATCGGATCGGCCCGTCGGGCTCGGGCTTTTTTGACATCCCTAGTTGCGTGTAGGGATGTCAATTTCCCCGGCGGGGCCGGGGACCCGCCCCTAATGGGGTGGAGGCGGGGGACGAAATCTGGTGTCGGGGCCGGGGCCGGGTGTACAACCTTATCCCCGATTCGGATTCGGGGCGGGGCCGGATTTATAGACCCAGAATATACTTAACGTATAATATATTTTTATAAAAAAATTATACTCAATTTTTAATATTTTAGAGACTCACCATCTTCTAAACTTCTACAAGTAATTAACTTTCCAATTAATCCTAAATCATCGTTATTCTTGAGTCTTCAATCTTAATCAACATTCAACAATCTTCTCTTTTTTTCCCCTAGTTGCGGCGCTACTGCAGTAAAAAGAACCTTGTTATCTTGTACAAAGATTTGTGTTTTGGATTTTTGGATTAAAAAAATTTGCATGCTTAATAACTTTTATATATGATTTATTTGCTTATTTGAAAGAATTTTTACATTATTGGTAGTTATTATTCATTTTTTTTATTTTTTTTTTTCTAGATAGTATTCATAATTTTTAAACGGGTACCTGACGGATATCCTTCCTCCGGCGGATAATCTTCGCCTCCGTCCCCGCCCCGAATTAAACGGGTACGGGGCGGGCTTGGGGAATTTTTTTAGAACGGGTATGGGGGCGGGAAAGCAATACCCGGCCCCGCCCCGCCCCGCCCCGCCCCATTTACATCCCTAGTTGCGTGTGCTTAACTTTTTCATTTTTGGCCAATAACTTGCGAAACAAATCTTTTGTTTGTCTGTCTATCCACACAATAACATTTGTGAAATTGCTAGATCGTACAATTTACTATACAATTTACTAAATGACTTTAAATGTGTTTTTAAGGAAGTATTTGAACATAAAAACTATAGATAAAAGTAATAGAGAACACAAAGGTTTGATAACTCTGTTCGATAATAACACACTTACGTCTGGGGGATAAAATTCGAGAGAATCAATACACTACCATGAAGTTGGGAGTCATTTAATGAATTTCACGAAGGACTCCATCTTATGTCATCTCCCTTTCTCGATTACAAATCCCTTATATGTGAATTGAAAAGACACGAGACACATTCGTAATGAACGCAAGATGTATGGTTTTGAACTTTAGATTAAGAGAAAACAAAGAACGAGAGCGGCGACCTTGAATCAACGATCTTCTTCTATTTTATATATATATGTTGATATTGTAGACGCAAATTTGCGCCATAGAAGATTTTCATGCATATCTTCATAATATGGCAAATCCCATATATATCCCAAAATAATCTCCATAATAATATTGAATAATAATATTCAATAAATAATTCCTTCATGCAATTTATCCACGTAGGCAGCACAACGGAAGTCTTCGAGCATAAATTACAAACACGAATAATTCACAATATTGCATACGCCATGCAATAACAATCTCTTCCTTCGGCATTTATGTAGCCAAAATAAATTGCATGCACTTCGACACATAAGATCATAGTTCTTCAATCAGGAGTAGAAACAAGTACATTTGTTAAGTGTCGATTTGTTAGTTTTTATATAATGTTTGGAGCTTGTTTTAATGTCGTTTTGTCTCTTTTATTTTGTGTTTTGCTATGATTTGGGTGTGTGTTAGTGTTTTGTGGAATAAGTGTTGAGAGGAGTCGAAGTATGAAGAAAAATAAAGAAACGAGGAGAAAACGGATGAAAGGAAGCAAGTCATGCGCAAAGGCTAGCCAATGAGCGCTAGCTAGCTAGCAAACTAGTGTCAAAGCGAGGAGATATTCCAGTGCCCGCTGGGGTTGGAAAGCCAGCGATCACTGACATGTTCTCCATCGATCGTCGGGCTTGTTCCAATTTTCATATTGTTTCCTTCTTGAATTAGGATTATAAATAAAATAATTAAAATATATACCTAACCTAATTTTAAAAGGAAACCCTAGCATTGTCAAATCAGCAGTGGATACATTAAAAGTAGAGGGGAAAAATAAAATACCCAATATGGTATAAGAAAATCAAATTAAGGACACACATTTAAAAAACACAAAAAATACCCATTTTTTATGCGAAAGGACACAAATACCCTTACTTATAGACTTTGACTTTTACTAGTCAACACCACTCTTCTCTCCTCCCCCTCCTTCTCCCTTTTCCACGTGTCTCTTCTCTCCTCATTATTTTTCCTTTTTTTTTAATTTTTATTTTCTTTTCGAATTTTTGAATTTCAGTTGTCGTTTTTTTTTTTTTTCCTGACTACTGTAGCTGTGATATTCGTATAACTTTAAGGAGGTACGAAATATAAAGAATTCGTACCGGTTATATATAAGAATTACGAAATACATATTTGAGTATGCAATTATGCAGTTATTGGTACGAATACATTCACTTCGTACTAAAGCAACTATGTATTGGTACTAATAAGATTCACTTCGTACTAAATCAACCATGTATTGGTACGAAATAGATTCACTTCGTACTAAAGTCTACTGAGGAATTAAACCCTGAAACTAAAAATTAAACCTTAAAAAACATTTTAATATTAACAAAATCTGTGCAATACATAACCAATACTCGCTCCGTTCCGCACCCATTTGACCTATAGAGTGAATAGATGTGAGGTATAAAATAATAGAGCAGGCCAAATAGAGTGGAACGGAGGGAGTATAAACAAACTTCATAGTTTATAACAAAAAAAAAACAACATATGCAGTACGAATTAGATCATTTCGAACCAGCAAGTCTTAAAAAACACTTTAATACTAACAAAATCTGTTCAAAACATAACCAATATGAACAAACTTCACAAATTTTAACCAATACACAACACGTGCAGTACGAATTAGATCATTTCGAACCCAAAAATCTTGAAAAAAAAAAAACAGTACAGTATTAACAAAATTTGTGCAAAACAGAACCAATATCAACATATTTCACAGATTTTAACCAAAATACAACATATTCAGTATATAGAGATCATTTCGAACAATAAAATCCTCCAATATTAACAAAATCAGTTCAAAACAGAACCAATACCAACATATTTCACAAATTTTAACCAAAATCAGTGCAACACATAGTAAAATCAGTGCGAAAAACAAATTAATGTTAAATCGGTACGAAATATGGTTATTCGTAACAAAACTATAGCTAAGGAAGTACGAAATAAACAAGTCGTTACATTAATAATGTATTTTCTTAAGGAAAATAGTTTATTTTGTCACAAAAAAGAGGTACGAACTATGAATTTCGCCCTCGAACACCTGAAGAACAGAAAATCTGCCTCTTCCTTACCTCAAAACCATCCATTGAGGCATTTCATCGAACATATATTGAGCGCCTCAACAACATTCTCTCTAAATGATGAATAACAGATTACAAACAAATCTGAAATCCCAAGCTTTGCATCTCGAAGAAAATATCTGAAAAAAATTGTTCCTACGATCATCAAACATCATGTAAATATTAAAGCAAGCTAGGTATGAAAGGAACTTATCAATATCAGAACTCGAACTCTGCAAACAAATTCTCCTTATGGAAAACGCAAATTGCAAAATCATGATTGAGTCAAACATTCTAACAAAAATCAATTTTCCTTCATAAAAAAGAGCTCCGATAGATTCTTCGATTTCATCATTACTTGATTCAACAATCTATTCACAATTATAGCGAGTCGATCCTCAATTAACCAATGAATCTATCTTCTATTCAAATCTATAAACGGAACATACCTTAGAAACAGTTTTCCAAGGAGGAAATTCGTGAGCTCCAAATTGCAGAATCACCTCATTCCGATTCTCCAGAAATCCGACGACGGTGGAGTTCACCAACATCCCCGCCGTCCCCTTCGCCGGCGGCTCCACCTACTCGCGGTGGCTCGATTTGTTCTCCGCCGCCGTCCACCGCGAACAGATCCACCATTGTTAGCTTTCTCCTCCTCCACCGTTGTTGTTTGCTTCTTCCTCCATCACCGTCGTTGTTGGCGATGGAGAACGACACCACGCCTCCTGCGGTTGCAAAGAAGCTGGAGGATTGTCGGTGAGATCGATTCCCAGCAGAGGGAGAGAGCGGAGAAGAGAGACGGAAAAAATAGCATAGAGAGAGGAAGAGAGGAAGATTCGCGCATGTCGGCGCCAAGAGATAAGAGAATGAAGGAGAAGGGGGGGTATTTGTGTCCTTTCGCATCAATTTTGGGTAGAATTTGAGTTTTTTAAGTGGGTGACCTTATATTGATTTTGTTATCTCATATTGGGTAGTTTATTATAATAACTCTTAAAAGTATCCATGGTGGGTAGGAAGAGTTTCTCACGATATAAGTAAGATATAATTGGATATAAATTGAAATATATCATGAATTAATAATAATAATAATAATAATAATAATAATAATAATAATAATAATAATAATAATAATAATAATAATAATAATAATAATAATAATAATGATGATGATGAGGGCAAAATAGACAAATCAAATTTTGTAAATAAGACATTTCCAATCCCACTTCACTTGGCTCCCTTTCCTAATTGGGACGTCCCACTTCAATTGACATGTTTCCTAAAATGAAAAGAATTAACTCTTACTTTTTCGATGTGAACCTTGTATTTTTCACTTTTAGCACTAAATATGAAATCTCGTACCGAAATGAAACAAATCAATTAAACTATCAATTAAACTGGGACAGAGGAAGATAAATAGTACTGCCTAAATAAGCTCTCCATTATTTTAAGTAATAAAAATTGACTAAAAATGTCAACGACGAAATGGTTGGGAAAAAACACTATAGATTACAAAGGCAGACGACTTCAACTTCAACGTAGTGTGGAAAAGAAAAGGGTGGAAACTTCCAACAACACAGCTCAGTCGAGACGGCGTCGTTGCATGTGCCTAATTTTCTCTTTTTTGGCCAGTAACTTGCGAAACAGATGTTTTGTTGTTTGTGCATCCACACATTTAACTTTTGCATTGGAAAAATCTCAATATTCTCTTCACACATTACAATCTTAGGAGAATGTTCGTGTACAAGAGGATGATCGTTTAATCCTTATGTGGAGTGCGAAATCTTTTCATAGTCGATGCAAGATAAACAAGTTAGAGAGAATACTTAAAACAAAATGCATATTTAGCTCGTTTATTTCGTGATAGATTTACTTAAAATGAAATACCATCACGATATTATTTATTTGATATACAAAGTATATATAAGAGCTGGGAAACGAATGAGCTAGTTATAACAATTTAAAATATATATATATAGAGAGTTGTTATGCTGAGCTTCTAGTTTTGGGCGACTTGTGAGCGATTATGCATGCCACATCATCAAACTACCTTCCTTTTATTTTTCATTTACGCCTCATACCTCTCATTTCCTTATATTATTTTTCTTTTAATTAATTCTAATGATAAAAATAATATAGTTTAATCATAAAAAGTAAATCCTGATCAAAATTATAAAAACCTAAATGGGGAATAATAAACCCTAATTAATAATTATCAAACCCTAACCAAAAAAGAATAAACCCTAATTAAAAATCATTACCAAATTGCATAATATAATAATTTATTCAAGTAAAATAAATAAATTAATGTTGTTTAAAATAATAAGTAATCGTCAATATATATAAATTAAAGTGTATTGAGAAAGAAAAAAAAAAATGTATTAACAAATTAGTAACAAAGAAAAGCAATTGAATAATTAGGAGTATATGTTAATATTGTTAGTGCCTGACAATGGAAAAAGAGCTGAAATTTATTGACGTGGCATGTCGCCTATGAGAGAAGCTCAAACAAGGCGCTTAGCATATCAATATCGTATATATATATATATATATATATATATATATATATATAGCAATGTTTTAAAACCCGGCCCGGAGGTCGACCCGGCGAGACCTCCGGGTCACGGGTCAATTGGTCGAACCGGTTGAACCTGGGGTCGAACCGTTCATTAATTAAATAATAAATAAATATAAATATATTATAATTATTAATTTTTTACTAATTTCATAGGTTTAGTAGTAATAGAAATTCATAAAATATAAACAAATATATTTTTCCAATAACAATTATAATAAAAAGTAGTTATTTTACGTATTTTATTTTCGATAAAAATACTATTAATAAGATTTAATTCAAATTTCTTACTAAAATGATACAAATATGAGATATATTTAACTTATTTGTTGTATTAAGTAATTGTATGATAAATTTTTGTGTATCGAAATAATTTATATCTTTAAATAAAGTTAAGCAAAATTATACAATGTATTAAAAGTAGTGGGATGGAGAAGACATTGAAATGGGATTAGGAGGTCATGGGTTCAATTCCTCATACACACATTAAAAATTTTGAAATTTTTGTAAAAAAAATGACCCGGCCGGTTTTCGGAACCCGCCCCCGGTTCGGCGGTTCGGCCGGGTCAACCCGGGTTTTCCCGGTCCAAAGCCGGTTCCTTGCTTCTGCCGGGTTAATGCTCTGACCGGACCGGTACCAGGTCCGGTTCCCGGTCGAACCGGTCGGACCGGCCGGTCCGGTCCGGGTTTTAAAACACTGATATGTAGGGAGTGGTTCTAGTGAAAACTAAATATTTCGTGCAAACTGCAAACCATGCATTTTTATACATAACATGATGCATATTTATGCATAACATGTTGCATAAAAAAATAATATTATATAATGCATTTTTATTAATAAAAAAAATATATTTATTTATGCAACATGTTATGCATTAAAATGCATCATGCTATGCATAAAAATGCATGGTTTGCAGTTTGCACGAAATATTTAGTTTTCATATGATCCACTACCTCTATATATATATATATATATATATATATATATATATATATATATATATATATATATTGCAATTCAATATAATATTATGACTTTGAGTGATTTATGAAATTGAAAATTCAATTTATGAAGCTAAAATTATCGCGGACTAATTTAAGACACTAAAAATGTGTAATTAAGCTTGATCAAGAATCCTGACCTTATATTAAAATAAAAAATTAAAAAAAAAAACCATAATTAAAATGCAGCTGATGATCAGTAAAAGACGAACGGCGGATCGTTCCTTTGATGAATCCGACGATTCTCGTGCTGCTTCAGACCGATTGCTTGCGAAAAATCACTGCAATTAAGCATATATGTACACGATCATGAACAATTCCACAAGGAAATATATATTTATCATCATCACTGCAAAGCGTAGTACATTTCAATGCCCCAAACATAAATTTATTTACATGTGGGCCCAAAATAATCTCTGAATATCGGATCTACGTCTTAAAAGGAAAAATGTGCCTATTTTTTGTGGACGAACTAAAGTATATACCTTGGAAAATATATACCTTAACAAGACAGCGCCTTGGCCATCTCCGGTGCACACAAATATCATTGAAGTTTGGAGGAATAAATACGCTAGTAGAATTCCAATAATCCCCAACGCCGACGTGTAGCTGCATGCATGCATTTACGCGCCAATTAATCTTAAATATTTGTTACGTACATTTGTATGAAATGAATTAATTAAATAAATAATTACCTATAAACATGAAAACCGTTGAATTTAAGCTCGCCTCCGTCGAGATGAGGAGTATAGGTGGCGATTATAACAATGGATATGAGTACGCAAACAAACGTAAAAACCCTTGCGAAAACACCTACGATTGTCGCTGCCGCCGCCGACAACATCGGTCGATCACTTCCGATTCAAGTCGAGAAATAAACAGCCACACCCACACACACATATCACTACAAGAAAATGCGGCTCCAGCGACAGGAAATGGCGACGAAAAATTGAAAAATTCCGTAGTAGAATGTATATGGCGACGGAATGACGACGGATAGGAACCGTAGAGATAAGTCTCGTCGTAGTTTTATGCCACGACGGATTTTTCCGTAGTTAAAAACAACGACGGTTTTGACTACGGATAATCCGTTGTCATATAACGACGACATATGTTTCCCGTCGCCGTTGTATTATCAGTCAAAGTCAAACATAGAGATTTAACGACGGATTTTTCCGTCGTTATATGGCGACGGTTGTCAATTTCCGTCGCCATTTACAGTTTTCAGAAACGAGTTTTGACTACTGTAGATGCATGGGATGCATGGTTTGTGTGTGTGAATGCATAACTTGGGAATGAGTCATTGCTGACGTGGAGAGTGGGTGATGATGTGGAGTTTATATGGCGCACATGTGAGCTGGGCAGCTCATAGTCAGTTAGGAGTTTGTTATAACTAATTGTACTGTAGCTTGGAGAGCAAGCTGATATCAACGGTTAGATCATCATCAGTTGCGGATCTACGGTTAGATTCTACATCCTTGAGTGTATATAAGGTAGGGATCTATCTTGGGCAATTCATTCATTCAATTTCGAGCTACTGGTGTGAGAAGGGAGAGAGCAGAGAGAAGAGAGAAGAGAGAGCAGTTGCAAAGTTGAGTTTCTGCTCGGGAGTTCGTTTCTTCTTGTAGTTCTTGTTTTCTCATTGTAGATCGAGTGTTGTAGAGTGTGGAACTTCATCAATAAAGTTTTGATTCTTCTTCCCGTGGATGTAGGAGAGAGATCTCCGAACCACGTAAATCACTGTATATTTCCATTTTGAATTTCTGTTTTCTGGGTTTTCATTCTGTGTTCGCTACCGACGTGCGAAATCGGTTACGCAAACAATGCACGGGCTCGGCTGCGCTGTTACGCTGTTGACGATTAGTTTCACGTGCTAGCTCGATACTTGGTGAGATCGGAGCTCGCGAGATAGGTGATCGCGTGCTCGGTTTAACAAATTGGCGCCGTCTGTGGGAAGCGGAGCTCGAGTTGTTGCAGCGCGATGTCGTCAATGAAGTTTGAAGCGGAGAAATTCAATGGATTGAATGATTTCGGTCTCTGGAGAATCAAGATGAAAGCGCTCTTGGTGCAGCAAGGATTGGCAGATCGTGGTTGCAGAGAAGCACGGTGAGATTAGAGAGAAGGCTCACAGCGCGTTGATTCTCTGCTTGTCCGATAAGGTTCTGAGGGAGGTGTCGAAGGAAACGACGGCCGCCGGAATCTGGAAGAAGCTTGAAGATCTGTACATGACGAAGTCGTTCGCGAACAGGCTTTATTCAAAGCAGCGATTGTACTCGTACAAGATCTCCGATGAGAGGCCAATCTTGGATCAGTTGGATGATTATGGCAAGGTGCTGGATGATCTGGAGAATCTGGATGTGAAGCTTGAAGATGAAGACAAAGCTATCATCCTCCTCAGTGCGCTGCCAAAATCTTATGATTAATTGAAGGATGCAATGTTGTATGGGAGAAAGAGTTCTATAACTCTGGAGGAAGTCCAATCTGCTCTCAGATCCAAGGAATTGCAGAAGCAAGTGGAAGTGAAATCTGAGGCTCCACATGGTGAAGGTTTGAATGTGAAGCACAAGCAGGGTGTTGGTCCCGGGAAAGAGTAATTGGTGTATGGGGGGGGGGGGGGAATACACCAATAACCAACCGTTTTTGACTTTTGAAAATCAGGTCGATCTAAAGGTCGATTGTCAAGGTCGATCTTTATCAGAGACAGATTGATCTATCAAGCTCGTTTGGGAACAAGCTTGATTTATCAAACTGTGCTTATGCGGAAGTTGGTGGAGGTTGATTAACTCTTTGAAAAATCTTAAGGCTGAATGTAGATAGCAGGTTGATGCGTGAAATGCAGGTTGATGCTTGTCAGTTTGATAATAAGATGAAGGGCGATAAATAAAGAGAGAGAGAGAGAGAGAGAGAGAGAGAGAGAGAGAGAGAGAGACACAACGATTTAGCGTGGTTTGGAGAAACCCTCCTACATCCACGTCAGGCCGATTCGACCTGAGAATCCCTTTTCTTTTGGATCCACCTCTCTCTTATTTATACTGACTGAGTATCAGTTCTAGATACACTCTAACCTGAATAAATCTAGACACGAGTTTTGGGTCGTGACCCTTACAACCTTTCGTACAAAATGTACAATCAACCTTTCGCTAATTACAGAGCTTGACTAAACTCTACAATGGCGAAGAACACAAACAAACTTTCTAACTTCGAACTAGTCAGAGAAGAAGTTGTTGAATCGACGACAAACAGCAGTGAACGCTTCGTCGTTGTGGTGTTTATCGGAATCGGAAACCTCTCTACGTCAAGTGTTTGGGAAACTAATTGGATTTCGAACACTTGAATGGATATGAACTTGAGAGAAGTTTTGAGCAGAGATTTGGCATTGATAACTTGAGTTTCCCGTACTTGAATCCGATAATGGCTGAAGTATTTATAGGCAGTTTTGAAAAACTAGCCGTTGGAGTCAGGCTGACGTGGCACTAGCCGTTGGAGGCTGACTCACTTCTAGCCATTGGGAAAGTTCGTCCTTGCTGGCACACCACGTGGCAAGGATCAGGTCGTGAAGCTCCATGAAGGCGGAGCATCGACCTTGATATTGAAATCCAGCACTTGAAATCTTCTAAGGCAGTGCAGGCTGGAAGCTTGATAGGGAAGGTCGATAGACAGGTAAATATGCCAGCTCGATCCGAATGAGGCAGGTCGATCTATCGACCTTTCTCTTGCAGGGTGGATCGAACTTGCATTTAAACATTAGAGAGCATCGACCTGCACTAACAGGTAGCAGGTCGATCTATCGGCCTTAACCCTAAACAAGTAAAATATGCCTAAGTGTGGTTTCGATAAACATCATCAAAATCAAACTGCAAGGGGTTCCCAACAATTTCCCCCTTTTTGATGATGTCGAAACCATACACTTTACAAATATTTCCTAAGATATAAAACAATTAAAAGATCGATTGACCATAAAGGTCGATAAGGAAATATAAGAAAGGCAGATAATAAAACAAAGTAAATAAAGCAGTAAAGGCATATGCCTGGACAAAGAGATATTGTCATCAGGTCGAAAGATGATTTTTGCTTCATTAAGCTCGATTGCGAAATACATAGAGAATTTACAAGACAGGCTGAGAGCATAAATGAATAACAAAAACAACAAAATCATCTAACTACTGCCTCTTCTGCTGGGAACGAGCTGCCACTCGTTCTTCCTGGACCTGCTCCCTTGACTTCGACTTCATGCTAGCGTAAATTCCATCCCTGATTCGGCGAAAGTCGGGATCGGAATTTGACACATTGACGTTCAGGCCGATGGCGGTCTGTGCGATATATTGGTCGACTCGGGAGTAATCTAAGTACCCCGAATCACCAAGAAGCAAGGGCGCGAAGAATTGCTTTGCTGGGGCCCTTATTATCGCACCGGCCTCTGCAGCCTTCTTCCGAAGCTCACCAATGAAGTCTTGGTAAGGGAATTTGAGCATGTAAGCTGCATAGGCGTCATCGGCGTCGGCAGGAAGAGAGGGGTCCTGGATCCAGTAGTGGAGGAGGATGAAGCAGCTGTTGAGCTCCCGCAGCAGGGCGTTCTGCCTTTCGTCGAGCCACTCGACGGCCTGCTGCTGGACTCCAGCATTCAAAATGAGGGCGGACTGGCTGATCCAATCCTTCTCCTTCTTCTTCCTTTCTTCCTCAGCCTGGCGCTTGGCAATGAAGCGCCGCTGCTCTTCAGGATCCACGGCCTGCTCTGGCGTCGCACCAGCTAGATGCATGGCAGTTATTAGCTCGGCCTGCTTTGCCAATCGAGCTTTGGCAGCGGCGGCCTCGGCAGCGGCGGCAGCAGCAATGGGATCGACCTGGGAGGCGACGTCCTTGGAGAAGGCGGCCTGGGAAGCAGGCTTCTTTTGAGGAGGAGGAGGAGGAGGAGCCACGGAAGTTGAAGGAATTTTGGATTTTGAGGTCTTCTTCTTCTTGGCGGCGGCGGCGGCTCTTTCTTCTTCCCCCTTTTCGACATCATCAGAAAGGGCTCTGATGAGGGAAAGAAGTGTCGCGTCCTCCTCCTGCAGCTTGGTCACGGCATCCCTCAACTCCTGTTGACCATTGAGAAGGGAGGAGAGAGTGTCGTGAATGGCGTTGATTTGCGTGTTGGAGGTCGATGCCGAGTTGGTGATTGAAGAAGTCAGGTTGGTTACTCGCTCATCGACCTTTTCCACGTCCTCCAACACTTCCCCGATCAGGTCGCGGGACGCCATGTTTAGTTCCTCGAGCTGGACCGGCAGGAGCTTGTCAGTATATTCCTTCAATAACTTCACGGCAAAGTCAGTGACACGCTCCCTGGCAGCTTCATCGGCCTGGATTTTGGCATCTTTCACAATATCGACCCGGGCCTCTGCTACGGCCTGCTTGATTTGCTCGGGAAGGCTGGTGATGATGGACTCGAGCTTGGCAGATATGGTATCGAGCACGACCTCCACATCAGCCTTTGAAATTTGGTGAGACGGAGCAGCAGCATCAAGAGGCTGATCACCACCCTCATTCCTGGGTGGCGATTGCTCCGGAGTTTGAGTCACATCAAACTCGTCTCCAACATCGGCGGCGGAGTTGTAGAGAGCACGAGAGTGCGTGTAGAGAGGGCGAAGGTCGATACCCAGAATCTTGGCCTCGACCTTCATGCGGCGCAGCACTAGAGATTGGAAATTTGAAGCCGCATCCTCCACACTGTAGAAGCCAAACTCCGCTTCCAGAGCCAACTCCTCAACATTCAGGTCGTCGAGGGTAACAACCTGTAGTAAGGCCTCGAATACATAATAATAACTCGACTTACAAACCAGATAGAACTGGAGGTGAGTAGCGAGGTTGAGAGACTTGGGGAGTTGAGCTATCCCCGGCATCAGGTCAATAACCTTCAGCCTGGCCTCGGCCTTCATGACGGCCACCTGGGAGTGAGCAGCAGACATCGGCTGCTCAGAGAATGGCTGGATCGGCAGCACGACGTCTTCCTCCACAGGCACATGCCGAAGGGGGGAAGACTGGGAATCTTCAGCAGTAAGATCCTGGATCTCTACAGATCCAGCTCGTTGGACAGGGGGGGACCTCACAGGTGAGGGAACAACGACCTGCGTAGAAGATGCAGGGCGTTGCTTCGAGGCGGATGGCTCGGTGGCGGAACGAACTGGAGATGGAGTCCGTTCGGCTGAATGAGAGGGCGATGGAGAGGGCGAAGGCTCCCTGCGAGATGCAGGTTCCTCGAACTCCACGGGGAGAATCTTGTGAATCGGCCTGGGCGGATCTGCGGAGGCCGACTGCGTCCTCCGTGGAGGAGTCTTCTTCACAGGTGGAGTCTTCTTGGCAGGGCGAGAGGGAACCAGCTCGACATCGGCCTTTCTCTTCTTCTGAATAGGTCGAGCTGGAATCCTCCATCCGACCTTGGATTCGCCGGACTTGGCGAGGTGCACCCTGACATTGTCTGGGGAGTTATAGTAAATCTGTGGCGCCACCCCAATCGCCATCTCCAGTTGGTGGAGATCTTTTGGAATAAACAGAGGGGGGAAGGTCGGCTCATTGGACCATTTCCTATTTTTGAAGAAGGAAATGATAATGCAGGTGGCCTTCGTCCCATGGCGAATCGGCCTTTTCTCGTTGTGAAGCTGCACCTTCACCACTGCCTCTCCCTCTGTCTCGCAGACGATCTGCCTGGCTTCTTCCCAGAGCAGGGAGACCATTAACTTGGCCCAACTAATGGGCAGGTCGAGGATCACGGCCGCCATTATCTGAAACTTCCATGGGGTGACCTGGTCGTGATTCCCGATGTACCCTAAGAAGCACTTCTGCACGAAGTCCATCAAGAGGCGGTATTTGGGGCGGAGCTCGTTCCTCTTGAAGGAAATTGGCACGTACTGCCGTTGCTCAATCAAGACACAGTCTGCAACCTGCTGCAGTTGATCTTGAGAAATTTCGGAGAGCTGCATCGTCCCTCCCTCCCCAATACCGAATGCAGCCTTCACCGCATCAAGGATGTTGATGGTGTGCATAGCATTCTGGGTTCCGAGGGAGACGGTGTGGGTAGACACGGAATCGCCTTCATTCCAATTGTAGAAGAAAGCACCCACAAGCTTGGGAAGACTCTTCGCCGGCCGGGTGGAGATAATCTGATGGAATGGAAAGCAGGTCTCCACCAGGGCGAACATTGAAAACTATCCGTAGCAGCACTTCGGACCCTAAAAGTAGGACACAGTGCCATGTAATTAAGATGAAGGAAAAAAAACCAAAAAACGAGAATTCAGTCCAGCATTTGAATTAGAATCAGCACATTTTCTATATAAAAAGAAAAATAGATAAAGGCAACAAAACGTACTCAGTCACTTTAGATAGTAAAAGAATGGTACGGCCATCAGGTGCAATCTGCTCAACATCGAGAAGTTGTGTATTATTGAGTGGTGGTGGAGACGGAGGAGGTGGATGTGGAGGTGGACTGGGATTTAGTGGCGGAGATGGCGGTTGTGTCTCGTCATCATCATAGTCCTCATGATCGCTTATGCCACGAAGAGATGAATCTATGTGTCTTGTATATACACCTCTCGGAGGCATCTATGCAATCAATTAACAAGAAAGAAAATAAATTACGATGAATTATATTAAATGTTAATGTAATCACACTCTAAATCATTGCATGAAAAGTGTTATGGTTCAAAAAAATGAGGTAACTGCTACCATTTTTTCAGAATTCAGAATTGTAACTATCCTCTGAATCAGATGGGGTTTCAAGTTCCACATCAGGTTCAAGCTCTTCAGTTGCATTTCCATCATCAATTGACATTAATCCACCATTTGGATGACATACTAGATCATCCTCACACATGATTGGTGTCCAATCACCAACTACCTCGGTCTCTTGAAAAGGCTCCAAAATTGTTGTTGGTCTCGGCACTTCGACAACTGATCTTGGTCTAATCTTACACACTTCCCACCAATCCTTCTTATTTACTCATTTACTAGTATATGAGCAGTAATACACTTGCGAGGCTTGTTTTGCTAATACAAAAGGTTCGTAGTTAGCATAACGACGTCTATGGTTGATTGAGATCAGTTTAAAATTTGGATGAACTGATGTCCCCACTCGTGAGGGATCAAACCAATCGCATTTAAACAAAAACACCTTCTTCAAAGGTAGACCAGGATACTCCATTTCAACAATTTCAATCAATTGGCCATAAAAGTCCATCTCTTCGGAGCTATAATTAGAACCTTTGATACAAAATCCACTGTTGTTATAAGCTCGTGAGGATCCATGGGTAATACTACTGAATTTATAACCATTTGCATAAAATCCAGTGTAACTAAAGACTCTCTGAAGCGGACCTTTTGCCAAATCAAGTATGTACATGTTCATTTTGTTATTTGGGGCAGCAGCCTGTAATACATGTTTTGCAATTATTCATTAGAAGCACGAAATATCTAAATGACATAATAATAGTTCGTAACCAACACACATAATTTTTGAACCATGTTGGAAAATCGACATCCAGCCTTCTTGCAATTTCAGCTTCTGAAATGTCTGGTTCTATCATTTTCAGCTCAGTGGAGGCTGCACACAGACGAGACGAAAAAACAATTTATGGAGGCAGAGAGAGAAGCAAAAGGAGAGAAGAAAAATAAACAAAAGAAATCAATTCAAGGAAAAGGGAGACTCGACATTTTTTGAGCAAATTTCTAGTGGTGGTGGCGGCGGAAGAACAACGAACTCCCAACATCCCGACCGCGGTGCGACTACACCCTAGTTCTGCAAAATAATAGTCAGTGACGGGGAAGACGATTGAGAGAGAGAGAGAGAGAGAGAGAGAGAGGGGGGGGGGGGGGGGGGGGGGGGGGGGGGGGGATGGAGAGGAAGTGTTTACCTAGGTGTATCGACGGCGCCGGCGGCCATAATTGAGCAGGGGAAACTCAAAGACGACGGCGGTTCTTCAATTCACGCTCTAGGGATTTAGAAATTGGGGGCGCAGTGAATTAAGAAATCCCGCCTTTTGCAATTTATTTGATGATAACGACGGGGGTTCACGTTCCGTCTCGGTTTAACTACGGAAACACCTTCCGTCTTAGTTTTAACTACGGATGTTAATTACGGAACAATTTTCGTGTTAGTTTAACTACGGATGTTAATTACAAAACACTTTCCGTCTTAGTTTAACTACGGATGTGAACTTCCGTTGCTGAATCTACTACGGAAATAATGTTTCATCGTTGTATAACAACGGTAATATTCCTCCGTTGTTGTTCTGCTACGTATTTTTTATTGGTCGTTGTTTTGTAGTTAAACTACTACGGAATTAAATTCCCTTGCTATTCCGTCGCCGGAGCCGAATTTTCTTGTAGTGTATATAGAGTTATAGTCAAATTTAGTTGCAAAAAATTGGTGCGACGAAATAGCATGTAATTTGAGTAGATCAATTCAGAGCCGGTTAATTTGTTGCTAGGATAATTCTATCCACAGCCCCATTTTACTCCTCACAGCCCCGTATATTAAAATTAAGTTTAAAATAATACTAATCTAACTCTCAGCCCCCAAATTAACTGTATTGTACAGCCCCCACAAAAAAAAATAAAACCCCCACTGAATTAAATAGAACACAATAATTAAAGTATCCTTTACGCATCATTACACTTTGAAGTTTGAACATCCTTGAATCCGCAGAGCTCCTTCGTCCATCCTCTTCCTTCTTCCTCGCCCAATTACTTGAATCCGAGTCACCATCACTCAATACCGACCGAAGCCGCCTCTCTTCTCGTATCTCCTCAGCTTCGACGGCACTAAATTCTTATTGGATGCCCAAATATCGACGTCATCCGCTCACAATTGAGTATAACCGAAGACACTGCCTCGCTCTTCTCTTTCCCTCTCATAAATCCAGGACTCGCGGAGGATTTCTTATTCACACCCCAATCGTCAGTCTCATCAGCCCTAGAAGGTTGTGGTGGGGAGGGTCGACATCTCGTCGTGGGTTGAGCCTTTTGGCTTACCGGCATTGTACGCCGAGAATTAAAATACCTGGGTTTCTTGAAACGTTTGTTGAATAATTACTAGAGACCCTAGACTTGTGTGTGTTTTAATATGGATTTGAAGATTTGAACCCATGATCTCTTAATCACATTCCAACGCCCTTTTTCATCCCACTGTATTATATTGCTTAATATTATTAAAACATATAAATATTTTGATAAACATAAATCTATCCTACAAATACTTATCACAACAAATATGCTAAATATATCGATATTTATATCATTTTAGTAAGAAATTAGTATTAAATCTTATTTAAGGTATTTTTATTGAAATAAAATACTCCTACATAAAATAAATATTGTTTATTATATAGAGCTTTAAGTAAATTAAACATAAGCTAATATATTATAATTTTTAGTGGAAGAATATATTTGTTTATATTTTACAAATTTCGATTAATACTAAAGGTATGAAATTAGTAAAAATAAAAAATAAAAAATTGGTTACAATATATTTATTTATTATTTATTCAACATCAGGTTCAACCGGTTCAACCAATTAACCCGTATCCCGGAGGTCTCGTCGGGTCGACCTCCGTGCCGAGTTTTAAAACATTGGGATAGAGTTGAGCATAAAATAACCATCGGGTTGTTTGTTGTGACACTTGGGCCATAGTAAAGGAGATTCAATATTCAAGATTGTATACTACTACTATTAGATAGTTTAGAAAAATGCACTCCCATGTCCCTTCAGCTTTAGAGACGATTAAACATATCATCGCCAAAATTACGCATAGCTTTCTATGTTATCACCTCTCTCTCTCCCCCTCTCTCTCTCTCTCTCTCTCTCTCTCTCTCTCTAGAATATGGTTATGTATATGTGCAGCCAAGTGAATGGAGGGCAGGAGCTATAACAAGCACAAAGAGCTGCTATGGAGAAACAATGCCTATGGTGGGACCTGATCAAATGAAGGTGTTGATGGCTTTGCTGAGTTCCATGAACAAGCATCCTTTCTTGCTCGACATTACCTTGCTCTCCGCCATGAGGAAGGATGCCCACCCTTCCATCTACAGCGGCGACCTCAACCCCGGCAAGCGAGCTAACCCCGACCATTCTGCCGCCTGCAGCCACTGGTGCCTGCCGGGACTGCCCGATACTTGGCACCAACTGTTCTACACTGTCCTCTTCTTCTAGCTACTATTCTTTAATATTGTTAACCTTAGTTTCACTCGTTACGCCTACATAGTTATATAGTTATAGCTTTGAGAGACCAAAAGAAGGTCCCTCTTTCTCTTGTATATCATTTCCTCATAAGTGGATGTCTTTACTACTCTGTTAGAGCAGAGTATATCAAATCAACAATGGAAGAGTTAATCTCGTCTTACAATTCATGGTATTGCTCCCACGGTGCTATTGTTTACCTTTATGTCCGATGACTCCGGCCTGTAACTTATACACATGGTTTAGTATGGTTCATGAAATAGCAGCATTTTTCTAGTACGACAGTTAATAACTGGCGTAATAGTCAGTCATCAAATGAAGGCTAAGCTGCATAGTAAGTTCAAGAGTTCATTCGAAGTTCTCATAACTCTGGCATTAGAGAAAAAGCAGCAGATTAACTCCTATTGTTAGTTAATAACTGCATGCCTACAGAATGATAGAGGGCTTCATGAATTAGATATATACCAACTACTGCAGGTTAAAGTTGGGAAGCATCATCCACGAAAGTTGAGCACTTAAGTTTTCCTGCATCAGCAATATTGATGCCAAAAAAACAACCTCCTTCATGTACTACGACGTCATCCTTTGTGAACCTTCCACTGCTCGAGTAATTGGGCGATTCCCTCTTTGAGCAGAGCCCTCCTATTCTCGCTGGTATTCCACAGCTCTGGTACCGGATACCTACCGCTCGGATTGTATTCATTCAATTCTCTCAGAGCCTTTGTCACTACCTCATACACTTCCCCATATTCATTTTTGAGTTCTTTCAGCTTGTCATCATCTTCATCAAGTATTTCCTAAAAAAACCGGGCAAAATAGTGTCATGGCATGACGACGACAAAGAGACTTCACTTGTAGAACCAAAAGTATAACAATCTGCACGTTGACGTTCCGTTACATTGAGTACATTCATATTACTGATGCTTGGAAGATGCAGGTGTCGGTTAGAATTCCCAGTAATGCTCTATGATAACATTTGCGGAAAGAAAAACAGAACAGAAAGTGATTGATTTCATAATCAAACAATAAAACTAGATAGCACGCTAGAAAGCATCTTGAGTTTTGTGCATTACACATTGAGTCTACAGCTTCAAATGATATCAAAATTCATACTACTTTGTAATACCGGATATAAAGCTCGACTAAATGATCCCAAGCATGGTATCGTCACGAGAGATCACATCAAGCAGAATGGAGAAAGCATTACCAAGGCTAAAAAGCATACCTCATGCTTTTCTCCTACCATAACAACTCTATATGGATGCCAACTTGGATCTCTGAGGTGATCTTCCCACACTGTACAGAGCTCTGTTGCCTTTTCTAAATCTGCACTTCCATATTTCACTTTCACAGCATTTATAAATGGTCTTCCTGCAACATCTCCCATCTTCTTCACACAAATATTGGCACGGCTATCTTTGAAAATCTGAGCAGGAAACAATGTAAATGGATCAAATGCCAGCTCCAACCACTATATCTCATACGAAGCAACAAAAGTTTAGTCTGTTTGGTATTCGTCTCTAGGTGAAAGAAAGGAAAATGACATACTATCAAACATCCAGGAATTATAGAGATGCAAGTTCATAACAATCAAACAAAACCAAAAACTTACGGTAATCAGCAGCTTGCGAGCTTCTTGAATCTCGTCGTTGGCCTTACACCCCTTGACAATAAGACTTGCATTTAAAGATTCCAGATACTCAAGTTCTTCTTCTTTATCCCTAAGTTCCTCTTCAATTGCCTCCAGCTTCTTCTTATCTTCCATATCTCCTTCATCAGCCATATTTTTCAAAATTTAAGCCTTCCCTTTATGTGCTCAATCTGCAACTCCAATGCTTGCTTATGATCAAGTTGTGCCTCAAGTTCTATGATCTTTTTGTAAAAGGCTTCTTTTTCTCTCTGTCATCAAAACTCCTCAAAATTATGCTACAAAAAACATCATTAAGCAGATAAAATGAATAGCATACCTGCTGTTCTTCAGCTAGTTCCAGAAATTTCTCATCAGCATTCTGTTGTTCCAGGATAGCCATCTCATTCTGCACAAGATAATCTGATCCGTATTATTTATTTCTTTTTCAGGCTGCATTTAAGAAATTGTAGTACCTCTTTTTTTTGTTTATCCAACTTCCTCTTCTCACTCTCAATCAGAGCTAGACGTTGCTGTAGTCCTTTTTCCTTCATTTTCAGTTCTTCCCTCCGAGCTTCCAGTTCTTCTTTACTTCTCTCGTGCTCTTCATAGATTTTCCTCAGAGCACAAGTTGCATCATCCTGCATTTTCTCCATCTCTTCAAAAAAAAAAAAATGGCAGATAAAATGTCATGTGTATGATATAAAGCACGGGAGTGAAGAGTTTAACGAAATGATTCTGAGTCTAGTCAGCCCTAGAAGGTTGTGGTGGGGTTGAGACTTTTGGCTTACCGGCGAGAATTTCTGAAGCTTCTTCTTCTTGGTTGTTCGAAGGCGAGATGTGGAAAATCCGTCGTTTCGCTGCCGTGAGCCACTGAAGAATCCTTCTTCAACTGCTGGAGATGAAGGATTTGAAATTTGAAGGGTTAGATTAGTAAATGAATATTATTTTTAATTTATTTCTATTTTTATGAGGAGTATTTCAGGGGCTGTGAATAGAATTACCTTGTTGCTATTTTGTAGGCCCATTCTTAAGAGGATTTTATGGGCCCAAAGCAATTTTGAGATTATAACCGATGAACTAGGTATTATATTCCCTCCAAACATTTTAAGTTGTTACACTATTTTTTTCAACATTTGTTACAAGTGTTTTCGAGCACCACGGTGAAAAGTTTAAAAATAAGTTTTTAAAGAACATATTCTTTTACGGGTTACTACAAGTCTACAACACTTGTACTATTATCCCGTGAAAGAATTTAAGTTATTTAAAAAGTTAGTACTATTTTGAAACTCATTATCGCGACACTTGCTACAACTGCTGAAAAGAAACGTAACGACTTTAAAATTCTGGTGAGAATAGTATTTATTTTTTAAACCGATATAATATTAGTGTAATTTTTAGAAGTTACATATTCTATTGTTGGATTTGTCAATGATTAAATGCTGAAAATAACTGTGTACCGGAATAGTGAACCTTAAAAGTTAAATAATTATATATAGACTAAAATTAAAGCATTATTATAAAGTAAAATTGGTGGGAAAAAAAAAATGCATAAACTATTTAAAACTAACAGTATTTGATACACGTTTGCAACACAAAAATCGGGAGAACAAGCCGATTGATCATAATTGTAAAAAATTCCTTGTCTGGATTCATTTTCCTGAAAATCACATTCAGCGGAATTATATTATCTGACAACATTACTTTCCTGACAATCAAATAGGCCCTGAGAGTAAATTAAAACGAGATCCAATATTGCAACCCCGTCTATAATAATGTAAATTTAAAAAAAAAAAATTATTAAAAAAAAAAAATCCCCAAAAAACATCAACAACAGATAATCTCCAACTTTCTTCAATTCGTGAATGCACATATCGATCAGTTTGTTGATAATGCCAAAGCTCCTTGCTCTTCTTTGGGGCAAATGTCAAGGCCCAAGCCACTGTATGTATACACATTAATTCATTATACATCAACATAATTAACCATTCCTCAAAAAATAAATTATGCTGCAATTAAGGACGTGTGAACGTACTAAGAAATGTATAGTATCATATATTTTTTTAATACAAACGTAAAAACGGTAACGATGTGTTTAACTACAACGATAAAAGGCATGCTATAAACTGAACAAATGGAGTATATATATAAGAAACCCCAATTGAAATAATAAGCCCTAATCAATTAGTGTTAGTTAAATTGAATCATGAAATTGAGAAGTGGGAGGGGAAAAAAAAAAAAATCGATTTTGATACACGATTGCCACGTAAAAATGAATTTCTACATGAGAAACATACCTTGTAGAAATAAAGAAACGCCAAAACATGATGGCGCCTTGCCCATCTCCGGTGCACACAAATACTACTGAAGTTTGAAGGATTAAATACGCCAACAGAATTCCAATAATCCCCAGCGCCGTATAGCTGCACCAATTAATTAATTAGTCTCAAATATAACCATACAATTAATTTAATCAATTATATCAATTATATACCCAAATTAATCAGGTTAAGCTCAAAATTAATTCAGATTTTTAATAATCAATCATTTAATTAGTATAACTATACATCTAAGAAAGTAGGGTTTCTTTATTGGAAAACTAGGGTTTCACGAGATTACTTAGAAGCCATCATCTCTGCCCCACTTTACTAGTCTTATTTCTTTTCGACACGATATTTTATATGCAAGTGTTAAAAGTGAAAAGTACGTAAAGGGTTCACATTGAAATGGTACAAGTGTTTTGTGATCATAAACTTACTAACCTGTAAGCAGAAAAACGGTTGATGATCATAATCCTGCTTCCATCTACTCTAGGATTGTAGGTGGCAATCACGACAATAGTCACAATTGCTCCGATTACGCATACAAATGGAAATAGTACCCTTGCAAACAGTAAGACAACCGGTGGCACCTCCGTCGACATCTCGTCGAAGATGATTTTGAGAGATAGAGATAGAGAAAGATCGAACTTACTGTATATAGTTGTAAATTTGAGTGCAAGAGTAGATGGAAATATGTCTACCTTTATTTATTTATTTATTTATTTATTTATTTATTTATTTATTTATTTTCCTTCTTTTGAGTGGGCCAATGATATAAACATATTGCTGTAATGTAAACAGAGATAAAGAAAGCTAGGAATATTTGTGTGACAGCTCTGGGCAACCAACCATCCACTTTGAAATTTCATCGAAGACAACAAGAAATATCTCACCGAGTTCGATTTTCTATTTATCATAAAAGCAATTATTTTAACATAAAATTCGGATAACATTTATGATTTATCGTACTATTGGGCGTTGTATATGCTAGGTCGAGCATGATGGCACGTTGCCCTTAAAAACATGACACATTATTGTATATTAGAAAATGATTATGTGTGCACATATATGGCCGAACGGTCGAGGCTAGGTTTAATCTGAATACTACATATATGAAATGAGTCTTTAAATTTTATGTTATGATATTGTTTGGAAAAAATGATTCCGGCTCAGCCAATTCGTCCTATTATAAGTTCTTTGCTATGGACCGCGACAACGTGTCAATTTCTTATGGTCGAACCGAACCCTAGACCTACGGAAATGAAGGTGAGAAAGACTGAGTGTAGTTCAACTTAATAGTTGGAGTGGAAGGAAAAGGGGGGGAAGATTAACTTTAATTTCAACGAAACTTGCGTCAAGTCTCATTCCGCCACTTACCATTTTTTTTCGCCACAAAACTTAAGCATCAAGGGTTCCAATGAAAACAAAAGAAAAGATAAGTTGAACCACCAAATTCTTCTTGTGCTAGCTTCTTGGCATACATACAATGACTTTTGGATGAGAAACAGACGAGTGGAAAATTGGCTTTTGAAGACACTTAAAATGGTAACAATAAAACAATTATAGCTACAATATAATCATAATGATATTTTTGAAGTTTCATGTGTGCCAATGTAGCAATAGATGAAAGCGTAACTTTTAATATTTTTTCATGACACTTTTTATATGAAATACCATATATATTAGTGTTTCAGCAAAATGTATGTTAACTATTTGCATTTTTAGATTTATAGTGATATTTTAAAAAAAGTGTCGTGTATATATGTTAATGTAGCAACAAGTTATTTTTTAGCAGTGGGTCTAAATTTCCTCGCTCCCCAATCAGTTGGTGAGGCCTTAACATTAGTACATTAAACCCTACATTTGACCATTACGTTGAAGTTTTCAACTATCTTAGTAGTGTGAGATTTTAGGTGCATGTAACAGATAGATCCCGGTAAATCGAGAGAAATCATCAACAAAATGTAACGTAGTAATTGAAAACCATATTTTATTAGAAAAGAATATAATGTGACTAGGACCCGATAAATCATAAGGTAAAAAGGAACATAAACTTACATGATAATTCTTATATGTATACATTCAAAGCAAACATTCAAAGAAGCACAAGATCTTGGCTAACAGTACAGCTGAATGAGGATGACCAAGCAAAACTATTCATATGCCTCTATTTAGGAATAACTTCTCATTTTATTATACTTTTTTAAAGTCCTAAAAGTACAACAGAAAAGTAAAATACAGTTCATTATATATGTATATACAAAATGTACAAATATATGCTCCAACTTAATAGATGCATTATATTAATTTTATGAATGCATTACATTAGTTTTGAATCTTTTGACGATGGATATTATGATAAACGATGCACTATATTTATATAAAAAACGTTTAAATATAATTCGTTTTCTCGATCTCAAGTATAAATTAACGTTATTTCTTTTTAAGAGAAAAAGAAAAATACTCAACTCTATACACTAATAAATTCATTTCGTGCCAGAGGTAACTACCGATATACCCTAATACAAAATTACAAAAGTATAATATCCTCATTGAAATTGTATAACCCACACAATTGTATGTTCAACAGTAACACAAGACGTAACACAAGTGAACACACAAGTTGGTAACCCAGTTCGGTGATAAATACACCTACGTCTGGGGGAAGCTATTCCAAGAAAACAATCCACTATAATGAGTACTAGCATGTTCCCTGTGCCGTTGCACGGGAAAATTTTCTTCTTTTTTTGAATAAATAAAATATGGAGTATGAAAATTTTAATTCACGAATTAATTAGTGTTTATACTAAATAAATGAAGATAAAATTTTCACAATTTATGTGGAATTTTTTAAGCTTTAATAACATAAATTTGAAGGTTGCGCCATGGATGAATCGAACTCGATCGGGACCTTTGGCCTCGAAACTTAACCCTTACAGACACACGCACACAATTTAGAGAATATGTATGTTTCTACCCATATTCAAGTTACAAAACCAATTATTTACATGAACTTACGTCAAGTGTATTAAGTGGTTAATGAGGTGTGCACATGAGTTTGTTGGACCAAAATAGGAACATTTTAAATAAAATACCTCAAAATAGAAACGTGGTCATTTCAGAAGAAACGAAGAGAGTAACAAAAAAGCGTAAAGATCATTCTTTTACCGATTAGATACTCCATTAGTTCCTCTGTCTTTTTAAGCAAGAGAGTAATTTAAAACCATAAGATTGTTTTTATTCTTTTCTTTAGAAGATAAAACTATCTTTAGGTAAATAATTTAACACCATCAAATTAAAATGTCAAGAAGCAATTCTAGAAACCGAACACACACACACGTGTATTCTCTTTTCTTGTTTTCAACCAATAAGAAATTCTTTTTACTTTTTTTATGAAGAATGAAAGTTTCTACTCACCTAAATGCAGAGAAAATAAACATAAAAATAAGATCGATAGATATCGAATCCAATAACATTGAATTTTCTTCTAATTTTATGAGTGGTTTTATGTATTCACTCTTCAGTATTCCCACTCAAATTAATTTATCATTACTAAATTAATTTATATAAGTTGAAATAGAAAATATTCTAACAAACGAAGTACAATCCCCTCAGGAAATAAAAAAAAAGTTAACAAAGCACATTTCCAACGACATTCCAAAGTGAAATCTTAAATGGATATGAATTGAAATTTCTAAATTGTTATGAAAAACACATGAGCTTGATCAGAGAGAGAATAAAATGAAAGAAGAAGAAGAAGAAGAAGAAGAAGAAGAAGAAGAAGAAGAAGAAGAAAATAACTTCTTAGTGAGAATAAAACGTCATTTTGTATACTATCTATGCTGGCACGTTAGCTTGAATCCGTAAGTCCTATATGTATATATGTGATTTAGAAAAATAAAAAGATTTTCTTGGTAGTTAAAGTATATACATTGATATGTTTATGCAACTCAGTGATGATTGGTGTTTTCACTAACTTTAATTAGCTTTCTCCATGAGGAGAATCAAAACAGAATTTGAGGATCTCATCAAATTAAGGTACATTTTTGCTCAAAATCAACTGATAAGATGAGAAAAGAGTGAAGTAATTAAGTAATGTAAAATAGAATAATTTCGTAATGTCAAGAATAAAAGAAAACAACCTATAAACTGAAACAAAGTGTACAATAAAAACTAAGGAGTAATTTGAGAATGCACTTTCAAGATAGTTGGGGATACCTTAAAAAAAAAGAAGGAAAAAAAAAAAGAAAAAAAAAAAGATAGTTCGGTATATATATATAGATAGAGAATTTGCAATGGACTTAGAATACTTGAAAATTTAAATTTAAATTACAACACTAATCTCGGAAAATGAGAAAATGGAAGAAGAGGAAGAAGATGAAGAGTTAGAAGTCATTATGAACGAGGAAGCATGGGGTGGGAAATTTTCAGTGCAGGACTGTTGGGTGGCTTCTTAAAAAAAAAAAAAAAAAAAAGAGAGAAAGAAAGAGAAAAAGAAAAAGAAAAAGAAAAAAAAGAATTGACGGATGGACTTCATTTTATTTATCATAGAATAATTATTACCTAGATTAACATGAAAGTAAAATAATAATAAAAAAAATCTGAAATAACATGTTGCATTTTAGGCGGGAAAAATTTTGAGAAAGATGTTTCTGTTTTTATATATATAATAGATAGATAAGGGATACAAGACTCTCGAACGTTAGCTGCACTAAACGGTTCTCTTCTCACCCGACTATACTCCTCACAAATGGATTCTCGGTAAACTCTCAACTAGTCTACCCACACAACTTTTCTCAAGATCGAAAAGTATAACCCAACATTGAACGTAGAATAGTTCAAGGTAATACAATTCACTCACCAATAACACTACCCCAATAATTGATGAATGAATAATAACACTCTCAACAATGAAGAACACGAAGATAATGAAAACTCTCAAGAATTGCACTCATTCCTCGTGCAGTGGCAAAGAGCTAATCTTCGAATATATATATAGTCCTTCATGCAAACCCTAACAAGATAAATAAGGTATATCTCCAAGAAAACCTTATTGGAATAGAATCGGATCTTCGGGTATATCTATACCATGTGCGTGTGAATCTTCATATAAATAAATAAGGAAAATAAATCTTTATCCCATATAAACTCCACCACCGCATTGCATACATAATTATGCCACACACGAAAATAACACTCCACTTAAAACATGCAGCAACACTCATAAATAAAATTGCATATAGAAGTTGCCTCAAAATTAAAAACCAGATTCAATTCAAGATTGTAATTCTTGCAGGCAAATACACATGAGCGAGCTTTTACTCAACAACAACAAATAATCTATCTCCAGAGTTCGATAAAATGCAGCCGATCATCGAAAGATCAACAACCGATCAGTTTTTTCGGCAATTCCAACGACCCTTGCGCTGCTTTGGAGGTAATATTAAGGCCAACGCCACTGTAACAATACCCGACCATCAGATTTTATTAATTCATACCTCATACATATTTCATTGATATTTTGAACCAAAACTCATATATAAGATGATGCTTTTTTACAACTATGTTTTTCTTAATACCATCACTTATTATGATAAAAAAAAAAAATCAATCAACGATTCAAATTAGTTGCAAAATTAATTAGTACGTGAAATATGTATATATACCTTGTATAAATCAAGAAACGACAAAACATGCCACGCCCATCTCCGGTGAAGACGAATACAAAGGAACTTTGAAAGAGAAAATAGGCAGATATAATCCCAATAATCCCCAAAGGCGAAGTGAATCTGTGCCAGTGTTATACATTACACAAAATTATTTGATATGATTAATCACAGAATAATTTTCTTGAATACAATATATACTTACTTGTGAGCTGAAAAACCGTTGAACATAATCTCGCCTTCGTCAACGTGAGGAATGTAGTTGGCAACCATGACAATGGATGCGAGTACGCAAACAAAAGCGAAAAACCTTACCAGCAGCGCTACAACCGGCGGCACCTCCGTCGACATCTCGCCGTCGACGATTCAAAAATTATAAATGTGTTCGCGGTTGTGTGTGACTGAGAGAGAGAGAGAGAGAGATCGAATTTAGTTTAAAGAGTAGAATGGAGATATTTCTAAATATAAAGATTATTGAGGTTTCCTGCTCTTTCTTTTTTTTTCTTTCTTTCTTTTGAGTGGGCCATTACTAATCACTATTCTAACTAATTTAGACAGATGCAACCTTCCACTTTGAAATTGTAAGGAAAATGCAAGAAATATCTTCTTCTTATTATTATTATTATTATTATTATTATTATTATTATTATTATTATTATTATTATTATTATTATTATTATTATTATTATTATTATTATTATGCATTAGGGATATGTCGGTAGCTTGATATATAAATTTGTAATTATTCTAAAATTAGAAAACCAAATTTGGATCTGTAAATTTATTATGCACGCTACCTATTTTACGTGGCTAGTTGTTATGCATGATTATAATTCAAAGCAATATAATGTATAATTTCTCTAAAATAAATAAATATGTATCTATATTCTTTTATTTAACAAACTCTAGTTAACTTATGAATTAATGATAAAATTGAGTATAATTTGAGGGTATTTTTATTTAGGGTCAAGCATGAGTCATGACAACATGCCTCCGAGCAAAATGCTCGCGCGGTTCAAAGTTTTACAACAAAAATTTTAAATGTCGCACCACAGAGGATTCGAACTCGAGACATTTTAGGTTCGATACATTTTAGGTCCGATACGTTAACTTTATTAGACTTAATTTTATTTTGCAAATTACATTAACTAATATAGGAAATCGAAATAGTTTCAACGTGCAACGCACGTTTCTTCTACTAGTATCTAAAAAATATGATGAAACAAAACTTGTTAATCTTAGGCTAGTGGGTTTCAACTTGTAGTTGTAGGGGAAGGGAAAAAAAGGGTTCATTTAAACTTTAATTTCAATAAATTGTGCGTCAAGTTTCATTGTGCTTCTTTCCTTTTTCTTTTCTTTTTTTTTTCCTTTTTTTTTTCCCTTTTTTTTTGTTCCCCACAAAACTTAAGCATCATTGTTTAAAAAAGAAAAAAAGAAGAAAAAAAGAAAAAAAGTAAAGTAAACTTGAGGTGAGAAATACTAGCTAACCTTAAGGTGGTGGGTTTCAACTTATAGTTAGAGTTAGAGTGGAAGATAAAAAGGGGTAAGATTAACTTTAATTTCAACGAAACTTTCGTCAAGTCTCATTCAAATCAATGTTTCCGGGAAAAAAGAAAAAAAAAATTTGAAACTCAAAATTCTTCTTGGCACCCATACAATGACTTTTGAATTGATAAAAATCCAAAATTATTTAAGTCTTTCACACGCTGCAAATCTATATTATTCATGTCGAGTTATATATATATTTTCTTAAATTAGTGGCTCCTAATTAAATCGAATATACTATATGAGTTGCTCAAGTTCTATAATGGGGTGGTTAAAAGATAGGAAAACATTGATAAATTATACTCCGTCCTCCGCCCTCGACGAGTTTAAAGCGTCGCTAGAATATACGTAAGACTAATTAACGAGTGGTTCTAACATTCCCGTAACAACTATCATCGTTTTTGGCCTTGCTTCGGCACCATATTGATTTCAATAAATATAGAACATGGAGAGAAAAAATAGCACAGAAAGAGTATAGGGTGTGAGGAGAGAGAGAGGGAGAGCTAGGGTAGTAGACTGAATTTGCACTTTCTTATAAAACAGAAATTGATTAGTGATGATTACAATCAAATAGTAACAAGTATTTAAACCCTAACTAACTGACTTTGACTGCTAATTAATTGAGATATAAAAAACTCGTTAATTATCTCTAACATTAGCTGACTTTGTCACTGTCACATTAGCAGTGAAACATTCTTAATATGTCGACGGTGGATATAGGAGAGCATTTTCTCGGTAGTTATGTATTGTTTTTTTGCATTAGTTAATTGTTTTAATTCTTGGCATTATTAGTATTCAATCTATTTATAATGTTTTATACTACCCCCATCTCAATAAATTAGCCTCATTTGCTTTATTGACTTTTTCGGCACGCGTTTCCACCGAAATCTAGTACGAGTTTTAAAATATAATTTCGAAGTATTTTTTTGTTTACGGGATACTATGAGTGTCAATGTATCCCGTAAAAGAAAAAATACTTCAAAATTATATTTTAAAACTCGTACTAGGTTTGGTGGAAACGCGTGCCGAAAAAGTCAATAAAGCAAATGAGGCTAATTTAGTGAGATGGAGGTAGTATTGGAAATAATAATATAAACCAATACATTTCAACCCTCTCTACAAGTTCGAGCATTCAGATGAGATTGTATTCATTTTCTCTCGTGTATAATCATTACATGTGTTTCTGAAATCATTTTGTATATAGTAGCTACAACCTAAACATAACCAAATACAAAATTACAAAGTATAATCCTCATAAATTAGAGTTGTAGTGTATAGAAGTTGTTGCCTCGGAATGAAAAACGAGATCCAAGATTGCAATGTTTGTTGGCCATTGCACATGATCGAGCTAGTGCTCACTCAGTATGCACCGAAGTTAGCAGTTGTGGTCGATTAAAAAAAAAAAAAAAGCAAAAAGGAAATCAACGACAACAGATAATTTCTAGTGTTCGATAAAATGATAACCGATCATCGAAATATCAATTGCCGATCAGTTTCTTGGATAGCTCCAACGATCCTTGCACTGCTTTGGAGGTAATATCAAGGCCAACGCCACTGTCAAAAAATAACCAACCCTCACATTTCATTTATTTAACTATATCTCATACACTTTAATTTCAATAATAAATCATAATTAAAAAATAAAAAATAAAAATCAACGATCCAAATTAATTAGTTACGGAATTAAAGTACTGTACATATAAGATATATATACCTCGTATACATCAAGAAACGGCAAAACATGACGGCGCCTTTCCCGTCTCCGGTGAAGACGAAGACAAAGGAAGTTTGGAAGAGCATATAGGCAAATAGAATTCCAACAATCCCCAAAATCAATAACTATATATATATATATTATATAACAAAATAGGATTATCGTAAAAAATAAAAAATGATGCATTTTATGCATATAATTATAATGCATGATGCACATAATTATAATGCACAGTGCATTATAATGCATTATCTATACAATCATAATGCATTTTAGTAAAATCATAATGCACAAGTTAATCTACACCGTAGATCACACAGATCAATGGTCCAGATCATTTCTCATTTCTTACAGAACCTGTCTTTTGTATGTGATCTCTCCGTTATATATATATATATATATATATATATATATATATATATATATATATATATATATAATTGTCTAATAAAGTAGCTAGGTTAAGATTCTTGAATACAAAACTACTTACTTGTGAGCTGAAAAACCGTTGAGCTTAACCTTGCCTTCATCAACGTGAGGAATGTAGTTGGCAACCATGACAATGGATGCGAGTACGCGAACAAAAGCGAAAAACCTTACCAGCAGCGCTACAACCAGCGACATGATCGCTGTCGACGATTCTGTACGTTGGGTTTGTGATGATAAAGCAAACAAGACTAATAATTTGGATGGAAAAAAAATATTGTTTACTCTCAAACTTTGTTGGGAACCCTTTGCAGTTAATTTTGATGATGTTTTCTCAAAACCACGCTTAGGCTTATTCTACATTTTATAGAGTTAAGGTTGATAGAGTTAACAAACTAAGGCCGTTCTAGGAAGGCTGTTCTAGACAGGCCGTTCTAGTCAGGCTGTTCTATACAGGCCGTTAGTCAGGCTATTCTAGACAGGCTGTTCTAGACAGGCCGTTCTTGTCAGGCCGTTAGTCAGGCTGTTCTAGAAAGGTTGTTCTGCCATGTAAAGGCAGAGGCTGTTATTCCAACAGCCTTGCCTATAGAAGAACAACATGTCATCATCAACCTGCTCTGTAGGTACTCCAGCCTGTTCTCAAGTTCAAGACATCAAGATGTTGGAAGATACCTCAGGCCGATGACCTACCTCCATGGGTCAACCTGCCACCTATGCTGCCACGTCAGATGCCAGCTAGGACAAATCCCAACGGGAAGTGATGAGTCAGCACCAACGGCTAGTTGACACGTCAGCAAGCTCCAACGGCTAGTTGCCACGTCAGCTGCCACGTCAGTGCAGACTCCAACGGCTAGTTTCCAAACTATGCCTATATAAAGACTTCCCACTTCAATGGAACTGCACAGAAAATTCATTATTCAAAAGCTAAAGTGCTGTAGAAATTCTCTCTCAAGTTCTATCCATTCAACACTCGAAAACCCTAGATATTTCCCAAGTGTTGGATAAGAGAATTTCTCCATTGAAGAACACCGCAAGCTTGAAACGTTTACTGCCACATCAAGCTCGCACTCCAAACAACCCCCTCCCCCATCAGTTAGATAGGTTGAGGCCGTTGTAAAGCTTGTTGTATTTGCTAGTTGCAAAGTGTATGAAACTGATACTCAGTCAGTATAAATAAGAGAGGTGTATGAAACTGATACTCAGTCAGTATAAATAAGAGAGAAGGTGGATCCAAAAGAAAAGGGATTCTCAGGTCGAGTCGACCTGACGTGGATGTAGGAGGGTTATCTCCGAACCACGATAAATTGCGGTGTCTCTCTCTCTCTCTCTCTCTTTACTTATCGCTCTTTCAATATCTTATCAAACTGACGAGCATCAACCTGCATTTCATGAAACAACCTGCATTGGCTTAAGGAAGATTTTTCAAAGATTAATCAACCTCCACCAACTTCCGCATAAACAGTTTGATAAATCAAGCTTGTTATCAAACGAGCTTGATAGATCAATCTGCCTCTGATAAGGATCGACCTTGACAATCGACCTTCTGATCGACCTGATTTTATAAAACGTCAAAAACGGTTGGCATTGGTGTATTCCCCCCCCCCCCCCCCATACACCAATTACTCTTTTCCGGGACCAACAAGTGGTATCAGAGCGGTGGTTCTTTTGACCGTTGCTTTGCATACTAAAAGTTTTTATCATACTTTTGGTCATTTTGAACCGATCCTTTTGAAAAATCTTTTCATACACGCATATCATATTATTTTGCAATGGAAGCTTCTCTTCTCAGGTTATGTGAAGACTTCTCAGTCCAAGGATATGAAGATTGGAGCTTCCGGATAAGGATGTGTCTTCAAGCGCATCACATTCTAATGTGGGATGTGATCGAGAATGGTCCAACACGATTCTATGAAGCCACTCCCGAAATCGAAGGGACTGATCCAGGAAAAGTCACTTATGTCAAAAAGCTCAAAAGTCCCCGTGATTTTACAACGGAGGAAAGAATAGAGGCAAGTCTTGATAGCTATGCTATGGGTCTCATTTCTAGCACTGTTAATGGCGTCTACCTTGCCAAAATTCGCAATCTTGACACTGCAAAAGAAATGTGGGATACCCTTAAGGCTATCAGCCTAAGTTCCGAAGAAGAAGCAACAAAAGCTCATTTCTCCGACAGCTCGTCGAGTGATGATGAAGAAGAGTGCTTCGTCGGAGAACTCCCTCCCACCGACGAACAACCTCAGGTAGTTGCTCAACTCCTTCCATTTTCTTTATCTGACAATGAAAGTGCAGATGAGGAAGATAAATACCTATCCAAGGCCGTGTCCCTGAAAGAGGTCAAGAAGCAACTGAAGGAATATGCCGAACTCGCTGAGTTATTCAAGGAGGTCGTTGAAGATAATGTCGAGCTAATGGATCAAAATGAAAAACTCAAGTTGGCATTAGAAGAAAGAGTATCTCCCTACAATGAAGAAAAGGAAAGGGAGATAGAAACTCTAAAGTCAAAGGTTGAAAAGTTGACTTTAAGGGAGAAGGAGCTTGAAAAACAAGCTCAGGCAACTGCCTCACGGGAACAAGCTCTGCCTGACAAGGTTATCAAGCTGAAGAACCTAGCTCGTCAGCCTCAGGCCATTCTCATAAAGCAGCATAGGAAGAAGAACCTTTTTGAAAAGGAACAGCCTGTTCCTAAGAAGGAGGCACGACCTGTCCAAAAGAGGCAGCAGCGTCGACCTGCCTCAAAACCTCAAGATTAGGCTGCTCAACAAAGGAAGTATCAAGGCCGATATGATCCACAGCTTTACCAACCTCAGATCTTCTATCAGCCTGCTTATCAAGGTTGTTACTGCTATCAACCTCAGCAACCTTATTTTCAAAGAAGGCAGTATCAACCTGGATATTATGAAGAGCCGTTCTATCAACCTCAACATCCTCGCTCTCATAAGAAGGCTCCCAAGCCCAAGACCGCCACTGCCTCGTCCTCAGCCTCGAATAGAAGCAGACCGGCGAAACAAGTTTGGGTCCCAAAGGCTGTTCCCGCAACCGATGTAGCACCCAATCTCAAATGGGTTGCTAGGTTTAATTAATTGCAGGTCAGGAAGGCTCAGAGAAGGAGCCAAACAGCTCGTGGAGCTGTGTGGATCATTGATAGTGGATGCTCCAAGCACATGATGTGTAACAAGATGCTACTATCAAATTATGTAGAATGAGTCGGACCTCAAGTAACATTCGAAAGCAACTCTAAAGGCCGCACTCGAGGTCAGGGCGACTTAAATGTTGGTAAAACCTCTATTCATAATGTCTCTTATGTTGAAGGTCTTAATCATAATTTATTCTCTGTGTCGCAATTCTACTCGAATGGTAAACGAGTATAATTCACCGCTAACAAATGTCTTGTGAGAAATAAGGAAGGAGAAATACTCCTTACCGGAATAGTGCAGGACCAACTGTACAGTCAAATTGACTGATAAAAGGGAGACCTGCCTGGGCATGAAAACTGACTCCGAGACGAGCTGGCTATGGCACAAGAGGTTAAGCCATTTGAATTTCAAGGCCATCAACAAATCAGCATGTCGCTTAACCTTTTGCTCACCCCGAGTTCGATGAACCAATCAATGAACCCGAGCCAATTCTCTCAAGAAGAAATATCTCGACGGAGATGATGGAACGATAATCATCTGTAGGAGCTCATTGTTGGGAACCCGAACCAAGGAGTGCGCACTCGAAGGGCGATTGGTAAAAGTGCGTTGCTTAGCTGCCCTTGTATTGACCCCAAGGTCGATATGCAGTCAAAAGGTTGATAATCAACCTTGATGATCAGCATTTGAATCAACCTTGTATAAAGTTCCTCATATTGAGGGGGAACAAAGGCCGATATCTACTTCTACGAGGTCGATATCACAAAATCCAGGTCGTTTCATAACAAGGCCGATGCAAGGCAAAGGCCGTCGCATGGTAAGCCCGAAGCAAGGCCGACACAGATCAAGGCCGATCCTTTACCAAGGTCGTGATCAGCCTTGACACTATCAACCTTGATGCTATCAACCTCCAGTTCACAAAGGGGGAACAAAGGCCGTCTTCTATATTGCCAGGCCGTTCTACAGCTTTCAGGCCGTATCCTGCCTTTCCAATATCAACGGCCTGCCGCATGCAATAACGAGCATTAATGAAGGGGGAATCAAAGGGATTGTATCACCCTTTGTCTTTTCTTTAACTCCTCCAATATGCTAATAATTCTTCAATTATTAATACTCATTGCTCCAAGTATTGCATATATTAATGCCTACCTTTTGTAGGAAATAAGAACAAAAATGGGTAATCAAGTAGCCATGAAGGCTGATATAATGATCTTGAAGGAAGAGGTCTCGTCACTTCGTTCCATAGTTCAAATCCTTTCTGATGATGCCAAAAAGGGGGAAGGACAGAAGAAGACATCTAAGAGATCAACTGCATTTACTGCTTTCATTATCTACCCTATTATGTTGATTCCATATACTGTTTTAACTGTGTAGTTAGAACAAGCTTGTAATATTCTTTATCTTTCTAGGAATCTCATTTGTGAAGTGTTGATTTTGACATCATCAAAAAGGGGGAAATTGTTAGGAACCCTTTGCAGTTAATTTTGATGATGTTTTCTCAAAACCACGCTTAGGCTTATTCTACATTTTATAGAGTTAAGGTTGATAGAGTTAACAAGCTAAGGCCGTTCTAGGAAGGCTGTTCTAGACAGGCCGTTCTAGTCAGGCTGTTCTATACAGGCCGTTAGTCAGGCCGTTAGTCAGGCTGTTCTAGACAGGCCGTTCTAGTTAGGCCGTTAGTCAGGCTGTTCTAGAAAGGTTGTTCTGCCATGTAAAGGCAGAGGCTGTTATTCCAACAGCCTTGCCTATAGAAGAACAACATGTCATCATCAACCTGCTCTGTAGGTACTCCAGCCTGTTCTCAAGTTCAAGACATCAAGATGCTGGAACATACCTCAGGCCGATGACCTACCTCCATGGGTCAACCTGCCACCTATGCTGCCATGTCAGATGCCAGCTAGGACAAATCCCAACGGGAAGTGATGAGTCAGCACCAACGGCTAGTTGACTCGTCAGCAAGCTCCAACGGCTAGTTGCCACGTCAGCTGCCACGTCAGTGCAGACTCCAACGGCTAGTTTCCAAACTATGCCTATATAAAGACTTCTCACTTCAATGGAACTGCACGGGAAATTCATTATTCAAAAGCTAAAGTGCTGTAGAAATTCTCTCTCAAGTTCTATCCATTCAACACTCGAAAACCCTAGATATTTCCCAAGTGTTATAAGAGAATTTCTCCCTTGAAGAACACCGCAAGCTTGAAGCGTTTACTGCCACATCAAGCTCGCACTCCAAACAACCCCCTCCCCCATCAGTTAGATAGGTTGAGGCCGTTGTAAAGCTTGTTGTATTTGCAAGAAAGAAGAATGCAAGGGCTCGGCTGGCGTTGAATGATGAATCACGTAGGAGAAGAAAAGATCGGCAAATAACGACAGTTTCACTCATTGAAGCTAGGTAGTTGCAAAGTGTATGAAACTGATACTCAGTCAGTATAAATAAGAGAGGTGTATGAAACTGATACTCAGTCAGTATAAATAAGAGAGAAGGTGGATCCAAAAGAAAAGGGATTCTCAGGTCGAGTCGACCTGACGTGGATGTAGGAGGGTTATCTCCGAACCACGATAAATTGCGGTGTCTCTCTCTCTCTTTACTTATCGCTCTTTCAATATCTTATCAAACTGACGAGCATCAACCTGCATTTCATGAAACAACCTGCATTGGCTTAAGGAAGATTTTTCAAAGAGTAATCAACCTCCACCAACTTCCGCATAAACAGTTTGATAAATCAAGCTTGTTATCAAACGAGCTTGATAGATCAATCTGCCTCTGATAAGGATCGACCTTGACAATCGACCTTCTGATCGACCTGATTTTATAAAACGTCAAAAACGGTTGGCATTGGTGTATTCCCCCCCCATACACCAATTACTCTTTTCCGGGACCAACAAACTTCAAATAGTAGATTACCGTATAGCTTATATAAGACATCTATCTTGGATAATAAATGGATACTTTGACTAGAAATGAATCACAATCCATGCATCTAAAGTAAAAGCAATTCATGTACCTCATAAAGAGAGGTTTTACTATCCAAGTTCATTCCCTTGATTCTTCCAAGAGTGAGTAGTCTGATCATCACTTTGGATACAAATTATCCTTTCAACAAATTCAGCATATATAAATATAGTCGTGAGAGAGAGAGAGAGAGAATTTAGGGTAAAGACTAAAGAGTAGTATGGAAATATGTTTAGCTAGTTATAAAGTTTATATTTAGTAACTTTAGTTTTCCTTCTTGAGTGGGCCATTACTAACAATATTATTCTAATGTGGACAGAGGCAACCATCCATTTTGAAATAGCATGGAATTTAAGATGCGAGTATTTATTGTTTTAAGTGTGTTGTTTAGGGAGAGAAATGCTCCTCTACCTATCGTGACGGCTGATGTGGTAGGTAGAGTTTACTTTTTAGATAGTTTAGCATACATATCTAGATTTATTTTTTCCATTATATATAGTATGACACGGTGGGTAGAGAAACATTATTCTTTTTAGCGATAGTACTGTAACTATTGTTTATGTATTTTGCAAACATTACTCTATCCCTAAACAACTCACTTAAAACACTAAACACTACTGTCTTAAATCTCCTGTCGAAAAGAAAGGGTTCAATAATCGTGAGCGCAAGAGGAAGTAATGGAAGAAATATCCCATAAAGTTTGATTTTATTATTATTATTATTATTATTATTATTATTATTATTATTATTATTATTATTATCAAAATACATTTTGTCATAATGTTTGAAATATAAAAAGTAAAATGTATTATTAGGGAGATGTCGGTAGCTTGATAAATTACTGAATTATTCTAAAATTAGAAAACCAAAATTGGATTTCTAAATTTATTAGAGCAGTCGCATCGGTGTACTGCCTCACATGTGCGCACGCCACGTGGTAGCGCCACGTAGGCGATGCAGGCCTACACGTGGCGTACGGTGTACACATGTGTGTACGCCTGCGCATACGGGAACGCTGCACATGCGTACGCCATGTGGCACGTTTCTATTGGCTCCATTATTATTTTTCTTTTTTCCTTTTTTTGCGGATTTCTTTCCTCTTTTTTTTTTTATTTTTTTTATTATTACGTTTTATTTCCCTTTTAATTTGCCGATTTCTTTCGTTTCCTTTCCTTTCTTTTTTTTTTTTTCCCCTTTTCTTTTAAAACGTTTTATTTCCCTTTTTAATTTGCCGATTTCTTGCCCATTTTTTTCCTTTTTTTTCCCTTATTTTTTCTTTATTTCCATCTTTTATTAATTACTTTATTTTCAGATAATATTTATTGTAAAATTTAAAATATGCATTATATATTGATTTATTTAAAATCTCGTACGAAAAAAATTAAAATAAAAAAAATAAAATTCAATAATACACTACAATATCCAGTCAGCACATAAAAATAATCACCATACACCGTACTCTACTGAACTACTTTTCAGCATACGCCGTACTCAGTCCTAGTCAGCACACTTTTTAGTTAGCATACGCCGTACTCACGTACTCTGATGTTGATGCTCTTAGGCACGCTACCTACTTTACGCGTTGCATGTTGTTCTGCGCTATTATTCCATAAAGAAAATACTCTCTATTTCCCTCATTTTATTGAACGAAAAATTGGGGCATCCATTTGAATAAAATGTTAGGTCTATTGTATAATACTACTACATTCATCTCACAAAATTAGTCATAGTTTGACTTGATACAATAATTAAGGAAAAAGAGAATGTGCGGTTGTAATTAATTTTTAAAAGAGAAAATAAATTGTAACCAGGTATTATTTGTCATTTATAGAAAGTGGACTAATGTACGAGATGGAAAAAAAAAAAAAGATAGACTACTTTTGTCAGATAAAGGTAGTACATTATAGTATGGTAAATAAGTATAGAGATATAATATTATACTATGGTAAATAATTAGTATGGTTGATAGAGAGTAATGACAATTGATTTCTAATAATTAAGCTGTTGTAAATTGTGGTGGCATGTCACATGTGTATATATATAGTATCCTAAAAAAAAGTACAAATTCGTTATGTACGTAAATTTGTACAAGATATATCATCAGGAACGTGGCGTGTATATAATTTTTTCTCAATGCCAATCTAACATTATACTTCCTTTATTTCATTAGATTAGTCCTATTAAAATATTATATACTTTACATCTAATATTTAATGAGACTAATTTAATAAGACGGATGAAATACTATATATTATAGCGTGGATTTACTAATTTAGGTTAGATACTCTCCTTTTTTTTTTTTTATCCGGAACATTCATGTGAAAATACAAAAGGTTATTGATCAAAGAAATGTATAATCTCTCCGAAAAAACAGAAAAATGTATAGATTATTTTATTTAATAACTCTAACTTAATACTCCCTCTGTCCCACTAATAAGGAGACCATTTTTTCTGACACGGTAATTAAGACGAAAGTGGTGATAGTGTATTAAAATAGTATATATTAAATTAAAATGATGTGTTTAAATTTTATTGGGTTAAATTTTTTATTTTAAAAAGGGTTAATGCACTGTAAATACACGAACTTTTCGCCAAATTCCATTTTTTCCACGAGCTTTAAAAAATCTGCCATAATACATGACTTTTGCGCCGTGTTCAATTTTTCCACAAATTTGAGCTCCGGCAAGCCTGATGCTTACGTGGATCTGATGTGTCATTTTTTAAAAATAATGTTGAATGAGGTGTAAATTATTCGGCTGAGGTGTATTACATACGACGTCGTTCTAAATAGAACAACGTCGTTTCACTGAGGAAAGAAACGACGTCAATAACGATTGGGAAATTAGGGGTTTCTATTTCACATTACGTTCATCGTTTTCGCTAGGGCAAAGGGGCAAAGGTGGAGTCTGCTTGTTGACAAAATTTCCGATTACGGTGGCGATTGACACAGCTAGGGTTCAGTTCAGGGTCGCGGCGGCGATTGACACAGCTAGGGTAACCCTAGTTCAGGCTCGCGGTGGCGATTGAGGAGTAGCAATGTTGGACTTCGACGAGTAAGTCTCCTTAAACTATGCCATTTTTTTCTGCGACGATTGAGAACTACATTTTCTGAATGAATCTGATTTTTTGTGTGAAATTGTATCTTTGTAGTGAACATTTCGCTATTTACTTTCATCATGGGGGAAAATTTGAGACGATTGGGGGGAGATTTTACTGTGGTGGGATATATGAAAGAAAACTTGGGTTTGAAAAGGATAAATTTGGGTATTTTGATGTCGTAGATGAGGTAGAGAAGCTGGGTTATGTGAATGGAATAATATCGCATACAAAATACCTAAAAAAGAAGCGTTTATAGTTTTAAAAGATGACAAAGATGTAATGAAGATGCTACAAAATCTGTCTGAAAGGTGTTATTGCATTAGTCTGTATGTTGATGGAGGATTGAAAGGTTCAGAGAAGGAGATAGCTGATGAAGTTGGGAAAAATCACAAATGGAAAGGGATAGCAATTGAGGGTAGTAAGAGTTCTACTTGTGACTCTACAGTTACAAAGCTTCCTAAGGGTTCTGATTTGAAAAACAAGGGAAAAGCAAATGTGGTATTTCCTCAAAAAAAGGACAGATACATTGACAAGGGCAAAGGAAAGGTAGAGGGAAAGGGTAAGGGAAAAGAAAGGGTAGAGGGAAAAGAAAAGGCAGAGGGAAAGGGTAAGGGAAAAGAAAAGGCAAAGGGAAAGGGTAAGGGAAAGGGAAAAGTAGAGGGAAAGGATAAAGGCAGTGGCAGTAGTGTGAAGGAAGATGTGATGGGAATTAGTAGCTTATGGAAGGACTTACAAGATTTTGATGAAGACAGTGATTCTGATATATCATGGTATGATTCTGATGAAGATGATGAGGCATGTGAGACAGATGACAGTCTTGGTGATGATGAATTGGGTAGTGGTGATGAAGAATACCAAGAAGCAAGACAAAATATCAATCAAGAGCATCTAAGAATAGATAGTCTTGAGACTGAAATTCCAGAGTGTGAGGGTAGTGCTAGGGGTAGTGCTAGGGTACCAGTTGAGGTTGAGGGTATTGGTGGCATTCAAAGTGAGGGCAGAGAGGAAATGCTTAGTGACTATGTTGATTCAGATGAAGAAGTTAACTCCACTTCCAGTGAAGATGAAAATGATTTATTTCCAAAGAGAAAAAGGGAGAAAAAGAGATATGACCCTAAATGTGCCATTCAAATCTAGATGTAAAAGTTGGGTTGTTATTTGAAGATGGTTTGCAATGTAGGGCAGCACTGAAATCCTGGGCTATCTTAAATGGCCACCCCCATTCACTTCAGAAGAGTCACCAAAAATCAGATTGAGGCATATTGTAGTCCACCATGCACCTGGAGAATGTATGGGAGTTTGGTGAGATCTAATAAGAATTTGAAGATCAAGAGAGTGGATGGGACACACAGTTGTGGATTTGATGTAGGCAACAAACAGGCAGATTATCAGTGGCTTGGGAAAGAATACATGAATGTGTTCAGGGTGCGGCCTACCATGACTATAAGTGAGTTTGCAGTTGATGTGAAAGGCAAATTCAATTTGAAGATTTCTAGGGGCAGATTACACAGAGCCAAGCACTATTCCTTTGAGTTATTAAGGGGGACAGTGGAGCAGCATTATGGGCTACTTAGATCTTATCTCCGTGAGTTGATGAGGGCAGATAGGGAGGGTAGGTTTGAACTTCAGTGTGGGGAAGGGTCTGTATTCCAGAGGCTATACATAGGTTTCAGTGCATTGAAAGAGGGATTTAGACAAGGATGTCGATGGATCATTGGTTTGGATGGCTGTCATTTGAAAACATATCTTCGAGGTCAGCTTCTGTGTGCCACTGCAAAGGATGGTAATAATCAGATGTATCATATAGCTTGGGTTGTAGTTGAAGTGGAGAATCAGGACAGTTGGACATGGTTTATCACAATCCTTCTTGAAGAATTAAGAGTCACAGATGGCAATGGGCTTACTATCATTAGTGACCAACAGAAGGTAAATTATGCTTATGTTAATGTTTCTGTCTTTATATTCATATATTTGTTATGATTCCAGCCGTATTATGTTAATTTACAACTCCAGTTAATGGTTTGGATTAGTTATTTTGCTTATGTTTCACTGTTGTTTATTCCAGGGATTGCTAAATGCAGTCAAATTGTTAGCTCCACTTGCTGAACATCGAAATTGTGCAAGACATGTCTACTGTAACTGGAAGAAGCAGTACAAGGGTGGTACTTTAAAGAATATGTTCTGGAAGGCTGTCAGATGCACCTACCACCAAGCTTGGAATGATGCAGTTGAAGAGTTGAAAGCTGAAAATCAAAGTGCATTTGACAACTTCATGGAGAGAGAACCTGCTAGATTTTGTAAGGCATTCATCTCTACTCAGTGTGTGATTGATATGATAGATAATAACATCAGTGAGACCTTTAATGGCTACATTATTATGACTAGATCCAAACATATCATCCACATGCTAGAGGATATTAGGAGTGCTTTGAGGGAAAGACAATATGTGAAGTTAGAGATGATTAAGAAAGTGACTGATAAGATATGCCCCAATATCAGAAAAAAAGTTGAGAAATTGGTTCAAGAAAGCAGGTATTGCAGTGCAAGTTTAGGGATAGATGGTTCATTTGAGGTGAAACATCTGATTTCAAAGGACAGGTTCATAGTGTCTCTAGGCAATAGAAAATGTTCTTGTAGAATGTGGGATATAACAGGAATCCCTTGCATCCATGGGATATCTGCAATACATTTTTTGAGGCATGATGTAGCAGATTATGTCAATACATTTTTCACAGTGGAAAAGTACAAGGAGGCATATTCATTTGGATTGCCAGCCATAAATGGTGAGAGAATGTGGCCCAAAGCAACTGGTTATCCTGTGCTACCTCCTTTGATCAGAAAAATGTCAGGGAGGCCGAAGAAGAAGAGAACAAGGGATCCAGATGAAAGGGAGACCCTAAGAATCCTAACAGGCTAAGAAGATCTGGTCTTGTAATGACATGCCAAAGATGCTTGCAGACAGGTCACAATGCAAGAACATGCCAGAGGGAGCCAGTCCCTAAACCACACAAAGAACTGGTCCATCTCTGCACTTTATTTGCCTTTATAGTCTGTTTCTTCTTCTTCTACTTTTTTTTTTTACATTCAGCTCATCATTTAAAATGCAATAAATCAGGGAAAGAGAGGGAGGCCAAGGAAGAATCCTGCTTTAGTTGCTGCTACAACAAGAAGGGAAACTAGTCAGGCACCTAGTTCTCAGACTGCTTCAGCAGCTTTAAAGAAAGTCATTGCAAAAGAAAGAGCTCAGGTACATATACTTCCTGTTAATGACATTTAATTCACTCAATGGATTTATGTTATTAGCTTTTTCAATTGATTGCTTTGTTTAAACTGTGTAGACTAGAAATGGAATTGGCCTTTTGGTGGGTGAAGCGACTGGAAACACATATTTACATGTAGGTTTTGGTTTAAATCTTTTCATGAATTTGGGGTTTGTCTGCAATGGTTTGCTAATGCTTCATTTATGTTATAGATGTCAAGTGGAGCTGGAATTCACACAACTCCAGGAAGCAGCAGCAACCAATCCACTAGTACTTCAAGAGCGGCCATTCCAACTCAAGAAAGTCACATACAGTAGTCACTATTTGCAGCAGCAATCCCTTTTGGTTTCAAAAACAATGTTTCATCTGTTAGTTTCAATTTGCATGGATTGGTACAATGTTTGTTTTGGTATTCTGAATGTTTGATCTTGGTACAATGGATTTGAATGTTTTTTTTTTGGTATTTTGAATGTTTGATCTTAGTACAATGGATTTGAATGGATTGATAAAATGACCTCTTATTTTGTCATTTAAGATGGTTTCTGTCACTCTGAAACATGTAAAAATTGCTTATCAAAATAACACAATCCATACAAAATGTCATTAGAATGTCAGTTATAAGAGAGATTAGAGATTAGATACATTACAATCTGATAGCATTACACAACATACATAACTACAAATTAAAGGGCTAATGCATTTCAAACTAAGCCAACATACTACAATCTAAGCTAAGATGATAGCAACAACAAGCAACACAATAGATGCTATGATTACACTAACCATAAATAACTCCTTCTTCAGTTTTTTGTTCTCCTTCTGCAAAGCTTCAATTTGAACCCCCAGCTGTTTCATTACCTCCCGCCGATTATCTAAATCCTTTAAAACATCTGAATACATCTGAATCCACATGTTCACTTTTGCTCTCTCGGCTTCACCATTCAATGTACTAACATCTTCAACTTGAGGGGGCCTCCAAGCATCAACCCATCTGAAAAGTCCACACTGATGTGGCTGGGAAGATTATACATATGGTTAGAATCCTAAGCTCCAACTCCAGTAAATCCACACAAAATTGTTCATTAAATGTCTACAGTTCTAGCATCATATGTATAAACTGTTTAGTAGGTTAAAATCTCGCCACTTTATACAGTTCTAGCTACTCCATTAAAGCTTTCATCCACTTATTTTCTATAGATATCGACCATACACAGAACATAATCTTAATTATATGCATACAAATTAATGGCAGTAAACCCGTAATCTTAATTTCATAATCCAATTAAATTAACGAATTCAAAGAACCTTTAGACTGGTTCAATTATACAATTTCTGTACGAATTTAATGACTTTTTTACCTGAAATTTCGGACAACGGAGGAACCTGCGGTATGGATTCTTAACAGTGAAAGAAGTGGTGAGCTTAGGATTCAACCCACAGTGACAGAGCTTTGACAATGGCGATTCGTCAACGGTATGGTAACTAGGGCTGCTCGAGGATGTCCTAGAGGCAGACATCTCTGCGCCGGATGTCCTGGAAGCAGACATCTCTGCGCCGGAAAACCTTCACTTCTTCTTTCCTTCTTCTTCTCCGGCTCGCACTCGTCGTTCCCCTCTTTGCAATTCGCGAATTGTGAATAGAGTGATGAACAAACCCTAGTCTTTAATTAGATAATTTAATTTTGTGTAAAACGACGTAGTATTAACACTACGAAACGACGTCGTTTAGATTTCAAAATGACTTCGTTTACTTCGTCGGAAAATTTTAAACACGTCACACTTCCGGTGACCACGTATGCGCCAGCTCAGCATCAATTTGGGGGAAAACTCGATTTGTGGAAAAATTGAACACGGCGCAAAAGTCATGTATTTAGGCAGATTTTTGAAAGCTCGTGGAAAAAATGGAATTTGGTGAAAAGTTTGTGTATTTACAGTGCATTAACCCTTTTAAAAAAGGCTCCAAAATCTATGAAACGTCCAAAAAAGAAAATCGTTAATAAAATGGAGGGAGTAGTAATAATCATAAAGTTGACTATATTATAAATTGAGGGTATATATAAGTATAAGGTGGTGCATGACAACATCGGTCATAAGAAATTGACGCTTGCATGTCATGGGAGACAAGGTCCATTAATTAGCAAATGATATTCTCTCGAGTTCTTTAGGGCATCCCACGATTCCCATAAATGGGGAGGTTATCCAATGCTCCATCCTTAATTTGTCCCGATTTAATTGTTTCGTTTATTTCTTTTTGACATAAATTTTAAATTGCAGTGTTAAGAAATAAGGGATTTATATCAATATATACCCTGAACCACCACCAAATTCAACAAGATTAGCCCTCGAAAAATTCAAAGAAATAGATGTCTTATCTTTGAGGAGATTAGCTTAATTCCTCAGTGCGCATGTGACTGATGAGCTCCTTGAGATATCAATAAAGATAGCTGTTGTTGCAGCTTCCTAAAAATATAAACCAAGATAGAAAAGCTCAAGTATGCACTGGATAAAAGGCTAATCATAGCAGCAGTAATGAGTTTATGCATTTGACAGAAAGCAGGGTACATTATGATCCCAAGAAGCAAGGATGCTCGTTCTATTTCAATTTCAAATATAAATTCATATTGCTAAGACGGAGGAAACATTTTAAACTAACGATCTTTTAGTTTTAGCATAGAGCCCTTCACAGATATGAGATTTCATGATTAAAGTTAGTAAAATATATCAATAAGGAAACATAACATCGATTTACCTGTGCCAAAATATTATAGGATACAAGCCGGAATCTGAAACCTGCAATGGCCAGCATAAGGTAATGACCAAACGATTAGGTTACAATAATAGAACTAAGAAGAAAACTCATACGAGAATAAAGATTAGAGAACATTGTTGCAAAAGAACACACAAAACACACACACACCATCAGGTTTCTGATCGAAGTAACTTCACTCTGCTCGACCGGAACAAACTTCCTACATATTGGCCCGGGCATCGTGCTCATCTTGCTGCAACAAGCTACCCTGCAGATGAATAGAAACTCAGCTTACATCAAACTGCAGAAATTAGGCAAAAAATTACAGTTGATCTAAATCCACAACCAAGTCCCCAATCAAATTGAACATATCCATTATCTCCATTCCTATAACATTAAACACCCAAAACACGGTACCTCAACTTGAAATAGGATAGAACACAAACTTCTTCACCAACAATTTCCACACACACACACACAATGCCAATAGGAAAATTCTAAACTCTTTCCCTCAAATAAATCTCCATTGCTAAATTAAAAACACATAAGTAGAGAGAACGCATGGATTTCAGCAACTCATTCCTTTTCCATTCAGAAATTTGCGAAATTAGCCTCATTTTTCAACGCGGAAGAAACCAATCAAACGAACAAGAGTGTGTATAGATACAGAGAAAATCGTACGTATAGGTGGGGTGTTACCTGAGTCGAGGAGGCGAGAAGGAACACCTTAGCATTGCTTAGCGAAGCAGGGAACGCAGGGAATCCTTGCTTGAATAAAAATGGCGATTTTCTGCAGCTCAGATTATATCAAAATTAATCCTAATCGCATCCTCCATAGATCACAACTACACTCTCCAAAGCCTCAGTTCAATCACAAATTAACCGATATTCAGCTAAACAAACCAATCCGTAATGGAAAAACGCAGAAAAGGGGGGAAATACATTCTATTGCCGTCCGCCGCTGACTCTCCGACCTCCGCTGCCATTCGCCCTACCTTCTTTGCGAAAATTGGAAATTCCGATGGGAGGAAATTTGAGTTAGGACGCGCACGGGAATGAATGGCAACGGCGTCGACTGACGGCGGACGGCGGCGAACCATTGGAGTGGTGACTCTGAGAAATTGAGAGACGTAAGAGGGGATCGCGGGCTGGAATTGGGGGTGGTTTTCAAAATTGGGGGAAAAGATTAATTAAGTATTTTTTTTCTTTCTTAATAACTCAAACAAAATTGATTTTTTTGATAAATAACAACAAAGCATACAACAACGGTTAAAAGCAAACGTTGTTATAAATTACGACAACACTAAACGACGACAACAATTTTATAAACTGTTGTGAAATTTATATACAACAACATTGTACAACAACGGTTCATAAAACACTGTTGTCTATGAGCGTACTCCATCGCTCATAGACAACGGTTTTTAAAACGACAACACTTTTCAGGGATATAACAACATGAATTACACGGAACCGTTGTCGTAGATGTGTTGTCTATGTGCGTTTTTGTAGTAGTGCTTCCTCAGTGCGCATGTGACTGATGAGCTCCTTGAGAGTGAAGTCTCGTTTCTTGTGCTTGATCAGGTTCCCATAGTTATTCCACGATGGAGACAATTGTTTAAGCAACACATTTGTCTTTAGTACTTCGCACATCTGCATTCTTTTAGCCACAATTGCCGCCAGATTTTCATACTCGTGAAGTTGCTCCATTAGTGGCTTGTCATCCATTATATGGAACTACATCCACTTTCTCACGACGTACTTCTTCAGCCCCGCATAGTCTCCTTCGTATTTTAATTGAAGAGCCTCCCATATTTCTTTTGCCATATTTCTTTTGCTGAACGAATGTTAGGAAAAGCGTGAGTAGAGAAAGAACGTTTTGTAAGTCTTTGAGATTTGATAGTTATAACCAATAGAAGAGTGCCACATCAGCATGAGAAACTTACTAGAATAATCAAGTGTTAAATAGAGGAGTTGGGTCATTTTTGTAAAGCAGTCCAGATTTGAATCTAAGAAAAGCAGTTACCATTTTCATTCGCCTATGTTCTTTGCTTTCTCACATGCACACGAGCACTCAATTGCAGGTATTATTGAGGGATTTTTACTACAAATCCATAGTAAATCTGCCATTGTTGAGTTGGGAAAGCTTCGGTTGGTAAACAGAGCCATTGAATCGCTCACGCTGCGTATGCCGAAGCAGAACACGAGGAATTCTGTTAGAATGGAGGGACGGGTCGAGAATTTGGAGAATCAGTTGAATTTGTTCCGGCAACAACAAAGTGAGATGAATCAGGCAATTATGGATTCAATTAAGCAGCAATTCGAGGAGTTGAGGAAGGAATTGCGTACTGAGGGAAAACGACCAGAATCTAGACGAGAAGGAGAATCGTCTTCATCCAAGACGGATCAACCTCAAGGTACTTTCTCACAATCTCGTTTTAGAGGATCGAAGTTAGATTTTCCTAAATTTGGGGGTGATAACCCAATGCAGTGGGTTAGGAAATGCAACAAATATTTTCTATTCCATTCTATGCCTGATTGTGATAAGATACTGCTGATGCATATGGAAGATCAAGCTGATTTGTGGTATCTTGAGTATATTGAGGGGAGAGTTGACTTGAGTTGGGGTGAATTTACTGATCTCGTAATAGACAGATTTTTGAACATTGATGGGAAGAATTTAGTAGCACAATTTAATAAATTGAGACAGGATTCTGATGTGTCGACTTATACTCAGAAGTTTGAGGAGCTTAAAGCATTCATGGTGAGTAATAACAGAAGTTTATCTGAAGAATATTTTGTGCAAAGCTATATGAGTGGGTTGAAAGAAGAGATTGCTCGTATGGTAGAAATGTTTAATCCCAACACTTTAAAATCAACCATACAGTTGGCTAGAAAGCAAGAGTTGTTGGTTAATTCTCTTGGGAGAGGGCCAAAACAATTTAGTAAATTCACTCCCACTAGTCAAGATCAGGGGAAGAAAAATAGTGGGGAATTGGTGGGGAAATTAACGAGTCAAGGAATTGAGAATAAGACCCAAAGTTTCAAGAAATTGACACCTGCAGAAATTGAATTAAGGAGGAAAAAGAATCTGTGCTTTAACTGTGATGAGACTTATCATTTGGAAATGTAAGAAGATATTTGTCATTATTTGTGAACCGGAAGAGGAGGAAACTGAATTGATTGTTCAAGAACTACCTTGTGAGGATGAAGAGTACCATATATCGGTTCATGCACTAGCAGGGCAGGTAACCCCAGACACCATTAAGCTAATAGGTACAGTTGGAAAACACAAGATCACAGTTCTCATTGATACCGGAAGTACACACAGCTTCTTGGATGCCATGGCTGCTAGAAGGTTAGGGTGTGAGTTGGAGTACACGAATCCCTTGAGTGTAATAGTTGCTGATGGAGGGAGGATAGAGTGTAATACTAGATGCCCTAAACTTGAGTGGGAAATGGGAAATTATCAGTTCAAGGGTGCAGTAAGAATCTTGCAATTGGGAGGTTGTGATATGGTTGTAGGAGTGGATCTTTTGAAACAACTAGGGCATGTGACCTTTGACTTTGATGACCAAAGTATTAAATTTACAAGAGGACATACAGAAGTAGTGTTGCAAGGAGTTAAATCAGATATCTCTCTTAAGATGATGACTGGGAAACAATTCAAAAAGGCTTACAAGAAAGGGAAGGGAGCTTTATTTGGTTGTTTGTGCATGATTTCTGCTGAAAAAGTTATAGAAGACAGTAAGACAGCCCTAGAAATTCAACCGTTGATCTCTAAATACCTGCCTATTTTTGAAACACCTACCACACTCCCACCCCATAGATCACATGACCATACTATTACCCTTAAACCTAACACTGCCCCATTTAAACAAACCCCTTACAGATACCCCTACCTACAACGAGTAGAAATTGAAAAAATTAGTACAGGAGATGTTAAAATCTGGTGTGATACAGCATAGTTCCAGTCCATTCTCATCCCCGGTATTATTAGTAAAAAAGAAAGATGGAACATGGAGGTTTTGCATTGATTATAGGAAGCTCAACTCCTTAACGGTTAAGGATAATTTTCCCATTCAATTGATAGATGATTTACTTGATGAGTTGGGGGGTGCTACAGTTTTTTCCAAGGTGGATTTAAGAGCTGGATATCATCAAATTAGAATGGATGCGAGAGATATAGAAAAAACTGCATTTGTTACACCAAGTGGGCTGTATGAATTCAAGGTTATGCCATTTGGGCTTACCAATGCTCCAGCTACCTTTCAATCATTGATGAATTCAGTATTTAAACCATATCTGAGTAAATTTGTGTTGGTCTTTTTTGACGACATTTTAATCTACAGTCCTGATATGACCTCTCACATTCAACATTTAGAGACTGTTTTTCAGACTTTGTTAAGACATGAATTGTATGCTAAAGCTTCAAAGTGTTCATTTGGGCAAGATTCTGTGGAGTACTTAGGCCATAAGATTAGTGCAGCAGGAGTTGCAGCAGATCCTAATAAGATTAGTGCAATGAAAGAATGGCCAAAACCCAAGTCCGTAAAAGCATTAAGAGGATTTTTGGGTCTAACCGGGTATTACAGGAAATTCATAAGACAATATGGAGTGATTGCCAAGCCCCTCACTGATATGACCAGGAAAGGGCAATTTATTTGGAACCCCAGTGCAGATGCAGCTTTTGAACGACTTAAAAATGCAATGGTCAGTGCTCCGGTTCTCAAACTTCCTGATTTCAGTTTACCTTTTGTATTGGAAACTGATGCTTGCTATGAAGGGATAGGTGCTGTTTTAATGCAAAACTCTCATCCACTCGCATTCATTAGTAAAGCATTAGCACCAAAAAACTTGGGTTTATCCATATATGAGAAGGAATTCCTAGCTATCATACATGCTGTAGAAAAATGGAGGTCCTACTTGCTGCATAATCAGTTTATTATAAAAACTGACCATCAAAGCCTCAAGTACTTACTGGAACAGAAAATTTCTACACCAGTGCAGCACAAGTATTTGACCAAGCTCCTTGGTTTTGATTATAGAATTGAGTACAAGAAGGGGGTAGAAAATAGAGTTGCAGATGCTCTATCTAGGGTGACACAAGAGATGGTTGAGTGCAACGTTTTGACCATGCTTAGGCCTACTTGGATGACAGAAATACAAGCTAGTTATGAGAATGATGCAGCAGCACAAAGTATCATATTGGAGTGTGTGACAATTCCATACAATATGTCACTATCGTACGATGATGGGCTACTGAAATTTGTTGTTTTTGGGTAATACAGGAGGCATTAAACAAAAAAATTCTACATTTATGCATTCATCTGGATACGGGGGACATTCCGGAGTTAATGCTACTTATCAAAGAGTAAAGGCCACATTTTGGTGGCCAAGTATGAGAGAGGAGATACAGCTATTGATTGCAGCATGTCAGCAGTGCCAACTAAGTAAGCATGAGAATACACGATCTCCGGGCCTCTTGCAACCTTTGCCCATCCCAACTCAAGCATGGCAGCATATAACTATGGATTTTGTGGAAGGTCCACCTCTATCTAATGGTAAAGATTCTATCTGGGTAGTAGTGGATAGGTTCACTAAATATGCACATTTCACACCACTGCACCATCCTTATACTGCTACACATATTGCACAACATTTCATTGATATTATTTACAAGTTGCATGGCCTACCAGTTAGTGTGGTATCGGACAGGGATAGGGTCTTTACTAGTTTGTTTTGGAAAGAATTATTCTCTATTTTAGGGGTGCAGCATCACATGTCTACAGCTTATCATCCTCAGACCGATGGTCAAAGTGAACGAGTCAACCAATGTTTGGAAACATATTTGAGATGTATGTGCAGCTGCAGTCCCAAGAAGTGGTCACATTGGCTTCCACTTGCAGAGTATTGGTATAATACTTCCACTACAAGAAAACTGGGCTTTTACGACATACGTACATGCGACATTTTCAATAAATGTCAAAATTTTACGACACTTATGCTATTAGTGTCGTATATTTACATCAATTATGCGTCATAAGAATATTGTGTTACTATTTTGCTACACTAATGCGCCATGTTGTTTTCTGTCTCATAATTACAACAATCATTTTGCGACGCATCAATTTAATGTCATAATTATACTTCATATTTGGAATGGTGTTGCTGTTTGTGTCGTATATTTGTGTCATGAAAATATTGTAACGCTATTTTTGCGATAGTAATGCGTCACTTTATTTAGTGTCTCGTAATTACAACAATTTATTTGGGACAAAAAAATTGAATGCCGTAATTATACTTCATATTTGGTATAGTGTTGCATTTTTTGTCGTTTATTTACGTCATTAAAATTTTATGTCACGAATTTGTGTTAGTACTGTGTCAATTTATTTTATGTCTTTTAATTACAACAATTTATTTGCGACACATAATTTAATACTTCATATTTAAAATAGTGTATTAGTGTTGCATTTTGTTTTGTGTATTTGCATCAAATATATATTAACAAGACTACTAAGTACAACTCATGACACGATAATATTAAATAATTACTTGTGTGACAAATAAGAAGTGTAATTATTAAAAGCCAATATAATACTCCCGTCTTTGCCTTCCCCTCTTTCAAATGTGATTTCTGCGCTCTGCCCTAACTCCCAAACATGATTCCTTTCCCTTCTCAATTTTCTCAATTGGGGTTCCCTATCGCAAGCAATCATTCAATAATCACCACTCGCCGCCTCTACTTTCCAGCCATCGTAATTCGCTGCCACTCGTATTCAACCGTCGTGATAGTTCAAATGAATCTTCTCAGATTTTCGTTGCGACTTCCTCTCCTATTTGTTTGAATCTTCTCATTCTAGTGAGGTATATATTTTACTTATAATATCTATTATTGATTTTGTAGTTCAGATTGGTTGTGGATAATATTTCAATTACTCTTGATTTTGGATATCATTTTGGTTGATAAACCGTGAGAGGAGGGAGTTGCGAATAAATGCGAATCTGGAAGGGGTTTTGCATATACTTTTATTTATTGTATTTTGTTTTAAGGATCAAAGCTTTCAAGTTCCAGTCAACTCAAAAAATGAGAGTATCTATGAGGTATGAGTCTTGTTTTTTCTCTTGATCCCCCTATCATTTATTTAATTAAGTCTCTATACTTCTCATACTTCTCTTGACGTATGTTAATTTCCTTTGGGTGCAAAGTTGATGGTGGTGCCGTAGAATTGCTAGAGAACGTAGGATTTATAATAATATTAAACATGATACATTTAGCTCATTTTGATGCCTAATTTCTTTTTAATTTTTTTAATTTCATTACATCATATAATCCTAATTTTTATGATTCACATTTATTTGACAAGTAATATAAACACAAATGTAGGAAATAATATATGTCATAATGTGATAATATAGTTATTTAGTTACTCCTTTGTATACGCACGAGTTCCCAATTGCATGCTAGTCTTCTATTTCATTGGGGCGAAATATCATGAAGTGAAGGACAAAGATATATGTCTAGTTAAGTCTTCTATTTTGAATTTCTTGTTGTTAGGACTTAGGTATTTGACGACCATGACTGTTAAATATTCTTGCACACCTAAACTCTGTGATGCATTGAACAGTATGATTGGTATACATGTGTGAGATGAGATTCATAATTTTGCATAATAACATCATTTTGTCTATTGGAATAACTTTGTAGTATTATATTGAGTGAATCTGTGTCTTCAAAAAGGTTTATATATATGATTTATGGAAGATAAACTAATTTGATTGGTATCTGAATGTTTCTTAAATGAGGTGTGTTGTACATATGTTAAGTTATTTTTTCATTATCTTATCAAGAAATCTATATCATATGGTGAGTACATATATATTTATTACTCTATATGTTTGATATCACATTATTTTCTTGAGGTAGTCATTTCCCTTGATAATTGGATAGGTTATCATTGCTCGGATATGTTATCATTGCTCGTTGTTCTATATGCTGATCGAGTTCACTCACTATAAGAAATTTACACATAGGTAACACTGCATACATAACGGTATTTTTACAAAACCGTTATGTATGAGCGTGATTTTCAAATAAATAACGGTTTGCGTTATGTATGTTACCGTAGCCTTGGACAGTTATAACACTTTTTATTGAAGTGTTATCTATATATGCTATTATAGTTAACAGTTTAGTATCAATCGTTATCTATGCAAGTGTTATTCTTTATTTTAATAACGAATTGAGAAAACCGTAAAGAAACATGTGTTACCTTAGTAATAAATTTAAAATATGAAAATGGATAATGAATAAAATTTCAAAGTCTTAAAAAATCAAAATCCTAAATACTACCAGTACAACCTAAATTAAAATTAAAATTATTTAAAAGCCAAAATCCCCCTTTTCATTATCGTCATAATCGTGTGAGCCCTAGATCAGATCTGCTCCCACCGGAATTTCCAATCCAACGCCGACGAGCGCTCCGCCGGCTGGTAAGCTCTCTCTTCCTTCCCCCCTCTCTCTCTCGCTCACTCCCCCCCCCCCCCCCCCCCCCCCGTTTCATTATCGTCATAATCGTGTGAGCCCTAGATCAGATCTGCAGTTTTTTCGCTGCTTTTGACGCGCCGGAATCGAAGCTGTAATTCTCAGAAGTTGCCAAAATGGCTGTGGTCTCTCACGGCCACTGCGCTAGCTTTGCTTTTCCGCTGCGAATAGCCATCTCTAGGTAATTATCTCGGTCTCTCCCTTCTCATGCCCTAACTCTATCTCCCTCTCCCTATTGATAGTTGGTATTCTTCAACAATTCCCCTTGTCTGCATTTTGGCTCTCGCATTCTACTCGTCAGTTCTTAGTTTAAACTCTTTCGCCATTTTGGCTCGGGTCTCGACTGTTCCGGGTATTCACTCACCCGAGGTAACTTCCCCCCTCCCTCGTTCCACAATGGATTTTCGGTTATTATTAGCTGAATATATTTTGCCTAATCAATGATATGCTGTTAGCAATTAGATCCTTTGTTGATTTTCGGTTTTTTTTGGTCAATTGGTTGTGTTTTGTATGCTTATTTTTTTATCCTCAGTGATTAAAGTGGCATGAGTATTGTTGATTTCTTCTTTTTCAAGTCTCTATTTCAGCTCCAGTTATAAACGTATGGGTTTAAGTACTATTTGCTCAAGAATGGTGAAAGATTCATAAAATGTAACACTATTGCATAAATTTTGGTAAAATTTGTTAGCTGCAGAAATTCTGAAACAAATGGCCATTAAATCCGTTTTGTTTTGCTTCGCTTAGCTGATAAGAGATTGTGTCAAGGAGCGAAGAATTGATTGTGAAAGTTTTATGTTTTTTATATATTTCACAAAAACAGATATGAGTTCGGGGTTTTATGCTCGAGGAGATGATGATTGTATCAATCCTCAATCTAGTGAATAGCTGTGATCTTCAGATTTTCTATGTTGACGAGGGCCCTAAGCTATTTGGCTTTCAAACGGTTTTGTGAGACAGTTAATCGAGTGCACAAGTTGATATAAAGTTATTCTCGAGTCGTTATACGTATGAAGCAATTAACAGTTTTGGTTGGTGAGGAGTATAATCATGTTCAATTCATATAAATATGGATCAGTTCTGGATCATTTACATTGAAAATATAGCTCTGTTTTCTCTTGTTTGAAAATTCATTTGCATTCCTCTTTAATTCCTTCTTTTGTTGTTATGCTCTGAGTTCGTACTATATCTTTGGCTGTTTGGATACTTTCCCCTTTTTTCGTTTTAGTCATTACATTTTTTTTTGGAATATATGATTCCTTCATGTATGATTTTGTAAAGTTGTTTTTTACTTGAATGCTTGGTTTAGGGATTATGCGTTGTTTAACAACTTGTTGTTTCCATTGGATTATGATGTTAATTAGTTTGCTGGTGTGTTAAGAAAATATTTGACCATTGGAACTTTGTTGTTCCATCTGCAGGACTTGACTTAAAGGTAAATCGCATTACTTTGTTGTGTATTTGGGGGAGGCGGAGCAGGTTACGGTTGCGGATGATAGGGAGCTGGAGATTGTGAAGAATTTGCTCAAGAGATGCGGGGAAACTGAGAGGAATTTTTCTTTGCAACTTGCAGGAACAGCTGGACCATATATGGATAACAGGTTGGATTTATTTCTCCAATGGAGCATGAGATTGTTGTTAAAATATTAAACACCCTGTTCGATATTTTTTACTATCCTCTCAGATATCCTGATGCAGAAGCTGGTGAAGTCTCGGCTGCTTACTTCGTCCGTGCCCCAAATAGCTCACTTTCTGAAGAAATTCGTAGCAGATCAAGTATGCATGCAGACTAAATTAGCCTCAACATTAAACACACATCTTATTCTCAGCTAATAACTTGTTATTCATGTTTTCAGGTCGCGCCATTTAAAAGATTGAAGAGCGTCACATTCATCAACACTGTACAAAATCGGCTTCTGGGAAAATACTGCGACGCGAGCTCATCAACAAAGTCCGATCGAAGCTGTAATTCCTTCGATCACAGCTCTCCTTATTTTATTCTACAAAAAAAAAAGATATATACGTGTATTAGGTTCTCTTAAAACATTTATAGATATTGATAGAACATTTTTATCTTTTCACTATGTTTGGAAAATCATGTACAGTGAATTATTTGTATTTTAATATAAGTATCATTTTTATTTATTGTAATGAGTATAAGAAGAATTAATAACTGTTCACCACGACATATTAATAACGGTATAAAACCGTTATTAAAAACTACCAAAGATAACACTTCGTAACCGTAACGTAAGAACCACAAACCGTAATGATTGTCGATCATATATAACGAACAATATATAAATTAATAACGGCTGCAAACCGTTATCAAAAGTAACTATACATAACGGTATATTAGTGTTATGTATTAAATTTTGAACCGTTATGAAAAACTCACATAGATAACGGTACAGAACCGTTATGTATGAGTGGGACTTTTTATAACACCAGTATTCTTAGCAGTTTCCTTTTGCACATAGATAACGCAAATTTTGCGTTATGTATGAACTTTTTTGGCATAGTGACTTGAAATATTGAATTGAGTATTTCCAATTGAATAGTTTTATTTATTTCCATTCTTTCGGTCCGAACCCTCTTCGTGACAGTATAGATAAGCAAATATGCAAAAGCTTTTCAACTACTAAATGAAGCAGAAGTTTCTAGCTGATGTGGATACTTTCTTGTTTTTATTGTGTAAATTTATGCAACTGTCTATCATTTTACTCTATAATTTTTTCTTGTGCAATCTTTATCAATTATTTTTGTTTAAAAATTTAAGTCTTGCATAATCCTGGTGGAAGTTAGTAATAAGATGATAATGTTGTGATGTGAAAAAAAATCCTGATGTTAATTTTTTTTTTCACCTAGATTTTTAGACAGCTTATACAAACATTCTTGTATTTTACGTTACTTAAGTTTTATATTTTGCAGACTTTGAAACTTGTAATATTACCTCCTCTCAAGGAAATATATTCAAGAAATATGATGGACGACCTTACAGGTAACACTCGATGGACTTGTTTATTTTGATCAACATTTGCTGCTCATTTATTCTTTAAATAAGTTGTCTTCCTTTCTGTTAGGCTGTAGAATGCTCAACATAGAATGTTTAGTTGGAGATTTGAATGAAAATTTATAGGTATGTCCCTTCCATAGATCCATTATGGGATGATGATTTAACCATTGGCGAGTTGTACATTCTTTGCTAAGAAAAATATCTTTGCTACTTATTGCAGGGATAGGCAGCAAGGGATGGGCAACATCTATAACTGTCTCAAATATGCACTAAAGAGGTGAAAGTGCTGGTTATGTTCTTTTTGCCCCATCTCAAGACTTATGGAGGCTACAACACGCCTAACATGTCATGATTCATTTTATTAGTATGATATTAGATGACTTTAAATACATTTATAGCTTATGATGTTTAAAATGATAGATTCCATTAACTTGAATGTAAAGGCGATTTTTGTATATATGTACATTAAATTTTACTTTTCACTTGAGTTCGTATATTTATGCTATTGATTTATTGTTCTTATGTATGGTGGAAAAATAATGTGTTATCTGAATTATTGTCGCACAAGTGAAACAAAATTTATGACATAATTTACACAAATGGCGCAAAAGATGTCGTATAATCTACTACATACAATTAATTTTTTGCGACATATGTTATTTGTCGTGATATTATATAACAGTGTAAACATGACGTCAATTATGTCAAAAAAAGTGTGTCATTGTTATTGAAATATCACAAGCTACTGTCGCAAATAGTATGCAACATTGTTATTAACGTAGTATTATGTGTCGCAAGAAACACGCGTCACTAAAGAAAATGACGTGCAATGTGTCACATATTTTATATGACAAAATAAAGAAGTGAAGCATAAAGTGTCGCACGAGTTGCGACACAATTCAAAAAAGAGTGTCACAAAAATGCTACATCACCTTTTGCGACATAAGTTTGCATGACGCATGAAATGTCGTAAATTAGCTTTTGCGACATTAAAACCATTGTTTACGACACAAAATACATGTCGCAAAAGCCCAATTTTCTTGTAGTGTTCCTTTCATACTTCTATTTCTCTAACACCATTCGAGGCATTGTATGGTTATAAGCCTACACCACTAGCACTTGCTACATATATCCAACCTCAAGTGATTGGAGTGGAGGCTACTCTCAAGGAAAAACAGGAGATTCAAGCACAGGTGAAGAAATTATTGCAGAAAGCTCAAGATAGGATGGTGAAGACTGCAAATCGACATCGTGTGTTCAGAGAATTTCAAGTTCAAGATTGGGTGTACCTCAAACTGAAGCCATACAAGCAAACTTCTATCAGATTGCACAAGGTATGGAAGATTAGTCCTAGATATGCTGGACCCTTTCAGATCACGGAGCGCATAGGAAAGGTTGCCTACAAGTTACAGCTTCCACCTTCAGCAAAGATACATCCCGTATTTCATGTTAGCCTATTGAAGAAGGGTATCAAACCTGATGATCGAGTCACCTCTACTCTACCAGAATTTGATGACGATGGGAAGACATTGCTACATCCAACTGCAGTTCTAGCTCGACGGATTGTGAAGAAGAACAACAAACCCAATGCACAGCTGCTGATTAAGTGGGCCCACTTGCCTGAAGAGGAAGCCTCGTGGGAGGATTATGAAGAGATTGTTACTCGTTTTCCAAATCTGTTGGCTTGAGGACAAGCCTGTTGTAAGGGGAGGGTATTGTTAGGAAAAGCGTGAGTAGAGAAAGAACGTTTTGTAAGTCTTTGAGATTTGATAGTTATAACCAATAGAAGAGTGCCACATCAGCATGAGAAACTTATTAGAATAATCAAGTGTTAAATAGAGGAGTTGGGTCATTTTTGTAAAGCAGTCCAGATTTGAATCTAAGAAAAGCAGTTACCATTTTCATTCGCCTATGTTCTTTGCTTTCTCACATGCACACGAGCACTCAATTGCAGGTATTATTGAGGGAATTTTTACTACAAATCCATAGTAAATCTGCCATTGTTGAGTTGGGAAAGGTTCGGTTGCGGAAGAGGTTCCGTAACAACGAAGATCCACGAACCACTACCCTAAAAGCTATTTCTGGCAGACCCTCGGTGCCAAGTCTCGATGCCGAAAACACTATTGAAGGTAGATTCGACACTTGATTATGCGTGCACTCATAAAAGTTGAGTTGGAGACAATTTCAAGGAGGAGGAAGACAATTGAGAGAATAACGAAAAGGAAAAGAAAACAAAAACGAATCGGGAAATGAAAATTGGTTTATGGTTTAAGGCGGTTTCAATCTTCTATGTACTGCCAGAGTAGAATTATTTAACTTAATTCTATTATTATAGGTCTCTCAACCTAAAATGTGGATAAGCCCACAAATTCACGTTACTTGCCCACTAAGCCAACTAAGCAAACGTGAGATCAAATAATTAATTCTTTTTATTTTCAACACTTCTTCCTTCTTCTTCCTTCTCATTTTCAATTTCCAATGCGTTTCTCTCTCTCTATTAAAATTGGGTCTATTCACCCCTTAAAAGGGCTTTCAATTTCCAAGGTCCTTCAAATTTCAATTTCAAATTTCCAATGTGTTTCCCAATATTATACTGTATGTAGAGTCCAACACTACAAGAAAAACGCTCATAGATAACGGCGAAATGCCGTTATCTATGAGCCAAAACAAGTGTGAAGTATAGTGGTGTTATCTATAGTCCACGCTCATAGATAACGGTTTACAACCGTTATCTATACCAACAATAGACAACGATAACAAATTGCATACATAACGATATTAAACCATTATCTATAGTTATCTTACATAACGATTTTAAACTGTTATCTATTTTCAAGTTTATGTAATATATTGTTGATTTAGAAATAGCTTTTTATTAAATAGATAACGGTTTATTCTGTTATGTATTTCGTGCTCATATTTTAATTTTTTTAACATAAAAAAGAAATATAAATGATACATTTGAAAACACAAAACAATACCATATATTACTCATCAAACATTGTATACAATACCATCCAAATATTCTACAATACTACCATCAAAACATAGTAAAAAAATGAACCTAAAATGTCGCTTCTAAATGAGAGTATACTTTTTTCACAAGTAGTTTGCAAGAAAAAATCCCTTAGCAATCTTCGATTTTGATATTTTGATCTATTCCACGTCTACATATGCCCTTCTAGCAATCTTTTTCTTTGTCATGATTCTTTCCATGTGATACCACCTGCAATATATTTCATATAAATACCAACAAATCAATAGAAAGTTGTGCAATGACACTACCAAAAATCAATTATCAATGAAATCAAAACTTAATCTACTACAGAATCTACTAAAACATCTATCAAACTCTTTTGTTAACAACATGCACAAAATCAAGAAAAACATCCTTTAAACATGTAGATTTCAATACTGTAGATGAGGGTATTCATTTTTTATGTTCCTCGCCCTTTGCAAATCACACAACTTCTGCAAGGTGCTCTAAGGTGCTAAACTTATCCTATTTCTTTCCAACTAAATTTTTTATCATATATATAGATTTAAAATATACCCTGCACCTCGGTTCATTAACACATTATTTTAAAAGCTATAGATAGATAAATAACTTAGCACATGTAACGCTGCTTCTATATTTCCCTTTTGATACTCATACCTTCCTAACAATGCTCTGGCATCCTGTAGAAGAAAGTCACACATAGTCAAGTTGCTAATAAAGTACTACGTAGTTGTTTTTAGAAGAAGTACATGAACTAATCCTAAAAATAAAGGTAAAAACTTTGATGAATCTCAGTACAAGAAACAAAGGAAACAGACATCAAAGAGAAAGTTAAGATTGATGTCATAGAAGGAAGACTTCATCATCATACCGTTCTTTTTCAACCTTCCAGAGGATGTCCATGGTTTCTTAGATATCCAGTATTTCCAAAATAAATTTTTTATCTTCATTTACTCTCAAAACACCCTTAACAGTTAACTCTATCAAAGAATGGATAAAGATTTGCATCAAGATAACTACAAAATACCTCGTAGTTTATACCACCACTCTCTCTCAGTGACGTTTCAGCTTCTTCAATGTTACCAGTATCAGGTTTCCTTTCACCTTCTTCAGGCCTCGATGAATAATTGCTAGCCGAATCACCTTTCACTGAAGAAGGAGCCATTTCAATAGTACGTACCTGCTCTCCAGAACAAAGACACTGCATCATTGTTCCCAGCTTAGCACGAGCTCTACTACTCCTTCCTTCTCCAATCTCCTTCTCATTCTCCATTGTATTTCAACTCCCTGTGGAATTCCAGCAAACACAAAACCAAACTACACACAAATTAGCTAACACAGAACAGAATCGGAATTTATCATCGCTCGAACTACAAAATGTAGCACATATGGACTAAAAAGAAGTATCTCTTTCCATCCATAGATAGTTTCCCTAAATCCATTCCACAGTTCAACATATTACCAGTCACTCAAACCAAAGAAATTCACCCACAGATCATAGAAATCAACACACCGTAGCCTCTACATAACTCAAACACTCCAAGTCACACCACCAAAACAGTCTTTGGAATACCTATCCTCTCAATTAATGAAAGATTTCAATGGATAAGCAACCAAAAGGACACATGCAAGAAAGCATATAGAATTTCTTTATATCTACTTAGCAGGACAATAGAATCAAGCTGAAGGCAAAGAATGAAAAAACACGAGGAGAATTAACTGCAAAACATCTTTATAGTGATGAGATGGTAATAAAAATACCTGGCATACAACACAAAAGTCGATTCTCTGCTGATCATTTGAGGCTTCGAGATTGTCTTGAGCTGGCAGCAATGCAAGAGTTCTTACTTTCAAATTATTCTGAATAAATTCCTCCGAAAATCCAGTGCCAACGCAGTCTATTTGTTCTCCCAGTGCAAGAAGCTCCTGAAACATGATATGAAGATCGAGAGCTTAAAAAAACATACCAGGCTCATGCTAATTCATAGTCTGAAAGTCGAAAATAGAATCTAAAATATGAACATACCCTTTCCATTCCTAAATAATACGACTGAGATCTAGGACACAAAACACCAAAATATAAGAGTCAAAAACCTCAAATTTTAGAGAACGGGGTTCTGTGCACTCAACTTTCGAAAGGAAGGGAAGCTTCCCCGCGGAATTTCCGGCTGTAACCTATAACAGTGGCGACTACCGAGTCTCCGATAGTGATCTCATCAGTGCTCTCATCGCCAGAACCTGCAAGAGAGAGAAAATGTAACGGGTCAAAACGTGTTAAAGACTTACACCAGAGAAAGAGTAAGTTTTATAGGAAAAGGGAAAGCCGGCAAAGCTATCAACGGCGAAGGCGAGCGATGATTCGGAAGGGATAAGCAGAGCTCTGCTCTCTTCAAGTCGGTTTCATAGCGACAACAGCTCTGATCGGGGCTCGCATTTTTGTTCCGCCCTGGAGACGTCGAGGGCGAGTCCGACGGTGAGAGCTTCGTCGGACTCGGCGGAGTAGCGGGAGAGGGAGAAGAGAGGCGAGAGTTTCTCCAATTTGGTGATAGGGCTCATCGAAATAGAACGAGAGTAAATTAGAAAGATGGAGGAAGAATTTAGGAGAATAGTAGCGACGACGGCAACTTGCTGCCAGCTGAAGGAGCGCCGGAGAAAGCACTCGCCGCGGCAGAGAGAGAGTCTGATTTTGAGAACTAGGGTTCTGCGATTGAGGGAGAGAAGGGGGTCTGCGATTTTGGAGAGATAGAGTTCGAATCCTATTATGCTCATTTTTATTTTCTTATACACTACGGTTCTAAACCTTAAATTATTATATATATTAGGATAGAAAATATAATAAGGAGAAAAAACTATAAATTATTATATATATTAGGATAGAAAATATAATAAGGAGAAAAAACTATAAATTTTCTAGAACTTTTACGAATTAGAGGAGTAGATTTAATAATAATTTTATTTTTTTTATAAAATTTAATTTTTTATTCTCATTAATAACGGTTTTTTCTTAACGGTGTTTCCAAATAGTTATTAAAAGTGTAGATGACACTTAAATAGATAACGTTTCTTTCTAAACCGTTAAGTATCATAGTATTCATACATTACGCTTCGTTATGAATCGTTATTATTGATAAAAGCTACACTCACATAGATAACGGCTACCGTTATCTATGAGAAAAACACGCTCATACATAACGGTTCCGTAAAAATACCGTTATGTATGCAGTGTTATCTATGACTAAATTTCTTGTAGTGCAAGTTCTTTCCAATACGATATGGAACAAATTGACACTAAAACACCCCCAACAATCGATCTTGGTCTGCTCTGATACCATATTAGAATTGGGTCAATTCACCCCTTATTAAAAGGCTTTGTAGGGGGGTGTTCCAATCTTAAATGCATAGTCCAAGTTCTTCCCAATTCAATATAGGACAATTGTGTGACACTAACACACTCTCTCGGTGGTTCAACTTCAATCGCACGTGCGCATGCATATATTTTCTCTAAAAATATATATAGTAAATGCAATTTGTAGGTAGAGTATATGTAGTTTCCCTCACTAGCTAGATTCTCTACAACTGCAACTTCGAATGAGATCCTCCCAACAAACTTCCGGTGCGGAGGAGAAGACTTGCATGTGTACGTATAATATTTTATGCTTATTCGTGTGAGAGCGGTTCAATAGATCCAGACCTATTAACTTGAACGGAGGAATATTTCCTACAATTACTGAATCATATTTCCTAAAAATAATAAATATACAATAATAACATGAATATGGAATATAATTAGTCATCATTAATATTATTAATTAAATTGTTAAAACTATTTAATTGTCATAAATTATACTTTTGTAATTGTAATGACAGATTTTCAAGTAAATTTAGTTATACACTGACTAAACAATAGCAGTATATTGTACATTATTCTAATTCATCCTACAAAAGCTATCGTAACCGTTAAAGTCCCACATGCATCTCTTTCTTTTACTTGCACTATCTCTCTTTCGTTCATTTCCTTTCTATTACATCTCTCTTTCCCACCCACTTTGACCCGACTGTCCTATATATGCTTATCTTTGCTCTCTTCCTTTCCTCATCTCTAAATATCGATATATGATAAGGAGTTACATCAATATATTGAATATCTCCTACATCTTCTCATAAACATGTAGAAGATTTTGTACGTAAAGAAAGTAATTTAGTGTAAAATGCATCACAGTGGCTAGATAACAATTCAGTCATCAAATATATATTCACATTCTGAAAAATGTAATTTTGCAATTAAAAATTTACAAAAAAAAAGTACCAAAAAAAGAACATAAGTTTGATATCTGGCTAAAGGTTTCAAAAACATGCGAAATTGTATGCCAGCAGAAATCGGTGACAAATGGTATTGAATTAAATTAAATTAATGCAATATGATCTCTAAAATTAAATAGATGGACAAGATCAGTGTCATATTAGCCTTCAACTTCAATCAAATTTCTTGATATCACTTGGAGACATTCTCCTCTAGTTCCAAAATTTATGAATATGAACAACCTTTTGACTAGCTAGCAAAATAAAATATCGAATATTGAAAATTTATAAATAATAACATACTTTCCACCAGAAAGCAACGTAAGACAGTCATATAGTCATATAAGTAGTGTGAATCTCTAAAATGAAATGAAAAAGAAAAAAAAAAAAAAAAACACGTACGACTTGATCATATATATAAAATTGAAAGAAATAAAATTATAAGCCATCAGTAAATCAGTAAGGTCTCTGACACATATTTTTTCTAAAAAGTGTACCTAGTTTTGATAATTTTTTTGCAGAATATCTGTTTCTTCGTCATCATTACCAGGAAGAGTGCTATTGATTAATAAGTGACCACAATTATTCTTTTTTAACAAATAAATTATGTTTAATAGTGCATATAAAGTATAAAAACAATAATATCACCAATCATTTTACTATACAAATTTGTAACATTAAAAATTGTTCTATTACTCTTTTTTTTTTTTTAAGAATAAAACAATATTCACTCAATATCGACCATTCGTCGTGATGAAATTATCAAGAGTTATATTTACAGAATAACCCTTTTTGCTCGAATCAGTGTGTACAACCTTCTGACGATGTGATTTCTGTGATGAATGTGTTGCGCAATCCCTATAAAGTTCACGATCAAAAACCTAAACAAGTTCACGATTGACAACATAAACATATTCTCCACCTGTTTTGCACTCTAAAACGATACAACATACCATTAGATTTTAAGGAAAAATTAAAAAAATATAATCAAAATATACGAATATAATTTAATGATATCAAAAGATGAATGAGAAGAAGAGCGCGCAGAGTGGTGGGGTAGCAACGGTAGAAAACAACAAAAAAATCAAAATATTCGAAACCAATATTGGTCTTGCCTAAGGCCATCGCCATTCTTAAATACAACTCATATGATTTTGTAGCTTCTTCCACTAGCTGTTCGAAAACTGCACTCTTAGAGACTGGCGATTTTGCCGGTATAATCCCAGTTGAAAGGACCCTTGTTCGAACAATGCAATCTTAGAGACTGACGATTTTGCCGGTATAATCTTAGTTGAAAGACCCTTGATGCCAACGGTGATCGAATTGGCTGCAAATATACATGATTCTAAGACTATTTATAACCATAGTTTGTAAACTTTATGAAATCAAAATCATAAAATTTGTTAGTGGTAGCTTGCATTAAACATGTAATAGTAGATTAAGATTTCTCAAGTACCTCGTCGAAGAAGGTAAGCTCGCTAATTAAGAAGCCCGGATAGGAGCTGCCTAAGCTTTTCGACCCTCTTTTTGATTTCCGCCCCTCACATTTATCATGCACGTCTTTCATGATTGTCAACTCTGTCTGATGTACCAATCTGTGCCAAAGCTTGAAACCATCTTCATCACCATTGGCACACTTGGTCGTAGCTGAAATAACATGTCACCAATCGGCCAATATACTAGTTATCGACTATGGAATGTTTCGCGTATAAATCTACAGTTCTCTCAAACTGACATATAGATAGACAAAGAGAAAGGCAGTACAATGTAAGAGGATAGACGAAATTCGAAACGAACATTTAGACCTTTCTAAAAGGAAATGAAGTGGGATGAAGCATCGAAAAAGTAAGGAAATCCGACTCTTAAATCAAGGATGCATCGATGCTGAAACTACAACTACTATAAGCATCAAACAACCATAATTGAAATGGTAAACCCTAATCAACTAGTCTAATTTAATTAGGTTGAATCATGAAACCGAAAGGGAAATTTAAAAAAAAATTAAATAAATAAATCGATTTGGTACAAGATTGTCACACAATAATGGGGATAGATGATCCTGTGTGTTGAAGGATTGAGCCTCGTAATTAAATTATCAGTTTTTGCCGTAGTTTTCTCCCGTTTTGCAACGTTGTTTACATGAGATACATACCTTGTAGAAATAAAGAAACGCCAAAACATGATGGCGCATTTCCCATCTCCGGTGCACACAAATACTACTGAAGTTTGAAGGATTAAATACGCACACACAGTTCCAATAATCTTGAAGTAGTTTAATTATATACAACCAAATTAATCAGGTTGAGTTCAAAATTAATTCAGATTTTTTCATAATCAATAAATTAGTATGTAATTATTTGGAAGCCACCATCGTATCATGTGTATGTAAAATTTAGTGCAAGAATAGTATGGAAATATGCCTATATATATATACTTATATGATTATAAATGAAAATTAATGTAGTTTTCCTACTCTTTTCCTTCTCTTGAGTGATATAAACATATTATTCTCTAATGTAAACAAGAGCAAACTGGGAATATTTGTGGGAACCAACCATCCACTTTGAAATTTGATCGAAGACCGCTAGAAATTAATTAAATATCTCACCAACTTCGATTATTTACTATTTTTCATATACAAGCAAATATATATATATATTTTAACATAAAATTCGGATAAAATTTATCATACTCTTTCTTGGGCATTTTATGCTAGGTTGAGCGTGATGACACATCGCCCATATTGTAGCATTAGAAAATGATTCTGTGTGTGTGGCCGTGCCATAAAGAGTTTATGCTTATACCAAAGGTTACAGGTTCATGTCTTCCGTAATTTTATGTTTAAATTTCAGGTTATAATTATTGTTAAAAAACACATTCCGGCTCATCTGGTTCGCCACTTCACCCTGATAGTTCGTTGCTATGGACTGAGACACTGTGTCAGTTTCTTATGGTCGAATCAAACCCCAGAGCTATGAAAATGAAGGTGAGAAATACTAGCTAACCTTGAGGTAGTGGGATTCAACTTATAGTTAGAGTGGAAGGAAAAATGGGGTAAGATTCACTTTAATTTCAACGAAACTCTCGTCAAGTCTCATTCAAATCAATATGTTTCCGAAAATAAAAAAAATGAAACTCAAAATTCTTCTTGGCACCGATACAATGACTTTTGAATTGATAAAAATCCAAAATTATTTAAGTCTTTCACACGCTGCAATCTAAATTATTTATGTCGAATTATATATATATATATATATATTCTTAAATTAATGGCTCCTAATTAAATCGAATATATATACTATATGAGTTGCTCAAGTTATATAATGGGGTGGTTAAAAGATAGGAACATTGATAAATTATACTCCGTCCTCCGCCTCGACGAGTTTAACACATTACTAGAATATATGTAAGACTAACAGGTGGTTCTAACATGCCCGTAATAACTATCATCGTTTTTGGCCTTGCTTCGGCACCATATTGATTTCAATATATATAGAACATGCAGATTCAATGGGATGGAGAGAAATAGCACAGAAAGAGTAAGATGTGAGGGGAGAGAGAGAGAGAGGGTAGTAGACTGAATTTGCACTTTCTTATAAAACAGAAATTGATTAGTGATGATTACAATCAAATAGTAACAAGTAATTTAAACCCTAACTAACTGACTTTGACGGCTAATTGAGAAATAACAAACTCGTTATCTCTAACATTAGCTGACTTTGTCAATATCACATTAGATGTGAACATTCTTAATGTGTCGACGGTGGGTAGAAGAGCATTTTCTCGATAGCTATGTACTATTGTTTTTTTTGCGTTAGTTAATTGTTTTAATACTTGGCATTATTAGTATTGAATCAATTTATAATGCTTTATACTGGAAATTAAATAATAATATAAAGAGTAGATTTCAATCCTCTCTACAAGTTCGAGCTTTCAGATGAGACGGAATTCACTTTCTCGTGTATAATCATTACATGTGTTTTTGAAATCATTTTGTATACAATAGCTACAACCTAAACATAACCAATTACAAAATTACAAAGTATAATCCTCATAATTAGAGTTGTAGTGTATAGTAGTTGTTGCCTCGGAATGAAAAAACGAGATCCAAGATTGCAATGTTTGTAGGCAACTGCACATGATCGAGCTAGTGCTCACTCAGTGTGCACGGAAGGTAGCTGTTGCGGTCGATAAAAAAAGAAAAAGAAAAAAAGGAAATCAACGACAACAAATAATTTCTAGTGTTCGATAAATGATAACTGATCATCGTAAGATCAATTGCCGATCAGTTTCTTGGATAGCTCCAACGATCCTTGCGCTACTTTGGAGGCAATATCAAAGCCAACGCCACTGTAAAAATAACCAACCATCACATTTCATTAATTTAATTATATCTCATACACTTACAATAATAAATCATAAATTTAAAATAAATAAAAATCAACGGTCCAGATTAATTAGTTACGGAATTGAAGTACTGTATATACCTTGTATACATCAAGAAACGGCAAAACATGACGGCGCCTTTCCCATTTCCGGTAAAGACGAAGACAAAGGAAGTTTGAAAGAGCATATAGGCAAATAGAATTCCAACAATCCCCAAAGGCGAATTGAATCTGCATCAATATTAGTACGTACAATACTATTTACATCAACTATATATCTAATAAAGTAGCTAGGGTTTCAAACAAGATTCTTGAATACAATTAATACTTACTTGTGAGCTGAAAACCCGTTGAACTTAACCTTGCCTTCGTCAGGGTGAGGAATGTAGTTGGCAACCATGACAATGATACGGTTCCCGTATCTTCAACGCCGGAGAAGGGCACGCAACGAGAGAAGCGTGGGGAAGGGATGTCGTACGATACGAACGAGAGTGAGCAAGGCATGCATGGCGAGGGGGAGAAGACGCCTCGTCCCAAGCGAAGCATCCGCCCACCAAGGAGATTTGATGACTTCCTTCCGAAGTAGTGTTCTTTTAATTTGTTAGTAATTAGTTAATTTATTATTATTTCGTATTATTAAATTGTATCGGGCTTGGCCCGTTTATTTTGAGTCGAGCGATCTATAAGCTCCGATCCGGGTTTTCTTGTTGGTTCTTTCCCGGGCCGTAAGTCGAACCAACCTAGGTGTCTAGGATAAATAGAAGAAATTAGCTTTGTATTATCATCGAATCAATAATACAAACCCTAGTTTTTTCTCTATCTTTTTCTCGTTCGTAGTTCGTGGCGCGTACGTCGGGGAATTCCTCGCGTCCGTCGATCTTGATAGGGTTCTTGCCCTATCAGACAATGGATGCGAGTACGCGAACAAAAGCGAAAAACCTTACCAGCAGCGCTAAAACCGGCGGCACCTCCGTCGACATCTCGCCGTCGACGTTTCAAAAACTATAAATGTGTTCGCGGTTGTGTTTGACTGAGAGAGAGAGAGAGAACGAATTTAGTTTAAAGAGTAGTATGGAGATATTTCTACTTATATAGTGTATTTAGCTTTCCTACTCTTTCTTTTTTCTTTCTTCTTTTGAGTGGGCCATTACTAATCACTATTCTAATTAATGTAGACAGGTGCAACCTTCCATTTTGAAATTGTATGGAAAATGCAAGAAAAATCTTATTATTATTATTATTATTATTATTATTATTATTATTATTATTATTATTATTATTATTATTATTATTATTATTATTTATTTTTTTTTTGAAGAAATTATTATTATTATTATTATTATTATTATTATTATTATTATTATTATTATTATTATTTTGCCATTTAAAATATAAAAAGTATGTATTAGAGAGATGTCGGTAGCTTGATATATAAATTTGTAATTATTCTAAAATTAGAAAACCAAATTTGGATCTCCAAACTTATTATGCACGCTACCTATTTTACGTGGCCAGTTGTTATGCATATGATTATAATTTAAATCAATGTACTACCTCCATCTCATATAAGTAGTCCCATTTGGAATGGACACAAGAGTCAATAAAGGAAGAAATGTGTGGTTGTAATTGATTATGAAGAGAGATAGTTAATTGTAGCTAGAGGTACCCACGGTTCCGGTTCCGGTTCTAACCGGAACCGAACCGCCGGTTCCGGTTCCGTCGAGGGAGGAACCGAAACCGAACCGCAAACACACGGTTCCGGTGTTGGGGTTGTTGTATACCTAAAGCAAAACCGATTGTTTTAGTGGTTACGACACAGGTCCACTGTTAACAATCCCTATCTGGAAGAATATGTTTAAGCAAGAATAAAGTCCATTATCTCATGTTTTAGACCACGTGTCGATCTGAGTTCGGAGAGGATCACGAAGGTCGTTAATAATGGTGAGATATAAACAGTTCACAGTCGAGACAGCTTGGGCTGAGCTGTCGGTCTTGACTGCAGCTTAATGGTAGTGATGAGTCCTAATCACTAATTATGCTGGTACGGTGGAACGTATTGAGGATCAATAGAGATAATGCTCTTCTGATACTGACCCTGTATCAAAGGTGATATAGGTGAAGAGCTATAGATCTCAGGCTCTAGCTCGATCTTAACCTTGGTAAACTATTAGACGTATATGTATTCTTCGATGTTACTTTGATTTATGAAGATATGAACTTCGTTAGTTCATCTAAATCATGTCGTACTTTGGGTAACACGAAGATGCATAGTATGTCTAATAAGTGTTATCAATAAGCCGTGTCCTGTGTGAGTGCAGGCTGACGTTATCCCCTCAAGGAGTTCACAATGTTTATTATACCAAGTCATGCATGCTGATTAAGTTCAGGTATAATAATGAGGAGTGAACGGGTACTACCTGAGGAATAGATGTTAACAATTAGGAGCAGACATGGTAGCTCTAATTGATTAACGGATAAGGAGGTCTTAAACACGGGGGTCGAACTATACAAAATACCTACCCAATCTACATAATTGGGACAGAGCGGTGATTCAGCTATGACACTTTAGTGGAGTGCGTCATAGTTCTAATGAGATACATGTTCAGGGGTGGACATGGAAATATCGAATTAGATAAGGCCCAACTCTGTCTGGTATCCGATCCCTAGGATGGCCCAAACAGACCTCGGGAATCGATCTAAATAGTATTATTGAGTCTGGACTCAATAATTGTACTCAGGCCCGGTATATGATATATATATTGGATTTATATCCGGTGAATGGATAATAAATATAATTAATTGAGATTTATATACTGTGGGATTAAATCTAATTATTTATTATTTAGTTATTCACGGATAAGATTAAATCTAATAAGATAAGATTTATTTAATTAAATCTTGTGGGGATAAATATCATATCTAAATATATTTGGTTTGGTATATATTTAGTTATTTATTCTTCTACTGGAATTAGAATAAATTCTATTTGTTAGAATTAATTCCGGATATTCAGTTGCATAACTGAACAGATTAATTCCTTATTAATTCCGTATTAATAAAGGAATAGGATTTGTAAGTTATGGAAAGAGAATAAATATGGGATGACAAAGATATGGTTGGAGATAAATAAGGAATCATATCTCCTTATTTATAAACCATATAAATACTCAAGTCTCACATCATAAACCCTAGCCTCCTTTGAGTTCTCATCACACGAGATTTGTGAGAGAAGAGAGTTTCTGCGTGAAACCCTAGGCGTGAGAGAGAGTCGGCGCCGGGTTCTGAGTGAGGGAGATCGAGGTTCCAGTGATCTTGAGACGTCCACCAAGTCTCAGATCTGAAGGTGTGGGATCACATCCTAGAAGATCAGAACCGTAGATCGATCAGACACGACTCAGATTGCACGTTCTTCATAATCAAGGTATGTACTCGAACCATTGCATGAATTTATGTGCACGATCGAATCAACACATCCGAACCAAGATCTGGGTCGGGGCGGCTTTCAAGCAGCCGTTTCCCAACATCCGGTTCCGGTTCTGGTTCCGGAACCGCCGGTTCCGGTTACGGTTCCGGTTCTAACCGGAAAATACCGGACAATTATTATTATTATTATTTTTTTAATTTTAAACTTTTTTATTTCATAAGGCTTTGAACATTCTTTCAATTTTATGGGTGTTCCTCATGCAACTCTTCTCATAGTTTGGGATGTGTTAGATATCACATATCAAATAAATAAGAAGCTTGAAAAGTGTAATACTATTATAAAAACAATAAACATATCTCACAATGAAGAAATAACAAATGAGTGTTTGAGAGTAACACTTATATAATTGAAAAAAATCCAAATTATATATATATTTAGTTATTATTTATGAAGTTTAACAAATAATGTTATATTTGTTTATAAATTATATTTAAGAAAAAAATAAAAATAATAGAATGTATATAAATTGGACGGTTCCAAAATTTGGAACCGCCGGTTTGGAACCAGAACCGGAACCGAACCACCGGTTACGGTTCCAAGCCTTAGGAACCTTAACCGAACCGCCGGTTCCACCGGTTCCTTTTCCGGTTCCGAACCGCCGGTTCCGGTTCCGGTTAAAAAACTGCCGGTTCCGGTTACGGTTACAGTTTTAACCGCCGGTTCCGGTTCTTTTGAACACCTCTAATTGTAGCCATGTATTCTTTGTCATTTAGGAAATGAGACTAATAGATGAGACGGACTGAAATGGCAAATGAGACTGCTTATATGAGATGGAGGTAGTATAATTTCTCTAAAAATAAATATGCATATATATATATATATATATATATATATATATATATATATATATATATATAGGGAATGGTTCGTGTGCAAATAAATCTTGGCGTGCTAAAATGCGAAAGATGCTTAAAACTATACAAAATCATGCTTAAATCAATATATATTTATGCTTACAACACCATTATGTTTTTTAATGTACAAATTCATGCTTAAACCTAGTCATGCTTATGATACCTTATAATCATGCTTAAATCAACTACAAATATGAAGAAACAAAACTTGTTAATCTTAGGCTAGTGGGTTTCAACTTGTAGTTGGAGGGGAAGGGGAAAAAAGGGGCAATTTTAGCTTTAATTCAAACAAATTAAGTGCATCAAGTTTCATTGTGCTTCTTTCCTTTTTTTGATCCCCACAAAACTTAAGCATCATTGTTCCAAAAAAATAAATGAACAAAAGAAATAAAAACTTGAACCCCAAAATTATTCTTGTTCTTAATGGCACCCATGCAATGACGCAATGACTTTTTGGATTGATAAAATTTTAAAAAATTGGTGTCGAATCATCACAAACTTATTAGCGAGGCATTGTCGTATCAGCATTGGGTAAATTAAACATGACGCGATGGGTATGGAGCCTTTCATATATTTATAATTTCCCTTTTGTGCGTATTTACATATGTTCAAACATAAAATACAAGTATTTATGAAGTTTTATGTTTCGATCATAGTTGTCAAAAAAGTTTGATTCTTGTCGAGCCATCCACTAATCCAAAAAGGAAATAGATCCACGCCCAACATGTAAAAGCTCACATTTTGGAAGGTTGGTTTTCAATATCTCTCCAATAGAGCCCCCATAGTCCGGTTAGCTATCAAATATTTCAATCAAAACGAAATTTTAAGAACTTAAAAAAAAATGAACTGAAGTGGGCCCATGGGGACCTAAACGTGGATCCGCCACTTCATGGAATATATGCTTATCTACTTATTGTTGGTTGATATGTTTAATGTTCCGACAGTGGCGAAACCAGTAATTTCTGATGAGGCGGCCCACACCCGACATGTAAATGCTCAAATTTTGGAAGGCCCGTATCTTCAAAAGATTGGTCCGGCCCAAATCTCTTCTCATGGCCCGATGGACTTGGCCCGTCCTGAACCTCTATTTGCAATATATTCTTATTTCTCTGTTATCGAACATTTTGATATATTTGTCTTGCATGCCAAAAATTGTGATGATGATTTACATTGAACATGTTTTAGGTAGGAAGATTTGCTATGTCTTGTGATAAATCTGAAGACTTTTGCACGAAAAGCTTAAGGATTTTGATAGCCATAGTTTTTTTTGTTATGGATTATATATCTGTTGGATCTACTATATATATTATGCTCTGGTAATGGATCTCCTATCGGATCTTAATTATAATATATGCAGCGTATGCTTTGGTGTTGGATGTAGTATAATTTGGATTGTTTGTCGTATTTTATGACCGATGAGATGTGTAGCAACGTATGGTGCAATGAGACTATGAGAATCTAATTATGCATTTAAAAATCGGTTCTTTTCTTTAATGGTTATCTTTTGTTGCTGAAGATTAAGATCTTCGTGCACTTGTGGAAAGGTTGAAGGAGAAGAACACTATATCAGACAATGAAAAAAGTGGACATGTTAATGTATATAAGTAGACTATGGGAAAAGCCCTAAAACATGAAATAAAAAATTGACAAAATGAGTATCAATAAAACTTAACAATGGATCACTTCAGCTTACGAGAGTCTAATAACTAGTGTGTTTCCCGAGCATAACATTTTTAATACTTGTCTTTTATGCAGGCTCTTAATTCTAAGTTGAGTCGTGTGAAGGTGAGACCGAGCTGGCAGACGGATTTGGATTGTTTTCTATAAATAAATCGATAATAAATTTAACCCTATAGTAATGCTATAATTTGTATATTTGACAATGAGATTTCGATTCTCCTTCATTGTCATTGAGATAACATCTTTAATTCATCTGATATACATTTCTTGTTGTGGATTTATAATCCGTATCTAACACTTTGGAACCCAATAATCTATGGATCCACGGTTAATAAGTTAATAACATGACCATAGAACATTTACATTGACTCCACATATTGTTGTGAATGATCACTCTATTAAAAGAAACACTAGATAAGAAAAAAGAAGGGTAACAATTAACTTTCAAATACTTTTGTCATCCTTACTAGTATTCACAAACTTGTCCAAGAATTCATACAAGTTGTCATCATTATGCCAACCATATATTTCTTTCTCCACTTTTTTTTAATAGTATATTAACCTCTAGGGTTACCAGGAGAAACGTAATTTTTGCAATACACCACACACAAAAAAAAAAAAAAAAAAAAACAAACAAAAAAAAAAATCAAATGCATCAAAATATATCAAAACAAGAGAATTTTACATCTTTTTTAGTTAACATTTAATTTAATATTTGATTTTACACTTCACATATTGTTAGTTTGCATTTATTTGAGAAATGCACATTTAAATTCATAATTTTTGAAAAAAGTAATTAAAAGAAATCACTAATATTAATTTTGTTTGGGTTTATTGGGTAATAAATGGGTATTGACCAATGGATTTAGGTCAGGTACAAATATTAAAATTAAATTTTAATCGGGTTTGGGACGGATATAGGTATACAAAATTGTAACAGATTTGGATTTGAAAAGTGTTTAATGGGTGGGTACCCGGCCCATTGACATCCGTTGTATAACATGAGATCAAAAGAACCTGTAATCAGCCACTTCGTTGATTCGATCTTAGTCACAACGACTACAATCTTTTGCAACAGTCTTGTTACACTTACAAACGCAAAAATATCTTATGACTTTGATTGAACACTTCTCAAATAGAAATCGATAGAACACCGAATTTTCAAGACAAATAATTACCACCGATACTTTCAAAATCATGAATGCTTGAAGGTATCACCATAACATTTCAAATTGGGCCACAATATGTCCATGTCATTTCTAAGATTCGGATTATTCCGAAAACAATTCTCAAAAGACCTACGAGCTTGGGGTGGCTTCATTTTCACCGGTTTAATTCGCGTTTTCAAGGACCTACAAGTTTAAGGTGCAACTAGGACCAGTACCTACTCTGATTCTCTATGAAATAAGCTGGTTATGTCTTGATTTTAAAACATTTGATGCAAGCCCCACATGAGACTTGCGACGATTCTTTCAGCACATTCAACCCATCTTGAATGGCAGTAACTTTACATATTTGTAAGTCCAAAAATTGTCGCCCAAAGCTATAATTTGAATGTACACCATATGTCAAATATGTGGATTGATCTGATAGCTATTCTCGAAGACATGTGGATTTAAGATGATCTCGTCTCTACTAGTTCAATGAAGGTTTTTAAAGACCAACAAGTTTAAGGTGCAACCTGGACTAATACAAGTATAACATGGTATAGTGTACTAGACTAAAAATTTGTCACAATTAAAACTGAATTCACATCAAGACTATCAATACTAATTGGTCCGGTGGGATTTACAACATTAAACACCGGAAAAACTGGACGCCGTCAAAATTAAGTTACCTTTCACACAAATAATTTACAAAAATACTTATTCAATTAAATTGGCTTAATAGCTTTTAACATTGTTATTTACTTCAATTCTGATACACATAGCCCATGTTAAATTGCAATATTTCAAATTCAAAATAGAAAAATCTAGAAGTACAAAATCGAGGGACCTTTTCAACGGACAAAATAGAATTAAATAAGGAGAGATAGATTGCAATGTTTCAAATTCAATATCATAAATCTCAAAGTACAAAACCAATGTACCTTTCAAGGGACAAAATAGATTAATCGAATCCAGCGATAGAGATTCCAATGTTTCAAATTCAACATCATAAAACTAAAATTACAAAACCAAGAGGTACCTTTTCAAAGGACAAAATAAAATCGAATCAGAAGGCAGAGGTAAAAATATGTCAAAGATAAGATGTGATTCAAGAGTCATAGTGCTCACATACATATGTCAATGCTAAAAAAGAATTCATAATCAAGAAAATCAAGGTTGTTAGCTCACTTTCTTCCAAATGCAATCACTTTTCCGAATTCAACAATTCTATCTATAAACAAGAGAGTAGTGATATGAGTTCAAGATGGTGAAAACATACATCAAAATCTTGAAATAAAATAAAAAATATTAAGATACACAAATAAACTCACATTCGCGAACAAGAAAAAAAGCTTCCTAAAGCTGGAACCTTATAGCATCTCAATGCATACATGTTTTTCAACTTAAGATAACATACATTATGATATCTTAAATACTTTATCGATGAATTAATAATTGATATCACAATTCTCAAGTATACTATATCTAACATAAATGATACATGAATGGTGCCTGACACAATATAAGTTTTTGTCACCGGTCAAATACTTTGTTGATCTTTCTGATTTTACATGTCATTTTCATATAATGGATGAAAAGATATAATTTTCCCTTTAATTGTAAATATAAACAAAAACATGAAACACTAAAGAAAACATAATGAAATTAAACGACAATATTTTTTTAATTAGAGAGAGAGAGGACATATTCCCCCAGACAAATCTTCAAATAGACAATTTTTTGCCTCAAATTCGTACAGTAGTGATACCGTGTCCGTTGCAATTAAAATGAGTAGATAAAGTAAAGAAAAAGACATAAATAACAAACGTAGGTATGGATATCTACTTGTCGAACTCAAGAAACATCTTTTTGCATGTTATTTATGTTGCATCGTTTTGTATTGTCTCCATTTGCGATGAAAATCCACCTTGTCAGCCATAATCATCAAGTTGTCTCAAACATGAATTGTGTCGGCCACAACCTCACCAATTACAAGATCGGACTCGACATTTATGTCATGAATGATTACCCTAATCATAATCATGTGTGATGAAAGTGAGAAATCAGTAAATGAAGACAGTTCTCAAGTGCAACATTAAATACTTTGAATTTACCTAAACCGTTCTATACTCTCTCCACAACGAGATGAGGACATTATCCAATGAGGGTTTTGACTATCCTACATTGGATGGGATTGGGGTATCATTCAATGAGAATCTTCAGATGTCATTCGATTCCCCTCAAAATCTGGTGGGGGAACAACTGAATGATGCCACTACAAGCCACCTTGCCTCGCCAAAACCCCCGGACCAAAGAAGGCAAGGAAGACACATAAGGCTAGAATTCAGGTAATTTGCTTATGTCACTGACATTTTCTCTATTTTATCGATTGTGTTTTTAAGCATTATGACAACTTTGCTTACATTATGCACTCAAGAATGATAAGGGAGGATCAAGTGTACAAACAAATGAGGGAGGACCACATGAACATGCGAAGAGGGAGTTGCCACCAAGAACTCGTAAAGCTGCAGTAAAGGTTCAGAGAATCAAGAGACCTTACGTCTTCAGGCCAATAAAAAACGTGGATCACGGGAGAACAAGAAATGACACTAAACCTTCACTCGTATACAGTAAAGGGATTCACTCATAAACAATAAGAAAATGGGGGGGGGGGGGGGGGGGGGAGGGACACATTAATTTCTTTTATTTGCATGTTTATGAAGTTCTCTAGACTTGTTGTTGATCTATAAAAGAAATGTGATATTTAACTTTCAAAACTACACTAAAATATATTCATGCATGTAATTTATGTGAGTTAAGGGTACCTTAAAGGGAATTTGTCATCATTTTGAGTTTTCTCAAAATTTTCAGCACATTCAACACATATTGAACGACAATAACTTCACCTATTTGTAAGTTAAAAAATTGGGACACAAAGCTATAATTTGAATATACACCATATTTGTCCCACCAATACATGTCGATATAACATTTCAAATTGGGCCACAATATGTTATGTTTTTTCTAATATGCGGATTGGTCTGATAGCTATTCTCAAATACCCGCGGATTTAAGATGACCACATTTCTACTAGTTCAATGCGGGTTTTTAACACCAACAAGTTTAAGGTGCAACCTGGACCAATATCTAATCTAATTCCCGATCAAACCGGTAGAATATGCCGGTTTAACCATGTTTTAAAGCATTGGATACAACTCCACTTGAGACTCGCAACATTTTATTAGCACATTCAACACATCTTGAATGTCAGTAACTTCCAATATTTTATGTTAATGTTTTATAAAATTAAAAATGCTATAAAAATTGTTTGAATCTAAAATTTGAATATACATTATCTCTATTCACTTATATTCCAAAAACCTCATATACTTAAATTTATCACCGTGACATTTTAAATTGGCCAATAATATGTCAATGTCTTTTATAAAATCTACATAGATACTTTCAAAACATTGGATACTTGTCGATGTATTATATCAAATCGGGCCGTATCTTTTCCCACATAAAAGAAAAGGACGAGAACGGGTTTCGAACTCTCGCCAACATACTTTGAACCTGCAAAATTCCCATCTGCTCCAAGTCAATTGAAAAAAAAATTCCGTAAAATGTAGTTATATATACCTGTACAGTGGACCCAAAAGTTTGGGGCCCCCATTTTTCGGGGGCCCTGTGCGGTCGCTCACCCCGCACGTGCTTCAGAACCGCCCCTGGTATCTCCCATCGTATGCTAGCATTCTCCCCCCCAAGCTAGGAATCCTTGAAAGTTGTAACCAATGTTTTAAAAACTGGACCGGACCGGCCAGTTCGACCAGTTCATCTGGGAACCGACTGTGTAAACGGTCCAGTTTGAACCTAAGAATCGGTGGTCAGGTTGGACCGCCTCCCAACCGCTTGAACCGGTTTAAATCGGAGAAAACCGGAAGAATCGACCGACCGGAGCGGTTTTGGACCGATTCAACTCTCTCACTTAAAAAAAAAAAAAAATGTGCTAAACAAGACTTAAACTAATGACTATAAAATATTAGTCTATGAACTTTACCATCTCAACTACAATACTTGTTTGTTAATCTTACAATATTTCTTTATATATAGATATTAAGAATATACAAAGATATAATACAAAAATAATTAAACTAAGAAGTTTCCCTCTTAAAAATTAAATTTAAGATATGGTATTTAAATATATGTTTGAGAATAGTTTTTTTTATATAACTTTAATGTGTTTTTTACTTATAAGTTATTATAAGTTATGAATTCAAGCATATTTTTATATATTTCATGTATTATTAATTAATAATATTATTTAATAATTAATTTAATTAAAGAACGGTTCAACCATGGTTCAACCAATTAAACCATGACCCGAAGGCCTTGCCGGTTCGACCTCCGTTCGGTTTTTAAAACATTGGTTGCAACAAGCTGGTTAATTATCTCCCTGCGTTCCTTCTTGAGAATTACTTGAGGAAAAATTTTAACACGGTAATGGCAGAGTTCTCTGTCAAGCAGCGAACGCAGCCAGAAAGTGTTTGCCATCACTTTAACCTTCGTCCCTAATGTTCCAAATCCTGGCCTATTCGGAACCATCGCCTTCGGATCCAACGCCGACTTCAGATACACCGTCGTGCAGGTGGATCCACCGTCTTTTTCGGGTATTTCATCGACTGAAAATGTGTAGAGTGAGTCTAGTGCTAATGAGTGAGTGAGTGCGGGTGAGTGAGTGTTGGCCAAGCAAAATATGCACATGATATATTGTCTTGTGCAAACCTTCGCGACTCGAAGCCGGTCTCGACTCCCCTAGTTGTGGGTGATTCCTTACATTGAGATGGAACCCCCTTCAACGACCCCTCTTTGTATCAATCGCTAGTCAGCGCATTGTAATACCTCATAATTACTCGGCCGGATCTATCTTACGCCGTTAATCATGTGAGTCAGTTTCTTCACTCCCCTACAATCGATTACTTTGAAGCTGTGAAGCGTATTCTTCGATACGTCAAAAGCACCATTCATTTGGATCTCTCATTTTGTCATAATCCGGACTTATCAATCCTTGGTTGGGCTCGATGTGTTGATACAAGGAGATCAACCTACGGCTACTCCATATTTCTCGGCGGTAACTTGATTCCTTAGAGTGCAAAGAAACAACCCACCGTCGCTCGTTCCAATTGTGAGTCCGAATATAGAGCCCTTGCGAACATCGCTGCCGAAATTGCCTGGCTCGTGAATTTGCTTGGAGAACTTCAGGTTGTTGTTCCCACTACTCCAACTCTATTGTGTGATAACGATAGTGCAGTTTTTCTTAATCAAAACCCGATTTCACATAAACGAGCCAAACATATTGATATCGATTGCCACTTTATTCGTGATCTTGTCTCTGTAAGGAGGATTTCTACGCAATTCGTCCCTTCTCACTTGTAGCATGGCCGACATCTTTACGAAGAGTTTGCCTCGTCCAACTTTTGAGCTTCTTCGGTCCAAGCTCTGCGTGTGCTTTCATCCCTCGCAACGCTTGAGGGGGGTATTGGCGATAATAATAAAATGAACCTTAGTAAACCTGTTGGGAACCCCTTGCAGTTTGATTTTGATGATGTTTATCGAAACCACACTTAGGCATATTTTACTTGTTTAGGGTTAAGGCCGATAGATCGACCTGCTACCTGTTAGTGCAGGTCGATGCTCTATAAAGTTTAGAATCAAGTTTGATCCACCCTGTAAGAGAAAGGTCGTTTATACGGCCTGCCTCATTTGGATCGAGCTGGATCATCAAGCTGTCTATCGACCTCCCTTCCCAAGCTTCCAGCCTGCATTGCCTTAGAAGATTTCAAGTGCTGGATTATCATATCAACGTCGATGCTCCGCCTTCATGGAGCTTCACGACCTGATCCTTGCCACGTAGTGTGCCAGCAAGGACGAATCTTCCCAACGGCTAGAAGTGAGTCAGCTTCCAACGGCTAGTGCCACGTCAGCCTGACTCCAATGGCTAGTTTTTCAAAACTGCCTATAAATACTTCAGCCATTATCGGATTCAAGTACGGGAAACTCAAGCTATCAACGCCAAATCTCTGCCCAAAATCTCTCTCAAGTTCATATCCATTCAAGTGTTCGAAATCCGATTAGTTTCCCAAACACTTGACGAAGAGAGGTTTCCGATTCCGATAAACACCACAACGACGAAGCGTTCACTGCTGCTTGTCGTTGGTTCAACAACTTCTTCTCCGACTAGTTCGAAGTTAGAAAGTGTTGGTCCCGGGAAAGAGTAATTGGTGTATGGGGGGGGGGGGAATACACCAATAACCAACCGTTTTTGACTTTTGTAAAATCAGCTTGATCTGCAGGTCGATTGTCAAGGTCGACCTTATCAGAGGCAGTTTGATCTATCAAGCTTGTATGGTGTCAAGCTTGATCTATCAAACTGTTAATGCGGAAGTTGGTGGAGGTTGATTACTCTTTGAAAAATCTTAAGTCAGAATATGGATAGCAGGTTGATTCGTGTAATGCAGGTTGATGCACGTCAGTTAGATAATGAATTGAAAGAGCGATAAATAGAGAGAGAGAGAAACACCGCGATGTAGCGTGGTTCGGAGAAACCCTCCTACGTCCACGTCAGGTCGACTCGACCTGAGAATCCCTTTTCTTTTGGATCCACCTCTCTCTTATTTATACTGACTGAGTATCAGTTCTAGCTACAATCTAACTTGAGAGTAACTAGACACGAGTTTTGGGTCGTGACCCTTACAACCTTCGTACTAAAACGTACAAACAAACTTACGCTTTTACAGAGCTAGACTAACTCTATAATGGCGAAAATAACAACAAGCTTTCTAACTTCTAACAAGTCGGAGAAGTTGTTTGAACAATCGACAAGCAGCAGTGAACGCTTCGTCGTTGTGGTGTTTTTCGGAATCGGAAACCTCTCTTCTTCAAGTGTTTGGGAAACTAATCGGATTTCGAACACTTGAATGGATTTGAGCTTTGAGAGAGATTTGGGCAGAGATATGGCGTTGATAGCTTATGTTTCCCGTGCTTGAATCCGAAAATGGCTGAAGTATTTATAGGCAGATTTGAAAATCTAGCCGTTGGAGTCGGGCTGACGTGGCACTAGCCGTTGGATGCTGACTCACTTCTAGCCGTTGGGAATATTCGTCCTTGCTGGCACTCGACGTGGCAAGGATCAGGTCGTGACGCTCCATGAAGGCGGAGCATCGACCTTGATTGATAATCCAGCTCTTGAAATCTTCTAAGGCAATGCTAGCTGGAAGCTTGATAGGGGAGGTCGATAGACAGTCAGATGATCCAGCTCGATCCAATTGAGGCAGGTCGATACATCGACCTTTCTCTTACAGGGTGGATCGAACTTGATACTAAACGATAAAGGGCATCGACCTGCACTAACAGGTAGCAGGTCGATCTATCGGCCTTGACCCTAAACAAGTAGAATATGCCTAAGTGTGGTTTCGATAAACATCATCAAAATCAAACTGCAGGGGGTTCCCAACAATTTCCCCCTTTTTGATGATGTCGAAACCAAAACACTTTACAAATGATTCCTAAGATAAAAACACTGAAAGATGGTATCAAAGCTTAAACATTTTTCAATCATGAAGATTGATAAGGAATTAAATGAAAGGCAAATAAGAACATAATTAAAATAAAGCAGTAAAGGCAGATGCCTGGACAAAGAGGTATTGTCATCAGGACGAAAGATGATTTTGTTTCATTAAGCTCGATAGCAGAATACATCAAGAATTTACATCGGGCTGAGAGCATAAATGAAAAACAAAATATTACAAAATCATCTACATAGCCTGGATCTTGGCACGGGCTGCAGTGCGCTCCTCCTGGATCTGCTCCTTCGACTTTGCCTTCATGCTTGCGTAAATTCCATCCCTGATGCGACGATAGTCGGGATCGGAATTCGCAATGTTGACGCCAAGGCCGATGGCAGTCTGTGCGATATACTGGTCGATCCGAGAGTAATCCAAATACTCCGAAGCACCAAGACGCAAGGGCGTAAAATATTGCTGAGCAGGAGCCCTTATTATCACACCAGCCTCTGCAGCTTTCTTCCGTAGATCACCAATGAATTTTTGGTATGGAAATTTTTGCATATAAGCTGCATAGGCTGCATCGGCATCGGCGGGAAGGGAGGGGTCCTTGATCCAGTAGTGCAGGAGGATGAAGCAAGAATTGAGCTCCCGCAGCAGGTTGTTCTGTGATTCATCAAGCCAATCAACGACCTGCTGCAATCCTCCTGCGTTCAAAACTAGAGCGGACTGGCTGATCCAGTCCAACTCTCTCTTCCTTCTAGCCTCAGCAGCACGGCGCTCTGCCTTGAAGCGCTGCTGCTCCTCTTGATTTGCAGCCTGCTCCGGCGTAGCACCAGCCAGCACCATGGCGGAAATGAGATCGGCCTCTGCTGCCAATCGAGCTTTGGCGGCAGCAGCCTGCTCCGCACCAAGCTGGGAGATTGGATCGGCATGAGAGGCAGCGGCCTTGGGTGCAACGGCCTGAGAGGGCTTCTTTTGAGGAGGAGGAGCCTTGGATTTTGGGGCCGGGGCCTTCTTTTTCTTCGAGGCGGCGACTCGCTCTTCTTCCCCCTTTTCGACATCATCAGAAAGGGCTTGAATAAGGGAAAGAAGAGTAGCATCCTCCTGCTGCAGCTTTGTCACGGCATCCCTCAACTCCTGCTGGCCATTGAGAAGGGAGGAGATGGTGCCGTGAATTGCGTTGATCTGTTCGTTGGAGGTCGATGCCGAGTTTGAGATAGAAGAAGTCAGTTCGGTTACTCGCCCATCGACCTTCTCCACATCCTCCAACACTTCCGCGATTTGGTCGCGGGATGCCATGTTGAGCTCATCAAGCTGGCCAGGTAGGAGCTTGTCAGTATATTCCTTCAAAAGCCTCACTGCAAAATCAGTGACACGCTCCTTGGCAACTTCATCGGCCTGGGCCTTGGCTTCATTAATAATATCGGCCCGGACCTCGGCTACGGCCTGCTTGATTTGGTTGGGGAGGCTGGTGATGATGGACTCGAGCTTGGCAGAAATATCATCCAGCGCAGCCTCCACATCGACCCTTGGAGACGGAGCATCAGCAGCTAGAGGCTGATCATCACCCTCAATCCTGGGTGATGATTGCTCCGGAGTTTGAATCCGATCAAACTCGTCTCCGGCTTCGGTGGCGGAGTTGAACAGGGCGCGAGAGTGCGCATAGAAGGGGCGAAGGTCGATGCCCAAAATTTTGGCTTCGACCTTCATGCGGCGAAGCACCAGCTGGCGAAAATTGGAGGCCGCATCCTCCACGGTGTAGAAACCGAACTCCGATTCCAGAGCCAGCTCCTCGACCTTCAGGTCGTCGAGAGTGACGACCTGCAGCAACGCCTCGAATACGTAGTAATAACTCGACTTACAATCCAGGTAGAACTGGAGGCGAGCAGCGAGGTCGAGGGATTTGGGGAGTTGATCGATTCCTGGCATCAGGTCGATGACCTTTAGCCTGGCTTCGTCCTTCTTCGAAGCCACCATTGCTTGAGCAGGAGAGACGGCCTGCTCGGGGATAGGCTGGATGGGCAGGAAGGTGTCTTGCTCCACCTCTTCTTCGGTGACATCAACAATTTCCACCGATCCAGCTCGTTGGACACGAGGGGACTTTGCTGGAGAGGGAGCAACGACCTGCGTAGCAGATGCAGGCCGTTTCTGCCCGGCGGAACGGACTGGAGAAGGAGTCCGTTCGGCTGATGGAGAGCGCGATGGAGAGCGCGAAGTCTCCGTGCGAGCTGCAGGCTCATCGAGCTGCACCGGAAGGACTTTATGCATCGGTCTGGGAGGGTCACCGGAGGCCGACTGCATTTTGCGAGGGGGAGTCCTCTTCACGGGCTGGCCCTTCTTGACAGGGCGAGAGGGGACCAGATCGAAATCGGCCTTCCTTTTCTTTTGAAGGGGTCGATCTGGGATCCTCCAACCAACTTTGGAATGGCCCGTTCTGGCGAGATGCTCCCGGACCGAGTCTGGGGAGTTGTGGAAGATTTGCGGTGCCACCCCAATCGCCATCTCAAGCTGATGGAGATCTTTTGGTATAAACAGAGGGGGAAAGTCCGGATCTTTGGACCACGTCCTCTGCTTGAAGTGGGAGATGATGATGGAGGTCACCTTCGTCCCAAGGCGAAGCGGCTTGTCGTTGCGGAGAGATACTTTTACAATGGCCTCTCCCTCCGTCTCGCAGATGATCATCCTGGCTTCATCCCAAAGCAGGGAGACCAACAATTTGGCCCAGCAGACGGGCAGGTCGAGCACTACGGCCGCCAAGATCTGGAATTTGAAAGGGGTGACCTGGTCGTAGTTCCCGAGAAGCCCCAGAAAACACTTCTGCACGAAGTCCATCAAGAGGCGATATTTAGGGCGGAGTTCGCTCCTCTTGAATGCGACTGGCACGAACTGCCTCTGCTCGATTAGGACACGATCTGCAACCTGCTGCAGTTGGTCCCTAGAAATGTCAGAGAGTTGCATCGTCCCTTCTTCATTAATGTCGAAGGCCCTTTTCACAGCATCAAGAACGTTGATGGTGACCAAGGACTTCGTGGTTCCAATAGAGACGGTGTGGGTGGATACGGACTCTCCTTCATTCCAATTGTAGAAGAAGGCACCCACAAGCCTAGGGAGATTCTTCGCCGGCCGGGTGGAGATGATCTGATAGAATGAACGGCACTTCTCCACCATGGCGAACATGGAGTCGAGATCGTGAAAACCGAAGTTTTCACGCACCATGTAGGGCTCGAACTTGATGCGAGCCGTCAAGAACTCTTCTACTTCCGACCACTGCAATTCTTTATGACCAGAGGGTAAAATATTTGCTGCCATTGTTGTTTTCTGCAAATTTTCGAAATAGATTAGAAATAGAACCAACCGTTTCTCGAGAGAAGATAGGGAAACACAGTTAAAAACTTGACAGAATATTCAAATTTAATCAGTGAAAGAAGCACAAACCACGAAGATGGTTTGATACAGCAAGTGTTAATGCGGAAAAAGCAGAGAACACGACGGCGGCAGATGAATTTTGCAGAGAGAAAAACTAGGTTTTTCGAAGAAGATGATAAAAGAAAGTAACGTTTTAAGGGTAGTACTGCATGCCATATATAGAGAAATCGGACGGTCGTGATCTTTCGAATTTGAAAGGGTGAAAAATAACTCTTTAAATCTCATCCATACGATGTGTGCGCGTGAAATGTGAGACGTCTCACATTCGCGCGTGAGATATTGAAAACGTGCGAAAGGAATACACTTTTTCAGAGAGGGACAGCAGGGAATTAAATGTAGCCTCGGTCAACGTGTCAAAACTTGACACTTGACTAGATGTGTTGAGAAAATGGTAATCATTACTCCCTTTTTCCTCATTTTCTGCAAATTTGCAGTCCCTTAAACAATGAAACACATTGAGAAATAAATAACATTAATAAATGAAAAATTCAATGCGTATTAAAGAAGTTATAAGACAAAAGGGTGATACGGCCCTTTTGATTCTTCCTTCATAAATGCAGTTGCATTCAGGTCGATATCGGCCTGATAATATCGGCCTGGTACCGGAGAACGGTCTGTCTAAATGAACGGCCTGGACATATGACATCGACCTGGCGAGTTGGAACTGCCTGGACTTAAGATGTCGGCCTGGCGAAATAAACGCCCTGGAGATGAACATCGTCCTTTGTTCCCCCTCAAATGATGGATCACTTTGGCTAAGTGTTCCCCCTCAATTTGAGGAATGCAGGTCGATCTATTGAATAGTCGACGGCCTGATGATGAACACGGCCTGTTGACAGACACGGCTTGTTGACGGACACGGCCTGTTCAAATAGTGTCTCCCTGTTCAATGGTATCGGCCTGTTGAGTAGATGACGGCCTGTTCCCCCTTAATATCGGCCTGCTTGTAAAGAGTCGGCCTGCTTGTTGGTTCCGTTTGTTGGTCCCACACAAGCTTTTGAAGGATGTGGCAGGTCGATGAGGAGATAACGGCCTGTAGGCTTACGATCGGCCTGATGTCTCAACATTTAGTAACCCCAGCTTTCCACATAACATTTTGAATCTTTCTTCGGCTAGGGGTTTGGTTAGAATATCAGCTCGTTGAATGTCAGTGTGTATCTTCTCTATAACCACGTTCTTCTTTTCCACGTGATCACGAATAAAGTGATGTCGAATATCCACGTGCTTGCATCTAGAGTGAAGAACTGGATTTTGAGTAATGGCGATGGCACTCGAGCTATCGCAGAATATAGGCACTTCATTGACTTCAACTTCATAATCCTTAAGTTGTTGTTTGATCCACAAGATTTGTGCACAACAACTTCCTGCGGCCATGTACTCGGCCTCTGTGGTGGAGGTGGCTACTGAAGTTTGCTTCTTTGAAAACCAAGAAATCAGCTTGTTTCCGAGAAAATGGCAAGTACCCGAGGTAGATTTCCTATCGAGCTTGCACCCTGCATGATCAGAATCTGAATAAACTGTAAGCTGCAAATTATCATCACAAGGATACCAAAGACCTAGATTTGTGGTTCCTTTGATATATCGAAGAATTTTCTTTGCTGCTTCCAAGTGAGATTCCTTCGGATTAGCTTGAAATCGAGCACACACTCCAACTGCAAAAGTGATGTCAGGTCGACTAGCAGTTAGATAAAGTAATGAACCAATTATACCCCTGTACTGTGTTATGTTGGCAGGTTTTCCTTGGGGATCCGGGTCGATCTTCCCACCAGAGAGCATCGGTATTTTGACAGGCTTGCTGTCTTTGACACCAAACTTGTCAACCAGCTCGTGTGCGTACTTTGTTTGGCTAATGAAGATTCCTTCATCGGACTGCTTGACCTGCAATCCTAGAAAGAAATTCATTTCCCCCATCATAGACATTTTGTATTTTTCCGTCATGAGGTTACCAAATTTTTCGCACAGTATGGGAGACTTAGATCCAAATATAATATCATCAACATAAATTTGTACTAAAAGGATATGTTCATTCACTTTGATAGTGAATAGTGTCTTGTCGACTGAACCACGTTTGAATCCTGATTCGATGAGAAAGGATGACAGCGTCTCATACCAAGCTCGAGGAGCTTGCTTAAGTCCGTAAACGGCCTTGTGCAGTTTGTAGACTTTGCTTGAATCACCCTCCTCAAATCCAGGAGGCTGTTCCACATAGACTTCCTCTTCAAGAATTCCATTGAGGAACGCACTCTTAACATCCATCTGGTAGACTTTGAATCGTTGATGAGCGGCATAAGCTAGAAACAGCCTTATAGCTTCTAATCTTGCAACGGGGGCAAACGTCTCATCATAATCGATTCCTTCTTGTTGACAGTAACCCTTTGCAACCAATCGGGCTTTATTTCTGACAACTTCTCCAGATTCATCTCTCTTGTTCTTGTAAACCCATTTGACTCCAATGACGCCCTGGTGATAAGGACGATCCACTAGAGACCATACTTCATTTCTTTTGAATTCATTGAGTTCTTCTTGCATGGCTTCAATCCAATCAGCATCTTGAAGAGCTTCAATGGTATCTTTGGGTTCTATGCGAGAGAGATAGCAACTTAATAGCGCACTTTCACCAATCGTCCTTCTTGTTCGCACTCCTTGGTTTGGGTTCCCAACAATGAGCTCTTTCGGATGATCATCGATCCATCGTCTGCGTCGTGATCTTTCTTCATTAGAAATGATTGGCTCGGGCTCATTAATGGGTTCGTCAAACTCCGGATGAGTTGAAGGTTGATCAGCGGGCACATGCTGTTGCTCGGGCTGTTGATCAGGCTGCTGTTCGGCCTGGATGTTGAGCTGCTCCATTGTGTTATCGAGCTGCTCGATTTGGGATGTAAGGTCGTGAACAGCATCAGTCTTGGGGACTGAGGGAGGGGGATCAGCCTGGTTAAGTCCGGCTGATGTATTACAGCTCGTATTATCAATTGCATCACTTCCCCCTTGCTGTGTGACCTTAGGATCAGATTGATCCTCTTCCTCCAAATCATTTGGAGTCCATACTAGCAGGTCGTCAATGGGGGAGTTAGACGGCCTGTTAGCAGCGGGCTGTTCTGTACCTGTACTTGTTTCTCTGTACAGACAAGTAGATTCATCAAACACAACATGAGGTGTTACCTCCACAACTAGGGTTTTCTTATTAAAGACTCTATAAGCTTTGCTAACCTCTGAGTATCCTAAAAATACTCCTGGATCGGCCTTGCTATCAAAAGTCTTCAATTGAGATTTCCCATTGTTATGAATGTAACACAAACACCCAAAAGCTTTAAAATACTTTAACCTGGGGAGCTTGTTGTTCCACAGCTCGTATGGAGTCTTTCCATGTCGGGTCGTGATGATCGACCTGTTTTGGGTGTAGCAGGCTGTGTTGACGGCCTCTGCCCAAAACTTCTTTGGAAGATTGGTTTCATCCAACATGGTACGAGCTGCTTCCTTCAGCGACCTGTTACGACGCTCTACCACGCCGTTTTGTTGAGGTGTGCGTGCGGCTGAAGTTTGATGATGAATCCCACTCTTTGTGCAATATTCTTCGATCATTGCATTGATAAATTCGGTGCCTCGATCTGATCGAATGGAGATGATGGATTTCTCCTTTTGATTGCACAGTTTGCTCAGCAACGCAGGTAGCTTCTCCAATGTCTCCTTCTTTTTGTACATGAAAATAACCCACGTAAATCTAGAATAATCATCTATAATAACGAGAGCATATTTTCTACCGTTTATACTCAAGGGAGTGACTGGACCGAAGAGGTCGAGATGGAGAAGCTCAAGAATTCGATTTGATGATTGGGCAGTCACGCTTGGAAATGATGATCTTGTTTGCTTTCCAGCTTGACATGCTCTGCAGATGTGATCACGATCGAAGACTTGGTCTGGCAGGTCGTTCACCAGCTTGTTGCGTGCGAGCTTGTTGATGGCCTTGAAGTTTAAGTGACTCAACCTCTTGTGCCATAACCAGCTTGTCTCGGAATCGGCCTTTGTGACTAGGCAGGTCTCTATCCAATCTGTCCATTGAACAATATAGAGTCTATCCTGCAATATTCCGGTAAGAAGAATTTCTCCTTCCTCATTTTTCACGAGACACTTGTTAGCGGTGAATTCTACTCGTTTACCACTCGAGCAGAATTGCGACACAGAGAATAAATTATGATTAAGACCTTCAACATAAGAGACGTTAGAAATAGTTGTTTTACCAACTCTTAGATCGCCCTGGCCTCTCGTAAATCCCTTAGAATTTCCTCCAAAGGTTACAAGTGGCCCGTCTCGTTCTTGATAATTTGAAAGTGGCGTTTTGTCACACGTCATGTGCTTGGAGCATCCACTATCAATGATCCATACAGCTCCATGAGCTGCTTGGCTCCTTCTTTGAGCCTTCCCAACCTGCAATTAATTAAACTTAGCAACCCATTTGAGATTGGGTGCTACATCGGTTGCGGGAACTGCCTTTGGAACCCATATTTGCTTCACCGGTCTGCTTCTATCCGAGGCTGAGGACGAGGCAGAAGCGGTCTTGGGCTTAGGAGCCTTGGATTTCTTCGAGCGAGGGCGACGAGACTGATAATATTGTTCTTCGTAAAACCCAGGTTGATACTGCCAGTCTGAAAAATTTGACTGTTGAGAATAGTGGCAGTAGCACCCTTGATAATCCGGGTGGAAGAACTCAGGGTGATACGGCCTTTGATAGTGCTGGCCTTGGTATCGCCCTTGATGAACAGCCTTATTTTGATGGTATGGGGCAGGTCGACGTTGCTGGGCAGGTCGACTCTCCTTCTTTTGAGGAGCGAGCTGTTCTTTCTTTCGTTGCTTTATGAGGATGGCCTGGGGCTGTCGAGCTGGATTCTTCAGCTTGACCATCTTATCAGGGAGAGCTTGATTAGCTTTCCGAACATTCTTTGATTTAGGCTGCGCTTTCACGAATGTGATCTCGCAGTCTTTGTTCTTGCTTTTCTTGGATTCTCCATTAAATCCAATCCCAGAGTGATCGCGCGGATTGCGTTGCATGGATTGGACCTCTTCCAGCTTCTTTCCACTTTTCTTCAACTGACTCAATGTGAGTTGTAGTTTTTCTTCCTTTTTAACGAGGAGTTCGTGTCGAATTACCAAGTCAGCCAGCTTTGAGGTAAGGCTGTGTATTTCGGCATCTTTGGTCTTGAGGGACTCGTTCTTCTCGAGCTCCCTGGTATCGAACTCCTTGACCCGTAAAGTCAATTCGTCAACCTTTGACTTTAGGGTTTCGATCTCCCTTTCCTTTTCTTCATCGTAGGGAGAGAATCTTTCTTCCAATGCTAGCTTGTATTTTTCATTTTTATCCAAAAGCTCAGCATTGTCTTCAACGACCTCCTTGAGAGTATCCACGAGATCGGCATAGTCATCCAGCTGCTTCTTGATTTCTTCCCAAGACACAGCCTCGGATAGGTCTTCATCACCTTCTTCTGCACAATCATCGTCAGAAAAAGAAAGTGAAATAGGTTGAAGATCTACCTTAGAAGATCCCTCGTTTTGTTGATGCTCTCCAACGAAGCATTCTTCATTATCACTTTCATCGAAAGCGATGTATCCTTCGTCATCACTTGACGAGCTATCCGAGAGGTGAGCTTCCTTTGTTTCTTCAGCGATCATAGCAGCTCGTTGCTCCTTGAGCTTCTTGTCGCGCTTTGCACGGAGCTCGTCTCTCTCGGCCTTGGTAAGATCCGGGCAGTCCGTCTTGTAGTGACCTGGCCTGCCACAGTTGAAACAACCACCCTCGGGTGTGTTAGAAGAATTGAAGGTTGAGGGTTTACCTTCTCCCTTTTTGTCAGGGCGGTCGTGGTTGCGGTTTGAGAAGTTTCGCTTGTTGTCACGATAGAACTTTTTATATTTGACAACCTTCCCTAGGAGCTTCTCATTCCTCCTAGCAGCTAGAGCATAGTCGAGAGTCATTTTCTCGAACTTCTTGACGATGGACTCGTCAATCGGGCTTGGGGTAGCAGCTGAGGCTGAGTCGGCCTTGAAGGCTACCTCTTTGTTCTTTTCATCAGCCTTCTTGCTGGTGGAAGGCTGGGTTGATCCATGGATACGGATCATCTCATACTCATTTCCGACAAGAATGTCGAAAAGATCTTCTGTGGTGAGGGAGTTGAAATCCGATCGGGCTGGATGCATGGCGGCGTATACGTGCCAATTTGCAGGGAGGGCACGTATCACTTTGAGATTCTTCTCGCGCTGCGTATACTTGTATGGGTTGATGGCAGCCACTTCAAGAACAATCTCGGTGAAGCGAATCTTCATTGCTTCAATGGTTTCTCCCGAAACCATCTTGAAGTCATCGAACTTGCTGCACGCCATAGACAGCTTGTTCTCCTTCATTTCCTCTGAGCCAAGGCTGATGGACCGGAGGGTGTCCCACATCTCTTTGGCAGTTTCAAGATTTCTGATCTTGGCCAGATAGACTCCCTTCACGGTGCTGGAGATGAGTCCCTTTGCGTAATCATCGAGACCGGCCTCCTTCCTTTCCTCGGTTGTGTAATCACGAGGATTCTTAAGGATTTTCTCGTACGTAGCCTCCCCGGGGGCTGTTCCATCCACGAGAATCTTCGCAGCATAGATGGGGGAGGGTCCGTTCTCGATAATGTCCCACATAAGGACATGATGTGCCTTGAGACACATCTTGATTCGAAAGCTCCAATCTTCATAGCCTTGAACGGAGAAGTCTTCACATACCCTGAGAAGAGAAGCCTCCATAGCAGAATAATATGATATGAATGAATGAAAAAGATTTTTCTAAGGATCGGTTCAAAATGACCAAAAGTTTGATAAAGAACTTTCAGTATGCAAAGCAGCGGTCAAAAGAACCACTGCTCTGATACCACTTGTTGGTCCCGGGAAAGAGTAATTGGTGTATGGGGGGGGGGGAATACACCAATAACCAACCGTTTTTGACTTTTGTAAAATCAGCTTGATCTGCAGGTCGATTGTCAAGGTCGACCTTATCAGAGGCAGTTTGATCTATCAAGCTTGTATGGTGTCAAGCTTGATCTATCAAACTGTTAATGCGGAAGTTGGTGGAGGTTGATTACTCTTTGAAAAATCTTAAGTCAGAATATGGATAGCAGGTTGATTCGTGTAATGCAGGTTGATGCACGTCAGTTAGATAATGAATTGAAAGAGCGATAAATAGAGAGAGAGAGAAACACCGCGATGTAGCGTGGTTCGGAGAAACCCTCCTACGTCCACGTCAGGTCGACTCGACCTGAGAATCCCTTTTCTTTTGGATCCACCTCTCTCTTATTTATACTGACTGAGTATCAGTTCTAGCTACAATCTAACTTGAGAGTAACTAGACACGAGTTTTGGGTCGTGACCCTTACAACCTTCGTACTAAAACGTACAAACAAACTTACGCTTTTACAGAGCTAGACTAACTCTATAATGGCGAAAATAACAACAAGCTTTCTAACTTCTAACAAGTCGGAGAAGTTGTTTGAACAATCGACAAGCAGCAGTGAACGCTTCGTCGTTGTGGTGTTTTTCGGAATCGGAAACCTCTCTTCTTCAAGTGTTTGGGAAACTAATCGGATTTCGAACACTTGAATGGATTTGAGCTTTGAGAGAGATTTGGGCAGAGATATGGCGTTGATAGCTTATGTTTCCCGTGCTTGAATCCGAAAATGGCTGAAGTATTTATAGGCAGATTTGAAAATCTAGCCGTTGGAGTCGGGCTGACGTGGCACTAGCCGTTGGATGCTGACTCACTTCTAGCCGTTGGGAATATTCGTCCTTGCTGGCACTCGACGTGGCAAGGATCAGGTCGTGACGCTCCATGAAGGCGGAGCATCGACCTTGATTGATAATCCAGCTCTTGAAATCTTCTAAGGCAATGCTAGCTGGAAGCTTGATAGGGGAGGTCGATAGACAGTCAGATGATCCAGCTCGATCCAATTGAGGCAGGTCGATACATCGACCTTTCTCTTACAGGGTGGATCGAACTTGATACTAAACGATAAAGGGCATCGACCTGCACTAACAGGTAGCAGGTCGATCTATCGGCCTTGACCCTAAACAAGTAGAATATGCCTAAGTGTGGTTTCGATAAACATCATCAAAATCAAACTGCAGGGGGTTCCCAACAGAAAGCTTGTTTGTGTTCTTCGCCATTGTAGAGTTTAGTCAAGCTCTGTAATTAGCGAAAAGTTGTTTGTACTTCTTAGTACGAAAGGTTGTAAGGGTCACGATCCAAAACTCGTGTCTAGATATTTTCAGGTTAGATTGTATCTAGAACTGATACTCAGTCAGTATAAATAAGAGAGAGGTTGAATCCAAAGGTAAAGGGATTCTCAGGTCGAGTCGACCTGACGTGGATGTAGGAGGGTTTCTCCGAACCACGCTATATCGCGGTGTCTCTCTCTCTCTCTCTCTTTATTTATTGCCCTTACATTTCATTATCAAACTGACAAGCATCAACCTGCATATCACGCATCAACCTGCCATCTCCATTCAGCCTTAAGATTTTTCAAAGAGTAAATCAACCTCCACCAACTTCCGCATAAGCACAGTTTGATAAATCAAGCTTGTTCACAAACGAGCTTGATAGATCAACATGTCTCTGATAAAGATCGACCTTGACAATCGACCTTTAGATCGACCTGATTTTCAAAAGTCAAAAACGGTTGGTTATTGGTGTATTCCCCCCCCCCCCCCTATACACCAATTACTCTCTCCCGGGACCAACAAGTGGTATCAGAGCACGACCTCCACATCAACCTTTGAAATTTGGTGAGACGGAGCAGCAGCATCAAGAGGCTGATCACCACCCTCATTCCTGGGTGGCGATTGCTCCGGAGTTTGAATCACATCAAACTCGTCTCCAACATCAGCGGTGGAGTTGAAGAGGGCGCGAGAGAGAGTGTAGAGAGGGCGAAGGTCGATACCCAGAATCTTGGCCTCGACCTTCATGATGTCGAAAAGGGGGAAGAAGAAAGGGCAGCCGCTGCCGCTTCAAGGAAGAAGAGGACAAGCAAATCGAAAACCTCTTCATCTTCCTTGGCTCCTCCCCCTCCTCCTCCTCCGCCTCCTCAAAAGAAGCCTGCTCCCCAGGCTGCCTCCTCCAAGGCCGTCGCCTTCCAGGCCGATCCCATGGTCGCTGCTGCCGCTGCCGAGGCCGCCGCCGCCAAAGCTCGATTGGCAGCAGAGGCCGAACTAATAACTGCTATGACTCTGGCTGGAGCGACACCGGAGCAGGCCGCAGATCCAGAAGAGCAGCGGCGTTTCAAGGCCGAACGCCGGGCTGCTGAAGCGAGGAGGAAAAAGGAGTTGGATTGGATCAGCCAGTCCGCCTCCGCCCTCATTTTGGAAGCTGGAATCCAGCAGCAGGCCGTCGAGTGGCTCGACGAAAGGCAGAACGCCCTGCTGCGGGAGCTCAACAGCTGCTTCATCCTCCTCCACTACTGGATCCAGGACCCCTCCCTTCCTGCCGACGCCGATGACGCCTATGCAGCCTACATGCTTAAATTCCCGCACCAAGATTTCGTTGGTGAGCTTCGGAAGAAGGCTGCAGAGGCCGGTGCGATGATAAGGGCCCCAGCAAAGCAATATTTTACGCCCTTGCTTCTTGGTAATTCGGGGTACTTGGATTACTCCCGAATTGACCAATACATCGCACAGACCGCCATCGGCCTGAACGTCAATGTGTCAAATTCCGATCCCGACTTTCGTCGTATCAGGGATGGAATTTACGCAAGCATGAAGACGAAGTCGAGGGAGCAGATCCAGGAAGAACGCATTGCAGCCCGTGCCAAGCTGCAGCAGATGTAGTTAGATGATTTTGTATATTTTCTGTATTCATTTAAGTTCGTAGCACAGTGTGTAATCTCCAAATGTAAAGTACGCTATCGAGCTGAATGAAGCAAAAATCATCTTTCGACCTGACGACAATATCTCTTTGTCCAGGCATCTGCCTTTACTGCTTTATTTACATTGCTTTATTATCTGCCTTTTCATATAATTCCTTATCAACCTTAATGGTTAATCGATCTTTCATTGTTTTAAAATCTTAGGAATTATTTGTAAAGTGTTTGGTTTCGACATCATCAAAAAGGGGGAAATTGTTGGGAACCCCTTGCAGTTTGATTTTGATGATGTTTATCGAAACCACACTTAGGCATATTTTACTTGTTTAGGGTTAAGGCCGATAGATCGACCTGCTACCTGTTAGTGCAGGTCGATGCTCTATAAAGTTTAGAATCAAGTTGGATCCACCCTGTAAGAGAAAGGTCGTTTATACGGCCTGCCTCATTTGGATCGAGCTGGATCATCAAGCTGTCTATCGACCTCCCTTCCCAAGCTTCCAGCCTGCATTGCCTTAGAATATTTCAAGTGCTGGATTAACATATCAAGGTCGATGCTCCGCCTTCATGGAGCTTCACGACCTGATCCTTGCCACGTAGTGTGCCAGCAAGGACGAATCTTCCCAACGGCTAGAAGTGAGTCAGCTTCCAACGGCTAGTGCCACGTCAGCCTGACTCCAACGGCTAGTTTTTCAAAACTGCATATAAATACTTCAGCCATTATCGGATTCAAGTACGGGAAACTCAAGCTATCAACGCCAAATCTCTGCCCAAAATCTCTCTCAAGTTCATATCCATTCAAGTGTTCGAAATCCGATTAGTTTCCCAAACACTTGACGAAGAGAGGTTTCCGATTCCGATAAACACCACAACGACGAAGCGTTCACTGCTGCTTGTCGTTGGTTCAACAACTTCTTCTCCGACTAGTTCGAAGTTAGAAAGCTTGTTTGTGTTCTTCGCCATTGTAGAGTTTAGTCAAGCTCTGTAATTAGCGAAAAGTTGTTTGTACTTCTTAGTACGAAAGGTTGTAAGGGTCACGATCCAAAACTCGTGTCTAGATATTTCAGGTTAGATTGTATCTAGAACTGATACTCAGTCAGTATAAATAAGAGAGAGGTTGAATCCAAAGGTAAAGGGATTCTCAGGTCGAGTCGACCTGACGTGGATGTAGGAGGGTTTCTCCGAACCACGCTATATCGCGGTGTCTCTCTCTCTCTCTCTCTTTATTTGTCTCCCTTACATTTCATTATCAAACTGACAAGCATCAACCTGCATATCACGCATCAACCTGCCATCTCCTTTCAGCCTTAAGATTTTTCAAAGAGTAAATCAACCTCCACCAACTTCCGCATAAGCACAGTTTGATAAATCAAGCTTGTTCCCAAACGAGCTTGATAGATCAACCTGTCTCTGATGAAGATCGACCTTGACAATCGACCTTTAGATCGACCTGATTTTCAAAAGTCAAAAACGGTTGGTTATTGGTGTATTTCCCCCCCCCCCCCCATACACCAATTACTCTCTCCCGGGACCAACAAAACCTTAGTTTACTCTATCCTTTTATTTTTGAATATTTCATTCCTTGTAAAGAAAGATTTGATCCTTATTTTAGAATCTATTTTTGTACTTGTAAATATATACGGTGGCAATATGCTAGTATTGATTTGTGCGGTGAAATTATCTCCTTCTCTTAATTCTTTCAGTATGATTCTTATCGAGCCATCCGTGGATCGAAAAATTTATTGTAGGTCCACACCAAACATGTAAAAGCTCACATTTTGGTTGGAAGGTCCATATCTTCAAAAGATTAGTTCACCCAGGGGTGGAGCGAGGGGGTGGCAGTGGGGTCAAGTGACCCCACTTGAATTTTTTTTAGGAAAAGGGGGTTATTTTGTAATTTCATAATTTCATTATTAAAAATATTTAAATTTTACTAATATTTTAAAAATATTCCCCAATTTTCCCCCAATTCAGAAATTACTAAACGCACGCCTGTAACTCCCAATCTCTCAATCTCGTAGTATTTCTCAATTACGCCATGTAGCCATGCCATCCCCGTCCGTCGTCGCCATGCTCGTCTGTCGTCGCCATCTCCATCTCGTGTAGCTATAGAACGCCGATTACGACGCCTCTCTAAATCCTCGTTCTCTCTCTATCTTTGTTTCTCTCGTCATCTGCGTTTCTCGGCAAATTTTAGAGGTTACTGCTGCCACCATCGCCTCTAATTCGCCGGAAGCCGCCGCCTCTTCAAGTACAGTTTATCACGTCTCCCTTCTTTTTATTCGATTCTTTCAATCTCTCCCTCTCCATTGATAAAATTTTTGATTTTTGAAACTAGTGAAGTATGTGAAGAGTGAAGACTGCCCTTTCTCGTCAGAGCTCGGCAGCTTGCCCTTCTCCCTGAGTCATCCTCTTCTCGACATTTCTACGTTGCCATCGTTGTAGACTTGGTGTCGATTCTACAAGGCAAATAATGTGACCCCCTGCCTAGGAAGTCTGGCTCCGCCCCTAGGTTCACCCCCAAACTCTTCTCACGTCCCGTGGACTCAGCCCGTCCTAAACCTCTAGTTTACAATATAGTTCCAACTTTATTTTATTAATTAACAAAATATTAAAAAATATAAACAAGGTGCAAAATCATGGAAGCAAAAGCTAATAATACTCCTCCTTCTAGGAATAAGTTCTATTTTCGACTGTGTCATTGATATAGTAACGAGTAAAGTTCCGAATTCCGAAGAGATGTAACCCGTAAAACCGACACCCTTTAGAAAGGTTTATACAATTATCTTCACCGAATTGCAAATTTTAGGGAAAAAATGGAAAATGAAAAGAAAAGTAATAAAACTTGCCTCCAATGTCCGATAAGATCAGCATGAACAACACACAACACAACAGTGTAATATTGTGTTTGCCTTCGATAAGAACGTACTTGCGTATGTGTGTTGATATGGGGTGCAGCAGTAATACATGAAAGGTCTAAAATTCGAATCCTCCGTCACACTATCTTTATTGTTGAATTGTTGCAAAACCAAACAAGAAAGGGAAGGAAAACAAAATTCCAAAGGAGACAGAGAGAAAACTTGGCGAGTAAATCACGTGTAAAGAACCGAAGGCAATCTGGGAGTAGCCACCGCCTCCAATGGAGTCCTCATGTAGGTAACTATACCAGGATTCTCTTCCATGTCCACTATCTCTCCCTTACTCTCCCACTCAAAATGGTGCAAAAGCCTCCCTATCATAGATGTTACCAAATTTATGCCCAACTGAGCTCCGGGGCACACTCTTCTGCCCGCCCCGAACGGAAGAAGCCGAAAATCGTGCCCCTTCATATCCACATCCTCCTCGAGAAACCTTTCGGGTCTAAACTCGAGAGGTTTCTCCCACACGTCAGGATCACGCGCCACCGCCCACACGTTCACGTGCAGGACTGTACCTTGCGGAACGTCGTACCCGCCAATCTTGACGTTAGTACTGGCCTGGTGGGGAAGCATCAGAGGCGTTGGGGGATGCAACCTCAGCGCTTCCTTGGCCACGCATTGTAGATACGGAAGGCTGGAGATGTCCACTTCGGACATGACACGTTCGTAACCGATGACCCGGTCCAGCTCCTCCTGGGCCTTGGCTAGGACCCTCGGGTTTTTCAACAGCTCGGCCATGGCCCACTCGACGGATATGGCGATCGCGTCCTTCCCCGCTGTGATCATGTCCCAGAGGAGGCCGATGATGGTATCGTCGCTCAGGTCGTACTTCTCCTTAAGAGAGAAGAGGACATTGCAAAAGTGTTGTTCAGTTGTTGTTGATTCTCCAGTACTTTTTCGCAAGTGGTCGTCCTTGATGGAATGGGTGAGTTTGTCCCGGCGTGCTTCTAGCTTGGCGAATGCATTTTTGTCGAGGCGGAACATCCAACGGAGCCACGGGATGTGCTCGAAAGTGCCTTGGTGAGAGCCGAGCTTTTGTCCAGCGGAAAAGATGGCCCTCAGCTCCTCTCCTAGATTGTTTAGTACACCCTCGGCATTCATGAATCGTTTTCCATAAGTAAGCCTGGTGATGTTGTTGTAGGCCACAGATCCAAGATACTTCCTCAATGATAACGACTTCCCTATACTACCTGTTCATTTCAATATTATAAACTGAATTAATTGATTTGGGACAGAAAAAGGAAAAGGAAAATATAACCAACCCCAAAAATCATATATGCTCCAAATTCTTCAAAGTTTCACATATGTTTCTTATACTTACAAATTCACTCTATTTCATCCTCATTCTTTTGTTAATTCTTACTGAAATTTTGACAAAACTCCCCCCTCACAATACATTAATACTTAACTATTGTGTCATAAGCAATTTATTTTCTAAACATCGATCGGTATCCAACCCTCTAATGCTAATTCAGAGTAAGAGCTAGAGGAATATCAACGATTCACTATATATTGAGATAAGAGTCACGCTCTAACTACCGGGAGTTATAATATATTTCACATCTCTACAAATTTGAGTTTTTAGATCACACAAATCCTATCATGGTATTAGAATCTTTAAACAGCGCAGAGTCCTATGTTTAAATCTCGTCGATTGCTAGCAAATCTCGTCACTAACAAAAAATATAATGGATCCCACCTCTCTCTAAAAGTTTGGGCTTCCAAATGAGACATAATTATATCACTAACAAAGCCCGACCGTCGAGTTTTCAATTATATATGAGATCGAATCGATAAGTGGAAGCGTATATATATATATATATATACCTGGAGCAGAGCAGTCGTGGTAAATGGAGGCAACCATGGCGGTGACTTCATCCTCCCTAATAGGCCTCAAAGCTTCTAGGCGCTTCGGTGTAAAGAGCTCCAACATGCACACTTTTCTCACCTTCACGTAGTGGGGCCCGTAGTCGGCCCAAATCAGATCCTGCCCGTCGCGGCTGAACAGGGCGGTCGACCGGTCGCGGTACCGGTTCGCCAGCTGCTGGTCCTTCTCCTTGAGGACTTCTTTGGCCAGCTCGGCGTTGGAGACGACGACGTTTAGGCTCGATCCAAACCACACGGATATGATGGGACCGTACGACTCGGCCCACTCGGCGTAGCATCGGAAACGGACCGGCTTCAGGTCGAACAGATTGCCGACTATAGGAAAGGGACGTGGGCCCGGCGGGAGGCGGAAGCGGAGGCAGTAGTAGAGGTAGCGGAGGAGGAGTATGGCCGGTAGGAGGAGAAGGAGGAGGGGGAGGAAACCGGCCATGGCTGGGGGCTGGGATGTGGGAATAGTAGTTGACATATAGAGGGCATTATTTATTGAAATTATAAACAAACAATTTTAAAATGCGTTAGGACGGAATCAACCTATTCGCTCTCATGACAAGCGTAAACTCTTTTGTCCGTTTTATTTTCGTTCGTCCCACTTATATATGGATATTATTTTAAATAGTACTCCCTCCATTTCGTTTATGCTGTCTCACTTTATTATTACAATAAACTTTTATTGAATATAAAGTGAGATAACATAAATGGGACGGAGGGAGTAAAAATTTTAAACTATTAAAACTCATTCACATACTTTATCCACCACAATCACTGTTATTTTAATTTCCGTGTTAAAAAAAAGTTATCTATTCATGATTGGGACGGAGGGAGAATAATTTAATTTTGTGCATTAAATTTTCCACCACGAGATTTATAGTGCAGGAAGCCTACTATCCTATGTTTTCTTTTTGAACTTTGGGAAGCTTCCTCACTAATCAAAAGTGGTGGGACTATCAATTTTTAGGTGGACGTGGGCAGTATAAAATATGTTATCATTGAATGATGGGGTTATCAAGGAGTACTTAAAAAGAGGAGTAAAATACTGCCACTAGCATTGATAATGATAATTTATCGTGTGAAGAAATGTTTTAACTAACTAAAAAGGTATTTGTAATAATAATACACAGTCATCGGGCATGGAAGCTTATGGAACAATGGTTCAAATCTATGTTTTCTAAATGCTGCCGCCACACACCGGTGCAGCCGCGCAGCTGAATCCTGCTTAAGTAGCGGTGGGAAATGATCAAATCCGCTGTTGAGATATTGCAGCCGGTCTTCTCTGTCGCCCTGTTAGTGCCGAAAGATTTTGTTAGATGTGATTTTATTGCTCCGTCCGTCCCTTTATAGACGTTACATTTCTTTTAGGGCACGAGAATTAAGAAATGGTGGATTTATGTATTAAAGTGAAAAGTGCACGTGCAAAAAGTGTTTTTCCTTTAATAATTTTTTACCAAATAAGAAAACGTAACGCCTTTCGCGAGACGTACCAAAAAGGAACACGTAACGTCTGGACGGAGGGAGTATTGTTTAAAGAACGCAAAATTTTCTTCTAAAAAAAAGAATGCACATTTTGATGAATTCATTTATCTCTCACCTACTTCGACACAATACTCCTTGACCTACCTACCACAATCATCGTATTGACTTTTGAGATTCCTCTTATCACGTTTTTAGAAATGAAATGTACAATTGTACATGTTGAAAGTTGACGGTATAGCTTTATTAATTAATAAATGCTAAACCTAATTAAATATTAAGAAGTGGATGGTTATGTGAAATAAATATTTTAATATTGTTTTATTTTCCAATCAAATCAATTTCTTCAATTACTGATTCGGATGACAATAAAAAAGAATCGGGTTTAGTATTAATAAAATTAGTTATTGTCATCCGTGTAATGCACGGGATAAACTGAATTTTTATATTTTTTGTTATTTTTTATGACATTTTAATGGTCACATGGATATTAACAATTAAAATAATAATTTTAATTTATTGACCGTTTACTTTGCAATATTATTTTGACAACAAAATGAACCAATCTCATTATTAATTTTTTTTTTTTTCCTTTTTTATGGATTGTGCTTTTTAAAATGTTCAAGTAACATTTAAATGAATATGTTTTATTAGCAAAATTTTAAAATTTATAAGCACAAAATACTATAAATTAGAAAAATATTAATGCATTCCATGTTAATTGGTTTTGTAATGGGTTTTATTAATTACTATATCATTAAAAATTACTAATACACATTTATTGCATACCATTCATAAGATTTTTCCAATAAAAAAATATTGAGGAAACTAAAAATATGAAATTATTAATTACTAAAAAGTATTATCTTATTTGGATTTTTTAATTTTTAAAATTTGAGAAAAAATGTATTTCATTTTATGAATTTTGAGTCAAATTTTTTTTTAATAATTAATTTTGACTTTTTGTCAAAATTCGATTCGTATTCGTTATGACTCATGCATGTTTGATTTGTTTTTATATAACAAATAATATTTAGATAAAAAAAAAGTTTTAATTGGTACAAAAGTAATTTTAATTTGAGTGATGTATATTTCAATAATGAGTGAATTGTTAATGCAACTTAATTACATTTAACCATAAAATAAGTTATACTAAAATCTTATATAATTACGGGACCACTTCAATATATTGTTTATATAAATATAGATGATTGAAAATTATTAATTTATAATTATGATATTATTTATATATGTCATTTCTCAAAATATGATGAGTTGAAAATAATAAAAATAAGAAGTTAGTATAGATGATAAGAATCTAACTCTATGGTTTCATTTTTTGTCTCATTTTCTTCTATATCATTAGCACTTTTGTGCAATTCATGCTATTAGAATTCTATGACTTGTTGCTAAACTTTTAAGAATTTGATTTCCATAAAATATAAAAATATGAGTTTTGTTTCTTCATGTCCAATATTGGATAGCAACAAATTTTCAAAATTCCAAATTTTCATCATGTCGCCAAAAAAAAAAGTCGAGGTTGACGTAAACATGAAAAAAGAGATACAATAAAATAAGTTCAAGAATACAATCATAAAGCAATAAATTGCTTTCACAATTTGTTTTCTATATAACAATAATTTGGAGGATAAATAGATTACTATACATTCTCAATCGTATGGAATTATAATCGATACATAGGAATGGGAAAAAAATATTATACATATAATTTCTTGCTACTACTACTAATTTTCAATCATCCAGAGCTAAAGACGATAGTTAAATCATAGAGACAAACTGACGAGCTAAATATTAACTACCGCAAGAGTACGGGTAATCCTAATATAGAGCAAGTAAGGTCGTATTCCACGAGAACCAATTAAACGAAACGATAGTGAATACTATTACTAAGTTCTTTCGATCTATCAAAGCTAACGAGATTTTGAGTGGTTTTCTAAACTACTAATGCAAGTAAACAAAGCACATAAACGAAAACAAGTAAACATAAGTGAACTAATGAAGAACGATGGAGTAAAGTTATTCTAGGGATTCGGAATTGATGGAATGCAATGGATATAGCCTAAGTATATCAATACATGAATCAACTATCTCTATCTAGGGCGATCTCTAATTCGTATTTGCCTCCTCTCGGACGACAACTACCGTAGATTACAAGCCATGGTCATAATCTCCTATCAACCTCTAGCCTATAACTCCTAAAAGCTCATAGGATCAATTGCCCTCACAATTACTCTCACCCTCTCGGTTTATCAAGCAATTATGCCTTTTGATCGGTTTCCAACATCGAATCTCATCTCTCGATACTCAATTCAATGTCTAAAGCATGCATCAATGGTGATCAAGCATTAAAACATCCATACAAAATAAGATCACAAGGAGAAATCTAGCTAATAATCATGCATTAATAGGAAATAAGATCAATCCATTACAAATCCAACTATCCTTCTCCCTAGAATAAAGGAATTTAGCTAATCAAACACATGATGAGCATAAACTCCAAATCCAAGATGAACATGAATAAAAGACTAAGGAAAAATGGGTTTAGAATCAAATCCAAGCTCTTGATCTTCTATTCTTGCTCCTTAGACTTCTCTCCTTCAACAATTCTTCAATCCCAAGTGAAGCGCCAAATGTGGAATGATGATGATGGGTGTAGAGTTGGTGTAGAGATTAGTGTGTGAAAAAGTGTGTTGGTGTGTGAAATAATGAGGCTTACCTAGAAAATGAGGTTTGAAATGGGTATTTATATGTTTTGGGAGAGAGGGACTAAGTAGCAATTAAGATTGGGGAGGAAAATGAGAGAAAATGGGGTCGAAAACGAGAAATAGGAGAAGAATCGGGGCGAAAACGAAGTTGGAAGGAAGTCAAGCCGGAAGGAGTACCCCCGCAGGCTACCCCCGCAGCGCAGCCAACGGCCATGTTGACTCGCGGGGGCAGACCCCGCCCTGGACCTGGGCGCGCGCGCGGTCCCGCGAGCGGGCACTCGCTGCTGCCTTGCGTTGCTGCCTCGGCGCGCGGCCCGGGCGCTTCGTCGCCCGGCCGTGCGCTGTCTCGCCGTTTCGCCTCGTTCTCCCTCATACGAACTCCGATTCGATCGCCGTTTTTCCCTACGCGCTCCTCTCGAACCGAGCTACGTCATGGACTTACTTAAACTGTTAAATATTCTCTTGTTTCCTGTAAAAACAAGCAAAACTAAGCTCGAGAAGAAAGATTCAACAATTCGACGTTGAAACGACGATAATCACTAAAAACAAGCACGAGAAGACTTTAAAACGACACAATATCACCCCATAGACTCTAAGAAAACCATGTTTGTCAACCCCTCAAACTTGAATCGTTGTTTGTCCTCAAGCAACAAAGATAAAAATAAGAAGAATTACAAACATGGAGGGGTGATGTTGATATACTAAGCTTCAGAATTAAAAAACACTCATACAAGTGAAATCCCCTAATCAAAGCTCAACTCAAATCAATGGAACATGAACATAATGCTTCAATAGGAAAAATGAACCTTACGGCATGTGGAAATAATCAAGTGGGCTCTCAACTCTCAAATGTATGGCAAAAATGGCACACTCAATCCAAAACAAGACATGCAATCTACCATAAGCTCGAAATTAGTCTAACTTCTCCATTGCTAAACATGCACTTGAAATGAAGATCAATGTGGTCTTTTAAGGGTTGTAATGTAGGTTCTTTGGTTAGGTATGAAATTTTTAGGCTAAGTGACTAGTTATCCCACAACACAAAACTATGTATCAAGAAAACCTGCTAAGCCCAAAACTCCAATTAATCATATGAGACTAAATATATAATCAAAACATCAACCAACCAAAGATAACCTTCTTCCAAAACAAAATTTCAATCCATCCCTTTTATTCTTCCATACTCTCTTGAAAGTTTCTCAAGTACTACCCCATAAATGCTCCTTCGTGCACTAACTCCCTTTTTTTTCTTTTTTTTTTCTAAGAGCATTATAATTGGCTCTTATCATCAATTTTTTTCTCTCTTATTATTATTATTATTTTTTTTCATTTGTTTATGAGGTTAATAACTCGGAAGCTCATATGGAAGTATACTCAAGTATCACACCTATTCAAACCATAACCATACCTCTTTACACTTTTTCCACATATCCACCTCCAATACCCAATTATCCCCTTGGCTAGATCAAAGAAAAGGCTAAGGCTCAAAAAGGGTTAACTAGGATTTTATAGAGTAAATGGATAAGTGTATGGATAAATGGCTAGCAAAGAAAAATGCCACATATCATCTCTACATTTCAAACACAATAATGCAACCTCAAAGAAGACGACTCAAGACAAGTTCTAGAGAAAGTCATACTTGTTAGGATAAAAATCACACAAGAAAGGAATTAGACTATAAATATGCGATAGTCTCGGCTCAAATCCTCTCACGGGTACACAATTTTTTTTTTTTTCCGTTCATATTCCACAAGAAGAAAGTGTTCTAGTTCCATTGATAGAAGTCTCACTAATCACAAGGAATCACCGCAAGCATGAACAAATTTAGATTTTCAAAAGAATTCATCATGAGCTTGTATCAACATTCTCCCAACACTAGTTCATACTACTTCTCACATTCATCTTGTAAACTCAAAGCAAATCCAAATCAAGATCAAGATCCAAGACAAACTCTAAAATCCCTTATTACATATCATAATCCTAATGAAAATAAAATAAAATCCAAATATCCCAAATACCATAATCCATTATCAACATCCAACGAGAAAGAAAGATAGGAAGACAAGTAGGACGACCGGATAAGCAAACCAACTTCCAACCCCTCAAACTTATTCTCTACATAGTGAGGAATAAGTTTGCATGAAAGCTTGGTTTACTTATCGAGAGCTCACAACTTCAACCGGAAGGAGGAGAGTGTGAACGCCTTGCATGTCGAGCTTGAAGGATCTCCATGTATTTGCTAATTTGATCCATTTTCCTTCCTTTGAAACGACCGTCTTTCTCTTCTTCCCCATTTGAGTTTTGGATGAGCTCATTGTTCCTTCAAGGAAATATGGTATTTGGAAATAAGTAAAATTTTAAAATCAAAACAAAAGTAAAAATAACCCCTATCCTAAGCCAACTCTTCAAACTTTCCTTCTATCGTAACAAGTAGAGAGGTTACAATTTTAAATTTAATTCAATGATATTCACCATTAAACAAAGATTAAAAATGGAACCCCTAAACTATGCTATATCTCTCAATTCATATGCAAACATGTAAATAGTACTATCATGATATTTAATTAAAGCCCTCACAATAAACATTCTAAATAGCATTCATCTCAAAAGCCTCAAATAGGATGATACATGATAACACTATCATAGGATAAACAAGCAATGCATTTCCAAGCATGAACTCAAGAACAAAGATTTTCATATAGGAATATGAAAATACAAAGATTATGGTCAAAAAGTACATACCTTGAGAGATTTGATCTTTGGGTAGTTTTAGAGGAGGAAGAGGAATGGAGAAGAAGGTGAAAGAATGAACAATAAGGTGAAAGTGAAATGAAATACGAAAAATAAAGATACTTCGTTGGGGTGCCTCCCAACTAGCGCTTTGTTTAACGTCGTTAGCTCGACTCTTCCATGGCTCAAGTATCGAGATGATTGGTGACGAACACTCCATCCCTTTGCTCGGGATGATAAATAGACTTCACTCGTTGTCCATTGACAACAAAAGTCGAACCATCATTTCCCTTTAATTCAAGTGCTCCGTTCATCAATACCTTTGAAATGGTAAAAGGTCCCTTCATTCCATCACCTTCTTGCTTCTCCTCCTTTTTGGGCTCTCCATTTCTTGGATCAAGGATTTGTCTCATTCTTTTTGGAATTTCCTGCACACCATTCAATGTGTTAGGCTGTTAGCACATTTCAACAACTCAAGATTAAATTCATCATTATTAGGGAAAAGAGATGAAGGAGAATTTAAGAGGTAATCCTCCAATGGATCTTTGGATTCATGAAACTCCCTCATTTGAACACAAGAGTCGATTATGTCAAGGGCCATGCACTCTTTAACTCCCTTTAGCTCTCCATCTTCATGAAATTTGAGGGCCTTGTATATTGAAAAAGTGTGGCTCTCCTCATTGACTCTAAGAGTGAGCTCTCCTTTGGCAACGTCAATGAGAGCTCTTCCCGTGGCAAGGAATGGTCTTCCAAGAATTAAGGGGACATCCTTGTCTTCATCTATGTCTAGCACAACAAAATCTACCGGAAAAATAAAGTCGTTCACCTTGACTAGAACATCTTTGACTACTCCTTTGGGATATAAAATAGAACGATCCGCCATTTGAAGAGCAATGGTTGTTGGCCTTATCGTTCCAATCTCCAACTTCTTGAAAATCGACAAGGGCATCAAGTTGATGCTTGCACCCAAGTCACATAAAGCTTTCCCAAAACGATCCTTCCCAATATCACAAGGAATAGTGAAGCTTCTGGGATCCTTGATTTTAGCCGGCAATTTCCTTTGAAGGACGGCACTACACTCCCCGGTCAAGTTGACCGTGCCAAACTCCTCAATATTCCTCTTCTTAGATACAATTTCTTTGAGGAACTTTGCACTTGAAGGCGTCCTCCTCAATGCTTCCACAAGAGGAATATTGATATTGACTTTTCGGAAAATGTCAAGAAAGCTTGAGAAATCTTCCTCCGTCTTCTTCTTTTGAAACCTTTGAGGAAATGGAAGAGGAGGCACATAAGCGGGTGGAGCCACATACTTAGGAGTGGGTTCCTCATCTTTCTTTCTAGAACTCTTCTCTTCTTTTTCTTCCTCTTCTTTGATCTCAACTACTTCACCTTCTTGATTGGGCATCTTGGGACCTTCACATCCCTTTCCACTTCTCAACATGATGGCCTTGCAATGCTCTTTGGGATTCACAATTGTTGAACTTGGAAATTGTCCTTGTTGATGTTGATTGCTCAAGATAGTGGCCAATTGCCCAAGTTGCTTCTCAATCATCTTGAGTTGAATACCTTGAGACTCAATGCTTGCTTCGGCTTTCTCCATTCTCGAGTCATTCATCTCCATCTTTGATTGCATAGCCGTGAGCACTTTGAGTATAGTATCATCGGTACTTTGTTTCCTTTCCTCAACAATGACTCCTCCTTGAGTAGTAAATCCGGGGGGTACATGCAAGGCATTGTTCGGATTTCCATAATTGAGATTTGGATGCCTAGACATACCTTGATGATAGGGATTCCCTTGGTAACCCCTTTGTTGTGGATGAGAATTTTGATAGCCCCTTTGATTTTGGATATAATTGGCATCCTCAAATCGAAATTGCTCTTCCAAAGTTGGAGTAGGTTCCACCTTTTGTTGGACCATAGCATCTATCTTGCTATTCATCGTGGTCATTTGAGCCGCAAGCAAGGCTATGGGATCCGTTGGAGTTGTAGGAGTAGTAGGAGGAGTGGGAGTAGTGGAAGCCGAAGCCACTTTCCTCAAAATGGACCTCTCCGTTGGCCATTGATAATTGTTCATAGCCATGCTCTCAATGATAGATAAGGCGGATGCACTATCTTTACCCATTAAAGCTCCACCGGCCGCGGCATCTAGGAGTCTCTTCATCTCACCATTGCATCCATTGTAGAAGAAGCAAATCTTGGACTCTTGATCAAACCCATGGTTCGGGCATTTCCTCAACATCTCTTTGAATCTCTCCCAAGACTCATAGAAAGATTCTCCATCAAGTTGTTGAAATTGAGTAATCTCCGACTTGAGCCTCATAGTCATGCCCAGGGGAAAGAACTTCAAGAGAAACTTCTTCACCATTTCATCCCATAAATCAATATGCTCGGGATTGATTGAGTGGTACCTCATCTTCGCTTTATCCCTTAGAGAGAAGGGAAAGAGCCTAAGCTTGAGAGCATCATCCGAGACCCCATTCATCTTTATGGTACTACATAGCTCAAGGAATTGAGCTAGGTGAGTGTTGGGATCTTCTAGTGGTCTTCCTCCATATTGATTTTGTTGCACCATACTAACGAGAGCCGGCTTGATTTCATAAGTGTTAGCCGCTACTCTTCCTCCATTAACTAACCCTTGTGGTGCAACGGGTTGGAATAACTCATTAATAGGCGTAGGTGGTGGCCTATTCCTCTCGGCTTCTTGAGCCCGAAGTTGAGCTTGCATAGCCTCGAGTTGTTGTTGCATTTGATGAATAAGCTCCTCATTGGGTGGTGCTTGTGCCATCTCTTGTTATGCTTGGATATTTCTTCTCCTCCTTGCGTTGTTTCTTCGGCAAAATACTTCAATCTCAAGATTCAAAGGGTTGATTGGATCACCTTTAGACCTTGTTCTCATGCACCACCTAGAACACACAAGTAAAAGTAAATATCAAATACAACAACTCACTTAAGAACCAAAAAGTAAAAGTGCATAAAATAAATGCTTAAAGTAGGCCTTCCAAACTTTTCACAATATCACTATTCAAATCATAATTGATCCCCGGCAACGGCGCCAAAATCTTGACGAGCTAAATATTAACTACTGCAAGAGTACGGGTAATCCTAATATAGAGCAAGTAAGGTCGTATTCCACGAGGACCAATTAAACGAAACGATAGTGAATATTATTACTAAGTTCTTTCGATCTATCTAAGCTAACGAGATTTTGAGTGGTTTTCTAAGCTACTAATGCAAGTAAACAAAGCACATAAACGAAAACAAGTAAACGAAAGTGAACTATTGAAGAAACGATGGAGTAAAGTTATTCTAGGGATTCGGAATTGATGGAATGCAATGGATACAGCCTAAGTCTATCAATACATGAATCAACTATCTCTATCTAGGGCGATCTCTAATTCGTATTTGCCTCCTCTCGGACGACAACTACCGTAGATTACAAGCCATGGTCATAGTCTCCTATCAACCTCTAGCCTATAACTCCTAACCCTCACAATTACTCTCACCCACTCGGTTTATCAAGCAATTATGCCTTGTGATCGGTTTCCAACATCGAATCTCATCTCTCGATACTCAATTCAATGTCTAAAGCATGCATCAATGGTGATCAAGCATTAAAACATCCATACAAAATAAGATCACAAGGAGATAAATCTAATTAATCATGCATTAATAGGAAATAAGATCAATCCATTACAAATCCAACTATCCTTCTCCCTAGAATAAAGGAATTTAGCTAATCAAACACATGATGAGCATAAACTCCAAATCCAAGATGAACATGAATAAAAGACTAAGGAAAATGGGTTTTTAATCAAATCCAAGCTCTTGATCTTCTATTCTTGCTCCTTAGACTTCTCTCCTTCAACAATTCTTCAATCCCAAGTGAAGCCCCAAATGTGGAATGATGATGATGGGTGTAGAGTTGGTGTAGAGATTAGTGTGTGAAAAAGTGTGTTGGTGTGTGAAATAATGAGGCTTACCTAGAAAATGAGGTTTGAAATGGGTATTTATATGTTTTGGGAGAGAGGGACTAAGTAGCAATTAAGATTGGGGAGGAAAATGAGAGAAAATGGGGTAGAAAACGAGAAATAGGAGAAGAATCGGGGCGAAAACGAAGTTGGAAGGAAGTCAAGCCGGAAGGAGTACCCCCGCAGCGCAGGCCAACGGCCATGTTGACTCGCGGGGGCAGACCCCGCCCTGGACCTGGGCGCGCGCACGGTCCCGCGAGCGGGCACTCGCCGCTGCCTTGCGTTGCTGCCTCAGCGCGCTGCCCGGGCGCTTCGTCGCCCGGCCGTGCGCTGTCTCGCCGTTTCGCCTCGTTCTCCCTCATACGAACTCCGATTCGATCGCCGTTTTCGCCTACGCGCTCCTCTCGAACCGAGCTACGTCGTGGACTTACTTCCACTGTTCAATATTCTCTCGTTTCCTGTAAAAATAAGCAAAATTAAGCTCGAGAAGAAAGATTCAACAATTCGACGTTGAAACGACGATAATCACTAAAAACAAGCACGAGAAGACTTTAAAACGACACAATATCACCCCATAGACTCTAAGAAAACCATGTTTGTCACAAACTCTTATCAGAAATGAACGGCAATATTGATACTCCCTCGGTCCTCCATTTAGTGACGGAGGGAGTATGGGCACGGGTTTTTTTGCATTTTATGGTATAATAATAAATTAGGGCTCGTTTGGTATCCATATACTAGTATATCAGATATCAGATAAGGGTATAGGTATCAGATATCAGGTATAGGTATGAAATTGATATCCGAGATATGCGTTTGGTGTAGATTGTTCAGGCGTGGGATATCAAAACTAAATTTACAAAAAAAATAAAAAAGTAAAAAAGAATAATAATAATAATAATAATAATAATAATAATAATAATAATAATAATAATAATAATAATAATAATAATAATAATAATAATAATAATAATAATAATAATAATTCATTAGTTAATAATAATAACAATAATAATAATTAATAAATTTTTTTAATTTTTTTATTTTATTTAATTCTAATTTTAATTACAAAATAAGTCGTTAGTTATTATTATTATTATTATTATTATTATTATTATTATTATTATTATTATTATTATTATTATTATTATTATTATTATTATTATTGCAATGGAGATATGAGTGATACCTCTATAAAAATCAGTATATGAAAAGAGTTAAAAGAGAGGATATCAGGATATCAAAGATATCAATTTGATATCCATATACTGATATGCCAAACACATGGTATGGGTATGAGATCTTTTGATACCCATATCTGATATACGTATATGGATACCAAACGGCCCCTTAATGTGTTAAAGTGTTAAAGTGGAATAATTGTGGGTCCATTTGAATTGTTTAATAGTATTAAAATATTAAAATAATAAAAAGTAGATGTATAAAGTGTTAAAGTGATTGTGTGGTCTACGTCCAAAAATGGAAATTGTCAGTAAATGGAGGACGTCCCAATATAGTATTAACGTCACTAAATGGAGGACGGAGGGAGTACATCTAAATAGGAAAAATGCATCACATTAACTAATAGATGTATGATGAAATTCATATAAATCTAATAATTAAGTTTTCAATACGTAGAAAATGTCTTCGTGATCGGACTTTCATCTTCCTCCACCATAAACATAAATGAAATATGTTTTGGTTAGCAAATTTTTGAATGTATATAGGCACAAAAAATATAAAGTTAGGAAAGATATTAATTTATTCTATAATAATTGCTATTGTAACGTTTTTATTAAAAAGTTATTGATACACCTTTGTTATAGTACCATAATAATAAGAATATTTTCAATTATATATAATTAATAATATTGAAAGTATTATTAACCAAATTTTATTACTAAATCAATTTTAATTTTTAAAATTCAAGAAACAATAATTTAAAAAAAAAAAAGCATTTAACTTATTAATTTTGGGCTAAAAAAATTTACCATTAATTTAACAATTTGGTTCGTATTTATGACACCTCATGTGCTTGTTATTATATATTATATATTGAATAGTATTTAGATAATTAAATTTTAAATGGTAAAAAAAAATATAACTTCTATTTTAGTGATTTTTTTCTAATAATGATTGAATTATTAACGTAATTTAAGAATTTTGACCAAAAATTAGTTATATTTTATATATTACTTCTTAAATATAAATAAATGTATGTAATAAATAAACTATAATAAATTGCATGTAATAATGTTGATAAATGCATGCAAATAATAAACTGAAAATTTTTAAAATAGATACATCCGGGCTTACTATTATATATTACTAGTATCACACCCATGCGATGCATGGGGTAAGCTATATACGTCGAATATGATTTATATATATATATATATATATATATATATATATATATATATATATATATATATATATATATATATATATATATATATATATATGATTTTTGTTGAAGTTTTTAATAAAATAATTCAACTTGATCTATTTTGTTGAAGTTTCTTAAAAAATTCAAATTATAATGTACACATGTGAGTACAATAATATACATCTAAATCTTTTGTGAAAAATAGGATTTTGATTAAAAGAGCATGACAATCAATTTGTGATAAAATAGGTTGTGAAATTTTAATTAAAGGTTGCCTTCGTTGAGGCAATAGAGGATGACGATCAACTTTCGTAAACCAAAAACAATCGAGTAACAAACAACTATAAAGTTCATTATTTGTAGCAAAGATATTTGTTGAGAAAATGAAATTACAGAGTAAAATAAACGACATTAATAAGTGAGGATGACATAGATATATAGACTTATAGTGATAAATTGATAGAGCATTCTGACTAATGAGTAATAGAGGAATTGAACAGTGAGAGAGATCATAAAAGTCCAGCTAAATAAACTCGTGTTCGACACAATAGAAAGAACGACTGCAATGTTAAGACAACCTTCTATTTCACGTCAAAGGGATTTGAAGGATTTTCACACCTTTCATAAATTTAGGATTTTAATTATGTTTCATATATATAAAGGAGTTAAAAATGTAGAATATTAATCTTAAAATGTGAAATATTAAATGACTTTTAATCGAATTTAAGTTTACCAGCCACGTTTCTATACATTACCAAATCAACACAAATCAATAATTAATTTTATAAAATTGTATTTATTTCAAATATTGTTCACTAAATTACACTAATTCACATAAAACAATAATTAATCTATATAAAGTTGTATTCCTTTTAGAAACTATTTTTGCAAAAAAAAAAAATTATAACAATGTGTAATAATCTGTACAAATTGATCAGTAAGTTTAAAATTCATAGGTATATATCTGTAGAATATATTAATATATCTCGTATTAATATATACACTTAAAATTTTAAGAAAAATTAAATTTATAAAACCAATAATCAATTATATTAAAGTTCGATATATAAGCACAAAACATAGATTGAAAATAGGAAGGAAAAAAAAAAGTGTTTGCTAGAGTTAAGACATTCACAATGTTAATGAGAGCATAACAAATTCATTGTAAACCTAAGTCTTTGAATTTGAACAAAAATGTAAATAGAATGATAGAAAATAGTTGGAGCGTGAGTGTATTAATGCATATTTCTAGAATATATAAGCACAAAATATTATAAATATTGGAGAAGAATTTAATTACACATGATTTATGCTTATAACGTCATAATTAATTAATTAACTAACACAATTATGGTGGAACATAAACATTTATAACATTGTATTTCCAAATTCGATACATTGAACATAACTTACAAAGATGTTACTTATAAACGTTTTTTTTTTTCAATTAAAAAAAACTTTTACATTAGATTATTTTAATATTGTACGTATTTGGGATTGGAACCCAACAAAACAATAAGATAAAACATTTAATTAAGTTTGACTTCCTTTAAAATTCGATTCGTGTTCACTGATGCATTATACCATTGCCTCTGTTTAACAATTGGTTAATCTTCATTTCGTCATCAACTATGTCGATTAATGACAATTACATATTACACTAAAAGAAAAACAAAATCGAAATTAAAACTAAATTATATACATTTTTTTTTTGGTCAGGCAAAAAAATGTTTTATTGAAAAATTAGCACAAGAAGTGCCATCCAATTACAGATGTTACACGTATTTCCAATAGTTTGATAACAAACCCCTCGCCCAATCAATGTAGCTCAAGTTTGGTTCGACGTCTCCTCTCGCAACGCACCAACTCCAAAACCTACATTTGATCTCCTCTTCAATTCTGACAAAGTTCCAATTCTCATTATTAAATGACACCGCATTTCTCCACTTCCAAATCACCCACACCACACACGTCCAAAGACCGCAAAGTCTCTTCCTAAAACGGCTCCCTCTCATTAATCCCACGAAACTAAATTATATACATAAGATAAGCTTAATTATAATTACTTAAGGTGCAATATTGCATCAATAAAAATAAATGATGTTATTTAATCAAAACTACATAGCAAATGGTTTAAGAATTATTGGAATTACAAATGTGTCACGACCGGACTTTACTAAGGATAGTGAAGCCGGGAACCCGTGACTAGGGATGGGATTAAAGAAGCGGGAATAGAAAGGGGAATGTAATTAAAGTGCAAGAAACCACCCGAACAAGCGTGAAAAGTATTTATTATATCAATTGGCGTCGAGCCTTTAAGGGAAAGATGTACATGTGTTCGAAACGTTTACACGACTCGAATACTCAACAAGAATTTATCGACATTTTACAGCGGAAGTCTTACAGAATGCATGTATGAAGACACACATTACCGAGAGTCTTAATCTAAGAAACTAATATGAATCATGATGACAAAAGCTTGGGCCGGCTCTCCATTCCATCTCGTTCAACCTGCACATTTAGAAATATATGCAGGGCTGAGTACAAAGGTACTCAGTGGGCACATTGCCGAAACATACATATATAATTGTCAAGCCATTATGAGTAAGACATAGGAGTTTTTCGGAAAAGATCCTATACTTACAAAAGTCTTTGTGATCTAAAAGATGCCTGCAGGGCTAAGTTCTTTAGTAATCTACCATATCTGTTCCTATGGTATCGAGAGAGTGGCCACTCTCACGATACCTAGACCGGCCAACCCGAAGATGACACACGGTCACATTGTGTACACTAGTCGAAGTAAGATAGCTATCTTACTAAGACCTGAATTCGATTAAGTAATTGCACAGATAGGTATCATACAAAATCAAATCATTTATGACATGACAAGCTTAAAAATAACTAACTTAGATTTTATCAAGTTATCATTTTATTTGAATGAAAGCCCACCTTTCGAAGCGTGATTAGGGTCGGTCTTCAGCGATAGAAGGCTACTCCCCACGACGTTCCGCGCCTATTCATCGACATTAATGAATAGCTAATTATAAATCCATAATAGAGAATTTCTCTAAGAAAAATAATGATTAACTAAATCATTATTATTAATTAAATCCTTTCCGCGAGGTTTTATCGATAATTAAATAATTATCGATCCTAAATAAATTATTGGCTAAGGTTAGCCGTCTTTATCATAGGTTCGTGCCTTTAATTAATCGGCTTCGATTATTAAGGTTGTTATTATTACTCATTATTCGAGAACATTTTCCGAACTGAGTCGGTTAACAAAAATAAGTCAAATTTTATGTGATTTAATTCTTGAAATCATTCACATGTACCTTATATTAATTAATTAATTAATTAATTAATCTCGTGAGTATTTTACGAGAATATAATTCTTTGAAAATAAATCGAAAGTTTGATTAATTGAATTAAATCGGGACAAGTAAGCCCGTAAATTAATTGAATTAAATCGGGCCAGTAATAATAATTCTCGGCCCAAATTCTGGACTCGGCCCAAATCACTAACCCGGTTCAGACCCACGGGTTTAGCCCGTGACCCGACCCGAACCCGAACCCGACCCGGTTCGTTCTCATTTAAATAGAGAAAACCCTAACCTCTCTTCATTTCCGCCTCTCTCCCTCTCGATCGAACCCTAGCTACCCTTCCTCTCGGATTCCTCCCTGCCGCACAACTGCTCGCCGGCATCGAGAGCTGCCGGCACCGGCGTGCTCTTCGTCGGCGGCAGCTCTCCTTCCTCCCCTTCCTTTTCTCTCTCTCTGTCAATAACCCGACAGAAAACCCGCACCCTCTCTCTCTCGCGGATGCTCTCTCTCTCTGCCGGACGTCGCCGGCTTCTCCTTTGCCGGTGGCTCGGCCGTACCTGCTCGACGTGCACGCTGGAGGAAAGGACAGAGGCGGCGTCGCTGCTGTCCTCGCCGTCGGCCGAAGGTAAGGGTCCGATTTCCTCTTCTCCAAAATCCCTTTCCCCCTCTCTTATATATATTTTCTGCCCAATTTATTTTTAATGCTATTTAATTTGAATTTGTTTGATTATTTTTGTGCAGCTTCGATCTCCTGTCCTCGACGATAGCTCCGTCATCGGAGTCGGAGGGTTCCGAACAGAGGTGGTCTGCCATCCTTTAAGCTAAGCCTCTCTGCCCCCTTTTCTTTAATTTTAGATTATTATACTTATTAGGTTATATTAGTGTGGCAGTAATTGCTTTATGTGATTTATGAAAAACCGAGAAGAATCTGTTTTCTCAAGGCAATATATCTATAGCTTGGATTATTTTCAGATTTTGGTTTGTTCACTTTGGTTGAAGGGAAGAACATACGTGCTGTAGTGACTAGCTGTTTAATATTGTGACATTTATCTCGTTTCATGCTTCGTATTATGCTTGATCTCATGCTTTTGTTTTCAGAATCATGTTCCCAAGTAATTACTTAGTTTTAGCATATTTATGAACTGAAGTGAAACTGAAATTATCAAACTTTTGTTCAAGTGTTTAAGCTTAAATTGTGCTTAATGATTCTTGAGGTTTTTATTACTTACTAGAAGTTAGAAGTGCTGTTGTTGCTAGCTCACCACACTCCTTCCTTCTTCTTCTTGATCTGCTGCTTCTTCTCTACTCTAGTGTGTTTAGTGGAGTAGTAAGTGAAAGGAAAAGGGAATTGGATTGAGTTGGGGTGGAATGTATTTATAGGGCTGATCTTTTGATGAATGTAGCAATATCATGAGGGTAAGGGTTGGAGAAAAAATCTGTTTTCCCTCATCTTTTCCTGCAAATCCTTCTTTTGTTCTCTGCAAGACTAGTTAGGTGTAAGAGATAGGTTCTTTTGTTCTGATTTCCTTATCTAATCCTATCATCTTTGCTTTGCAGTTTGCAGGTGGCAAGTTGAGGGAAGTTGATATTTTCTTGGGCTCAAAAATGGTGCAAGGGGGAAGGAATGAAGCTGGGGGGAAGGAATTTACTTTGCTGCTGCTGCTGTCCCTTCTCTGTTTTTTTTTTCTTCTTTCCCATCCAGTTTCTTTTTTTTTTTTTTTTTACGCAACAGCAACAGGTTGCTGCATGTTTGATTTGTTATTTGTTGTTTTTAGTGTATAATCATTTAATTATTCAAGATATTATTCTTATTGACATGTTGTTTATTAATTTATTGTTTTTGATTCATCAATGTATTAATCGAATGTTTGGTTCGATTGTTATCTAACGGTTTGATCATGAACGGATGGGCTTGGCCCATAATATAAATTACTTTGTTGTACCACAACTTTTTCTCTTGATCGATTTTGAATAAATCGATACTATTGTAAATCAACGATATAATTACTATTATAGAAATGATTAATCAAATTACTATTTGATTATCCATAGAAATAAATATTTAACTAATTAATCACTCGAAGTGATCATATTTTGAATCATCTAATTAGAGAAGTCATTCTCCTCTTAATCAACTCACTAGAGAATTCTTTTCTCCAAAAATTCTATCTTTGTCGAGAATAAAATTTTATCTACAAAGTTAATTTATTCTCTCTATTTCACTAATTTGTCTACTAACGTAGAGTTAGGAAAATGCGGGGCGTTACAAAATGCTTATAAAATTGTAAATTGTGTATAATATTGAATCATGTTATGTCAACTTAATAAGATATTATGAATACTCCTTCACTGCAATAACTTATTTATCCTTAAATCTCAACTCAAATCTCTATAAATCTATCCAATATGAGACCTCCAATATTGATTTCATAGTGTAGGAGTTGTTTGTTGTGCTAAATTTTAAAATTCATTAGTAAAAATTGATAATACTACTATTATTTATTTATTTATTTACATGTGTATGCGTCCATGGTTATTTCAATTGTACTTGATGATATTGAATATTGGTATATTAAATTATCACTTTCTATTAGACAAATAATCATTTTATACATGAAAAAATGAAATCAATGTTAGTGAATGGATACATTAGATAATTACTACGAATGACAAAGAGAATGAATAACAATAATTAAATAAAAATAGTCCAACTATACGGGGAAATAATATAGGTTGCAATTGAAAGAATTCGATTATATTTATATGTATTAAAGATTTTTTCCCTCTTATTAATATTGTTCCACAAGGTTTGAAAGCAAAAAAGGTAGAGTGAAACAACACAACAATGGAGAAAGGAAACGGAGAGAAGAAATGAGGGAGGCCCACCAAAACCAATTGCTGCTTCTTCATCTTCCTCCCCTTCTGAAAAATAAAAAATGGAGAGTATAAACCAAATGCAAGTAAAATGTGCATATGTGTGTTTATTTCATAACATTTCAAAAATATATATACGCATAAAATTATATGAAAATGGAAAAAAGTTAATACACATGCCAAAATTATGCATTTGTAACTTATTTTGTTAAATGATTGATAGAAAATATTTATGCACCATTATGATATAAAATTTATACATTTTATTTTCATAATTTAATATTAAAAGTGACATAAAATGGAAGTTACTAATTATAAATTATCGGAGTTACTATAAACGGCAGGCCGGTGCTGCTATTAGTATATATATAGATATAAATATTATTTTAAATGATAAAATTTTAATCGACTAAACTCATTCGTACTACTTTATTCACCATTATCACTCACGTTCTAATTCCGATACTAAAAAAAGTTATCCCCATATGAATAAGACGGAGTAATTACTTGGTTGTCGGGTTAGGCAAACGAAGTCGGGTTTCATTTCCATGAGCAAAGTTTCTATGACCCGACCCGCTTCCTCTTCCGGACTTTAAAACCCGCTTAAAACCCCTCTCTCTCTCTCCCCCCTTCCCTCACACACACAGTCCAGCTTCCTCAATCATGCTAAAACGGGGGAAATCATCCGTCTTAACTATCGCCGAGAAGTGCAAGGTTTGTAATCTCACCTGCTAATTCATCCTCCATCAAAAACTGCTCTCGATTTTGAAGTTATCATTCATTTTTATAAGCTATTTTGGCAGAATATATTGGGTTCCAATTGGCAAGGTACTCTCAACACCATCAAAGTCGATTCCACTGACAGGTAGTATACACACACATACATATGCTTCTCTCTTTTGGTAATTCTTTTGTTAATGGTGTTTATGGGTTCTGGTGTTTAGTAAGGAGGAGATTTACTCTTCAAGGGTGAAGTATTTTGTGAAGAAGGGACGCCCGTATCTTTGGGTACCTGAGAAGGAGTTGCATAATGTGGTAAATTTTCTCTATCTAGGTGTTGGTGTTGCAGGTGATGGTGAATTTTTTTTTGAATGTGTTGCTCGTGATGTATTCGTTGCACACAAAGATGCTTATTTGTTGTGATGTTTGATTGCCTCTACTGATAAACGAATGCTATGGCTACATATTTGAAAATTGGCAACGTTAGAGGATGAAACTCCAATTTCGTAGAGGATACAATGTTAATTGGGGTTAAAGTAGGTTTCTTGGAGGATACGATCTTAACTCGAGGCAGCCAGTATATGTGGTCTCAAACATCTTAGCATAGGTAATACAAGTGTGTGTATTTTAGAGAGATGATACATAAAGTACTCTGGAGATGTTATCTGGAAGCCAAAAGTGATACGAGGCAAGGATAGGACTACCATCATCTAAGTGTTATTTGTTCTAGCATATATCAAGTTGCTTATAGTAATACATGACCCAGTCAACGGCTTTGTTGCTGTTCTGTCCTTTCTCACATATTTTTTTCTCTTGTAGAACACTTCGATTGATGAACGTGGCTCTTTTGCTGTGAGCAGCCCCTTTCCAGGGCAACTTGCAAGCATACTGAGGTCGATTAATAAGGTATGGTGCTCGATGCTTTTAGTTTCAAACAAAATTTCTTCCTTAGTCCCCTTCATTTGTATGCTTGGCAGTTATATCTGCCTGGTTCACCCATCAGCTTGCCAATCTGCTTGCTAAAACCATGAAAAAGGAAATATGAAAATTACATGCTAACACGAACTTCGGTTTTTGTATACAATATGTTTGGCAGAAATTGGCCTTCTTGCAATTGCAACGCCTGCATTGTATTTTTATTTTGCACCAACTCAATCCTAAGATATTTATTGCTTTATTTCGGCAGTTACCAGCTCGGATTGCTCTGGTTGGTGATGCTGTCCTCCTTGAAGATGAAAAGGTATACTGCATAAATCACAGTTTATATATATATCGTTATTGCTTTAACTGAACTTCTTGGACTTGATGTTGAGATCTAATATTGTTTGACTATGGACTGTTAGACCTGAACTTTTTGCCTTGTATGTAGTTATCATTGAATGGAAAATGGCATTCGTTTTGGCAACCAATCATATTCATGAGCCACACTGAGTTGTCTCTAGACCAAGTACTAATTGTTTCAACGGCTTTGTAGAAGTAGAATATGTGATCTGATGACGTATCTTTTGTTCCTTAGAATATTCATTTTATGGCTTCACAATATAAGTAGGAATAAGCTACTATCCATATGAAAATAGTATTTATTACAGGGCAGAAACACAAGTTATATTTATAAAGTCCAAGTTCGACCCCGGCATATACACACTGTTTCTGCTGAATGCAAAATAGAAGCCTAAGTGTTCCATCCTGGATTTGATACCCTGCAATAATGCTTCTGTTTTCTAGTACTCCACTGTGGTATATAGTTATCAGAATGACTGGCTCATGGAATTATAAAAAGGCATATCCTTATGTTCATTATACTATGTTACAGGCTAAGTTAGCATCTGAAAGTCTTAGGGAATCCCTGTTAGCAGACCAGAAGGCTGTTGAGGAGTCGAGCTATTCTGTTTCTGGAATACTGAGTTCATCCCATCTTCAGTCCACTTCCAGAATTGCAAACCTCCAGGAATTACTCGAAGGCAACGTAAAATATAATCTGTACAAGTTTTTTATAAGGTTAGAATCCTTCTAATTTCTTTTTCTAGAATGGCATTGTGTGGATTTTTTTTCATGTTATAGAGATCGAGAAACTATTTATTTGTATGTTGGATCGGACTTAGATATTGCAGGTCTCAAGTTTGAGTTGAGGGAAGTTAATAGGATAATATTCTAATGATGAAATTTGATGTTGGTTGAAGCCGATTACTCTATAATTTATGGGTATCTTATATTCGTATGATGGACTGGATACGCAGGTAGAAAGACCAGTTTTTGATTGCTGAGAGCTGTGCCATCAAGACAATATCGCTCTACTCTCTACAATGGATTTTCATCAGAGCTAGTATATATGCACCTATGCAGACATTTGATGCCCTTTAAATCATGCAGGTCATGCACGTATATTGACACCAATGCGGCATTTCATGAGGTGAATGCTGAGGAGATGGAAAGGCCGTCTAAGGCAGATAGTTTAGGTAAGACTCATTTATTTCTAAAGATATCATCACTGTATACATCCCTTATGAGTTTTTCTTGATAATCTACCTTGTGACTTTAGCCTCTTATATCTTTGTTGTCTAGCGCGATTTTCAATGAGGCTCATTGATGGAATTAATCAAAGTGAAACGAGGCGTCGAGCTCTTGTTCTTTTCTGTATCACTTTCCTAAATGAGAATGCTAAGGTAAGACTTCCTGACTTCAATTTCCTACTTTTTCATAAGGGATAAATTACAAAGACCCCCTTTAAGGTATATAGTGGAATTAAAATACGCCCATGACCCATCGTATGTTTTGGTGCAAAAACAACCCCGGCGTTTCTCTTTTTGTGCAGATTGCACCCTTGACTAGCAAATCTCTAACTTCCTCTACGAAGAATTAATGTTGTTTTTTCCCTTGGTTTTCATGGGTCCTACAACGGCTATAATGGTTATAACAGTAAGTAAGAACAACAATAATAAACTAGGAATTTATTTACGATTTTGAAAAAGTTACAAAATCTAGTGTCCGTTTATTTTCTCTATGGTCAACGACGAGGTTGGTGCATTGACACCTTCATTCCAACAACAATGGTGAAAGTGGGTTTCTTTTGGCACAGATTTTTATGCACATATGTTAAAGGTGAAAAGTAAGGGTTAATCTAGTGTGAGACGGTCCAATGAGAAAAACAAGACAAGTAGTTTGGGATGGAGGGAGTAGTTCATAAAGGTTCGTGGTTTCTAAGTGGGGTATGCAGATTGTCTTTTTTCTGGGATTCATGGAACTTTCATTCAACATAACTCTGTTACAATTTGCAGCTTCCATCTGTCCTCTCATACACTGATATACTGACTGATGATTTTCATGAAGGATGCTTTCATTCTATCCATAGATGAGAAGGGGTTCGATGTGCTTGCCAAAGTTATCAGTTCAGTCGATGGCGATGGGTCTCCCGAATACCAGTGGAAGGAGTTGAGACTTGCATTCAAAGAAGTGGCATCTGATGTTGAGACGTTCTGTCTACGGCTGCTCGAAATGGAAGAGGAAGCCCTCACCAAAATCTCAAGCGCCGCCGGTATATGAGAATACAAGAATGTGGATTTCTTAGAATTTTGATCTCAAATGGAAGCAGGAGCAAACAAAGTGATCGGACTTTGTTTGTTTTGCTGCTCGACTGTGAAGTACAATCCCGAAGTTGGGGCCGAGTCGACTCAGCCTGTTGCATCAACAACTCTTTTGAGAGGTGAAATGTGTATATTTATTGTACTTCTTTCGAACTTGCATCAGTTAGGCCTGAGGTTGGTTTTTCTCTTGAGAAGGATGAATTTGTTTATTTGCTATTATTCCTACCGGTTTTGAAGAATAAATACAGAAATCTGGCTATGAATATGTGCACTACTGAATTTATTCAAATCTTGCTACTCCCTCCGTCTTTTAATAAATGACCTCACAGTGGGGACACTTATTAGGGGACGGACTATGGAGGGAGTAACTTTTGTTGTGCTCTTGTAGAAAATCTAGTCTATTTCCAATTTGAATGATTAGTCATTATATTGTTGGTGATTAAAGGGGAAAACATTCATGATTTGTACTTGTAGAGCAAGCATTATGAAGTGGCTTTCCATTAAATGTTGATATGATTTTAAATTCTTTTCTTTTTCTTAGGAACCCTAATGTGGTATCATTTGCTAAATAATATTTGAATCATAGAATCCGAAAGTGGGAATTCCTTTATTTAGTTCAACATTTTTTTTTCCCCTTTGTAACATACTTATGCAGCAAATTATTTAATTTAAGATGCCACATTATTATGGAGTTAATCCTATATGTATATTGTTAATTTTGATAACATTGTTTAATTATGTATGTAATTCAGCCTTTAATTATTAAATGGAGATAATGATCAAATGCAAAAGGAATTAGTATTACTACAAATTTACTAATACGGAGGAATGTTTTCCTACTCATTGTGGTCATTTTTATGTACCCACTAATGATGTGAAATACTATTATTAATGAACAGATTTAAATATATACTCTAACTTATTTAAATATGCAAACCTTAGTAAACGTGGGTGAGGACATTAAGACCCATTGTGAATATGGAAGCATTTCCCTTAGGCAAAAACTTGGGTGCGGCTGGACCCACCTACCCGACCCGACCCGTTGACCCGGCCCAACCCGATTTGACTTGGGTCAACCCGACCCGGTTGACCCAATTTCGGTTTGGGTCAACCCGATCCGGTCCGTGTTGACCCGACCCGTTTAGGTAAAGTGTCAATCTTTGTTAATAAAAGTGCTAATCTTTATGAACAAAAATATCAATCTTATACATAAAAATTTATACGTAATTTGTATGTATATAGTAATTTTAAAATTACTTTATAGGGTTCATATATCAATTTAGGGTTTTATAATTATTGTTTAGTATTTAACTTCAATTTTATAAGGTTGAATATGGATTATAAATTGAAACTTAGGATATATAATTTTCCAGCAAAAGTGTCAATCTTCATGAATAAAAGTGTCAATTGTTCTTAATGAAAGTGTCAATCTATTTGATATCGAAAATTTTATATTTTTTTTATCGACTTGTTATTATAATGTTTTGATATTATGGTTTATATTATTATTATTATATATACATATTATTTATTTCCATAACAAGAAATTAATATTCATTATTAACATATTTTTCGTAAAAGTGTCAATTATTATGAATAAAAGTGACAATGTTTCAAAAGTGTCAATCTTTGTAAACAAAAGTGTCAATTTTTCAAAGTGCCAATCTTTATAAACAAAAGTGTCAATCTTAATCCGGCCTCACGGTGAGGCCGGACTGACAAGAGTGTGCCCCTTTCCCTTATAATAGTAGTGAAATACTAATAGTACTACTATCTATCTACGATAGAGATAGTTAAATCCATTTTTAGACGTGAACTCTATATTCTATAGTATTAAATTAAATTTATTTTAACAAAAGTCAACCAAATCTATTTTAATTTTAATTCTAATTTTATTTAATGTTAGTTACATAAATTGGAATTCAAAATTCACTTTAACCTTCTTACAAAAATTAAAACTAAATATTTTTAAAATTAAATCATGTATTAGGGGGGGGGGGGGGGGGGGAAGAGTAGCATTTAAAATAGGACTAGATTTACTTGGCATGACATCAATATATATATAATACCGATACGGATCCCGATCATACGTGGCATCGCGTATGATTTTCTTCAATATTTTCGAATATTCTCATTGATTTGGCTTATTTTATATTTTGGCTTATTATATATATTTAATCCAATTATATCACATTAATGAATTCTGTCCCACATCGATTTTTTACAAAAACTTAACAATGGATTACCTATATAAATAGATCCATATATTTCCACCAAAATTCATCTTTAATTTGAGAAACTACATAATTAATGTAAAAATCTCAAAAACAAAAATCATACGATTTTTATATGTGAAAAATTACCCTAATTTTTTAATTACCAAGTAATAATCATTAAATTAATCTATTCACTATTAATTGTCCCACGTTGATTATAAATAGATCATGTATCTTCATCAAAATTCATATTTGATGTAAGGAAATGCATTACTAATTCATGCTAGCGTTATATCGAACAGCGGGCTAATGGAAAATTTAACGGGCAGATCTGCACTATTCATGCTAACGTGATATCGAACAATGGGCTAACAGAAAAATTAACGGGCAAATTTACACTATTCATGCTAACGTGATATCGAACAATGAGCTAATCAAAAAATTGTTACCTATATAAATAGATCCATATATTTCCACCAAAATTCATCTTTAATTTGAGAAACTACATAATTAATGTAAAAATCTCAAAAACAAAAATCATACGATTTTTATATGTGAAAAATTAGCCTACTTTTTTTATTACCAAGTAATAATCATTAAATCTATTCACTATTAATTGTCCCACGTTGATTATAAATAGATCATGTATCTTCATCAAAATTCATATTTGATGTAAGGAAATGCATTACTAATTCATGCTAACGTTATATCGAATAACGGGCTAACAGAAAATTTAACGGACAGATCTGCACTATTCATGCTAACGTGATATCGAGCAATGAGCTAATCGAAAAATTGTGATATTACGTCTTAACATTTTTTTTTAATGTCACAAGTAACAGGCAGATTAAAATAATTTATAAGAATTTGTAATAATTTATTTCTCTAAGTTTATATATTTTGAGGAGAATAACTGTTATAATAAATAACGGGAGGTTTGACATCCATACCACGTATAATTATTTGAGAAATGTTAGCCTTTATCGACATATTTTTATTTCAATATACATGTTCGACGGGTGCTTTAGATATAAAATAAATACACGGGAGGTTTGACATTCATGCCATGTATAATTATTTGAGAATTTTGTTAGCCTTTATCGACATATTTTTATTTCAATATACACGTTCAACGGGTGCTTTAGATATAAAATAAATACAACTTTCTATCAGTTTCATCGAAATAAACAACGGGTGACTTGATATATTTTGATATTTTTCTTTTATATTTTGCTTAAAATTAACAATATAGAGTCGAATTTTGGCGTGACTTAGTAAAACTATATAGTTATTTCAGAAATGTTAACCCTAACTATCCCTTTTCATTTGGTCAAAAAGATCCATTTGAAGGGTGTTTTAGTTAAATAAAAAACGAGGCGGCTTAATATATTTTTATTTTATTTTATATTTGATTAAAATAACATTATAAAGTGATATATGTCAAATTTTGACGGGATGAAATAATCGTAAAAATATCAATTTACTAACTCATTTCATATTACCACGAGTAACGAGCTGCTTGAAATAATTAATTAATATACAAGATTATGTATTTTCATTAAAATTTTATGTATAATCACGAAAAAATTGAAAATTCGACGGGCATTGAACTAGTGATTCTTCAAACCAGTCCCTTTTGGCTTTTCTTTTCTACAAAGAATACTCTCATTAATCAAACTCATATTCTTTACCTCCAACTTCTACGTAATCCAACCCCCAGATTTGTGGAGGAAAACCTCGAAATTCAACAATGGAGGAGGATCTAGACCTGTGGGATTCCGATTCTGAATCACCGTTGATCTTCGACAAGGATCGCCACATACTCTACTTGGAGATGATGTATCAGCTGCTGCCGGCGCCCTATCAAGGCCAGGAGATCAACCGCCTCACTCTCGCTTACTTCGTCGTCTCCGGCCTCGACATCCTCGGTGCTCTAGATAGAGTATTTCCTCTTTCCCTCTCTACGATATCCTCCATCTCCTTGTGCAATTAGAATGCTCGAATCAGTGTGCTTATTTGTGGAATCGAGTGATTCATGTTTAGTATTATCGGAATTGATTGATTTGGGCTTGATTGTGTCGTCTATGGTTCCTTGTTTACTTAATTCAGTTAAAGGTTTGACTGTTGTTTTCTTCTTTTGGTAATCCTGTTTTCTCGTTTACCAGAAATGTGGCAGCATAATTACGCCGTATTCTAATTTTTTAGAACTAAGTGGTTGATGTCAACACACTTTTTTGCTACATTAGGTTAGAAAGTTTGGATTTTTGAATCTGTAACTTCGCTTTGATACAGTTTGTCAACAATAAGAAGAGGCTACTTTGATCCGAACTCGTGTGTATTAAACATCAGTCATGCAGTGATACTAGCCTTTTACTTTCAGTAAGAATGAGTGTGAAGTTGATTACGGCATTGTCGTGGGAGAAAAGGGGCATCTTTATTGTAGCATTGTAGGCTGTTTGAGGTGTTATAAGACGGATAGATAGGTTGGATCAGGGTTCTGAACTGTTTTTCGGTCAGCCAAACTAAGAATGGTTGCTGGAAAATCCAGTCTTGATTGTAGATTTCGTTCTGTTTTGCTTTCATTGTTATTTGCAGACATTTGTAAGATAGTTTGAGTGTGATTTATGGGCTTTCGATAACATAAGAAAAAGTTTCACATTCAGATTTGGCATCTTGAGTCTCAGTGATTGTCGACGAATCAGTTTCTGCCTCCTAGATCTGATCTGGATTCTCTAATTGTAGTTGATAGATAGTGGTCAGTTCAGAAGATATACTTATTGATAATCTATTATATGTCTCTGTTAGATTGACAAGGATGCAGTTATTAATTGGGTCTTATCCCTACAAGCTCATCCAAATAAGGACGGAACATATGAAAATGGTAAGGTAATTCATTTTTCCAGAGCTTCCTTTTGTAACAGAAGCAATGCTAAATTTACATGACATCTGTATCTGCACAGGCCAGTTTTACGGATTCCATGGTTCCAGAAGCTCCCAATATCAATCAGATAATAATGGGGTATAAAACTTTTATAGAATGATTGGGCCGGGAAAGCTAAAGCTCTTTGTTATCTTATTTCTTTGGCACCGTGTTGATTTCTTTATTATTTTTTTAAATTTGTCTTTGCAGGCAGCACATCTGAATGGTAGTCACCTAGCGAGCACATATTGCGCGCTGGCTATATTAAAGACTGTTGGCTATGATTTATCACTTATAGACGCTAAACTATTGTTAAAGTCAATGAGAAATCTTCAACAGCCTAGTGGATGGTAATTACCGTTGTACTTCGCCCTTTGGCCCTTCCCTTAATGCTATGGCCGTCTTATTTACTTGTTGGGTTTTTTATACCTTACCCTGTTGTTTGTTTAATCTGCTTGGCACGGTGAATTATATCCAGTGTTAGCCTTCAGCTTCTCAATTTTTCTGTCCTTTGCTGTAACTTTACCCATTATATCTGCCCATGTATACGTTCTGCATGACCAATTTGGAATAAGTAACAAAGGAATTTGTGTCCTGGTTCAAAAAAAAACATTGGTATTTTAACCTTCCATTTTCCTAGTTTCGTTAAAGTGATATAGTTCCACCTAATTGCTACCAGTTTTACTTCACTGACCTGAATAAGGAAGATGAGTTATTTCCTTTTTGAATTGCTAAGAGCTTTGTATGGTATATTAGTTTGATCTGCCCTGGTGTTCGAATTAATTACTTACCGTATGATATTTCATATATATCCCAGTTTTATGCCCATTCATACCGGAGGAGAAACAGATCTTCGCTTTGTTTATTGCGCAGGTAATAAAACTATTTTAGAGGGTATCTCAGTTTCATGTTCTTCTCAATGATAATTTAACTATGTAGTTATTGATGTTTTCAGCGGCCATTAGTTCACTGTTGAAGAATTGGACTGGCATGGATTGTGAAAAAGCTAAGGAATTTATTAGAAGTTGTCAGGTAGTTTACCTTACTTCTCAACTTGGTCCATCTAATCTTGTCTAAGTTTCACCAATATGATTTAAGAACTTACTTACTTGCTTTCCCTGCAGTCATATGACGGTGGCTATGGATTGATTCCTGGTGCAGAATCTCATGGTGAGAAGTCTTTGATGTTATGGTTCATTTTTTATGTGGTTATTGCTTTCGTAAATTATCAACTCAATAAACCTGCCTATATGTACTTCTCTTTTTTCTTTATGGTATTATCTTGAGCAATTGTTCAAAGTTTGTTGTATAAGTTGTAAATCATATTTTACTTGGTAGGCGACTGGTCCTTTTATATGGTCTCTTGTTGCACATATTTGTTACGCTTATGGATTTGAATTGATCTAGTGTCACAGGTGGTGCCACATACTGCGCTGTTGCATCTCTCAAACTGATGGGGTTCATAGAAGAAGATTTACTATCTAAGAAAGCATCATCTGCTGTCATCAATGTGCCGTTGCTTCTGGATTGGTGCTTACAGGTTTATACTCTATTTGAATTTAGAAGGCCAAATCTATTTAAATGTTGAGAATGCAGTACTAAGATTCAGTAAAGTAAAATTATACCTGGAATTACGGTTCTGTATTGAGTTGGACATACCCAATTGCTTCTGGAATAAGTTGCTAAAAAAGAATTCACAATAGAAAATCAAGTCCCTTTACCCCGTAATCTATGTGTATATTGAAAAGCCCCTCTTTAATCAAAAATAAGGGGAGAAAACACTACCACGGCGTTCTCACTCAATGATTTTCTTTCGTTCCAACCTTACTTTTTGGATGCCCTTTCTGAACCAGCTTATAATTGATTAACGGGCAGAAATACGTATACATATATTTACTGTATCTGAATATTCAGATATGTTATTGCCAATTGCGTCAAGAAAGAATTCCCTTAAGAATTTTCAATCCTTGTCAAAATGCCAAATGATGTAGAGTATACTCAAGGTTCTGTATAAAATTATTATAAATATCAAGATCCTGAAATAAACTGAACTTAAGAGAATGGATTTTCCCCCTTTCAACTAAGGTAACCTCTTTCTATATGTTACAGAAGCAGGCAGTAGAAGATGGTGGCTTCCGAGGTAGAGCAAACAAGCCAACTGATACATGTTATGCCTTTTGGTGTGTTTGAATAATCCTTTTATAGAATTCCTTTTAATCTTGTCATTTCTTATAGTTGTAACCCAACTAGCATATAATTGCTGTAGGGTTGGAGGAGTTCTAAGGATTCTACAGGCTGATAAATTCATAAACGAGGAAGCTTTGCGTGATTTTTTGTTGACTTGTCAATCTAAGGTACTTTTCTCCTCTCCTATAGTGGCCAAAGTTGAACTATCATGTTAAGTAGTAGGATTTACTTTACGAAATATCAGTTTTCGGGCTTGCTAAACCTTGCAAGAAGAAGATCACTGTAATATCAGTGAGTGGTGCAAGAGGCAAGCTGGGTGATGCACCAATGATGCAAAAATAATGTGTCGATCACACAACAACATGCTATTTTTTGAACATTTAGAATGCAACTGATATAGAAATGGTTATATCAATCTGACATTGTTTTACTAATCCGTAATCTGATTTGGTTGTGCATGACTTGCATCATTGGTTTCTCTGGTTCTCTTCATTTAGTTTTCAACTTTTTATGAAATACTACTACCATATAATTTGTTGCTGGAAGTAATATCTTGACCATGGTGGATCCTCTTTTGTGGGCAGTACGGTGGCTTCAGCAAATTCCCGCAGACAGTGCCAGATATTTACCACTCGTATTACGGATTTTGCGCATTTAGCATGTTGAGAGAACCCGGTCTTAATCCCATCTGCGTTGAACTGGGTATGACCGATTTTGCTGCATTCGGACTTTGAGCGAAGAAGAATATCATGATTAACAAACCGTCAGTAGCACCATAACAAGTTATCCAGGTTTCATGTTCCCCTTTCCTTTCTTTGTGCCTTGATTTCCTTATTACTTATTCATTGGTAATAAGGAAAAGAAGATGTACTACTACTACTTGCTTCTTGTTATTTATGCATTAAGTTGTGCGTTTCTCCCCTATTTATTTTCTTTTAAAATATGTGACTTTTACCACTCATGTAGTATAATTTTCTACTTCCTCTCCCTTGTAATTCTTAATTTTATTAGTACTTTTTTCCTCCTATGTTCCACATTTTGTACACGTTATAGTTATTTTTACAGGTTATACTTCCTCCGCCCCACATCATTTGACTTCCTTTTCTAATCGGGACGTCCCACATCAATTGGCATGTTTCCTAAAATGGAATGAATTAATCCTTACTTTTCAATATGGATCATTACTTTTCACTTTTAACACTGCACGTAAAATTTAGTGTCGATATGAAACAAGCCAAGTGAAGTGAGACGGCGGTAGTATATTACAATAAGGAGTATAAGAGAGTTTTGCTTTTGTTTTAGGGTAGTAATAATATGATAATTGGTTTGTAAATAAAGATAATGATTATATACTCCCTCTGTCCCCTTCGACTTTGTCACATTTGTTTGAGCACATTTTTAAAGGAATAGTGAATTAAAAAGGCTTTATGGTACCCATATATACTAGTAATTACCTTGAATTTGTTGTTTCCAGTAAAGTAGAAATGAAAATAAAATTTATTCTTATTTTAAAATGTTAAACTAAAAAGGTGAAAGTGAAATGCTCGACCCAAAAAGAAAACTGACACTCGATTTAAAAACGTGGTCAAGTTGAAAGGGACGGAGGGAGTATATGTAAAGGGTAAAATCGACCTTTTGTAGAGTTTAGAGACAGCGGAGGTATATATCATTACAGCTATACAGTTGATTCTTTTCTTCCATACTCCATATCCCTCTATCTGTAAAAATAAAGCCCTCATTCTCCTAAGACTATCTTTATCCACAACCTTCAACAACCCAACCTACAATTAAAATATTAATTTCTCTCTCTTCCACCTACACAATCTACAACCCAACCCAATTTCACAACTTAATATACTTTATCAATGACCCAACCCATCTTAAAATATAATTTAATTTATGTATTATTTTTATATTATGATATGTTATACGTAAAATTTATTACATTTTAAAATTTTAAAATTATATACATATATCGATTAAAAAATTGTCATACTTTTAAAGTTACAAACTAAATAAAACAAATAAAGTTAAAAGAATATAATTTAAAATAAATTAGAAAAATCATTCTATTTAATTAATAGAAATAATTAATAGAAACAAATTACATAACTATTTAATTATTGGGCTCATCAAAGCAATCACAATATTACAACGTATGCTCCCCCCAAATAAAAAGGAAAAGATATGTGACAGGTGTCAAGAGATTAATGGACAATGGAGGTTGTAGAGTTAGGTTATATCACAACCGGTTGTGGAATAACATTACATTTTCCATTTTTTTTTAAATTAAAAGTTTTTTGTCTTATTCTACGACCCATACTTTTGGTCATGGATAAATATAGCCTAAGACTATGTTTATCCATGACTTTTGCTATAGGTTGTAGGATAAGACAAAAAACTTATAATTAAAAAAAAATGAAAATGTAATTCTATTTCACAACCGGTTGTGATATTAGTTTGCCCAGCAACTCAGGTCGTCCCACTTTACATGATGGGATCATGTTTCTTAAATCTATTTTAAAAATTGATTGCTATTAAAAATACTACTGTAAAGTAATAAATACTAGTTAAAATACATAAGGAATATTTTTAATTATAGATAAATACTTAAATTCTAACTTTGTTATAATTCGTTACTTGAATTTTGAAGTAACAATTAAAAATATAAATGGAAAAAAAAATCATATTAATTTTTTTTGACTAATTTATAAATACAGAATATATACTTTATAAATTTTAAATTATGATAAAATTTATTTTTTTATATAATGACACGTAAAGTAAATTATATTTTAGAATGGATAGTTTTAGGTCATTGATGAAGGATGTAGGTTGTGCAATTGGGTTGGGTTGTAGATTGTTTAGGTGGAAGAGAGAGAAATTAATATTTTAATTGTATGTTGGGTTGTTAAAGGTGAGTTCCATGCTACAAGGAGTGTAAAATTCACTCTCCACAACAAGGTGACATGTGTCATTATTTAATTAAATAATGTTTGGTTTTATTAAATTGGTTTTCTTTTGGTTTTTCACCCGGACCGGCCAAAACTAACATCGACGTTTCATTTCCGTCAAATCTGACGGCTAAATTTGATCTTTTTATTTATTTACATTATCTATTTAAATTTAATTGTTGAAAGTAGCTGTTTGGCATGGAAACTTTACTTGCCCAAAATTAAAGTATTCATTATTTTTTTTTACTATCGATACTTTTAGCTAAATTTTTTTTACTATCACATACTTTTATTTTTTATTAATACTATTATAATATTATTTTCGTCTCAATTCACTCGACTTCTTGTTCTAATCGGGACGTTTCATTTCGATTGTCGTGTTTTATAGATTGAAAATAACTAACTTTTACTCTTCAATGTAAATCACTTTTAACATTATATCAAAAATCTTATGTTGAAATCAAACAAGTCAATTGAAACGAGACAGAGGGTGTATACTTTTTCCGTCCCACTTTAATAGTAATTTATACTATGTATATTGGGTCGTTCCACTTCAATAGTCATGTTTTCTAGAAAATGGGAAATTATTTTTCCTATCGGCCCAATTTTATATCCATGTAATCTCTTTCTCCGTGAAGAAATTTGAAATCGCCGGAGTAATGGTTAGCGATAATAAAATTAATTGTGTTTTTCATATATCGGTAAAAAATTTGGTACAACAATTGAAATCGTCCTCAACATTACACTAAAATCATCTTCTTCATTTACTACAGGGGAGCGTCATTCTTCTTCCTCTTTTGCAAATATTGAAGGTGACAGTTCTTTTTTCCATGCACTAATTCCTTAGAAATTATTAAGAGTAAAATTGAAATTTTGTATTAGAAGCTTCTTAAAATGATCGCCTCCACTTCTTTTTGAAGGTTGGATCTTTTATGCCTTTATAAGGTGAGATTTGAGTACTCCTAAAGTCATTTTTTGGTGTTAAAATTGAGCACAAAATTTGATAATACAACAAATGATTTATAGCGATTAATGAAATATGATAAAAATTCTATATATTGTCAAATATATTGTGGTGATTACAAAGGATTAATAGCTTGTAAATTGACAAATTTTATTAATCCGTTTTAATTATTCATCTTTTTTACTCATTTCATTTACTCGTCTTATATACTACTCCCTCCAACTCATAATTTTTGAAACAATTTAATTTTCGATCGTATCAAGATTTTTGACACATTTTCTTGTAGGGAAATACCCTCGTCTCACTTCACTTGACTTCCTTTCATAATTGAGATGTTCCGCCTCAATTGACAGGGTTCCTGACAACAACACCACCACCAATAATAATAATAATAATAATAATAATAATAATAATAATAATAATAATAATAATAATATCACTTAATTATTATTATTATTATTATTATTATTATTATTATTATTATTATTATTAAATTTCACTATGCAGTTTATATAATTTATAACAATATCACTTAATTTGATTTATAAACATTTCATATGTAAAAGTAAAATACTGAATACAAATTATGAGTATTATTTTGGTATAATCGAAGGTAGGGGGGGGGGGGGGGGGGGGGGAGTCTATCAATTTGTGACAACCATAAATTTAACACAATCAAAATAAAATTTTCATATTTTCCATACAAGTTACAAATAAACTCAATAGTTTATTTTTATTTTAAATACAAAATCTAAATAAATATAAATAAATAAAAGCACACAAAACACAAAACACATGCAGGCCTAGTTGCTAATTAGGCGTATATGTAACGGAAGTCAAATGGGTAAACCGGAAGTAATGTGAACCGGAAGTAAATGGGTAAAAAAACCAACACAATATTTTATTAAATAATTGCCAAGTGTCACTCACCTGTGGTGAGTGAATTAAAAACTTCCGTTGTTAAATGTTGCGGATAAAGATAGTCTAAACTACTCTGGCCCTACTACTATGTTATGTTATTCTGTTGAAGATGTCAAATACAATATGTTTATTTCAATAACGGTCACCTTATCCTTTACAAGAAAACAAACAAACAAGGCAACCTCATCTATTATGCTTTATTTCTTTTTACAGATAAATAATGTGTCTCAACAAAATAACAATTATGACAAGTGCAGCGTCTCATGTTTGTGTGTGTTCCCTTTTTTCTAAAATCATCAAACATGAAATTTAAGAAGAGCTATGTTATCGATTATTCGAACTTGGAACCTTTGGTTATAGTACGCATATGGACATGTGTAAGAAAATGTATAGTTGCAAACTAAGAAAAATACATAAAATATACCCTCTCTGTCTTCCATAGTAGTATGAGTATATTCATTTAGAACGTTTCTCTTATTAGTGTGATGGACTAAAATAGAAAGATTTTCTCAGCCAACTGACCCTTTTACCTTTAATATCTTACATCTTTCGTCTCACACCAATTATCTTGTTTTCTGAAATTGAAATAATTAACTCTTTCTCCTTTTTAATGTGGACACTTTACTTTTCACTTTTAACATTGCGCCTTAAATTCCCTGTCAGAATTGAAGTGCGACGTGGGAGTAAAAAACTTGTCTTGCTATTCATGGAGTGGAACCCTTGTTCCACTACTACTTAGCAGTACTATTTTACTTCACTTTTATAGTTTTTTAATTTTTTAAAAACAGTTGTCGTTTCTCTTGATACAAACTTTTTATCCTATTAAAAACATTTAGTTTTAAAAAAATTAACTTAAAATACACTCCTTAGTCCTTACAACTTATTCCAATAGATTAAAGGGAAAAGTAGCAAAAACACCCTCAACGTCGCCGCTTCGGAGCAAAAACACCCCTAAAGAGACGTATAGAGCTATTAGCCCCTCAACGTACACATAAGTGGTGCAAAAACCACCCTTCTCTCCCTAACACCTAACACCGTCAGCTCCTATTAGATTTCTAGTATTTTATTTTTTATCATTGCTATCGTATCAACTTTGAGATCACAGGCAATCACACCTAATAATAATAATAATAATAGCCACAACTTTGAAATTAAAGCTTCAAACGTTGCTCACTTTTGTTGTATTTCTGATTAACAATTGAAGGGTATGTGCGTGAAAATTCTTCGGCAGTGTAAAAGCTTGCAGAGATGAGCGACTGGTTGTTGTGTTGACACCATTTCTTCCAAAGCTTTTGTTTAACAAGTTTCTTTGAGTTTTTAAGATTGGAGAACATCAGCTCAAGGGAGACTTCACATGAGCAAGTGACCGACATGTGAAGAAGATTGATGAATTAAAAAAAATTTATGTTATTCGTCATTCTGTACAAGCCTGCTGTCTCATTGTGTTCTTTCTTCAAACAGCTTGAGAGCACGGAAAACAGAAGAACTACACAAACTCAAACCCCCGGCCACCATTGCCGTCGTGACTCGCTAACGCTGGAAGGGGGACGGTCGCACCTCTACGACTGGTGGTGCGTGCAAGATAGGCGTCAAATCATGAACATCTCACGCTTTGGGTTCTTCTTCTTCTTGGTTCTTTTAGTTCTCACTTCTCACCATTTGAATTAATTGAATTGACGGCGTTAGGTGTTAGGGAGAGAAGGGTGGTTTTTGCACCACTTATGTGTACGTTGAGGGGCTAACAGCTCTATACGTTTCCTTAGGGGTGCTTTTGCTCCGAAGCGGCAACGTTGAGGATGTTTTTGCTACTTTTCCCTAGATTAAAATAAGATGAAAGTAACTCTACTAACATAAATAAATAAGACGAAAGGAGCATATGGCTATTAGTCGAATGAAACGGAAAGAGCACTTAGAATCAGTGTTTTAAAAACCGTACTGAACCGCCGGTTGAACCCGGTTGAACCACGAACCGCCATAATTTCGGTTCATGATTTTTCCCGATTATTTCCTGTTTTGACCGATTGAACCACGGTTCAACTGCAAAAACCATGAACCGAAGGCCTCGCCGGTTCGACCTCCGGTTCGGTTTTTAAAACATTGCTTAGAATAGAATGATATTTTTTGTAAGGGGTGATTTTACTTTTTCTTAGCAAAACATTTAACACAAAATGTAATGATGGGGAATAATGTAAAAAATGAAAAAGAAAGGTGAAGAGCGAATGATTATTTAGGTTTACTTTCGGTTAGCAGCACGAGGCTGTGAGTCACGGGCATTTAAAGAAAGTTGGTGTTTTCGTTCTTTTTGAAAAAGCCAAACACCTCACTATTCTTTTCTTTCCCACTCAGGCCTCAGGGGATTCACTATTTTTAAAAAAAAAAAATATTTGACGACATAAATTCAATAATGACCGTGTTACGAAGGACTCAAATTCGAAAAATTTGACCTTAAAATTTAATCTCCCGTCACTAGATCAACATATGCACTTTTTTTCTTTCTTTCTTTTGAGCACAGGGGATTTACTGTTACTATGGTAAAGCAAAAGAGTTAGTTTAATTGGAGAATTTCTTATTTACATTTACCATGTCAAAATATAGCCCAAAAAATGTGTAACTCTCACAAAAAAAAAAAAAAAAAACAATACATAATATACTGAATTTAATTTAAAATAAAATAAACTACAATGATAATGCACCAGCTGCAACAAAAAAAAAAGGAGTATATTTTCTAAAACGTGCAAATATAAATAAATTTTATCACACATTAAAATCAAATTTTAATGATAACAGTCGCATATTTTAATGAAATTTCTTGCAAAAATGAAAAACTGTACTACATATACACTACTCCCTCTATTTTTTTCCGAATTGACATGTTTGTATACTTCCTTATATATCGAATATATATAGGTTAAGTTAAGTCAGAAAAAATGAAGGGAGGAAAAAATTAATCACTAATCACAAACGAAGCCTTGCTATATTACAAAATCCCACTACACACAAAACACATAATTTACATCATCATCTTTAAATAAATTCTCTCTTAAGTTCCACTCATCTCCATTTTGTAGGAAAATTTTCAAAACTGAAGGTAATAATTCAGAATATAAGTGGAAGATAATATTAGCTAGCACTCCAGAATTAATTAAAATTTAAAAACAAAAAAAAAAAAAAAAAAAAGAGGCAAATTTCCATCCATAACCAAAACAGTCAAGAAATCAAGCCAAAAAATTAATTATAAAAAAACTAATCTAACAAATATTTAATTTTACATTCTGCTATAATCTTGAATGGAAACTACCTGTGTGAAGAAGAAGAACACCTTGAAGAAAAGCAACACTCTTCATCACTTCCCTCCAATTTATTACTACTATTCTTGATGCAAATCCTATCTCCCCCTTCATGTTTCTCATCAATAACCAATGTAATAAACTGCCCACTTCCCTCCTCTCCCTCCTTACCATCTCCACCACCACCACTCTCTCTCATCACCACCATCCTCCTCTGCACCATCTTCTCCTCCGCATCCCTCAAGAACTTGAACACCGGCGGAGGCGAAGCCCTCCGCCGGTTGAACTCCGCATCCCTCTCCCACTCCACAAAAGGGCTCAAATTCTGCTCAAACCCATCTAGAAAAGATGGAGTCAGAGGTGGAGTGAAGTATGGTGGTGAAGCCATAGGTGTCAAAAATGGAGTCTCCAGAATCTGGATAAGATCACTCAGATTGCTCCTGCTAGCTGACTGCTTCCTGTTCTTGAAAACCCCATCATCAGACTCCAAATCCTCCCTTGTTTCCTCTGTGATTGTGAAGAGGAATCTTGGGAAACTCCCCATGTTTTCCTCTTCAAATGGCCTCTTGAGCCAAAGATCCTTGTTGTTAGGGTTTGAGGGTTGTGGCTCATGAACAAGAGTGGGAGAATTGCAGAGTTCTTGAGCTGTGGACCTCAGGTAGGAAGAGGGCCTTGTGCAGAAGTGGAGAATGTATGAAAAATTTGATCTTTTTTGTGGGGTTTGGATCCCATTCCCTTCTTCTTCATCAATCTTGATGTTGATTTGCATCTTCTTCTTCTTCCACCATAGGAGGTAGTAGAGCTCTGCAACTAGAGCTAGGAGAAGGCTTCCGAAAACTACGCATAATCCGAGGCCTAAGTTGCTTATGGATTTCATGGTTTTCTTGGAAAATGTTCAATCTTTGGAGATGATGAAGTTTTTCATTTGAGAGAATTATAAGGCTAAATGTGGTTTGTTTACTAGGAAGGAGAATGTAGGTTTTGGGAGTAATGTTTTGAGGGACACAAAGGAAGGAAGGAAGGAAGGAAGGAAAGGGTGTTTTTTTGTGTTTTGGGATTTAAAGATTAATAATAGGCTGTAAAATAACCAGGTGACTTAGCGCACCTGGCCACCGGGCTCCTCTCTGTGAAGAGTGACCCGGGTTCGATCCCTGGTGGGAGCGAATTGTGGGAGATATAAGGTGGGCTTGGAGAATTTCTAGGAGTTTGTGGGAGCTTGGCGTACTAACATCTAATCTAACAACTAACATTTACCCGATTAAGAAAAAAAAAAAAAAAAAAAAGTAGAACTTATGATGAGGAAAAGAGGTCAAGATTCATTGATAATGAATGTGAAATGTGGAAAGTAATCTACTCATGAAATAGTAGAACTTTTTGTGTTGATGTAATGTGTTTTTGCTTTTGCTAGAATTTTATACAGTGAGAAGGATTTCTCCTCTTGTTTTATGTGTGCACTCCCAACAAAATGCACTAGTGCAGTATAATTATACTCTTTCCGTTCCTTTTCAGTGGTCATGTATCTTTTCGACACAAGATTTTATGTGTAAGTGTTAAAAGCATGCTTTCTAAAATAGAAAAACTAAATTATACTTTTCAATGTTGACTTCTTATTTTCACTTTTAACACTTATACATAAAATCTCGTGTTTTTAACGAAACAGTATTAGTAAAGTCGAACGGGGTGGGTAATATGGTAAACTAGTTGAGATAGCGATGTAGTTGATATTTTGACAAGAAAAAAGGAAAACATAGATAGATAAATAGTGGAAATGTTGAAAAAAACACAAGTGGAGTTGGTGATGGTGTTAGTGTGTGTGGTTGGAAAGTTTGCAAAGTTCGAGAGGTGCTCACATGCAATCAAACATAGAAATTGAAACAACAAATCTTCCTTTCAACTTTCAATTTTTACCCTGGGTTTTGATTTCTTGGGGGCGTGAGATCTTTTGGTGTTGACTAAATTACGCCGTAATTGCATCATTTCATCATTTCTTAAATGCAATTATCATTTGATCCCTTGCTTATTAAAGTCATGTAGTGTAATAATTATGGAATCCTAACACAATTATCATTTAATCCATTGCTAATTAATTATTAAAGCGTAGTGTAATAATTATGAAATATACTAACACCAAATCAATATATATATATATATATATATATAATAATAATAATAATAATAATATAATAGCGATATGGATCTTCGTCCTACGTGGCATCACGTATGATTTTTTTGAATATTTTCAAATATTCTCGTTAATTTGGCTTATTTATAAATAATTTAATCCAATTATATCACATTAAGGAATTCTGTCCCACATCGATTTTTTACAGGAACTTAACAATGTATTACCTATATAAATAGATTTATATGTATTTCCAATAAAATTCATCTTTAATTTGAAAAACTACATAATTAATGTAAAAATCTCAAAAACAAAAATAAAATGATTTTCTATTTGTTTAAAATTCCACTCTTCATTTTATTGTGAGTCGATTTTTTTTTTTTTTACCAATTCATACAATTGTCGCAAGATTACGATATAGTATTTGATACTTCTCATTTATAAACTAATAGGTATAATACGTGAATTGCATTTTAAAGATGTTAATCAAATAAATAAATAAAATATTACTGAGGGTAAGGAGATTAAGGGATACTTAAATTCATTTTTATATAATTTTGATAATAAAATACATATATAAATAATGAGCGGCTTGACATATGTTAATATTCATGTTTTTGTATTTTTCTTCAGTTACTCGATTTCATCTCCGTCCTTAACATGTTTTTCATTAAAAAGATAACGCAACTTGACATACTAATCATGTACAACTGTACATGTATCTAAAAAATAGGAAACTTCTTTAATCTACTAAGAATTTGTAATAATTTATACGGGAGGCTTGACATATGTTAATATTTATGTTTTTGTATTTTTCTTGAAAATAACATTATAATGTGATTTATGTTAATTTTGACGAGATATAATAACACCTATCATGAAAAAATTACCCTAATTTTTTATTACCACAAATAGCGGGCTATATTAAACAATTCATATGAATAATTATGTATTTTCCTCTAATTATTTTTATTTTTTTATTTTTAAGTATGTTCAATAACAGATGGCTTAAGATTCTAATGGTATATCTACCTGAGAATGTAGCTCATTCCTTAAGTAATTTATTTTACGAGACTATATGAAGCAACGGTAGGTTTTGTGTTAAGAGAACTCTATGTTTTGTGTTATGAGAACTATAACTAAGATTTTTATTTTTAGTTTAGCATTTAACATATTTCATTAAGTAACAACCAACAACCAACTTGATATCCTGGATACCATTACTCAATTACATCTCCGTCCTTAACATGTTTTCACTTAAAAGATAATGCAACTTGACATACTAATCATGTACTCCATGTGTCTAAAAATAGGAAACTTCTTTAATCTGCTAAGAATTTGTAATAATTTATTTCTCTAAGTTTATATATTTTGAGGAGAATAATTGTTATAATAAATAACGCGAAGTTTGACATTCAGACCACATATAATTATTTTAGAAATATTAGCTTTTATTGACGTATATTTATCTCAATATACATATTCGACGGGTGCTTTAGATATAAAATAAGTACAACTTTCTATCAATTTAATTGAAATAAACAACGAGCGACTTGATATGTGTTTTGATATTTTTCTTTCACATTTTGCTTTAAAATAAAAATATAGAGTTGAATTTTGGCGTGACTTAATAAAAACGTATAATTTCAGAAATGTTATCCCTCTTTATCCATTTTTATTTGATCAAAAAGATCCATCTGAAAGGTGCTTTATTTAAAATAACATAACGGGCGGTTTAATATATTTTATTTTATTTATATTTGCTTAAAAATAACATTTTAAAGTGATTAATGTCAAATTTTGACGGGATGAAATATAAATTATACTTATCTTAAAAATGTTAATTTCTTAACTCATTTTTATATTATCACGAGTAACAGGCTGCTTAAAATAATTAATATACAAAATTGTGTATTTTTAATTAAAATTTTATTTAAAATCACGAAATAAATTGGATCCCGTCGAATTTCGACGGGCATTGCACTAGTTAACTGAAATTTTAAAACTTCAGCCAAAATTAATCTGTAATTTATACCTATCTTGTATTGGAACAAGATAGTCTTTACAAAGGGAGGGAGTACTCATGTTTATATTTTTGAAGAAAACATCATAAATTTGGGGTGAATGAACGTACTGATTGAGCACCGACCATGTAGAGTATTTCCTCCGTTCCATTCATTTGACTTTTTTTCTTAATCGGAACGTTCCACTACAATTGAATTATTTTCTAAAATAAGAATTAAATAATTTACTTTTCAACATATAACAAATCAAAGTAAAAACAGATGGAGTAACTACTCATCGACATTCTAATTATGGATAAATAATGGGCCATATAATATTTCATTTTCTAAGTCGGTCCATCATATGAGAATCGATATGTTAATGTAGAAAAATACGCCCCAAATCTTTCATTAAAGTCGACAATAAATTTTAAAAATTTGAGACAGAAAGTACTTGTTGTAAAACCGATAGCTTTTAAAAGCAATACTCTCTCTATTTTATACTATATCTAATATGTCTAATAGACATATTTTATTATTTTATATCACTCGTAAACGGCTCACATATAACGAAAAGGAGTGCTCTTTTCCAAAAGAGCATACTCAATTCACTACTAAACATTATTACAATACACAAACTTCCAACAGAAGATACAAAATACCACTAATAAGAAGTAAACGAAACCTCGCCTCTAATTAAACTCCATAACACCAACACAAACTCATCGGCAACCTTAATCCACCTCCTCGATCTTGGGCCCCGCACCACCGGCGCCGCCACTTCCGCTGCCGCCAGCGGCCGGGCCATCCTCATCCATACCATCAGCGCCGCCTGCACCCTGATACATCTTCGCGATGATCGGATTACAGATTCCCTCGAGCTCCTTCATCTTATCTTCAAACTCATCAACCTCCGCCAGCTGATTCCCCTCCAACCACTGGATCGCTCCTTCGATGGCATCCTCGATCGTCTTCTTATCCGCAGCCCCGAGCTTCGATGCGATCTTCTCGTCCTTGATCGTGTTCCTCATGTTGTAAGCGTAGTTCTCCAGCGCGTTCTTTGCATCCACCTTCTTCTTATGCTCCTCGTCCTCCGCCTTGTACTTCTCCGCCTCTTGCACCATCTTCTCGATCTCCTCCTTCGACAGCCTGCCCTTATCGTTCGTGATCGTGATCTTGTTCTTCTGCCCTGTTGTTTTGTCCTCCGCCGAAACGTTCAGGATGCCGTTGGCATCAATGTCGAAGCACACTGTGATCTGAGGCACACCCCTCGGAGCCGGAGGAATACCGGAGAGCTCGAATTTTCCGAGGAGGTTGTTGTCCCTCGTTCTCGTTCGTTCTCCCTCGAAGACCTGGATCAGAACTCCGGGCTGGTTGTCGGAATACGTAGAGAAAACTTGCTCCTTCTTCGTCGGAATGGTGGTGTTCCTCGGAATTAGTACCGTCATTACTCCTCCGGCGGTTTCCAACCCTAGCGATAATGGCGTAACGTCGAGGAGAAGAAGATCTTGGACTCTTTGATTCCCTTCACCGCTCAAGATCGCAGCTTGAACTGCAGCTCCATAAGCAACTGCTTCATCTGGATTTATACTCTTGCAGAGGTCCTTCCCATTGAAGAAATCCTGCAGAAGCTGCTGAACCTTCGGAATTCTAGTCGAGCCGCCTACGAGAACGACGTCGTCTACGCCGCTCTTATCCATCTTCGCGTCCCTCAAGCACTTCTCCACCGGCTCCATACACTTCCTGAAAAGATCCATGTTCAGCTCCTCGAACCGGGCTCGAGTGATCGTCGTGTAAAAATCGACCCCCTCATATAACGAGTCGATCTCAATTGTGGTCTGAGCCGTGGACGAGAGCGTTCTCTTTGCCCTCTCGCAGGCAGTTCTCAACCTCCTCAGAGCTCTGGGATTGCCACTGATGTCCTTCTTGTGCTTCCTCTTGAACTCCTGCACAAAGTGATTCACCATCCTATTGTCGAAATCCTCCCCACCGAGATGAGTATCTCCGGCCGTCGCCTTCACCTCGAAGATCCCCTCCTCAATCGTGAGCAGCGACACGTCGAAGGTGCCCCCACCAAGGTCGAAGATGAGCACGTTCTTCTCCCCTGTGCTTGAGGCCTTCTTGTCGAGGCCATAGGCGATGGCGGCCGCGGTTGGCTCGTTGATGATGCGCAGGACGTTGAGGCCGGCAATGACGCCAGCGTCCTTGGTCGCCTGGCGCTGGGAGTCGTTGAAGTAGGCCGGGACCGTAACGACGGCGTTTTTGATGGAGGTTCCGAGGAAGGCCTCGGCGATCTCCCTCATCTTGATAAGGACCATGGAGGAGATCTCCTCGGCGGCGAACTGCTTCTCCTCGCCTTTGTAGTTGACGATGATCATCGGCTTGTCGGCGGGGCCCGGGATGACCTTGAACGGCCACAGCTTCATGTCGCTCTGCACAGAGGGATCGCTGAATCTTCTGCCGATCAATCGCTTTGCATCTGCAGAAAAACAGGGGAAATTTCGTTTAAAATATATTCATTTTTTTTTTTCCAGGATTACAGTTTCCAAAAACTTGCTGCAAATTATCTTCGGATAACCGTTCAAATTCGACACGATTCCAACATGAATTTGGCACAAATTCATAAGAACACAATAGCAGATAAAGTTCTATCTCCATCTCACTAGCGAAAATTCACTAAATTCTGCAGGAGCTGCTGAAAATTTCTTCGAAGAATCTAACGGAAACGAGGAGGCAAACCAACTACCAAACGCTAAATTTGAAATTCAGAAATCGAAATCAAATTTCACCGACGAATTCCACGGAAACAAGTATCAAACGCAAAATTCGAAATCAAAATCGCGGAATTTCAAAAATCAAAACCAAAAGCAATCAACGAAAGGGAGATACTGACCGAAAACGGTGTTGGTAGGGTTCATGGCGACCTGATTCTTAGCAGCGTCGCCGATGAGGCGCTCGGTGTCGGTGAAGGCGACATAAGACGGGGTGGTACGGTTGCCCTGGTCGTTGGCGATGATCTCGACGCGGTCGTGCTGCCATACTCCGACGCAGGAGTAGGTCGTTCCCAAATCGATTCCGATGGCAGGTCCTTCGCCTTGTCCAGCCATTTAACTTCCTCAAAATTAAAGGAAAAAAAAGTTGGCTAAGCTTTGAAATTTGAGAGACTGGCTGTGTTGTTGTATGTTGGAAGTTTTACAGTGGGTTTTCTGAAACTGAGAAGGGAAGATGAGTATATATATAGTGGGGGGGTTGAGAAATGAGTCTAGATAATTCTTAATTAGGTTTGAAATGTTTCTGGTATATTCGGGAGAATTCTGTAGCACCGATCCGATGCTCTGAATACAAGTCTAGTCCTTTCCGTATCGTGTCTGCATTAGGCCGCCAACCGACTCTCTCTCTCTACTCTCTCTCTCCGGAAGTACTGTATAGCTATACGTGTGCAACGTAACTTGATTTATTGGTTTCTAATTTTCAGGAAAAAATAAAAAAGTTAATTACGGTTAGTTGTGGAATCTTTTGATTGGCTTTTTGAAAAGTATAAATTAGAAATTGATTGATATAATATGAAATGTCTTGATTGTCAAATTTTTTTCATTACAAAATCATAGGTAGGGATAGGGCTGCAAACGAGCCGAGCTACTCGGGACTTATTCGGTGCTCGATTCGGTAAAAGCTCGTTCGAGCTCGAACTCGTTAACAAACGAGCCGAGCTTCGAGCCCGAATTCGAGCTCGGTTAACTTAACGAGCCGAACCCGAGCAGTAAGGTGTTCGGCTCGTTTTGCTCGCGAACGTGTTCGGCTCGTATGTTAATCGAACGTGTTCGCGAGCCTGCTCGCGAACTCTTAATCGAACCTCTAATCGAGCCTGTTAACGAGCTTTAGCATTTATGTGTAAAAAATTGTAGGTAAGAGAATTTGAATTATTGTCAAATGTTAATGAGTTAAAATTAATTTCAAATTACAACCAAAACTAATTATGGACTATACCATAATTAAAATTAAAAAAATATGTATATATGCTTTGTTCTTTTTGGATATATTTTGTGTTTTGGATGAATTTCATTAGGTGGATTTTTATTTGATGAAATTCATTTTAATTTAAGTTCATTTGAAGTTTTAAAAGAAAAAATTAAATACGTTTATATCATGTTTTTTAAACGAGCTCGGACTCGAGCTTTTCATGAGCCAAATTCGAGCTCAAATCCGAACCGGGCACGAGCCGAACTCGAGCCGAATTCGAGCTCAAAAATTTTAACCCGAGCCGAGCTCGAGCCAGGATTTAAAGCTCGAATCGAACTCGAACCCGAGCCCGAGCCTGTCAAATACTAAACGAGCCGAACCCGAGCAGACCAATACTCGATCAGGTTCGGCTCTTTTGCAGCCCTAGGTAGGGATATCAATTTACAAAAGTGATAAAATATGGTAGTATAATACACCTTTTTAGGTACTACCTCCGTCCCATTCTATAAGTCCTATTTACTTTCGGCACATGGACCAAGTGAGTGGAGAATATGTTGTTGTAATTAATCCTGAAGAGAGAGTGAATTGTGGCAAGTATTCTTTGCTATTTTAGGAAATGAGACTAATAGGTGAGACAAACTAAAATGACAAATGTGACTAATAGAATGGTACGGAGGGAGTATAATATTGTACCATGATAATATACAGAGTTGTTTGAATTTTCATACTACTCCCTCCGGTCTTTCTTAGTTGAGTCATTTCTTTTTGTGATTTTCGGCACGCTTTTCCACGCCTCTAGATGATGAATTTTAAAACGGATTTTTGAATTTTTTTTTTCTTTTACGGGATACTACAAGTGTTGTAGTATCCGTTTTAAAATTCAAAAATCCGTTTTAAAATTCATCATCTAGAGGCGTGGAAAAGCGTGCCGAAAATCACAAAAAGAAATGACTCAACTAAGAAAGACCGGAGGGAGTACAATATAAGACACATTGTTAAATAAACTTATATACATATGAATACTTTCTTTTAGGTTCTTTTAAGTCAAAGGAAAGAGCCGAAACATAAAATTTTAAATTGACTTAATAATAGAAAATAGAAAAGCATATTTCCATACTCGAAGAGTTGTGAACTGCCATTTTAGCTCGAGAAGACCAGCCTAGAGCCCTAGAGTTGTCAGCTGGATCGGGCCGACCCAAGCCAGCATTTGCCTACCAGCTTTAAGCACCGGATCGGCTAAGGCCACGGATAAAGCAAGTTGGATCGGACCGGGCCAAACGTCAACTGATCCTTAATTAAGCAGTTCGACCAAGCCTACCAGTCTTGAAGCCATTCTAGGCCATGCTTTCCCACTATTATTTGAAATTAGAAAGGGAAAGAGTAAATAAACTGCACATAATAATATACTAAAGCTTCGATTTCAAGATTCAGGGTCAGTGGGAAAATTCGATATAATATGCAGTTAAATAGTATGGACATAATCTTGAGAAAAGTGTCGCCCCAGATTTTGTTTGAGCAGCTTAGGTCTTTACAATCCCGCTGCAGAAATATATCGTGTTCGTTATTACAAGGGAGTATAGCCAAACGAAAAATCGCCTAAACCTCATCCTCAACAGAGGAAAATGCGACAAAAAGAGAATTCCTCATCAGAAACAGTAACTAACTCAAACAAGACCCCTCTGCTTGAAGACTTCAAGCATTGCGGTGCCTATCTTTGCAGGCGACTCGACTACAGTAACCCCAGCTTCCCTTAGGGTCTTGATTTTGTCCTGAGCAGTACCCTTACCTCCAGATACAATAGCTGCAAGTTCAACAACTTCGTTAGTCAATCTCTACCACCTATATACTCAACTTATTCCAATGAGAAAATTGAGGCAAACTAAAAGAAACTTGATCCTTTTGTGATGATGCTAAGCTTATGGTGGCGTTCGTGAAATGAAATGAGATTCAGATATTGCTAGCTAGATCCATAATTTGAGCTTTATTCTCCAATAGTTCTATGTGATTAGAGCTTAAAACTCAAACGCTATTCTACATACTCATCCATAGACATGCCGTATGCCTCCGAATCAACTTGGAATAAGATGAGATGAGTGATGATTATAGAACGCGTGGCATAGGGGTATATAACCATTGCAAATTACAGAAAGATGTTACCTCCTGCGTGGCCCATTCTTCGTCCAGGAGGAGCAGTGAGCCCAGCAATAAAAGCAACAATTGGCTTCTGAGTCCCACTTTCCTGTGACAATGGAAAAAAAAAGTACAGATAATTAAGTACAAGCAACTATAATTATATAAACAATCTCTAGGGAATGTAACCAAATGCGTGAAATACTCCAAGGAAGAAGGGATTGAGGAAGATGGCAAAAGCAGCTGTGTCTAATCTACTTCACATAACATGCAAAATATTGAGGAATATCACGTAGAGATTCAAAAATTGTGATCACCGACCTCATATTGCAAGTTGGAAATGTGGAAAATTTTAAAGAAAAGAATTGGTGAAGTGTTATAACTTATAAGGGTTAGAGCCACCATTTGACACAGTGAGCCATTTTGTGGTTTCTCCTGACACTTGACTTTTTTAGAGAGAGTGAGGGAGAGAACTGACTACATCAAGGTAAACTAGTTATCGGTCGAACTGGTTAGCTCTGAGCATAGTCCAGCGTAAAAGTCATTTTTTGGGAAGTTTATTGAATATCAGATAGTGTACAATAAGCAAATTCAGCAGAAACAGCATTCTGGTGATCAACTGTCTGAGTTAGTATTGAGAACTTAACTGCTTTTAAGAATTTCATCGGTTTAGAGCTCTTAAAGCATACAAAGAAAGGGAAAGGAAAGGAATGAAATGAAATGATAGTGATGACCCCCAGAGCATAGATGACTTCAAGGCTGATTTGGGCATGTGCATAGCATGTTAGTAGAGAACTACAAGACTAGGTTCAAGATCTGTAAAATACAGAGGTTCGCAAATCTTGGAAGTGGTAAGGATGGTACATACCTTGATAAGAGCCGCAGCATCCTCCTCTGCCGTGCCACCTATCTCACCGATAAGAATGATACCTACAATGCAAAAAGCACAATGTATCAGGCCATCTCCTTTGAGCATTTAAAGAAAAATAGAATGTTGATCTAAACCCCCAACTATTTGCAATTCTATATCAATAAATAATACTCTTATACAATTTAGTCTAGAGCAGCAGTTAACTCTAGCAAATAAAAGGAATTCCCACAGTCCTCACTTGGATATCAATCTCCGCAGTTCAGGAGTACTCTTTTGGTTATTATGCAATAACTCCTGCTATCTAGATTCAATGTTAATAAAGTCTCAAAACACTCATACAACTACCAAAAAAATGAACAGTTCATGGAAAGTGGAAGCTTTCCATTTAAAGCTATGCTTTTGTCATATATAATTATAAACGCCTTTTGTGGATATTCATTCCAACTCCATCGAGCTAAGGGGAAGATAAAGTTATCCTAGTATTATAAGAAATCTAGAAGCTGAAATTGTAAAATAAGAAGTAATTCTGGTTAGCATCCATGAAAAAATTATAGATTTTTTCCCATGAGATACTAAGGAAGCAAATGCAAATGACAATTTGAAAATTTTACCTTCTGTTTGTGGATCCACAAGAAACTTTTCCATGCAATCAACAAAATTTGTCCCATTGAAAGGATCTCCACCAATTCCCACACATGTTGACTGTCCAAGGCCAACAGCAGTTGTTTGGAAGACCTGAAATACACAGTGACAAAGTTATCTACAGAGTACCGGGATATTCGTGTGATTCGACAAAATACAGCAATCAAATTAACTTTTATGTTTGAGGGTGCAGATGCTTGCAGCCACAGCCAAACAAAGATTAACCAATCGTCTAAGCAATCGTTTACTGTCAGTTGTAATTTAATTAGAAAGACGAGAACTTCATCTGTTTTTTTTTATTTTTTATTTTTTTTATTTTTAATACAGTGAACTAACCTGGAAACTATAGGGCACAGATTTCAGAGTTAAACATGAAAAATGAGTTAGATAATGATAAGCAGGGGTGATGCATTGAATGATAATATCCGAATGTAAGCTACTAAATGATTACTCATAACAGGGTAATGAAAATGGTTAGCGCTTTCCATGTAATAATTCAATTTCAGAGTCTGGAAGCTAATTGAATGCCAGAGGAGATGATTCAGAGCCAGACAGATAGTGTAATATCCAGTTGCAGGACACTGAAGAGAATGGTTCTAGAACATAGAAAAGAATATGGATGGTCATAAAAATAGTGAGGTTGTTAGCAGCCACAACAGTAAATTGGATTATAGTGGCATCAATATATGCACTTAAGTGTGTAAACTATATAGCGTTGATAAATTATCGTGTTAATGTTAAACACCAAACAAGACCCAGTAGATAGAGCAAATATACACTTTTTCTCATGTATATATACTGAAAATCACTAAAGAGAGGTAGATAAGATAGTAGGGAATGAGTCCACAGTAAATCACTAAAGCTTTAAGATGGATTAACAGCAGAAATGTGTTGGAATAAAATTTAATGCTGAATGAATGTAGTCTAATGCAAGGTAATATCTCACCGCTTCATAAGTCAATGTACCAGATCGAGAGACAATTCCAATGCGTCCTGGTTTGTGAATGTATCCCGGCATAATTCCAATTTTGCACTCCCCGGGCTTAATAATACCAGGACAATTTGGACCAATAAGTCGAGTCTTTTTCTGCTGATTCAGAGCAGCTTTCACACGAACCTGTAATTAAGAATACAAATCTCGAAGAGTAAGAATAGCAATGAAATGTTAGGCCGATACAGAAAGCTATGAGCCTATGACCATTCTAGTAAGACTTATTCCATTATTTGTGAACTGAAAGATAAAGCTGAAGCTAGATACACGAAGTACCATGTCATGTTGCGGTATTCCCTCAGTAATGCATACAATCAAATCTAGCTCAGCCTCCAACGCCTCCATGATAGCTTTAGCAGCAAATGGAGGAGGAACATATATCACGGATGCATTAGCCTTTGTTTCAGCTTTTGCTTCTGCTACGCTATTAAAGACAGGGAGTCCCAAGTGCTCAGTTCCTCCTTTTTTAGGAGTAACTCCTCCAACCTGTTCATGATGCCGACTTAATTCATAATTGGTCATATATATTAATAACATATGAATCAAGATATTTTACACACACATTGAATCAGCAAGTAAAGCCAGCAACTTATTGTTCCATGGCAAAGTTAAAAAGTCCGGATATGTTAATTCTAAACAATATAAAATTGGATAACAGCATCTACAGAGTTTAAATCCTTAATAAGCAAAAGACATACTCATAGAATTTAATACGTAACTCTAGATTAAATATATTTTCAGCACAGAGAAAGCTAAACTGAGTTCCCCAATTGTGAAATTACATGAATAGTTAAAACACATAGTTAGTAACTGCCATGACCACAAGCCTTGTAGTTGTAGCTCAATTACACTCACCCTCAACAGATTATGTATGTGGTCCAATCCCCACAGATTAAGCTCTAGAAATTGATGCATCAAGAAAAATATCATAGAACAATAGAATCTCTTATGAAAATGTTCGGCAATGTCACATTTTTTTGCTGCTGTCTAGAGTGTACCTCATACATTCATATTTCATAAAAGAAAAGGATAGTTCTAAAAGTGGCCTCTTCAGCTAAACGAACCATTCCATCACATTTCGCTGGTAGATCAAAACACCATCCATAACTTTCAGTTCAAACATTTTTTCATTATGTGTCTAATACTTCAAAACACTTTTCGTGTCAAATGAAAGCAGGATTCAGTAAGTTCTTCAAGCATACTCAGTTTCAGCCGTACTTGTTCTAAAGCAAAGGCCTTAAGTAACCTAAGGCACCAATTCACCACACACTTTCTAGGTCAGACATACCGCACTTCTCATAAAACCTAAAAAACAGCAAGATCGCATTTCCATTTGAATCAAAACAAGCCAATGATCCAACTAACTTAAAAGCATTAACCAAAACTTGAGAAATACGAAATCCATTGACGCAATAACAAATGAATCACGGTCGATTTATTAAAAATAAAAAGGTAAAAGTAGTACATACAGTGAAGTACATCGAAGATCGAATAGAAAACGAAACCATACCATCTTGGTGCCGTACTCAATGGCCTGCTCGGTGTGGAAGGTGCCATTCTTCCCGGTGATGCCCTGGCAAATGACGCGGGTGTTCTTGTCGACGAAGACGGCGGGCGGCGGCGGCGGAGATCCGAAATTGCGGAGTTGGTTGAGCTGGTTAGGGCGGAGCAGCCGCGATGACAAGTCGGCAATCAGCCTGGAGGCTTGACGCGCCATGGATTCGGTTGACTGCGTATTTCCGTAGATGGGAATTTAGGTTTTTTCAGAAATGGAAGAAAAGTTGGTGATGGAGGGAGAATAATAAATTAATAATACACTCTCCTCCTCCTTCTTCATTAATTATTTTATTACCCATTATTTAATTTTGAGGGGTATTTTTGATACTTTAGTGTGAGATCTAATGTTCCAATAATGAAATAAAATTGATATCATGTATGTGTAAATTGACCTAACAGTATAGGGTTAGGTATCGAAGCTAAGACCATCTCCAACCCAATACTCTATTTTACAGTATGTTATACTTTAAAATGAAGTATCTTGTACTCTATTTTAAAAATATATTCCAACCACATACTCTATATATTTAATTTATTATTCTTTTATATTTAATTTTAATAACTTAACAATATTGACAAACATTAAATGAATAATACTATGATTTATTAACATATATTGAAAATTAAATAATAACTAAATAAAAAAATTACGTCTTCTTAAATTATTAAATTGTAAATTCATCCTTTTAAAGAAAAATATTAATTATATTAATTATCATAACATACATTATAAATGAAATGAAACAAAACATAATTTATGTAATGCTAATTTTTTCTAGAAATACTTTAAATGTGATTTTTACAAATAGGAGTAAATGAAATGAAATTAAATGAAATAATATGATATATGAATTAGTATAATTATTTACAATGAAAAATATAATTAAATAAGTCAATATCTACAATTAATTTTTTTTTAATAGTGAAAATAGAGTATGAAGTATTGAACAGTAAAACTCCATATATGGAGTTTTACTGTTCAATACTTCATACTCTAACTGCAAAATAGAGTACGGTTGGAATGGCCTCCATACTCCAAAATGAAGTAATACTCCAATTTGAAGTATGCATTGGAGATGCTCTAAATGACTTGAGTTCGAATTTCAGGGGTGTTGCTTTTGAAATATTTGTTGTAAAGCTTTAAAAAAAAAAAAAAAAAAAAAAAAAAAAAGTTGATTCAAATATATGATAAATTTTCTACAATAGGCTTAAAAAAATAAATAACTTTTCCATAGTATACAAAAATTGGGGAAAACATATAATGGCATTTATGCTTTCTAGCTAGACTAACTATTTATAAGAATATAATTTCAAACACAAATTTTTAGGTATCATACCTTCTATGTCTCTTTCTAATCAACCTCTTTTATATTCATATGTAGAGTATACAATAATAAGATGCCACTTTAGGAAGAGACGAAAGGGTACATACTAATTTGAGGAAGGGTACATACTAATTTGAGGCCCAATTTAAGATAAACATTTAAAATAGTGGAAAATACAATTGTGACAATCAACTCAAAACTTCATAAATTAAAGGCAATTTTGTGAGTTTCGAACAAAAATACTTTTAGAGCATGAGAAACATCTGTTGCTTGAATTGACTGAGAAATTGGCATTCGATTAATCCCATTCAATAAAAACTAGTGAGATTGAACCAAACGGATGATTTGTTGCGGGTGGTATGGTGTGGTGTGGTGTGGGATGTGATTTTCAAGGCCACGCCATCAGGTTGAGGCTCGACGGTGAGTCGATTTCAGGCAGGCTCAACAAGGAGTCCTCAACCTCAAGCCTCTTCAATCGCAACCACCTTGCCTCCAAAGTCTCATAGTTCTCAATTCTGAGATGTTCCATGACACTTTCAAACTGGAAAAGATTTCATATGGACACCTACAAAGTCGCTTCGTTGGAGAGGAATTATTGAGCAAATATTACGATGCAACAAAATCATCCGATCCATAGGAAAGGCCACCAACTAGTTTAATGTGTATAAGACCATAAAGAACAATTGCAGTTGCTTGCTCAGTTTTTATGGAGAAACTCTGCACTTCTTAACAGACATGAGAAGATGCTATTTGCAGCACGAGGCATTGCAGAACGATCTAAAGGCACATAACAGTAAAACTAATTATAGTCTGTGTCTTGAAAAGGAATTTAGTCGAGAAGCTGAATATATATCGAGTAAACTCAAACGAGGGCAGAGGATAGCCATGATACCGACATAAGAAGACTAAGCTTAACAGAGATGCACCAACGACATAAGTTATCTATAATCACATAAAGCATAGTTCTGCTATAAATACTGACATGAGAAGACTAAGCTTAACGGAGATGTGTAATAGGTAAGTCGAAAAATGATGACACGAGTAATCTATAATCACATAATAAGCAAAGTTGTAATAGTCCTGAAGGACATACTTGAAGAAACTGACTACCAACCATGATAATTATCAGAAAGAATGCTTTGAACAGAAGAATTTCACCAACTCAACACAAGAGTACAACCTATCCATGCACAAACAGGATCATTCTTAAGAGTGACGAAGCGCGACTCCGACTAAAACTTGATCAAATCTCTTCTCAGTTGCAGCATTAGTCATGTAGCAGCTACCAATGATATACACTGTCTTAATTTACTCGGTGCCAAACTGAAAACTACTACCTACAAATCACAAGAAGTCCGATACATATACCACGTTCAATTCGCGAGTATTTCTATAGTTGGTTCATTTCATCTGTTACAAAAGTTGATTCAGCTGACTCAAGACTATGGACATCAATACTTTGCAGCCATAAATTTTGGAAAACTCAAGCTCTGCATTATCATTAAAAATATGGCGATAATGCGACAAACCTTTGGGTCTTTCCGAGAACCCTCTTCACAGCTCCAATGCAGCCTTGACATGACATGGCCACCTTAAGCTCAACTGCCGGAAGCACAACACATAGTAAAGGCAAATCAACATTGATAATTCGTCACTCATCATTCCAAAAAACATGAATGTTCAACTAAGGTATACTGCAAGAATTCAATCAACTTAGAAAGAAATCACTTATTAAGCCCGAACCAAGAAACGAAACAACCACATCATTGATAGCCAACTATTTAAACACACACTACTAATTACAACAAAATGAAGTTTTAGAAGCTAAATTCAGAACAAGAACATCATTCTTTTATCACCCCCCTAGTTTAAGATTACAATACAAAGTTTGTTGCTTTTGTTCTCAGAAGTTAAATTCAGCCAACATCACAAATCAAGCAATTCATTCCATATGTAAAAGCCAAAGCAATCAACAAGGTTATTCGCATTTAAATAAACGAACTTCGGGGGTGAGCTTGTGTTTTTTTCAAATGAATCTCAATTTACCCCCCATGTCAAATTCAACAAGGTAAAATTAGATCCTACAAGGCACTCCGGTTGCTAAAACGACGTCGTTTTAACTGTAAAAATCCTCCTACACCACATCTTTCCCAATCTCTACTTACTTGGAAGCTCAAGACAGAATGGAAAAACTCACATTGTAGTGTATGTCACCTCAACCAGAAGCTCAAATTCTCAACATTAAACACTCGAAGCACGAGCAGCCCTTCGAGAACGCCCAAGAGACCCCCAGCAACAACATCAAGCACGAAATGCCGCCCAAGAAGAACCCTAGAAATCGAAGTAATCGAGGCCCACAGCATCACCATCAAAACGAAATACCTTGCAATCCAACCCTCAGCATCGAGATTAGAAGGCTTAAGCAGCCAAAAATCGGCAATCTGTTCAGAAAAGAAGGAACAAAACGCGGCGATGAATGAAACCCTAGAGGAGTGGCCGCTGGGGAAAGACCAGTGATCGACGGCGAAGGAGAGGAACATATTCTTGTTGTACACGGGGCGGGGGCGCTGGATGAGGTGCTTGATTAGTCCAATTAGGAGAAGATCCAAGACGGAGCCGATGAGGAGGTTGATTAGGAGGAGGGTGGAAGGGTTACTGGGGTCGGTGTTGAAGAAGAGAGTGGAAAGGGTAATGGGGAAGAAGAGGCGGCCATCGCCGGAGAGCTCGAGGAGTTTCAAGAGATAGAAAGGGAGGATTGGGTGGAAGAAAGTGTAGAGATGGAGGGAGACGGCGGTGTCCAGCTCAATCAAGCGGCGGAGGAGGGGGGACGATACTTTGGATTCCATCTCTGGACTCTGATCGCCCCAAACTCTAATTTTTATTATTATTGATTTATTGTTGGGGAAGATAAGCAAGGTATAGAGAGGGAGGGGGCAAGGGGAGACGTTGGGTTTTGTTGATGTTAGGTCGGGTGCTCGTACACTTCTCTCACACGTCTACATCCGAGCATTTTAAATATTAATTAAAATTCAAATTTCATAGTTCAATATATCAAGAAAACAATTAAGAGGAACTTCGCCTTTTACGGGAGAAGTAGAAACGAGGTTGTGAGCGATCAAATTTCTTCTCCTCTTCACAAAGACAATCGGTAACTCCGGTTTATCGGCTAGCAAACGAGGACACTAATCCACTACCTCCCCAAACTCTGACACATCTTCCTCATTATTGTGCAAACTATTGACAACTTCAAGGTCGTATCCCAACACAACTTTTTCGGTTCTTTTTACCTGCATATATTTTGAACACAATCATCTCCCCTCTATGGTTACGTAGGATCATGCTAACTCCATATGTGTTCAATTCAGAGAAGCTTGTCACATTAATATTACACTTTAGAGTTCCCTGTGGTGAAGGATGACACCCCTCACACTGTTGTTGGCACCCTACTCGAATAATGGACGTGATAAAAACTCTAGCTTTCCTCCAGTCATCTACACTTTCTGAGCCCACCCTCACTATCTATTATGGATTGTGCATTTCTTTCTTCTACATTGTTGTTTTGCTCGTGCCATAGACACCACATTGCAATAATTTTGTGACATACTTCTACAATGGCGTGCCTGAAGAGAGTCCACCACCGTTCATGAAAATTCACAGCTCGCCCCTTTAGCTCACCTACTGTGTCAGATACCCCCAACCCACCACATCTCAACTGTCCCTTGCAAAATTACACAGAAGATACATGTGCCACAAACTCTCCGAAGCATTCCCACAAGGTCCGCAAATATCTGGAACGTCGATATGGCGATGTCGTAGGGTCTCCCGAGTTGGAAGTACCTGCGCGCAACTCTTCACGCAAAGTGTTTGTTTTTGGTGGAAACTTAAACACCCATAATTTCTTCCAGTCTCCTTCTTCACGTAGATAGGTCGTTTGGCCCACATTTTCCAACATGTAGGGATGACAATCGGGTACGGCGGGTACGGAAGTGGTTACCCATACCTATACCCGCAAAAAAAACCGTACCCGCTACCCGCCCTCGAACCCGTGACGGGTACTATCCGCCAACCATACCTGCCACCCGTCGGGTATCCGCCTACCCGCCACCCGCAGATACCCGTTTACCCGCCACCCGCGGGTACCCGTTTAGGAGTAATTAATATGTTTATTTTAATATTTTTTAAATGTATTTCTTTTCTTTATTTCATAATAATATATGAGTAATTATATCTATAAACATGAAAAATTAACTAATGGGTAAACGGGTATAGTCGCGGGTAATTTTACGGGTATATTCGCGGGTATATCCGCGGATACTTTCACGGATATTACTAACGGGTATCGGGTGTATTTGGCCCAGATAGCATCTCCTAAAGGCTACAGTAATTAGTAACGGACCTTGCATTTATTCCGAGCCCCCTATATTACTAAACAAGACTATCAAACGGGCAACTAAGCCCAAATAAAGTGGCATATCTAGGCTTCTCATGGGTACCAAACAGTGCCTTAATTTATGTATTGAAATCACTTAATCACTTATTGTGTTGAAATAAATTATTGGGCTTTCATTTTCTTGGCCCATACAGAAGTAAGGCCCTGACCCGACCCGGACCCATATTTGACAGCCCTAAACCAACAATACATTCATCTTGCCCAAATTGCCCCTCAACACTCATATATATATAATTGGATTATTTTTCTAAAACATCATTCTCACAACCCTAGAATTTCCCCTCCTTTCCTTAGCCGTCTCTCTCTCCTCTCTCTAAATTACGTGTACATCATCAACCGCATCGCATGGCATTAATTGTGGGGTCATTAAATTTGCAGGAGCGTCCATTTGAAGCATTTTCGTCGAGCATATGAAGGGCAATTCATTAGGATTGGATCTTATTTATTTGTTGCACTTCACATGCTCGACAAATGATCCAATTGGATGCTCATGCAAATATAGACTTCTCTCGCACCTTGGCTTTCTAATTAATTGCTGGAAGAGGAAGGAACTAATAATTCTTGTCTAATTACTATCTACGAGTTTCTTTGAGCGAGTTATGAGTAAATTGGCTTATACTTTAAATTGGTAATTTTAGCTGATTAGTTTAATTAAGTACTCGTGCTATTGAAATCTATAGCAGTTTTATGATTTAGGAACCGTTTCATGATTATTATTATTATTTTTTTTTTTTGTTATTTTTGAGGGAATATGAGATTTTCCTTAGATGCCTGTAAAGAGGAGAGGAGTATTGCAGTTTTTATCATGAGCATAGTAGCCAATGGCGAAATCAGGAATTTTTCATAGCGGGGCTGAATTGGCTAGTGGTATAAACGAGATGAGAACCACTCGTTTTTTTCACAATTGATATGGGCTTACGAGAAAAAAAAAAAAAATCTACAAAAATCGAAGAATACAAGAACTAAAATTTAAAAAAAAATGTTGGAGTGTGCTTAGTGGACTTAAGGTGCCTCAACCACTAAGAGCATGTACAATGGAGTGGTACTTGTCTATGTGGCAAAAACAAGAACTCACACCTTAATTAGCACCCTCATTGAAGATTCCCTAAATAAGAACCCGGGTTCTTATATAAGATACTGGTTCTTAAGAAAAGATCCCCTAAATAAGAAATAAGATACTGGTTCTTAAGAAAAAGTGGGGCCCACATTCCTTTTTACTATTTTTTTCCTCTCTCTTATTTTCTCAAATAATTAAATTAGTGGGACCCTTTAATTATGATAAGAACCTTTATTAAGAACCTAACCATTGTGATTTTTTAATATGAATGAGATCTTGTCTATGTGGCACCTTTAAGAATCTCATTTGAAGTTCTAGCATTGAACATGCCCTAATAGTAGCTTGATCGAAAACATGAAAGGATTACGACCTTCGACATTGCAGTTTTTATCACCAGCATAATATATAGCTTGATTGAAAACATGAAAGGATTGCGACCTTCGACATTGCAGTTTTTATCACGAGCATAAATAGTAGCTTGATCGAAATCTTTCATAGATATGTAAAATTTCTGAAATGACCGTACCAATCTTTGAGTCGGGAATGCCTTGATTCCAATCGATTGATTTGTTTACACTTCAATCCACACAAAAAATCCGTAATGAAATTTCATTTATGCTAATAAAACCACATTTTGTACATGATTTTTTTTCTAATGATGACGGTGAATTATATCATGTTACGATGTGTGGGTAGAGATGTCTAGTCTATGTATGGTTTTCTTTTATTTTCTATTGACGTTTTCATTTTTTTCGTTAATAAATTGTGATGCAATGAACATCTATATACTAATATAAAAGTGTCTTTGTTTACAAAATTTGATTTACCTATTTTGCCTTTACAACTAAAATAAATCATCAGAAGTTCAGAACATTAATATTATCATTAGAATATTAATTCCGGATATATTTCAATTTATATTCAACTTATATTATTTTTTATTTATCTTCAAGTGTATTGATATTTATAATATATTAATAACAATAAATAATCATTATATATCCAACAAGATTTTACGTGCATCGCACGTAATCTCCGCTAGTTTACAAAATGACACTACTTTCTTGCACACAAACACAATTATGATATCTCCATCAAAGTCTTTGAATAGTTTAAGGATGTCTGAAATAATTGTGTCAACTGGGATTCTTCGACACTTCCCCCTTTTGAATAGCATGCACAAGACTTTGATTATCAATTTCGAAATTCAAATTGCGATAACCATCATTGCACGCGCGATGGATCCCTTGAAGGCAGGCTAAGCCTTTAACAACTTCAATATCATCACAAACTGAATTATGTTTGGCAACAACGAAAGAAGTTTCAGTGGGTGACTTGTTTGGTTGATTCAGTGTTATGGATACACTCAATGTGTGACAAATTCCACATCAACAGACACAAAAAATTCAATGAAATCGGGTGATCTATCTTTGATAATAAGAAACATCCAGTCCTACAAATTAGCTTTGGACGAATATGTGGAGATGAGGCGAAATGCACTAATTTTCCGGAAAGAAAAGAATCTTACGACATACTTTTGTCGATTGAGAAAGATCGTAAACCGGTACTAAACTAAATATTTGTCAAATCAACGTCAACATTAAAAAAATCATGTACAAAACATCATGCAAAATTACTAATATGTATAAAATTACAAGAATAAAATTGACACACACTTCCATTTATTATTTTTAGGATTATTTTATAACAAGACCTAATTAAAAATAAAATAAATTAATGGGACAAAATTTCAGTCGGGCCTTCATTTTCTTGGCCCAAATCTAACAGCCCTAAATCAACAATACAATCACGTTGCCCAAATTGCCCCTCAACTATTATATATACTCGGATTATTTTTTTTTTCTAAAACTTCAGTCACTCAAAACCCTAGCTTTCCTCTCCCTGCCGCCTACTCTCTCTCTCTCTCTCTCTCTGCCTTTCTTCTAGTTGACGTAGTTGTTGCAGAAACCTGCAGAGATAAGAATCTATAGCATCATTTGTGGGGTCGTAAATTTGCACGAGCGTCCTTTGAAGCGTTTTCGTCGAGCAGGTGAAGTGCACATCGGAGAATTCATTCATTTTGAATCGTTTTTGTTGCGCTTCAACTGTTCGACTAAATGTTCCAATGGATGCTCATGCTAATAGCGACTTCGCGCCTTTCTAATTGCCTTCCTTCTCCGATAGGAAGGAACTAAATTCTTATCTAATTACCTTTTATTGCTCTATTATCTGTTTTTTTTTTTTTTTTTTTTTCTTTTCTTTTCTTTCTGTGATTGAGTTATGGTTAATTTTTGGCCGTTTATTTTCTTTCGGCATAATTAGTTAAAATCTGTATCTAACCATAATTTATGCATTGTCAAACATGTAGATTAATAAAATATGAAAAGATGGTTTAATTATAATGTTATGCAAAACTAAGGCAACAACAGAAGCATACTTCTTCCTTCGGTCTTTGCGCATTTCTTCACCATCAATTAAATACGCGAGGTGTATGAACAGTTATATATGAAATACTCCCTTTATTTATCTTTATTTGACACTTTTCTTGTCGTGTTTAAGAAATTCAAGATTATGACATAAAGGTAAAGATAAATCGAGCGTTAATAATATAAATGTGAAAATAATTTAGATATAAAGGAATAAATGGAGTGTTGATGGGATGTTGGGCTTAGAAAGATTTCAAATGAAAATAAATTTCTCAATAAGGAAATGTGGCCAAACGGGATTAAATGGAGGGAGTAATAGGGGGGAGCTTCGATCCTGCCTACAAAGAAAATCGTCTTCTGTACATCCCCTCCATCTATGGTGCGACGTGTAAAGCAAGTTGTGTTATCATTGTAGGTGATAACTTTGTGCTACCAGGCTACCAGCCTAACACCCCTACGGCCCTACCCCAACTCTCACATAAGATGGACCCATTATGAAATCAAATTAATAGTAATAGAAGTACAGTAAATGTGTAAATTAGTTTAGTTTTGTACATATTTTTATTCGTGTATCAACAAATACTCTTCTATCCACAATAAACACTTTTAGTGTGTCCATTGTTAATGTGATAGGGGTAAATTTACTTTCTTTCTTTTTTTTTAATATAGATTACGGTATATATTTAGATATTTTTATCAATTAATATATAGTATGACACGTCATCGATAAGCATATTAAGAATGTCCACAGTGAGTAAGGGGTCATTTCTCTTAGTTTATACCGCCTCATTCCTACTTCATTAGTCTTGTTTGCTAACATAAAAAGATTTAACCCTTACTTTTTAATGTAGACCCCTTACTTTCTATTTTTAACACTTGTGTATAAATTATGGTGTTGAAAAGGAACAAAACTAGTGAAGTGGGTCGAAGGAGTCATCTATGATAAATTTCAATCAAAATAATCTAACTACTAATAATTTGCACTTAAATTTATGTCAAATTGTTTACATCCCTTGTTAGCTAGACACTAATTTAAGCCACTCAGAAGATAGTAATAATTTTTAAATTAACACAACAATTTTCATATAGAGTCAAATTCAATTAGATTTACTAAAATTATTTTGTTAACCATACCCAATTATATTTACATACTTTACTACTAAATTGTTTGCAACACAGTTCGTTTTGTTTTTCTTCAAGTTAATTATTTATTCTCTAATTCTAATTTGTTTTTGATAATGTTAATCTCTTTTTCCCTTTTATTAGCTCTATTTTTTCTCTTTTTTATGATTAATTATTACCCCCTATGTCTCGTTTATAAAGGAATAATACTTTAAACAACAAAATTTTAACCCACTAAAAGTCATTCATACTACTTTATCCACCACTATTACTTTCGTCTTAATTCTCGTGCCGAAAAAAAAATATCCCTTTATTAATGAGATGGAGGGAGTATTACTACAAAAATAACATGTATAGAAATTGAACAGTTCGGCACATAAATTAAGAAACATTTGTATAAAAGATTGATTATTATTACTATAAGAATAAACGTGTTATAAAATTCGAGACGAGTTAAAAAAAACGCCGCGAAAGAAACGAAACGAAAGGAATATAAAAATAGAATTATACGACAAATTTAAATTAAGCCAACCATAAAATTTAATTTGTTATTCATCAAGTATTAACGATATATACTAACAACAATAATAATTTAATTTATGCTGAACATAATTATACGATAGTATTAACAAAATTTTAAGAATATTGATTTTACATGACATTAGTTTAAAATTACTATTATCTCAAAAGAAAAGGGGAAATTATGTAGCCCCACTTTGTGGAAGATGACGGAGGGGAGGGGGGTGGTGTTGCGGTGGAATTTGGTTGGGTGTGGGTATGGAAAACAAAAATGTGACAAGTGTCACTTGATTAAAGGGGGAGGCACAGAAGATAGATTTTACTGTCTTTAGGATCGTCTATGCCGTAATAGGGTGTTCAGATTAAGAAGCACATCGGGAGAGATTCAATTAACCCTATTTCTCCCCTTATGTTGGCCGACGATATAACCAATTCACATTTGATCCCAAATTTTGGGGTAAATAAGTCTTTTGGGTTGTTATCAATAATTATTGGACCCAAATAGCCCCGTTTTAGTATCACTAAAGGTGAACAGTGATTTAGCAACATACCGGACAATAAGCACGGACCCGTTGCTAACATAGATACCAAAGAGATAAATAAAGTCCGGATAGTGATCCTTATTTGGCCCTAAGAGCATCTCCAACGGTTTCCCCTATTTTCCAGCAGCACTAACACTAAAATAGTGCAGAAACAGTAACTCATCTCCAACAATTCGCACTAAAATACAATAGAAAATGAATATTCCAAAATATGCTTTTTTCATTTATTTTTGAATAAATTGTAAACATGATTTAAAAAAATGACAATGATATAAATTTTAACTCATTAAATTAAGATAAAATAAGTAGATACTTTGATGTAATATTAAAAAAAAAAAGATAAAATAAGTAGATATTGCAAATAATTGTAAATATGTAGTTTGTTTTGTACTTTAATTTGGCAATGTTATGTAATTTTATGTTTTTCTTATTAATGCATTTTTGTTTTTATATTTTGTTTCATTAATTTACACAATCATTTTGTATATATATTTGTATCACATGTAAATTATACATAGAGTTTTAAAAGAAAAGAAAAATTAGTTAAATTACAAGTAATTTACGAGTAATAAATTGTGAAAAGAATAAAAAAAAAAATTGATACACACAAAAAAATAAGCATATACTACACCACAAATAAAAATTAAATTGTGATTTAAAAAAATAAAATTATCAACAAAACAAACTAAATTGAAATACTACACCACAAATAAAAATCGCAAACAAAAACGAGCACAAAATGATGAACACAAAATTATAGTGCAGTGAATAGTGTTACTCTATATTTAGGGGAACACTGTTCATTGCACTATAATTTCTCTATTTTGGTGCAGACTGTTGGAGCAAAACTATGCACTAAAATAGTGCTCAGCACTATTTTAGTGCATTGTTGGAGATGCTCTAAGAGCATCTCCAACAGTTTCCCCTATTTTCCAGCAGCACTATCACTAAAATAGTGCAGAAACAGTAACTCATCTCCAACAGTTCGCACTAAAATACAGCAGAAAAGGAATATTTCAAAATATCCTTTTTCATTCATTTTTTTAATAAAATGTGAACATGATTAAAAAAATGACAATGATATAAATTTTAACTCATTTAATTAAGATAAAATAAGTAGATATTGCAAATAATTAAAATTACATTCTTAGGGGAAAAAATGTATCTTTAATTTTTTCAATTTTATATTAACGTATGTTCCCATGCATGGTGTAGTTTGTTTTGTACTTTAATTTGGCAATGTTATGTAATTTTACGTTTTTCTTATTAATGCATTTTTGTTTTTATATTTTGTTTCATTAATTTATACAATCATTTTGTATATATATTTATATCACACGTAAATTATACATAAAATTTAAAAGAAGAGAAAAATTAGTTAAATTATTACAAGTAACATACGATAAATTGTGAAAAGAACAAAAAAAAATAATTAAAAAAATTTGATACACACAAAACAAATAAGCATATATCAAATTAAATTGTGTAAAGAAAAAAAATAAAATTATTACTCATACAACAAAACAAACTAAATTGAAATACTACACCACAAATAAAAATCGCAAACAAACACGAGCACAAAATGATGAACACAAAATTATAGTGCAGTGAATAGTGTTACTCTATATTTAGGGGAACACTGTTCATTGCACTATAATTTCGCTATTTTAGTGCGGACTGTTGGAGCAAAACTCTGCACTAAAATAGTGTTCAGCACTATTTTAGTGTGCTCTTGGAGATGCTCTAAGAGGCCATACATTCTCGATTGGACGAAGGTATCATAACATTATGTTTTCGAGTTCAAGTGCTATTATGAATTTTTTTTATTACTCATGACTAGCTAAAGGTCCGGATTTTATCTTCTTTTCTTTTCTTTTCTTTTCTTTTTTTTTTTTTTTATCTGAAAAGATAAGTATTATATAATGGTACAAGGGGTACCAATCCGATTAGTCCGGATTTTATCTTATCATCGATTTGTTGTTGATCGGTCGTTGATTAGGTCTGGATAAGATTTCTTCGATTTGTTGTTGATCGGATGCTGACTCACTATTTAACAATTGATATGCTTCCATCGATATTTCCATCGTGATTTAGAGTGTTTCTTGTGATTTAAAGTCCTGTAATTGAATTTTGAATAAATCCGCTCTATAATTCTCTCAAAATAATTTCCATTTGACTTTTGTTCTTTAAAATTTCAAATAATAATAATAATAATAATAATAATAATAATAATAATAATAATAATAATAATAATAATAATAATAATAATAATAATAATAATAACAGCGATGAGAAACTTCGTTCATGAAATAAAATTAATTAGTAGATCATGCATATTTCCAGAATAAGCGATCATCAGTTAATCAAATAATTTAGAACAATTAATATAGATAGATAAATAAATAAATCTAAAAATCATATACATTAATGATGTGTATATCTGTATCACTGTATAATTTTACAACAAATGAACCAATCAATTGGGAAAATAGGTTTTTAATCTGTAAAAAAAAAAAAATTAAAAAAAAAATCCAAAAGACTAATAATAAATTAAAAATCTAAGTTTGCGAAGAAGCAATCAAAAAGTATTGGTTCTCTAAAGGAGTCAAGTTCAGATCCATACAAAAAACCCTCCTACTGTTGGCTTTCTTCACCACCGGAAACAGAGACAACGGCGGCGACGGTGGCGGCGACTGGTGGTTCTGGCCAGCCATGGCTGCTCTGTGCCTCCTCATATGTCCCCCTAGGGCTTGCCCTAATGGGAATTCCTGCCCACAAATCGTACACTCGTGAGTTTTCGGCTTCACCGGCGACGGCGGCTGCGGTTCTCCTCCGGCCAGCTTCGGCTTCTTGTGGCTGGCCCGGTGGCCGCCCAGCGCCTGAAACGACGAGAACTGACGGTTGCACGTCTTGCATGTGAAGAGGCGAGACGAATCCTCGCCTCCGGCGCCGCCGCGGCTCGCGGCGGCGGATAACAGCATCAAGCAGTTGGCCATGGCTGAGATGTCGTCGGCTTCGCCACCTCTACTTCTCTTCATCATTGCTAATGGGAAATGAAATTGATGTGAATTGGAACGTGGAATATTTGATTTGATTTGAGTAAAATGTTGAGGATGAGAGTTGATTAATATTTTTTTTTAATGTGGAGTGTGTGTGTGTATATATATAAGAGAAGGATAATAATAATAATAGCAGGAGTTAATTAAAATTGTGTTAGTTGTAGAGTTTGACTTGACAAAAATCAATTGACATTTCGCATGGAATGGAAGAAGAAATCAACTAATTTAGCAATCTTTCTTGATGGGAAAGTAAGTCAAACTTTTCTAGCAAAAAAAAAAAAAAAAAAAAATTATTGTATCATCTTTAAAAAATTATAGTATCATCTTTATGCATTTTTACAATTTAATTATTACTAGCTCATTCCACCCTTTCAGTTATTCTGTTTTTCTAATCGGTTAATCTACATCATTGTTTCGTTTCCTAAAATTAAAAGAAATAACTTTTACTTTTCAATGTTAACCCCTCACTTTTCAATTTTAACTTTTAACGTTGAGCCTAAAATGTCTTACCGAAACAATTATCAATTATGCAGCGTATTGTAGGGTTGAAATGTCACTGAGTACGTAAGCATGAGGGAGGAGCTTAGGTAATTAAATGTACTAGTAGCTAAGTTGTGACATGATCCAAATAATCTTTCTAGAATTTTTCTAATATGGGCAGCGCCTTGATTTTAATTAATTACTTTTAATTATATAACTGAGATTTGTTTTGTCAACGGAGGAAAATGGGAGCAAGTGGGATTAAGATTAGTGTAAAAGAGTAGGATAAACCTACGCCTACACGTTTTATCCAACAACAATTAATCTTGTTTGTTCACACAATTAAGTCAATGCTCATAAAAGTTCTACTCCCTCCGGTTTTTTTTTTATAAGTCGTTTTTAGCTCAAGCACATGAAATAATAAAACTTAGGGCTCGTTTGGTATCCATATACTAGTATATCAGATATCAGATAAGGGTATAGGTATCAGATATCAGGTATAGGTATGAAATTGATATCCGATATATGCGTTTGGTGTAGATTGTTCGGACGTGGGATATCAAAACTAAATTTTAAAAAAAAATAAATAATAAGAAATAAAAAATAATAATAATAATAACAATAAAAATAATAATAATCTATTATTATTATTATTATTATTATTATTATTATTATTATTATTATTATTATTATTATTATTATTATTATTATTATTATTATTATTATTATTATTATTAGTGCAATGGAGATATGAGTGATACCTCTATAAAAATCAGTATATGAAAAGAGTTAAAAGAGAGGATATCAGGATATCAAAGATATCAATTTGATATCCATATACTGATATGCCAAACACATGGTATGGGTATGAGATCTTTTGATACCCATATCTGATATACGTATATGAATACCAAACGGCCCCTTAATGACTATTCTTTATTGTTCATTTTTTTTCCTCGTAAATCGCATTTTTCATGTAAAAATAGATAAATTATTTTGGAAGAAGAGATAAACATTAATTGTAATAAATGAAGATAATGAAAACAAGAGAAAAAATGAAGAATAGTTAGTTGGAAATTGAAAATCTTATCTTGAAATATGAAAACGACTTATAAAAAAAACAAAGACAAAAAGCTAAAACGACTTATAAAAAAAATAAACGGAGGGAGTATTTTGTACCATCCCTACTAATATTGCAATACTATTGGTTCAAATAAACAAATAAATAAGATATCAATTAATTATTGGCCAAGATTTTCTATTGCAGTTCTGTAACGTTTCTTATTGCATTGTCAGATGATTGACACATGTCAAAAAACAATTTATAAAATCAACAATAAGTAAAATTTTCCGTAAACAAAAATTATCCCAAACATATCTATTTAATTGAAGTGGAACTTTCGTACTAATACACAAACAATCACTTTTAATACTACTTCTAGAACCGAAAAAACAAATTTTCAAATTTGCTCTCACGTTTGTAAGTAATCATGACTTTATTTATTTTTTTGATTTTTGAAAATGGACTAGATGTTTTGTTGGTATGAACACATTAGTATGATCGAATAAAACGTCTTGAAGGATGTAAGTCCGATAATTCACTTAGTTCCAGTCAATCCTACATGCTTGGACTAAGTTTTGTTCAGGCTATTTAATTTTTTTAGGCTGTAAATTTCCTACTCTATTCCCTATGTTGCATGGGTGCGGGGATACGGGTGCGGGGGCGATACGATTCGGATACGGGGATACGGATTTTAAAAAAAGTTAGGATACGATTCGTGAAGGATACGTGTATATATTTATATTTTATAATATATATGACACTTATTTATAAAAATAAAAAGTATAAATAGAAAAGTATATTGTAAATATCCCTTAAAATAAAATCTTCGATTAAACCCCATAATTTAAATATTACAATAATTCTATTAATTGTTTAAATTTTAGGCATTGTATATAAAAATAATTACATGAAAAACCCAAAAAAATAAAATTATTACAAAAATAACCCTAAACGCACCGGATTCTCGAGGTGGACGCACCCGATTCGCGTATCCCTTTTTTTTTTTTTTTTTTTGGTAGGATTCGCCACGTGGCGTATCCGGTGCGTATCCCACGCGAATCGCACCCGCACCCGTATCCTACGCGTATCCGATACTGCAATATGATATTTTTTGAAGAATCCGTGCATTTTAGTCTATTCCTAATCTTTCGGTTTTCTAGCTAGCTCAATTCAGCCGTAATGGTCTAAAATAAAAATCAACATGTACGAATCATTAAGATCTATTATATAAATCAATAAACTTCACATCTTTATACAAGTTCAAACTATCAGATAAAATGAAACTCAAACATGGTTTTAAAGCTTTTAACTAACGTCAAGTTCCCGTGTTTTCAAATCTCACTCGTCTATATTAAAAGTTTATATAGAACTTTATTAATTAGTGAAACAAGACCGTGGAATGGAACGCAAGGTCGTATGTGAATTAAATGAATTGAAGTCTAGATACTCCACAATTTTGACTAGTAAGGATTAGTATGTGTGTGTGGGTGTCGTCACTCGGTACGTGGGAGGTGTTGAATTTTTTTAGTATTTATTATTTTCTCAACAATTGGCCAACTAATTGAAACTTGAAACTTGATCTTATTTTAACTTATTCTTCCTTTTGGGAGAGTAGATAGTAACATCACCTTCACATTCTTGCCTCAAAAAGCTCATTTCCAAACGGATTCATATGATTTTGACCTAAGGCTTTGGTTCCCACTTGTGGGATTTTTCTCAAAAAATATAACACCACAACTACATCTCCTCTGATGATCTATTTTATTATTTTACATTTATTTTACGTATACTCCCTCTATTTCTTCTGAAATGACCATATTTCCATTTTGAGACGTATTATTCGAAATGATCAGTTTCTTATTTTGGTCCAACAACTCTATGTGCACACCTCATTAACCTTTTAATACGCTACATTTATACACTAAACCCTTATTTTAAGTATGTGGACCACCACTATTATACAACAAACCTCATTTTTCATAATACGCGTGCCCAAACGAAAGTGACCATTTCAGAAGAAACGGAGGGAGTACTACCTCCATCCCACTTATTATCAACGTGGGATAGGCACATAAACTAAGTAAGGAAGGGATTTGTGGTTATAATTAACTCTAAGGAGAGAGAGTTAATTATAACCATGTATTATTTATCATTTTAAGAAATGTGACCAATAAGTGCGATTAACCAAAATAACAAATGTTGATAATAAATGGGATGAAGGTAGTATTTAATTTATAAGCAAATAAAATGACTGTATACAAAATAAATAAATAAAAACTTCTTCTCTTATACTATTAAAGTTATTGCCTTACCAAACTTAAGGTTAGTTCCAACTAATTTTAAGTTGAATTGTAGCAATACTCCCTCTTTTTACAGCCGCATTTCCTAATTAAAATGTTCATTTTTAATTGGACCATTTCTATTTTAAGCTCAATATAAGCATATTATTCTAATTTAACACTCTATTTATTCCCTTCTGCACAATTATTTCTACCTTTATGTTATTAACATTCCACATATCTCTATCTTTACATCATAAACTTGAATTTCTTAAAAACCTTCCCGAAAAAAATGTACCAAATGAAGATTAACGGAGGGAGTACTTTCAATGTAAATTTTGAATATTTATCTTATTAATCTGCATACACATAATATTGTAATCTTGAATCTATATATAACCTTGAATGTTGCTGAATAATGGCTCTTTTAATTATTCAAATATGGTTCAAAGTCGATCTAGTCAAGCAAGAGCTATATATTGACTAGATATATATTATGACATTATGTAATGTGTTTCAATCTTTATTTATTTATTTACATATATTTTTTTTAAATGTTTGACCTCGTGTTTCATTTTGTTTTGACTGTAGACTTTTGTAGTTTAAATTAAACTTATAAGGTAGGGATTAACTAGTATGCAGTTTTCATAATATAGTGTTCAATACATAGCTTTCTTCACTGATCGTGCAGAGTCGAGCTCGAGCTCGAGATCGAACTCAAAAACTAAAAAGCATGTTCAAGCTCGATTTTTCGGTTTGTGTAGTTGATTCAAGCTCGAGCAAGGAAGTACGCAGTTCAACTCATATAAAATAAAATGCGAAAAATGTGATTCGACTATCATCTCCTATCAATAGGCTCTCACTTAGTTTAAAAACTCAAGACTCAAGTAAACTAGCAATCATCATTGAACTAACTGGGAAGATAAGCTATACATCACAGTATTACTCAGCCACTTCTCTATCCATAAACTGGATTTCCTGCGGACGAAAATGGAAACGACACTATAAAGGAAGAACTAAAATTCTTAAGGTAGAAAGGGAGGGACAAGTTTGGAAGGAGAATGAAACTCCGACAAGTTGGTACATGAACGCAAGTATGCACAGTTAGATGAGATAAGCGGTGCAAAACACATTAAGTTCACTTGTTACGTTGCATCTACGATTCTACAAGGCCTAATAGAAACCAAAATGTAGCAACCATTACGAATCAAGTCTAATAATAATCCGTGAATACTATTAAACTTTTATCTTTTATCCAAGTAGATTGTCTAGTGAGTTGATCAAACTAATCACAGAGGCCAAGGGAATCGAGATACATCATAATTGTAAGAGAAAATCACGAAAGGGACAGAAGTATTTTAACTAGGAGGATACTGCAGAAAGTTGAATTGCCTCACTTAACCTCTAGTTACTGTTCTAACCTACAATCATTACAGCATAGGCACAAAACAGCACTCCTCAACATTCCAAATGTTGAACTTCCAATTTTAGTTTGAACTTTATTCCCTGTGAAGAGTAGTTCTCCAGCTTGAACAAAAAAATTACGATGCCTATCCTCATTGAGGAAACTCTGCTTCGAATAACCCTTTTTGACAGTGACATACAAGTTACAATTGCACAATGAAAAAGGTCAACAAATATAGGATTTTGAGGAATCTCTTGATGGAGAGGAACAAGAACTCTAACTTGTCCTAAGTAAAGCAATATCCTACAGAAGCTACATCCTTTGATCCACTACCCGGAATAAACGACTAAAAAATGCAACAAAACCTAAGGCAACTTTCGTAACAAGTTCATATTATGTTCCTTGTGGTTACGGAAACTGCCTGCTACGATCAAGCAAAGAATTACACTTATATCGTTGATTGTTCCCTACAACATCCCCAAGGCATATCCTAGATGACTACCTCACATATATTCAAGAAACGACTCAAGTTTGTTGGGACGAAAGGAGTACTAACACGATATCAATTGGATCTTCACTCACTAAAGTATATAAACCACTGATCATTCCACAAAACATTAAATAAATGACAAGGATCAGCAATCATGCGCAGAAAATTAGCAACTCGAACAAGAACAAAACCATTAAAATTCCTCAAAATCATCATTCTTTATTAATTTCCCCAAAAATTAACATTCTAAACCTATTAAGCAATAATCACATTAATCGAAGCTAATCGTACAGAATCGAAAACACATTACTGTTTATCGGCAGCCTCCGATTCCTGGTTGAGGTCCCCGAATTTCTGCTTGAATGCATCCTGCCGCTTTAACCACATCATATGCCCCTGCAAAATTATCAACCCCCAAATTAGAAATCAAATCAAAATTCATACTATTTCGTAACCATTTTCTTCCAAATTAGGGTTAAGGTGAAAGAAACCTGGAGACCAGCCGCCCACGCGATGAGGAAGGAGGCGACCCAGAATCTCTTGTCCTTGAGTAGCTGCCGCGCTTCGAATTTTCTGGTTTCCATCAATCGAATTCCCTCGATTCTTCACTGGGAAATGTGGAATGAAGTGAAGTATTGAATTGAAGAGGCCCAAAAATTAGGGATTTGGGCCATAATCATTAGCCCAAAATAGTCGGCCCGAATTGGCCCAATCATCTTCAAAGGATATTGAGACATGTTAGTATCATTGTTTTTTACGTCGTGGGAAGTGGGAATCCGCAGCTGCTACCTTCGGTGTGCACACGGTACATCTCTATCCTTGCATATTAGCACAACAACCCACACAATCGAGGCAAATCTCTCTTGAGAAGATAATTTTGACAAGGTGTCGGACCCATTGAGTATGATTTGAACCGTTTTGGCTACAAGTCGGCGACTCTATTATCAATTCGTCTGTAAACGCGGAAAATTTAAGACAGTAAGGGGGTGTTTGGTAAGGTCTATTACTTGGTCTATCTCATGTGTTTGATATTTATGATTGACTATCTTGAGAGCCCATTAGTTAAGCACGGTCCATGTCAAATTCATTGTTCCCCTTTAGTGATTGTATCAGGCCTCTTTGGCCCGATCCATCTTGTGGACATGAAAAGTAAAAGCCAATGTACTAAAGCGGAAAATACCTATTTGTTCTCAAGTTAGGGCTGAAAAGGGCAAAATCATTTTACATTCTGATTTATTCACTCGTTTACATAGGGTTTTAATTGCTCAGTCATTGCTGCCCATTCATGAAGTTCTACGACGGTAGTAATCGCTCTCTCGTATTAGCTAGTAGATTCCAGCCACTATGTCCTAGGAAATTTAACTATAGTACCAAACAACAACTTTCAGATTACTAGTCTGGAAAACCAAATTATGCAACATAATTATCATTTCGGGCCCTACATTCTATCATCCTTACCAAACGAGCCTTTATGACAGTCTCAAACAGGCAACGAACGATCCATTCTATCGTTGGCCCACCCTCAAGGGGTAGTAGGAGTATTATTTTTGTGAATGCCACAAAATGTTTATTGATTATTCCATTTGAGAAAGGAAAAGGCTGCATAAAGAGGTGAGGGAGGAAGGATTCATGTGTTATAGGGGACAATGGTGGGCACAAAATCATGATTCAATCCAGTGATGAGAAACAAATAAAGTTGAAAAAAGGCTTATGCCCCTCTTTTCCTTATCTCATTTAATACTACTATTTTGCTTCTAGATTTTATTTTATGTGTTTGAATCAATGTAGACCATTGAACTCACAAAAGAGATGGAATGCAAGGCCCCTTTCGCTCACAGCTTTTTCAACTCCATCTCATTGCATTATTGCCTCCACCACTTTGTTAGGGTTTGATCATTCATTTCTATTGAGCCCACACACTATCTCATGTTCTTCTCTCCTTGTATTTCTTTTGATCTAATTTCCTTGTTGAAAACTTGTATTCCCTCTGTCCCATTGATAGGAATAATTTTTCCCGACATGAGAATTAAGACGAGAGTGAATAGTAAAATAAAGTAGTATAAATGGGTTTTAGTGAATAAGGTAGTGTGAATGAGTATTATTATTTTCGAATATATCTCTATATCGGTGCGACGGACAAAAATGGAACTTATTCTATATGATATATCCACTAGACAGAGGAAGATATAGTACCTTTGCCTCGTTGATAACGAATTGAGACACTGAATATTAAATGGACTATGATCAACGAGACAAATGGAGTACAAACCGGTAGGAGTAATTTAGTTGAATTGGGATGAAATGAGCTATAGTGGAGTGACTTTAATAAGTTCACTTATCAAGCTTTAGTTGTGATTGATAGATTTGTTTGAAAAGTTTTTGTTATCATCGCAAGTCTCAAGCTTAGTTTAACTATTTACAATTACATCATATTCCTTGTAGAGTAGTAATATTGTTATAATGAAATAATCTACTTTCAATGAATACTATTTATGATTTTTTTTTCATGCTAATTAAATGTATATTTATATTAATAAAGCTCACTTGGACAAAGTAAAGGTTGAATAAATAAAATAAAATTGAAGACGTCCAAATAAATTAAGCTCTAACATTCTCTAAAACGCCAACATCACACTTCGAAAATTGCACTATAAAAAAGTAATGGGGAAAACTATGCTTGAAACTTTCAAGGAGACTCTATGTATATGTGAATAGCCCTGTTTTTTGTTTGTGCATATTAAGTACTAACTACTAAGTCATTTGAAAAATGTTCCTCTTACCACCGTATGCATACTTTTTTTTTTATCGGAAAATAAATTTTATTAGAATGGGAGGGAACCCAGAGGTATAGGGAGTACGTAATTGAGAAAATTACGAATCAAATCGTATACAAGTTTGAAAATTATTACTCCAATCTACGAAACTCACATTCAAAGCCGTCTCCCCTCTAATTGCACACCAACTCCAAAAACGGCATTTGATCTTTTCTTATGTTCTTAAGAAGCCCCATTCCTTTTGGTTGGAAAATAATCGAATTACGTCATTTACTAAGGACCCAAGTTGCACATATCCATAATCTATCGTATTATACTTAATAATGATCACGAGCGACCAGGTGTAGATACATGGGGGAGCTAGAGTGAGCTCCAGCACCCCCTTCCTCCAAAAATGGTATTTTTTACCCTACAATTTTTTTTTTAGAATTTTCTTTTTTCAGTTCTTTTACCCTTTGAATAAATTATTGATTTTAGCACTCTCAAATCTATTTTTCTACAAACGCCACTGCGAGCGACATGTAATATTATTGATATAACATTGTTACGTCAGGAGCGAAGTATAGTTACTTCTTGCATTGATTGGGAGACAAATTAATGTGAAGAGGTGGGATTTACATGAAATAATGAAAGGATTCACGGGTTATAGAAGAAACCAACAATGTGGGCTCATTTCACGAAGGAACTGTACGCACTCTTGGCTTATCACTGACTCCATTTTTGTTTTAATTTCCCCATTACTGTTTATTACTGTGTTTTTCCTCAACAATCTCAATTTTGGATCTTTGACTACCCAAGTATTTATTTTTTGGATTGATTGTTCAATCATATTTGTGCATAATAATTTGTTTAGATATTGCATTCCTTTCTAAATTAATTAATAGTAATAAAATTTTATGGTCATAACATTATTAATTTATGTTGATTTTATTGTACTTCTAATCTTGTCTTGATCATAATTTTAAGATTGGATTGTTTTTTACTCTTTCCTCCGTCCCACTAATAAAGAGATCTTTTTCATTTTCTGAACGTCCTACTAATATAGAGACATTTTCTAAAATAAAAAATTCTAACCCAATAAAATTTAAACACGTCACTTAAACTCATTATCTTTCACTTTAATATATAATCATCACTCTCATCATAATTTTCGCGCCGAAAAAAACGATCCATTTCTCAGTTAAACTGAGAGAGTGGTATTTTGTATGCCAGAATTCAGATGACTCTAGCCTAAACCTTATTTTCATGTATGTCTCTAAAATCTGACATGGAAGTTAGGAATCAAATGCCAAGAAATTTAACAGCCGCGTTATGGAGGATTAAAAATCAATATCTTCAATTTCAAATTTTAACTCTATATCATTAGGCTAATATACGCATATAAAAAAATTGGATCATTTTCTGACTCATGTGTGTCATTCTTGTGCAGGGACCATACTAATTTTCTCTATATCGTTCCGATTTTATCTGACCCATAATTTTCTTTTTATGCGTTAATATTGATATACTGTATGTATATTATCTGGGACGATGGGTTTTCTTTCTTAATTTTTTTTCGTTTTCTTTTAATTTTTTTATGGTGCGAGGAGAATATTTTAAATTACCCTATTTTGGGACAATGATACTAGTATAAGCATTGACTTCATGGCTCACGCCAACAGATTATTTATTTATTTATTTATTTATTTATTTATTTATTTATTTATTATTATTATTATTATTATTATTATTATTATTATTATTCCTTTTTTTTATAAGGAAAAAGGATCAGCACCCATTAGTGCCAGAATGCTGCTTTACAGTGATTCTTGGCCAGCCGCTGACAATATTTAACCAAAAAGAAAAATAAGAATATATAAAGCTAATTTTTTTAAAATTAATAATTAAGTGGGTTTTTTTTAGGGCAAACATCATTAGTTAGTTAGGTGATCCACCAAATTGCAATTCATGAGAGAAAAACTCAACTCAATTAGCTAAGCTTACCCCTTTTTAATTTTATGGATATGCCAACCCTTCCAATTTCCCCATTACTTCACCAATTTCTATAATACACTACTATCACAATCTCTATTAAAAAAACATTTATATAGATATATATCCATTTAAAGCAAGTTTACATCTTGTTTCAATATCATTATATGAAAATTTACTATGTTTATGTTGTAAATATCACTGCGGCACCCACATATAACACGACAGCTAGAAACAAATGACAGTCGACTATCTCTTACTATTAAATAAGACGAGATGAATGGAGCATAATATGATTAGAAGAATGAAATGTCCTCCGAAAGAATGATATGATCCATAAATTATGGAAAGAAAATGACATTTATTTATCTTTATTTTAATTTCTTGTTGCGGTAGTGTGGAATCGTACACGCACGCTAACTGTTCATTTGAAGAATTCACTAATTTAGAATATTATTCAGGAATGGAAGATTCAGGCTACTACAATAGTAGTACTATATCTATAGCAACTAATTCAATCAAATAAATTAAATTATAAATTTATAACGATTTAGGAAAAGATGTGCACGGCAATCATGTCTCCTCGCTGCTTTTTCCACCAAACAATTATTTAAAATCTAAAATCATATCAAAATATTACTAATATTGAGTAAATAATACTACTTCCTCTTTTATCTTTCCTAAATTTATTCTATGATTTCAATCCCACATCATCATACTTATTAAAAAAAATATATGTTTATACAAAATAATTCCAACACATCCTTGCTAATTACAAAAGAGAGAAAAAAAGAAACTAGTCAAAAAGAAAAGATAATAAATCAAATAATACCACTATTGTCAGTCAAAAAACCTGAAAATAATTCCCAAATTTATAAAAAAAAAAAAAAAAAAAAAAAAAAAAAAAAAAAAAACAGAGGAAAATTAACAGCAGCATATAGTACTGTATAACTCAATGCGCGACGGCGAGCGGCGGCGCGTAGCTGATACTCCTCTGCTCCGGCAAGGCGAGCATCGCCGTGTGGTCGATGAAATCCTTGAGCGCCACCACCGATTGCAGAATGCAGCGGAGATCGTCGGCGCATAGGAAACCTAGATTCCCGACGCGGCGGACGGCGTAGACGTAGAAGGTGATGCAGCCCTTCCGGAACTTAAACCTCGCCATCTCGCAGCCGGCGAGGCCGCGGATCAGCTTCTTGTTCACCTCCCCGAGCGGGATCTCCGCCGGCCACAGCCTCTCCACGGCGGCGCGCATCCCCTCCGACTCGAACACGAACACCACCACCTTCGACTTCTTCGTGCCGAGCCCCAGGGTGAGGGTGTGCCACGCGTGGTGGGCCAGGATCGTGAAGTTGGTCGGGAGGTACGCGGCGGCGGAGGCGAACGCCGCCCGCGTCGGCGGCAGGGAGAGGAGGCGGAGGAGCTCCGGCGGCCGGGCGCGGCGGATGGTGAAGGACTTGACGATGAACTGGCCGCCGAACCGGAGGCCTTTTGTGTCGGCGGCTGGCTTGAAGGAGAAGTCCGAGGCGGCGGCGGCGCCCTTTGCCGTCTGGTCGTTGGGGTGCTGGTGCTTCTGCTTCTTGTTCTTGTTCTTCGACTTTCCGTCCATGGCGGCGGCGGTGGCGGTTGGTGGTGGTGGGTGTGTGGTGAGGTGTGAGAGTGATGAATATGATTATTGATGGGAGAAAGGAAAAGAGATCTTTGGAAATAAATTGTGCCGACGGTGTAACTTTCATTTATTAAATATTTCCAAAATGTCCCTATTTAAATATTTTAGCACTTACTGTCACATTAAATATATATATATATATTTTTTTGTATAGTTGGAAATAGAGAATCACAAATACAATAGTTTATTAAATAAAAATTATGGACTAGTTTTAAAAAAATAAAAAAATTATGGGTGTATACAATTAGATTGGTGGTGAGTTATATGATTGCCTTTTCTATTAAATAAAAAATCTTTTAGTAGCTGAGACTGAGAGCGAGAGATTTCGAGTTTGAGTTGCTTTGTGAGATGGCTTTAAATTTACTATTAATTATTTCAGAAAAAGAAAATTCTCTTAGTATCGTATTTTAAAATATGCTCCCTCTTTCTCAGAATTTCTGACCTTTTTTTGGCACAAGATATAAGACGGAAGTCCTAATTGTAATAAGGGATTACTAATTGTATTGAAGATCTCCTCAAAAACAAAATAACTCAATATTAGAAAGACAACTTAATGAGGAAACAATAAGGAAATAATGTCAGAAATCACGAGACGGGATGTGGTACACACTATATTTACTTTTGGGTACGTACGAAAATTAAATCTTGGAAATTATATAATAAGGAGAGAGATGGGGCACCAAAGGGAAAAAATGATATGATGAAAGGCATCCGACACATCTAATTAATGTCTTAATTAATGTAATAAAAGAATATTACTGCTACAAAATCAACTTATACCTAATACAAATACAAGTGACAAATTAATTTTTGCAACACATAATACATTACTAGGACTTTTAATAATCAATCTAAGTGTGTGGTTGTTACAAAATAGAGTAGTCCTCTCCTCTCTCTTCTCCTCTACTCAAAGATGTGATGTAAAATTTTGGACACAATAAAAGAGAAAAGAGGACCACAATCTCACACCTAATTAAGGAAACATCTTCTCTCAAAGAATTATTCATTTGTAGATAAGGGGTAGATTTATGCAATTGTCGATAGAGATTAGGCTAATTCCTAGGTTGGATCTTGATTTAGAGTAACTCTAGGCTGCACAACTTGTTCAAATCCCATATTTTGTTGCTTTATTGTCAACGGCTAATTGATGCAGGGGAAGTGTCTAATCCGTTGATTGTCACTCACATAATATCGGAGGAGAACGCAGAGAATATGATATCGTGAAATTCCGTTGATTCACAATTGAATACATGAAGAACACAAGAGGGGAAAATAAACCCTAAATTCAATATTAAAATTCGACCCATAATGAAGTTACATATATATATATATAGACTAATTAAACAACTTAAACCCATAAACTGATATAAAAGATATAATTAAACTAAAAGCCTAACACTTAAAATATTAAATAAACTAATAAATAAGATATTGCAAATATTCTACATCACTAATGTAAGTTTGTGGCATCTTTTTTATCTTGTACAGATAACTAAACTCATTCTAAAAACCGAGATAGTGGTTCCCCTAGAAATAAAACGAGGGTCGAGCTAGGATTAAGGGGGGTTTGAACTTGTGATCCGGTATTGACCCCTCAACCACTGAGTCACCCCTAAGGGGATATTCATATGCTCGAACCAATACTAAAAGAAAAGTTAGAGAACCGATATTATTTTCGTTTGAGTTCGAATTTCCGTTGCACAATCTTTAAATTTCTGATAATAGTAGTACTAAAATGTTTTAGATAATTTAAATTTGAAACAGAAGCTAGCTACATGGTTTTAGTATAAATTTGAAGGCCCAATGGGCTTTTGAAATATTTCATTTTTATAAAACGGACTATAATAGTAGTAGTAGTAGTAACAGTAAAGATAATAATAGGGTCATGATAATTATAAGTCCACAGCCGGATGATTTTCAATTTAAATAATGCTATTTGGCCAAAAATATACTCCCTCTCCCTCCGTCCTATTGGTAAAGGGATAAGTTCCAAAAATGGAACTTATCCCTTTACCAATAGGACGGAGGGAGTATAATTTTGGTTTTTTTTTTTAAAAGAGATACGCTCACATATTCACTGTGGACACTTTTAATGTGTCTACAGTTGGATAATAGGGTTTACTTTTTTTAGATTATTGTTATTAATGACATGATTTTTTGGCCGAGTTCGAAAGGCTCGTGCCTCGCGATTCGACTTGACTTTTTCGTAGTGTGGTTGGAGCTTATGGTTTTAGGGTTTGATTTAAATAAATAAAAAAATTGTATTCTATCTTGCCGCTTTAAATTTTCACGTAAATCTGTGCGTTCTTCATGATTTATGTTCTTATTTTTATCAATTCGTAACATAAACAGATCATAGTATATATCTACATATTTTATTCAATATTAATATATCCCGTTGCCCATAAACATTTTGTGGATAGGGGAGAGGCTCAGGCTCCTTTTCTATATTACAGTATGATGTAATTTCAATCACTCTGTCGTCCATTAAAAACTCAAACACGTTACACGTTCTTCAACATAGGTAAAATTTGATAATCTGGAATATGTCACTTTGGGTTCTTTCGGTGAAGAATAATATTCCCTCCGTCCCGTGGCATTAGTCTCATTTGGTTATGGTACAGTAACCAAGACATGCAGAGATGGGATTTTAAAAGGTGTTTTTATGTGTTAAATTATTTCCTTTTAAGGAAATGAGACTAATAAATGGAACAGACAAAAAAGGAAAGTAAGACTAATGCCACGGGACAGAGGGAGTACTGGTATATTAACTGAATTCCATATTAAACCTTTTTTCTGTTAGAGAAAAGAGCTAAGCTACAAACATGATTATAAATTGGATTATTTAGTCCTTTTCCTATAAAATTTTCAATCATGCCTTGTCATCAAATATAGAGGTCGATTAAAATAATCCCATTTTTCTTTTTCAATATTTACCTATAAAATCTTAGTGAATGCGACACGTACGATAATAATAATAATAATAATAATAATAATAATAATAATAATAATAATAATAATAATAATAATAATAATAATAATAATAATAATACTACTTAGAAAGATTCAAACAAAAGAAAAAATAACTCTCTTTTTAGGGGGGATTGAAGGAGTAAGAAACTTAAATTACAAGATAATTAAATAGAGGCCCTAAAATTAACAATTAAATGTTCCTTCCCTGCTTTTGGATTCAAGAAAGGTATTCGTATTTGCATAGACCGTTACCTGCAACAAACAAAACAAATATACCATATTTTAGAACAAAGCGAACCGGGCCAAATCGGAGCAGACAAATGGAGTAAAACGATAGATTGAGCATAGTAGAGTAGAGGAATGTACTTGGATCGGTAGTGGTAATAACAGCAGACCCAGAGAAATCGCAGTTGAAATCGTGGCGACCTTCCTTTTGATAGAAGGAGTTCATCACGTACGCGGCGTGAGCCCTCACGTTATTCGGGTCGAAGCAAGTGCCGCCAGCCTGAATAGGGCTGCAGTCGACTCCCTGGCTGCACACGTAGTCTATATCAGCCTGCAATGCTGCTTCACTGGCGTCTGTCTTGGGCACGCACCACTTCTTCCCGCCTTGGGGTGACGGGGTCACGGGTTTCGGAGCAGGCTGCACGCAAACACTCGTGTGAGACAGTGAAAATGATCGATTTCGACACACTATACTCAATCAGTAGGATAAATGCTTCCTTACAAAAACATTCAAAGAATACGATGCATCAAGGATGATAGATCTATGATAAAATTTAATCATAAAATAAATTTTTTACGTATGTCGGAAAGCAAAAGAGTTATTCGATAGAACAAGCTGGAAAAGGCTTGAATAAGATATATGCAGGAAGACAAATGGCATATGCTATAATCGAAAAGGGCGGAATAGAATAAAGCGTAACGGGCAAAAAAAACACTAAGAACACAAAGAATCGAAATGGCACATGCTCACATCTCGATTTCTGGATGATTTCTGGATTCACTACTCAAATCAATAATACAACTATAGTATAAAATTATGCGATGCGTGTCGTCCCCACAAACAATTTATATAATTTATCAACAAAGGGCCCGTTCGAAAATTGCAACATAAAGTAATCCCGTCGTTGAAACGTATTATTTCTCATGATTTAATAACATACTATGTCCGATCTATAAGACCGTTAGTCACATTCTTAATCATAATCTAATTCAATTATATAGTTGTCCTATTAATTACTACCAAAGCAACTCACATCTAGCTAATCAATCGTCTAATTATTCAAATTAATCAAACGTTACGCCCAATTTGTCGAAGATCCTATCCTATCATCCACAGATTCAGCTCATTATAGTCAGAACATCAATAAAAAACCAATTTTTTTATTTTTTATTTATCGAACAAATGTTAGTTGTTAAATTAAATGTCAGAACACCAGACTACCTTGTAAATAACTAAAAATCATATGGTACATTATCAAGAACCCTAACTAAAAACACCAAAATTGAACTAAAATCACAAAATCGAAATGCAGAATTGAATTCAAAAGAATTGCAGAAATTAATCATGACATTTAATTAACTACCTTAACAGGAGTAGGAGTAGTAGGAGCAGAGTAAGCGTCGGCCCGCATAACCCCGGCGTCGTAAACCGGGGTGAAATCGGGCCGGAAAAGCCCGAAATTCTTCTCCGAAAGCAGCCCGGTCTTCTGGTTCTCATTAAACAGTCCGAAGATATAAACATCAAACTTCCTCCTCGGCATCAACGGCGTCCCTTTTCCCGACCTCACCTTCCTAACCAGTTCCGAATTGTACGCCGCCGCGTTCTCCAGTGAGCACCTCGGCCGCTCGAACGTCTCCCCCTCCGCCGACCACCCGGTCTCCCCCACGGCCACCTCCACGTCCTTGTAACCCAGCTTCATCATCGAGACGTAGACGGCGTCCATGAGCAGATCGAACATGTTGCCGTAGGTGCGGCGGGTGTATTTGTCGAAAATGCCCTTGTTGGGCTTGAACAGGGCGAAGTTGGAGTCGTTGGCGCTCCACCCGAAGAAGGGGTAAGGGTTGACCATGAAGGGGGTTTTGGCCTCGCGGTGGAAGCGGAGGAGGGGGGCGAGGACCCCCTCGGCCCAGCCGGGGCGGAAGCGGGCGAGGCTGGGGGGGTCGGAGGAGAGGAGGATGCCGAGGGAGTGGGCGGTGGTGATTTTGATGGAGGAGAGGTTGAGGGAGGGGAGGGCGGAGTGGAGGGAGCGCATGGCGGCGACGAGGTTGTCGACGAGGGGCTGCGGCCCCCAGTGGAGGACCTCGTTGCCGACGAGGATGTAGTTGATGGAGGTGGAGGGGTGGAAGGGGGAGATGTGGGTGGAGAGCCAGCTGCGGGCGTAGCCGGGGTTGGTGAGGGCCGGGATCTCGCCGTTGGGGACGGTGACGGCGACGAGGATGCCGGTGCCGGCGAAGGCGCGGAGGATGTCGGGGTTGGCGTCGAAGAGCTTAACCCGGTCGATGGTGGTCTTCTCCTTGAGGAAGCGGGCGACCTCGGATGGTGGGGGGAGGTTGTCGCCCATGGTGCCGTAGTTGACGCCGATGGCGTGGGCGGCGGAGGAGAGGGCGGCGAGGCAGAGGAGGAGGATTAGGGGAGGCGGCGGCGACGGCGCCATTGGGGAAGGAAGCTTCGAGAGGAAATGGAGGTGAATGGTTTTTTTTCTTTTTTTTTTTTTATATGGGGTGAGAAATGGGAAAGGACAGTGGTGTTTAAAGGGGGGTTGATTTGTGATTTATAGGGGTGGGGGTTTAGATTTTAATGAAATCTTTTGATAGATTAAGAAATCAGTTAGTTGAGTGGAATAAAAATGGCAACAATTGAAATATTTAGAGAGAGAGAGAGAGAGGAAACAGCAGCGTGTGTGATGATAAAACGCGTAAAAGAGAAGAGATAGAGATTAAAAATAAACAAATAAAATGGGTGGAAAAAGTTAAAAAGAGAAGCGCAACGCAATGATAACGTTGTCCGAACGGAATTGGAATTGAAGGATGTAATAATAACGATGCTTTGTACATTGTACACGTCATCCTTTCCTTTGTGCAAGAATCTATTTCTACCTATTAACATACTTTACCGACGCCATATTTTCTCTTTAATTTTCTACTTCCTCATTTTCTTTTACTAACCTGACTCGTTTGCCAATTTAAATTGTTTTTCTTCAATTAGCTTGTTTTTCTTTTTTGATAGAATAAACATCATTTTTATATCTATCATGACATTTATCTCTAATTTATACGTAGTACTAAATATTAAGTTTTTTAATTATAATTACCTCCATATCTTAAAAGTAGTCCTACCTTGACTTGACACAAGAATTAAGGAAAAAGGAGAGTATGTTGTAATTAATTTTGAGGAGAGAAAGTTAATTGTAGCCAATTATTATTTGTCATTTATAGAAAGTGGACTAATGTATGAGACGAACAAAAAAAGAAAGATATACTACTACTCTTATTAGATGGAGGTAGTATTTCTTAATTCATGTGCCCAAATTAAAAAAATGAGCTACGTAAAAAATAACAGAGGGAGTATTTAATTAAAAGAAATTTTAGTTATATTGTCTACGTACCCTAAGTTTGTGGTTCATAGGATCCGACACCCTTTTTAATTTGTTAAACATGTTTAATTTATTTATTTATTTTTTTAATGTAATTAGTTGTAACAAAGAAATGACTATCAACAACGGTCACTTATAAAGAGTAAAGAGTGAAACTAAAAAGAAAAGTACAGAAGGTAATAAATCAAGAAAAGAGAACCAAAAAGACCCCATTCAAATTAAAAGATGGAAACAATTAATCATAGCAGGTATAACAGCTCATATCTGATATCTCTGTTGGCTTATTAGAATAATTAAAATTAATTACTACTCCACTTCTCCACTTCATTTTCATTTAAACTTGTCGCTTCTTCTATTTGGAACCTAGAACATGGAACAGGTTTTACTTTTTACCTATAATAAAAGAAAAAAGAAACAGGTTAAACAGGACAAGTTCGCCATTACACTCGATCGGCTCTTAAAGCTCTATAGCGCAACTATAATTAAAAGTGAAACTTTAAATAATTTTAATATTTAAAATACACGCGTGTGGATGTGTGAGGAGAGTATATCAACCTTCGACTTAGCATAGATAAAACTCGCTCAAACAGCACATGAATCCCAGTTAGAGGAACAGCTGTGTACAATTCGTTCGAAATTGCATTTGGAATTTATAGTTTTAAATAATCCTAGGCATTGAAGGTTATTTCCTTTCCTTTTCTCCTAAATTAATTTTTAGGTGGTTTAAAAAATAAAAATGTGATAGAGTAAGTACCCCCGTCTCATTTAAATTGATTTGTTTCAATTTAATACGAAAGTTTAGATCGTAGTTTTAAAATTGAAAAATTAAAGGGTAAACGAGTACATTAAAATATGACGTCTCAAGTGAAAGGGCACTGGAGTTTTAAACTAAATTCCAAAATGCAACAATATTAGTGATAGCACGTGATGAATCGATGGAGATTTGAAACGTCAACATTAGACGAAGACACGTGTCAAGGGAAGAATAGGACGAGTACAAAGGTCAAATTTCAGAGTATTGGTGATGTCGGAGGACAGCGATGATCAATCAAAGTGTTCACACGCGTAATTCACACAAAACATAACATAATGTACCAAATTTAATTGAATTTAATATTTTTTAAGCCCTAGATTTCATTTGTTGAGTTAGTTATAGATTAGTCTATAGATTGTGTGATCGAGTTTCTTGGCTTAATTTCATTCAGTAATTTGTAATGTGTGAGTGTTGTAAATAAAAATGTATACTAGCTTCATTTTATGAATATTGAAAGCCGACTGGATATTTCCGAACATGAAAATATTGTCTGTTTTTGGATTAGTTATTATTTTATGTAAAGTGATGTTCAAACGTATTCAAATGAGAGTATCATGTGTTCTCGCTATATTTATTCATTTTTGGAATAGTTTTGCTTCTTATATATATAAACAATGAGGTTATTAACAATTAAACATAATATATTTGATAATCTAGCGATAGGAGATTAATATCGGAGATTAAAGGTCTCATAATTTAGGTTTTTTGGTTGTCATCTTTGAACTTTAGTCTCAATCAGGACTCTATATGATGCCTTTTCTTAAATTTCATATTGAAAGGTTTTATAAATATAGAATCACCTCATTTTGCACGAATGAATAGACTAAATTGTATCGATATTCACCATTTATTTTCAAATACTTTCCGCGTCGTTGAGTTTGTCATGTCACTTGAATATACATGTTCATATTTAACAAAACGCATCAAATTCGGTGGGATGAATATATCCTAACGTTAAATTATCAATGATTACTGCAGAAATACTCATAATAATTATGATTAAGAATTGAAAAATCAATGTCCCCACTTGGACAATTTCGTTTCTTCTTTGTTTAAAAATAAATCTAACGTTGGAGAAAGCAGTAAACTATTATTGATCGAAGTGATTATTTTTTTTCTTCATCCCAATCAATCTCAATTAGGGAGAAGATCACGGACTAAATTTAATTATTACTTTAAACTTTTGATACCAATCTTAACCGAAATGGTTTTGGTCGACGCCAAAAGAAGACTATCCATTCTTCAAAATCCGTATAACTTTGATGGTAGTAGTATTTTGTACCAAGCGCACCGAATTTGACTCCATTTCTAAAAGGCTCCGTCTCATTTATAACGTCTCATTTCTTTTAGATACAGACACAAATATAAAAAAATGAGTTTAAATTGTGATAAAGTGATACCATGATGGGGAAATAGGTAAACATACCCACATTGCAATAGTGAAATAAAAAAGTAGGCACTTAGATTAAAAAGATAAATTATACCCACTTTTAATGTAAAAATACATTCGTACCCCTAATACAAAATTAAATCGTAGCCATCACACACAGCACAAGCATAAACACACACACAACTCACTGTTCTTCTCACTCTCTCCGGCAATCGTCGAATCTCTCATCCAACCCCTCGCTCTTCGATCGCTGTAATCCAACCAATATAACATAGATCGGCGACGGCATAGAGGAGATCGGAGAAAATGACCGGAAATCTGCGTTTCTTATCCAAGAGGTGCCGCAAATCTGCAATCTGCGTTCTCTATCAATGGCCTCTCTCTCTCCCCCTCTCTCTCCATTTCTTCAGCACGTGAATAACTTCGTGATTTTCTACTTCTCTTGGCATATATTCACAAATTCACGACCTAGGGCTCGTGAGTTCGTGATTTATGCGTAATTCTCGAATTAATTCACGAGTAGCAACTCGTGAGTCGTGATTTCTGCGTAATTCGCGAGTTAATTCACGAGTAGCAACTCGTGAGTTTGTGATTTTTGCGTAATTCGCGAGTTAATTCACGAGTTACAACTCGTGATTTCATGCCTTCTCCAGTTTTCCACGAATTCACGATCTATGGCTCACGAACTCACGAGTAGTACGTAACTCACGAATTTACAATCTAAGGCTTCCCGATTCGTGAATTCAACTATTAGTAGCATATAAACTCACGAACTCATGACATATGGCTCGTGATTTGTGTTCCCAAGCCCATAATCTGATGATGAAAATGAAATTCAACTTCTGTTAATTGGTGGCGGCGAACAACAGTAAACGTTGGGTTGTTAATTTCCTTATTCCATTCTATGATTATTATTAATTGTGAAATTAAAGAAAATGTATTATGGTAAGGGTATTTTGGTAAGAGTGGGTATTATTTATCTTTTTTATTCAAGTGGATACTTTTTTATTTCACTATTTCAATGTGGGTATTTTGATGGTTGCCCCTGCTATGATAGTGGCCACAAAATTTTTAATGTAGATTTCTTCTAAAAAAAAAAAGAAGGAAATGAAACATCTTAACATGCCGATAAAAAATGCAGATGAGATCTTCCACTATATTACGATGACATTGCACTGGTAGATGATTGACACGTGTATAAAATATTTTCAAAACCTTGCATTTTCATTTATGGATATCATTAACTTTTGCTAGTTATGAGTATGTTTTTTACATATGACAATAATCTATCGTGTAATAGAGAGTGTTATATCGAAATGCAACAAAGAATCCCGATCATAAAAACTAAACTGCACAATCATTCAGTTTCAAATCTCAAATATTAAAAAATAAAATAAATATCTGAGCTCATCCTTTTCCTTAATCAAAAGCAAACAAAGCATTCAGACAAAGACAGCACAAAAGTTTCATTACACTATCAAAAAAGCTCAAAATCCTGATCTGATTCCAAATTATCAGAGGAAACAAAAAATAAAAAACAATAAATACACCAAACATATCTCATTGATTGATAGAATAAATAAATTAAAAAATAAAAAAGTGTGACTTCTGCAGCTTGCAACACTACAATTACAAAAAAAAAAACAAAAACAAAAATTCCCGCAAGAACAAAAAATCGACTCTCTGTATTGACAATTGGTCCGCAGTTGGTTGAGGAGCAGCCCCACATTTATGTGTAAAAATGCATGGTTTGCTATATAAAGAATTTCATTTGGACCGCAAAATTTATGACTTATTGCCCGTCGAAGATTATTTTCAGGCGCATCCTAGTGGAAAGATGCGTACCTTCGCCTCTCGGATTTCACCCTACTTTCACGGTTGTAGGGCTTGAGAGTTCGTTCGACTTCAATCTCCGAGAGGAGTAATGTGTGCAGTCTCTTAAGTTGTCCGGCACATTTCTTGTGATCAATAGGAGGATTAGTGTAAGAGTTGTGTTCAGCAGAATCGGATTTCCTCTGGTGTGGAGACTGCCACTTAGCTTGCAAATAGGCGAGAGATCTCCATGGAGGGAGCGGCATTTTGTTCTGCTTCAGAGAGGATCTTGCGGCTTCCACCATTACTTGAAGATACGGTTTGAGCTTGGCGAAAGAGCCCACATAGATAACTGGGAGTGAATTGAGTATTCTATCGTAGGAGTCGACAGCTCTAGCAATCTCGAAATGGCTCCTGAAATCGATATCGATGATAACATGCTCATTGCTTCCTGAATCATTGTAACGGATGACATCAATGTACTCGTAATCACCTGCAAGAGAATAAAGCTTATATGGTATCAGACGATTTGCAAATTTTCATGAAATCATGGAATTCAGTAGACCAACAGAAATACTTAAGAGGAAACTTGCAGTTATATTGCCTTGTGGTACGTAAGTTTGGAGGCTACCTTTCGAAAATAAGTTCATAATATCTTGATGGCATAACCCAGATGGAAAATCAAAAATCATACTCAGAGAGAAAGGATATATCTTTACCTCCAGGAACCTTATCACTCCCTTGCCACCTGGATGTGCACAAGCCTGCATCATAACCCGACATCCTCAGAAGTTTTACGAGGGAGAACCTGATGCAGCTGGCTTTGCACGGCCCTGAGCTCGCAGCATGGAGGTCTTTTTCAGTAATGGAAAGCGCAAGCGAGTTCACCACCGACAACAAGTCATTGTCGTATTGATCCCTCACCACCTTGAAATACTGAGGAACAAATAACAATCAGTTTATACAGATATAAACAGAACAATGCAAAACTGTCGGACAAAACCCAGTAACAGGATGATTTTAATTACGCTACGAATTGACAACGAAGAAACATGTAAACAAATTATCACAGGCTCTCCAAAAACTATAGGTATGTATTTCTAACAAAGGTTAAGGTGAAAGAAAGTGATTTCCCATCTCTTACAGCAATTTAAAGGCATAATAAACAGAGTAACTACTTCAACCTTCTTCTACAAATATAGATTCTTCATATTACATGTATAAAGCAAATGAGTTATGTAAATGTCCCCATCATTGATTCTCAAAGAAAATAAAAAGAACTAAATAATGGACCATTCGTCAACTTAAATTTATCGATATGTTCATAAAAACTTCGTCTTTTCCTCTAATAAAACCGAAAGATAACTCAAAATTCAAACCTACAAACAATTCAGCAGGGGACCATCGGAGATTTACTATCCTCACTGTACTAATTCCCTTTCTTGCACCAATAATTTTTTTTTTTTTTCATGATTAAAAGTGAACATAACGTTAATATGCACAAGAGCCAAATTTGCATTAAATCAAACAGTGAGTAATGGAGGTCCACCTAACTCCAGCTACAGATCATTCATTACCTTATTCATAATCCAATTACTATCATTCCAAAGCATTAGTAACACATAATTCACCTCAAATTACAGCACATCACCTCAAGCTATTATTATCTGAACTGAATTTGGAATTCGAATCATACTATTCCATCAATACAGTTAGCCTGTCAACTCAAAATCGATCATAACGTTTCTCGTAACGCTTTATCACACAATTGTCCTCTCCATAATAAGAGAGAGAGAGAGAGAGAGAGAGAGAGAGAGAGAGGGAGGGAGGGAGAGAGAGAGGACTAACGGAGATTTTGTCAGCTAGCTGAAGGAGATCAGAGAGGCTGGAGTCGCTGTCGCTGCTGTATCGAGAATCAGCACCATAACTATTCCCATTTTCCATGAAATCATTAACCATCAACGCCAAATCATGCTCGCTATCATGGCTCACTCCACCTCCTCCCCCATTCGACTGCCGTGCCCACAACTCGCCGGGCGACGACGAATAAACCCTGCAATTCATTCCCGCACCAACCACCAACGCCAATACTTATCTACCCTATTCAAAAAATTCCTTTCCCCCTCAAAACTCCATCGCCTTTACACAGCACAAATTCAAAACTCAAGAGAAAAACCAAAAAAAAAATAAAATTCAGAAACAGGCCTACCCCAAAAAAAATCCTACAAAATCTCCGGCTATACCAATCTCCAACAAAAGAATTACAGAATGCGAAAGAGAGAAATCCGAAACGAAGGAGACCAATTCGAATCCCGATTGAACGGCAGGCACGCGTGTCAATCGAATTCGAAATTTCTGAATTTTGTAAATCTGTAGAACAATCTAATCATTTGCCTTAAACGAAACAATCTAATCTAATTATTTAAAAAAAAAAACCTAAATCAACGAGGCCGAATTCGTTCTGGAAGCGACGCCCCCAATCCAGAAACAGATAATGGATAGAGACGAAACATCCTATCGATGCATATCACGTATATATAATATACAATAATAATAATAATAATCGTTTAAATTGGAAACGGAGAGAGAGAGAGAGAGGAGAGAGATTTAGGTAGAGAAGAGAAGGGAGGAAGAAGAAGGCAAAGTGGCAGGCGGAGTTCATCGTGACAGATATACATATCTGTAGGAATGTGAAATGACGGAAAAGGACATGAGGGAGGAAGTTGTTTCGTGATGGGCAAGTTTAACTGCTCACGGGAATTTTGTGAAGAGACAAATCCGTTAAAATTTCAACCAAAAATGCTTTTTATTTAAATCCACAGATTTATTTATTTATTTTACGATGGGAATTATATATACATAATTATTAATATAATGCTAGTATGCAAATGAGAGATGGATTAAGAATTGGAAGGCGTAATGGGTAAAAACTAAAAAGGGAAAAGGGAAGTGTCGGTAATATTGGGCACATTCATTAATAATCGCCGCGCATTTATGAAATTTGGCAGCTCATCTAAAAATGGGTAGTGCCGTTATTGGGTTGCTTTTCGAGTGATATTGATCGATGCTTTTTGAAATACTTCATTCCTCCCATCTGACTTGGCAACGTTCCCGAATCGGAATGTTCTCAAACCACTTGGTTAATTTCTTTTTTGGGTCCTTTAGTTTACATTTAGCCCACAGTTAATAATGTGATTTTAGTTCTATTTTATTGAGAACAAATAATTCAAAATAATTTATTAAATGTGAGGCATCACAAAGCTTTCTAATTCACCCCTCCTTAGCGGACATTTAAACTTTTTTATTAATTATATGTGTTCTAAATTTGTTTTGTTTTTTTTTTTTCAATAAATATATATCGTAACAGTATAATACAACATATATTGGAGCGATTCTACTTGACCATTATAGCAAGCCCCTAGCTGGCACGGTACAAGTTACATCACGAGCCGATATGGTGCTTCGTGGGTCAACTCATGGCCATCCTTGTTGGGAGCAAAATGTGCATTGAACTGAAAGTGGTTATGGTTCATGTATTCTCGACTCCGTTTTGTGAAGAGAGAGGCGAACAAAGTTGCTCATGCTCGGGCTAATTAGGCCATTTCTACTAACCGTACTATATATTGGAGGTCTAGTTTTCCAACATGGTTGTTGAGAAATTTTTGCTTTTCTTTTTTTAAAGTTTTATTATTATTAAAATTCTCAATAATTGGATCACAGCTTCTTGGAATCGCGGTTTTGCCATTTATAAAGTTAAAACACAAATGATTGGCTAAAGAAAAAGGTATACATCAATTCCCTTTACAAAAAAGGGTATATCAATCGATTGTAGTTGCTTCAATATTCAAAAGTTCAAATACTTGTCCCTCCTTTATTTCAAAATTTTCACTAGTCTTAAATATTCCGCAAAAGGAAAAAGAAGAAATAAATATTCTCACGAGCCTAGCTTCATTTATTAATTTAATCAATGGGTCCACTACTACCAATTAATTGGGCATCACAAACAAACAATCTCACATCAGGTTGCAAAGGGTAGCACCATTTCATCACGTTAATACTTTTTCGAGGAGGTGTCTAAGATAAACGTATCCGGTTGGTCCAAAACAAATATACTCCGTTATCATATGAATTGATTCGATGGTGGATGCAATAAGCCCTAATGTAGTCATTCATACGATTACTTCTTCCATCCACCAAAAGTTCGAAAAATAATAATAACACTAAAATGTGGAAAATAAGAGATGAATTAGGAGAGTGAACGAACAAAAGTCTAAAAGCATAAAACGGGAGTAGACATAAAACAGAATAATTGAAATTGGGGTATAAGTGCACATGGATATGAAGCCTAATTATATAGTAGGAGACAAAGTATAGCAATATTCCAGCTCCAGACTTACCTAATTATTATCGGTTTTATACCAAATTTCAATCTAATCATCAACCTATCATCGACACATCCACAACTTTCTTTCTCACTCCAAATTCATCCACGCTATATACATGGACCATATATAATACTTCGTCCATCCTATCGAACTAAAGACATTTCTAAAATATATACATCAGGTATAAAATAAGGAGACGCCTCTATTAAATCAAGTTTTCCTAACGAAACCTTTACAATAATGTTGATATGTTTCTGATCAGTCATCACCAAAACATAATAGTGAAAAACAATAACATCCCCAATACTCCAATATCAATAATGATGATATGAAAATGAGACGAATGGAGCAATATTAATGTAAATGGCGTTTATTAATTCAAATTAAAATATTCCCTGCCCAAAGTCGTCGTATATTTCAATTAGAGCAGTCAGGTATAACAAGAAATGGTTTCATAATTTTATATATATCTAACTAATTAACACTCGTACCCTAACGTGTGTGTACATGATTGCATTCAAGATTTATATTGATTTTTTTTACAAAGTGTCAGGTACTACAAAATAAAACGTTTCATGAATCTATGATTTCAACTTCACACTACTCTTAACCTGACATGTGTGTAAGATTTAAACTAAGGTATAAACTATAGGAGAACATGGTACATGTTAGGAGTTTAGGCACATCCAGATTAATTATTGAGTTAGATTTAATTATTATGGTATCATTATCATCTGAATTCGCCGTCAAATAAGTGATCATTTTTTTGTTTCCTAAGTCGCTGGCAACAAGCGTTATTGGAGTTAAACATGTCAACTCTTCATTTTCTATAAATCCCCTAGTATAATGAGGGTATGTAGGTGCAACCCATTGAACCCACCCCATGGACCATCCTATTAGCTCTCTCTCTCTCTCTCTCTCTCTCTCTCTCTCTCTCTCACACACACACGCACACACACATCCACTATGTGATTTTTTAGCAGACCCCCAAGTTTAGCCCTAAAACTAATTAATTAATTAAGATGAAGGCAACAGATTGCATATATAAATATATACTCCCTCCGTCCTCCATTTAGTGACATTGTTTTCTGGGCACAAGTTTTTTTTCATTTTTATGGTATAATAATAAATTAATGTGTTAAAAGTGTTAAAGTGGAATAATTGTGGGTCCATTTGAATTTTTTAATAGTATTAAAATGTTAAAATAATAAAAAGTAGATGTATAAAGTGTTAAAGTGATTGTGGGGTCTACGTCCTAAAACGGAATATGATAGTAAATGGAGGACGTCCCAATATAGTAATAATGTCACTAAATGGAGAACGGAGGGAGTACAACAAATTAGGAGCACCACAGTTCAGCATGTCTAGGAATCACAACTGAAATAACATTAGTGCCATGGAATCAAAACCTTAATAAAACACACAAACATAGCACACAGTTTTTAATTTAGTAATCAGTTTCATTGACATTAGACATGTTTGGCACTGGCTGTTTCATTAAAATAAGACCATGCAATTAAATATCTATTTATCATTAATATGAATAAACTAGCAGTCTTCGCCAAACTGAGAATACTTATATAATGAAGGATGTATAGCACCAGCAAACATGCCAAGCGGCTGAACGAGATGCAAGGAGTAGTATTGCCTTACTTTATTTCTTGTATAAGATTAGAGGCCATACCGGTGTCGTAGATTGGTTCCTCCTCGATTCTGTCACTCTCACAGAAACGGCGAAACATAAATATGTTATAGATTCGGAGCGCCTTTAAAGCCTGCTAGAGGAACTCGCTAGATGAAGTTTGGTACAGTTGACAATACATTTGTACAACATTTCCAGATTGGAATCATCTGTCTTTCAGTTGCCGCTGAAATTCAAAAGTTGAGAATAGTCAGCGATAATGTAATAAGTAATAATGACTACTTCCAGCTAAAGCAACCAAACGCCATAATTATATAGATGAATCGAGTGTCCAATTGTTGAAGGTAAGTTGAGCCATTTAAGAAGATGCCAACGATAGAGTCGCAGGGGGAATATTAGACAACATAAAGCATAAATATGTAACTTACTCTAGGTCCGCGATTGACTGCTTGTTGTTGCCTGTTGGGGGCGTGATCCGATTCTTGTATCATATCAGAACTACCAAGCTTATAAAATGTCTCCAGAGCTCTTGTTACAAATGGCCTCACTATATTTGCTTCCATAGCAGATAAATTCTTAAGCTGCAAGTTTTAAGGATGATGGTGAGAATAGAGAGAACATATATATAACTCTGCAACTGACGGTACTGATCCAGCTACCATCCACCCAAACAAGTAATGCAGCATTCAATTCCTATTCAAAAAGGACTATGGGACTATCAAATGTGACAAACTGAGAAGAAACATAGCGCATAAGCTATCTAAAAGATGGAACCAGAACGATTGGTCACTTATTATACTAGTTAACAGATATTATGCCAACAAATATTACAACAGAAAATATCTTTATCAAGAAATAGAACTGAGGCATGATTCAGATTGGGAGCACATATTGACCAGTAAATTCTAAATCATATGCATATGGTCCAAGAGGGTTATGAATAGCAAGTTGCCAATTAAATCAGTTTGGGAATAACAGGCAATAAGTAACTTACATTGCTAAGACATTTTGGCATCAAAAGTTGCAAACCAAATAATATATGTACATACAAATATGCAGCAGAGGAGTTATGACTCAGGAATATATCATACCTTCAGCGCATAAGTACGTTCCCTTGAGATAATCTCCAAACCATTCCCAATTTTGTGAAAGCGCACGTCCTTGATGTCCTCAATGAGGGATCTTATCTACACGGAAATTGGAATCAGAACTACAGAGATACATGATAGGCCAAAGAAAAATATGAACATGACAACAGCTCACTAACCATGTAGATATCAGGAATATCGTCTTGTGCACTACATCAAAGGAAATATGTTAGAGTCCACTTCCAAAATATAACAGGAGAATTAAAATTTACCATATAAATACTTACTGATCAAAAAGAAGCCTTGATATTTCAACATAGTGAAATGGCAAAGGCTGAAACTTCTCAGAATCTCGCTCTGCTTCCAGTACTTGTGTTAAGTTATCTATGACAGAAACAGATATTTATAGCAATAAGGATATTGCACTTTATGTGTGTGCAACTTAAGAAGGAAAAGAATATATTCATAGAATAGGTTGTAGAGGATGGGATCGTTGGCGAAACTTTTGAAAATTTTGGCTTTTCCATGCACAAGCTCTTTGGTGTAACGGGATTGTCCAGGAAAGTTTGTTTCTCTTTAACACTTATAAGGCAGTGCATGGCCTTTTATTGCACTGTATTCTATCAAATCGGTCCAACCTGCCTGCCTTTCGATCAAGTGACTTCCATAGAAAATAATGGGAAATCAACCGGTGGTGATAGAGAAGGGCATCAAGGCTCTTTAAGAGAATATGTGATGACTTAATTTGAAGAGAAAAAGTATTCAAATGATACCAGAATAACTGCCTAAAGAGATGTGATGATACTTGGAGTAGAAAGTGGCATGGGCTGTTTGTTCAGATATAGGCATATGTAAATACTTGGGATCCAGTGTTTCCCTCCATATTATATTTAAGCATAAATAGCTATTAAATCCTTTGGACTCTATCAGACACTATTAAAAGTTCCCTCCCAGGATTTTGCTTAAGATTTTTTCGAAAACGAAAACCAAGTAATAGAGCATTCTATTTCACCTTTTGCATCATAAAGGATTTACCATATTACAATACATACTAAGGGAAATCTGGCAATTAAGGTACACAGATCAACAAAACTAAAAAAATGAAGTTGCATTCTGCAGAAAACCTTTTAGACAGAGTACATTAACAGAAAAACATGTTTCCCAGGAAAGAACTACATCAGGAAATAAATGGCAATACTGCAGCTGATTCATAGGTCCCAAATATGTACAAGATCTGAAAAGGAAGAATGAAAGTAGACACCTTAAAAAAAAGGATCAAACTACTGGTCAAGATGGAAAACCTAAGGCCAGAAAAGGCCCGCATGAAATATTATAAACCAAGTTAAGGGCTGCATCAATCTCGAATACTTCAGGTGCCACAAGTGCGGCCTTAGAAGCCAAACATATTTAGGAATGATGCTGTGAAAAAATCAGGTGGAAAGAAGCTAATAGATGTCCCCAAGCTAGAAGACACCCAACAAATATGACACTAAAAAGCTAGCTGCAGCAATCTAATCAGTGGAGACATGTCCCTTATTTCAGACTGAGGGGAATAATTTTGCAACACTGTAACAAGGTGATAACTCTAATATCTCTATCAAGGATGCAGGTTATGGAAAATCTACCAACAAGTATATGCAAATAAGAAATTTTCAGGTTTTTTCTAGTTTTCTTGTCCAGACCAATGGAACCAATTTGTCTAGAGTTTTCAGCTGAAAATGACATGAGCTTCTCAATGGAAATGGAATATGTATAAGTGAACGAAGAACTCGAATTAATCCCCCATTATAATTAACACAATGCTGGACCTCGCGATCCCACCACACCTCAACAAATAGCAAGTTCTAATTTATAACTAAAGAAAACCAATGGTGCATAACAGTTGTACTAATGCCTCTTTGTATTATGCCTCTCTGTACTTTCATAAGTGTAAACATAGAAGACATGATTTTGCTTCAAACTCACCAACAGACATCCACTCCGGAGCTCGAATCGTGCACTTCCCTCTCTTCTTCAAGGCTACGGCCAACCACAGTGGCGCTTGAGTTGCTATTTGTGGTCTAAACGGACCAAAATCCCCCTGTTGGCGAAGAATACCAGCCACAAGACACAAAATTAAACATCAATGGTGTTCTTAAGCAGCAAAATCCAAAATAAACGCCTACATAAGCGCAACTTCACAGAAAGACTCATACAGATATAAAATTGAGCGGATCCATTCTCAAATTCGGCACAATCTCAATCATCTCATCCTCCGCAAGAAACTCCAGCTGCATAAAAAAAGGCGGTGAGAAAATTGACAAAATATACGAATCGAAATTAAAGACGATGGAAACAGACCTCTGCTGCAGAAAATGCGGAAGCGTGAGAATCAGAGGCGCCGGCCATTTTCCGATGCGGTGGTTGAGTGGAAGTCGACGGCGGAGAGTAGAGTGCGAGCTCCCAGCCCTAACTCACCAACAGCGATGGCGGGAATTTTATGGAAAATTCGATTTTATATTTGAAGTTTTGATTGATGCCTCTTATCTTATCTTATCTATATAATTTTGCTTTCCGAATTAACAGTTGGTGAGATCTCCGCAAATAGGACTATGAAGGGGGATGCAGGTGGAGGGGGGCTAATCCACCGTACAACTGGAATTCGCTATTTTGCCTACAAAGGGCAATCTTGTAAAGTTACAATATAAATATAAATATTTAATAAATAAATTTTATCTACTATGGTTAGGAATTCCCACCGCCCCTCCTCACTTTTAGACCGCAACACCTCTCGACCCCACCCCCCCTCCTCACTTCTAGACCCCACCACGGCACCACCTCCTCATTTTAGAACCCACCACCCCACCACCTCTCGACCCCACCCCGCCCCGCCTCACTCTTTTAGACCTCACCACCCCCTCCTCATTTTAGAAACCCACTACCCCACCGACTCACCATAAAAATATAAAATAAAATAGAATATCTATTTATTGTATCGTATCTATAGGTCTATCATTTTTTCTCCATAATTTAAAATAAACTAAAATGAAGGGTTTAAATTATATTAATCGAAGAAACCCTAATAATAGAATTTCTTATCATTATCCTTGTTTAAATTAATTAGATATCATATCAATTTTTAAAATACTACATAAAAAAATAAAAAAACGAAAGTATGTCATATATCCTCTATCCTCTATATATATAATAGCAATGCGGATTCGGAGCAACACGTTCATTCATATGCTTACGTGGCGTATGTTATGTTCTTCATTCCTATTTATCAAAAAAATCAATTTATTAATAGTAAAATATAATTCTATCGAATATAAAATTCTACGTTTGACATCAAAATTATTTTAATACATATAATTCAAAATTATAATATAATGACAATTTTTTTTTATTAAAATAAACAACGGGTAGTTGGGTGGTTTGACATATTTTAATATTTCCACTTATATTTTATTTTACCCTCCATCTCATATAAGTAGTCCCATTTGGAATGGGCACAAGAGCCAATAAAGGAAGAAATGTGTGGTTGTAATTGATTCTCTAGAGAGAGAATTAATTGTAGCCATGTATTCTTTGTCATTTTAGGAAATTGGACTAATAGGTGAGACGGACCGAAAATGGCAAATGAGACTACTTATATGAGAGAGGTAGTATAATAACATTATAACAGTTTGACAGAAGTGAATCCGCTTTTAGGAAAAAATGATGGCAAAAAGTTTCTAATAGCAAAAATGACGATGATTGCATTAGATCTAATTAATTCACCGGTTATGTTCCAAAGGAATCATTTTTCACTGTCTATTTGCTTTGCTATGACAATAAATAAGAGTCAAGGACAATCCATCTCTAAAGAAGGGTCATACCTACCAAAACCGGTCTTTAGACATAAACAATTTTAAGTCGCACTATCGACTAGAAAAAAATTATATCAAATTTTTGATATAAGACTTTAAATGTCATCTTTTTTTAAATATAATCTGAATCTGCATTGGAATGGTTGTTCGCATTTATTATTCTGAACTTCCTTTTATTGTTTTTAAGTACATAGAAAGCGATGATCATAGTATGAATTATTTTAAAATATATTTTACTGATAAAATATTTAAATGTAAAAAATAATTGGCACGTGTCGATTTTCGACGGATAGTAAACTAGTGAATATAATATAATGTTATATAATCAAAAGATGTTTCATGAATATGAATACAATGTTAGATGATTGTTTATAAGGTGTTGTTTGATATCCATATACGTATATCATATCAAGATATGATTATCAAAAGATCTCATATCTATATCATGTGTTTGACATATCAGTATATGGATATCAAATTGATATCTAATATACTGATATCCTATTTTTTAAACTCTTTTCATATACTGTTTTTTATAGAGGTATTACTCATATCTAGGGGTGAGCAAAATATTGTTCGACCCGAAAATTCTAACCGAATATTGTTTTTGAGGCGATTTGGTCCGGGTTCTATATCTTTGGTTTGGTTTGGGTTGAAATTTGGGACCCGAAAATATTTCGGTTCGGGTATGGGTTTGCATAGAAAATTCGGGTCTAACCCGAAACCCGAATTTATATAATTCTTTAAAATAATATTATATAATTTATGTGTATTTAACTATTTATTAATTATATATCATAATTCCTACACATTCAATTCTGTATGCCCTTATTTATGCATTATACTCCATCCGTCTCACTTCACTAATCCACTTTCTTTTCGGCACGAGATCTTATTCGCAGTGTTAAAGTAAAAAAGTAAGGGGTCCACATAAAAAAGTAAGGGTTAATTTTTGTCATTTAAGGAAAGTGGACTAGTGGTATGGGACGGACCAAAATAGTATACTGGACTAGTGAAATGGGACGGAGGGAGTATATCATGACATAATTCCTACACATTCTTTAAGCCATAATTGTTGATTTCGTTGAATTCTGAATTAGCTTTGTGTATTATGCTTAGATTATAGATTTATTAGGTTGATTTAAGGATTGTTTTTGTTGTATTATGGTTGGATTTTGTGTTGGTTTGATGTTATTATGTTGTTTAGATATTATTAAAGCCGATAGATGCTCATGTTTAAAGTATAAATTTCATGTATTTGCTCAAAAAAAAGAAATAATTACATTTCATGTATAAATTCGGGTTAGAACCTGTCACGACCCGGCTCCGCTTAACTAGCCAAGCGAGGTCGCGACTCAAGAAAAGGGAAAACGAAATAAAATAAACGAACGACATGAGGTGGAACGATGTGACAACATAGCATTGAGATACATTCAAACTCTCTATCATTCGTCGAGAATGAATGGAGGAAGGTAATGTTCATCAACGGAAGCGCTTTACATGAAATGAGCGGAAGCGTTGTTCAAGAAAAGAAAGCAATGTCTATAATGGAGCTGGAACGTTGCAACGACACACAAAATGGAGATGAGTTGCAACGATACACAAAATAGAATCTAGTCTGACTACATAAAAATCACAGCGGAAGAACGTGAGATGCATGTATGGAGCCATGCACCACCAAGAGGCTTCAACACTTTCAGGCTCGACAAAAGCTCCTCCGACAACTTCACTCCATCCTGCTTAACCTGCACATGGGAAATATGTACAGGGCTGAGTACAAAAGTACTCAGTGGACACATGCCAAACATTTTAATTGCCAGCCATTCGAGCGAGTCATAGGGGTTTTCTGAAAAACCTATGCTCAGTAAAACATTTGTAAAAGAGTGCTTGCGCAAGCTAAGTTCTTTGGTGTAATCTGTCATATCTGAGCTATGGGTGTATCCAGGAGAGAGTGGCCACCCTCCCTGGATACGCGTGATGGATTTGTTACTAGAAAGCAGGCCTGTTAGCTTGTATGCATGTGTTGTCCATAACCACTAACAATCTTCTATCTGATTAAGTTTGAATTGTTATCTATGCATCAAACATCTATCCATTATCTCAAAGTTGTAGGCTTTATGGTGTGTTGTAGATCACATAAGACCATAGTTGCCGGTTCCTCACGAGATATAAAAGGGTACCACAGTTGAGACAGTTCTGGATATAACTGTCGGTTTAGGCTGTAGTATAGGCTGCATAGGTAGCTTGTCTTGGCTACTTGTCTATGCTAGTACGTGCGTGTACTGATAGGATCACGGTGAGGTGTATTCTTCTATTCTGACCGAATGTAGAAAGAATCAAGACCTCGGTGACTTAAGATGAACCTTAACTCTAGTTGAGTCCTAAGGGTGTATAGTTGCAGTCTGCTTCTTTGATTTACCATGGGTGAGAGTTCAGAGTATCTGCAACTCAATATGCTCTGTATCTTGGGAAGCAACTACAACTAGTACGACTCTTAGTGCAACTGCAACAGAGCACCATATCCTGGTAGAACAGGTTGATCACATCCCCTGAGGAATTCATTAAGGATTATCATACCAAACCTTGCAGGTGGATTAAATTCTGGTATGATGAATAAGGAATGAATGGTACTACTCAGGAATAATGAAGTTGAATAACACGAGCAGTCAGAAGCTCTAAGTTTATCAACGGATGTGGGATATCTTAAATATGGGGGTCGCTAAGTCTATTACTAGCCCTGAACTCAACAGGGGTAAAACAGGTAATTCAGTACTATTACTCTAGTGGAATGTTTTAGTACTTATGGACTAAATTATACTCTGGGCTGAGTATGGAGAATTTAGCCATTGGGAGGCCTTGGTTTTACCAGCTAGTAGATCCCTGATCTGGCCCAAAAAGCTCAATAGGTCACAGTATAAGGAATAAGTGGGCCACCACACAGTTGGGCCCAGTATGGGGCGCCAACACTGCTAATGGACGCCTAGTCCATGTGTTGCAGGCCTGGCCTGCAACTTAAGCCCAAGTCTCACTTGGTCTCCTCTATATATACCCCTCAAGGTCTTGTTCTGACCTAACAGTCAGAATAATCGAGTGCACTTAAATATTCTGAACAAGAAAGGGAGGCTAGGGTTAGAGAGAGAGAGACGCGCGGCCGGCTTCTAGCAGTTCGGTGGGATCCCGTTTTCCGTGGCTGATTCCGAAGTTCGTTGTCCATACAACGTCAGAATCGAGCAGGGATACAGATCAGAAGATCTATTCCAGAGTTCTCTACTTCTTCAGGTAATCGATATATAACCCCCTATGATTCCGCACTTAATTCATCGGAGCATGATAGGATTATATCGATAGTTAGATATCCGAAATAGATCCTCGGGCGAACCGATCTTCACCGATCAGATATGGTTCCTTCAACGCGACCGGCCAACTTGCGTTAGCTCACGGTCCTATGAATGCATCTAGGAGAGGGTGACCAGTGGCCACCCTCCCTAGATGCTCGACCGGGCCCCTTGCGGTAGCTCACGGTCCTCTAAGTGCACTTAACCCATCGAGGTATAACCCCGATAGGCCCGAATTCGTCTCTGTTAACATTTGGCCAAAGCTCTCTCACAGATAGACATCATACAAAACAAAACATTTATGGCATGACAATTCCTTTTAAAAGAAAGAACTTAAGCATAAATAAACATTTTCGTTGTATGAAAGCCCACCTCGATAGCTTTCCCTGATTAGTTCAATAACTCTGAGTGCCGCCTTAGTCTCGGCCCTTTCCTTCGCCTAACCTCGTTCAAAGAACGTAAAATGAGAGACTTGAAATGAAATCGATAATCTTATCGATCTATGCGAAGGTTGTCTTTTATCGAGGTTATGCTCTCTTTTACTGATAGCGCTATCATGGGTGTTCTTTTAACCGAGGGTTTCTCGATTATCATTTGAAATCGATCATTTCGATCAATTCTTGCGTCTTATAGTTCTCTCATCCTCGACAGAAATCGCAGGATATTCGATTAAGCCAATAATAAGGCTTAGTGATTTTAGTAAAGAACATAAGTGGTCTACACTTATAAGGTACATATAACCGGGCTCAATTTCATTAAAGGTTATAAGTGGTCTACACTTATAAGATAAATATTACTGTGCTCAATCTTATTAAAGGTTATAAGTGGTCTACACTTATAAGTTTGCGATATTTGAACTTGGTTGATTAAATCAACATTAATAGTCATTAGAGGCCCAATGGAATTATTTAGGGGTTCAAGCCCAATTACTGAAGCTTGGGAATTAATAAATCGAGCTCGGAAAGTTGTCACGTGTGGCCCTCGTCTTTTGCTTGAAATACCGGCCCAACGAAATATTTATTGGCCCAACTGTTGAATAAATCCAGCCCATCTGTTCTTTAACTTCGGCCCATCTTGAATATTAATTCTCGGCCCACCGAATAATTAACTTTCAGCCCAATAATTCTCGGTTCAACAACTTATTAATCTCAGCTCAACTGAATACTACTTCTGACCCAACAAATAATTATTTCTCGGCCCAACTAGTAATTGGTTCTCGGCCCAACAATTAATAAATCCGGTTCATGAGTAAAATTCAGCTCGTCTAACCCCGTCGAGTCCGGCCCAATTTAATCTCTTCGGCCCATCAAGGTAATTAATTCGGCCCAACGATTCTCCCGGCCGAGTCCATTTTGGCCCGATAGCCCGGCCCAACTCTTAGTGGCAAAACACCCCATTCTCTCTCTCTACGCGGAACTCCTCTCCCTCTCTCGGCCGGGAACCCTCTCTCTTTCTCTCGGCGGTCCACCGCCGCTATCGCCGCCCGTCTTCTGACTCTCCGCCGCGAGCGTCGGCCGGCGGCCTCCCCTGTCGTTCGGCCGGCGTTCTCTCCCTCTCAATTGAATTCAAATCAGGCAGGGATCCACTTTCAACAATTTGGGGGGAAATTTTGAGGAGCCCGTCGGGGCTCCGGCTCTTCTGACGCCGGCTCCGCCTCCGTCGACGGACCACGCCGGCCGCGTCTCTTCCCTCGGCTCACGGCGAGTCGCTGCCTCCGCCACTCGCGTCACTGCCCTAGCCCTCGTGGCTAGGGCAGGTTGCCGTCGGCTACCATCCTCTATCTCCTCTCCCCTTCCGACCCTTTTCCTCGACGCCGGCGGCGATGCCGCCGCCGGTGTCTCCTTTCCCCTCCTTCTTCATTCTCTCTCTAACCTCCTTCTCTTTCTCTAATTTGCAGTTCATTCTCTCTCTAACCTCCTTCTCTTTCTCTAATTTGCAGGTGGCTCCGGGTGATTCTCGGCGCTGCAGGAGATCCGTCAATGTCGTCGTTGGCCGTGGCAGCCTCCGGTGTTGCCTCAATTTCACTCTCGGCCTCCTCTCCTATCCCGGCAGCATCATCGTTACCGTCGGTCATGCCGACGAGGTATATCTTTAGATACTCTCTCTCGTTATGCTTGGTTCGATTAATGATTTAAGCTCGTTGATTAGAAATCATATAGGGTGTGTATGGGGTGATTTATTGGGGAATTTCCAGATTTATGCATGCTTTAAGTTGGTACCTTGTTGGTTCGAGAGAGAGGGTTTCAAGTGTGAACATGTTTTAACTCATTATTAGGGCTTGTTAGGATTGAAATCTTAGGGAGAAGGCAATGGTTCTAAATCTGATTTTGGGCCTCTATAATATGCAATGTTAATCGAGTCTTCCTTTGTTTTCATGCTTGGCTTAATCGGGATGAACTATGTTATTCATGCTTTGGTTCTTAGGGACTTAAACTAGTTTTTAACATGCTTTAAGGTCTCCACTAACCAAGGCAGCCTCTAAGTTGAGTTTTGGGGTCATTCTTAAAGATGAAATTCATGCTCGAGGTTCTCTTAGGTCTTAGGGAGAGTGTTTAGACACTTACTTGGTTCGAAACAAGGCTGCGAGGACCCTCTTGGGCTAATTAAATAAAACCGAAACAAGTAACATTTCGGCCCGCGTGGCCTCTTTTACGAAGTGGGACTCGGCCCGATTCCTTTACTCAATGATGACACTTCGATTTAACATGCTTTCTCAATCGACTCAACTTTTAATAACTATAATATAATAAATAAATAATAATAATACTAATGACGTAAGTTTTTAACTCGTAGAAACTGCTGTCATTACAGAACTGAACCGAACCGAACCCGAACCGTAAATTATGGTTTTGGTTTGATTCGGTTTAGATGTTAGTTTGGTTTGGTTTGGGTTAAAAAAAATGTAAAATTCGGATCTTGGGTTTTTCGGGTTTGGTTCGGGTTATAACCGAACCACCCATAACCCGAACCACCTGAATGCTCACCCTTACTCATATCTCCATTGCACTTATTATTATAATAATACTAATAATAAAAAATATAAAATAATAATAATAATAATAATAATAATAATAATAATAATAATAATAATAATAATAATAATAATAATAATAAATCGTTCGACAATAATTTTAGATGTAGAATCTACATTTACAGTTGAGCCGGTACGTTCGGCCGTAATGCCTTTCGACCGTTTAGTCTGGTCCGTTAAGACCGTTGGGCCAGTTAATTTGGGCTTATGAATTTTGCCACTACAGTTTGTTCCCCATTCCCTAATCAAAAGAATTTTAACTAGATAATTAATAAAATCTCATAATTATGCCGGTGAATTTTTCTTACGATGTACGGAATGACAATAAGATTTGACTACAAGTCTACAATAATGAGCATTTTAACCCGAGATCGAATATTTGTTTGGGCTCAGCATGCTTTGTGCGATTTTGAATTTCAAAAAATTAACCCCAAACATGTGTTAATCGGGATAACCAATAAATTAAGAATCAAGATTGGGCCGCTTGCCAATTTAATTATGATGTATTTAAAAATTTGTTGAGCTATTTAAAATTGGACCGCATACTTATGTATTAAATATTTGGAGATATGCCTTGCTGATTTCGCTTGCAAATTCGAGAAAGGCATCAAAATTAGGCCCATGGACCATGTATTAATGAAACAACATTATTATGTTATGTTATTACTTACTATTTAACTTGTTTCTTTGAATTTCGTTTTCCCCTTGCCTGTCTTTCCTTGTACTTGAAAATGTGTTGGGTTCAATTTTTAAGTTTGATTCGGATTTTTCATTCTTCAATTAAGTTATGAAATTGGGCCCTTTCAATTAAGCCCAAATGGAAAAACAATGAAATTGAATTTAAATATCTCTAAAATACAACTATTTATTTTGATATTTCATCCATTACAAAATACATTTAATTTTGAATTTAATCGTCTCTATTTCTATAAATCTGAAATTAAACAAAATAATTATCAAATAATTCTCAAGATAATTCCATAACAAAATCAAGGGTATATACATTCAATGGTTAACAGTAAAAGACTTAGAAAAAAAAGGAATTATTGTGGCACAAACGACCGTCCATTCGGGCGGCTGGAAAAGAACGATCATCAACGTATTATCTCTGGAGGTCGATCGTTTTCGGCAACCAAAACGCCCAGTCGACTATGCCAAACAATTTTTTTTTAAAACTAAATTCCAACTATTTGTGCTAATATTTCTACGAAAACAAAATAAATCTAAATTCAACAACCATCTATAATATTTAAATCATACTGAATAATAAAGAAATAAAACTCAATATATCTCTAAACACATTATAAATAAAGCACAACACGTAAATTCGATTCTTAATATAATTCTAACTGGCTTAGGGGAAAAAATGAATTTTATGGCATATTAGACCATCCGTTTTGACAGCTCGAAAAGGATGACCGGAGACGTCTTATTCTCTCCGCCGGTAGTCCGATTCTGGCGGTCGAAACGTCCGGTCGGATATCCCAAAAATTTTCAATTTTTTAACTAATATACGTTTAAATATTTCACCCACCAAACTGCTCTACCCCGCGCTGAAGAGAAGAAGTTAAAACTAATAGATAAAGAAGTGTCACAGAACCTTTCTCTAGCCAAGAATATACAAAATACATCTAAATTAGCATTTAATCATCTCTATCTCTATTTTTCTTTTCTGATATTGAGATTATACAAAATAAAAATAAAAAAAACATCCCAAGATAATTCCATAACAAATTTAAAGTATATAAAATCAATACTTAAAACTCAAAGACTTAGGCTGAATGTTCGCCGGAATTTGCTGATAACCACTGATGATATAATAGGGGTGCCACCGATGAGATAATAGGGGTGCAAAATAGCGGTGGGAGCCTTGAGCGGTGATAATTTTTAGGTTAGCGGTGGTGCACCTATAAATAGCATAAAATTGTCCCATTTCCTACCCTCCCCTAAATTTCTAAATTTCCTACTAGTTAGCATCGCCCAGGACCAAATCATTCCAAAACCCTCTCCTTTTAACTTCGTCAGTGCAGCTACCTCGCCACCACTGTCCCTTGTCGGACCCTCCTTCGCTTCCAATAGTTTGAGGTTTCTTTTTATGTGCTAGAAAGTATGGCCTATAGCTTTTTTTTGCACGTAAACTATTATAGTTCTCAAAATACCTAATAAGATAAACCTAAAGTAGTATTAAAAGGATTGTAGTTGTTAATTGATAATGTATTAATTTGTAACTCGTATATCACCGGTACTATGCACGGGCACGAGTTTCTTGTATTTTACTTTTATACACGTTCCTTTAACATCTCCAGCAATAATAGTATATATTTAAAATAATTAGTAATATAATTATAAATTTGTGCTGTATATATAAAAAAATAAGTACACAGTTACAAAAAAAAAAAAAAAAAAAAAAAAAAAAAAAAAAAAAAAGATTCTTGTTCTTATAAACAAACTAAACACATGCTATATTGCAACTAAAAAATAAAATTAAAAAAAAAAAGTAGCCCCATTAGTGAAATGCCTCATAACGATTGTGTCCGTAAATTCCATTTAGTTCATTAAAAAAAATTGCGTCATTCGCTCTGTTTTTTTAAAGTGTTCCTGTTGTGAAATTTTTTGGCCACATCACAAAATATTTTATTAAAAGTAAGTAAATTTTTAATTTTGCCTTTACAAATGTTTGGTGTTTCAATTATCAATACAAGCAGGCATAAACTGACATCAAAAATTGTGTTAATAGTAAAAATTAGCTTTTGAAATTACAATAATAAAATCTTATGGATAAATAAAATGATGCATTAAATTAAAATATTACAAAATTATATAGAATTGCATTGTTAGGTTTGGACGGGAAAATAAATAAAACTCATGTTTCTACTTGTATACATATAATAGATTAAATTTATATCATTTAATAAACAATTAGCATTTTCGATGAAGTTCCCTATACATTACAGATACCATTTGTGAGGAATGAATCCGAAATCCGCTGAAATAGATATTGAAGAATTAGACAATCGGATCGGGTTCGTCGATTTTTCACTTGATCTTGTTTTGGTGAAGCTGATAAATACTCTCACTTTGGAAATGGGCTATCACTGCCCCCGCTTCGAGGGACCAGCGTTCACGACAATGGACGTGGCGAATAAGCTTTGGCAGCTGAAGAATAGGCTGGAAGGTTTTGAGAACTTTATAGAGACAGATGGTATCTCATTTTGTCCCTTCACTAATGAAGTGAACGCCACAGCCAAGTATATGGAGAGGACCCTTTTCGTAAGTTTCTTTTCGTAAGTTTCAGTAGTCTAGTCCTTAGAATAATGATATATTCATTTGATCTTTTCCAATTTTTATAACTATAATTTATTCTCTCTTTACCCAAACCTAGTTAAACCTAATTAATCAGGTGGAACCTGCTCAACACGCCAAATGGAGGAAGGCAGGAAACCTCTCTATGAAGCTCTATATGCGTTTTTCCGTGATGCTGGGATGGAGTCCATCGACTTCGACTTTGTGATGCAACTGCTCATGAGGCTGCGTAGTGGAGCTTTTTAGAAGAAATCTTTGGTGGTTGGTTGGGTGGTCTTCTACAGTTAAGTGAATTGGATCTAGCCGGGTGGCATAAGGACAAGGTAATAAATAATTGTATAGTATCTGCTTTTCTTCTTGTCTTGATAAATGCAAGATTGAATATAAACTAAATGGTCTATGGATTTGTGTTATTTAGGTCTATTGCAAGTGGACAAGTTATCTATTGTTTCAAGGAGTTGCCTGATATAATAGAGATTCGATGTCAAAATTTGGCGTGCTGAGCAGGTTCCACCACCACCCAACCAACCACCAAAGATTTCTTCTAAAAAGCTCCACTACGCAGCCTCATGAGCAGTTGCATCACAAAGTCGAAGTCGATGGACTCCATCCCAGCATCACGGAAAAGTGCGTATAGAGCTTCATAGAGAGGTTCCCTGCCTTCCTCCATTTGGCGTGCTGAGCAGGTTCCACCTGATTAATTAGGTTTAATTAGGTTTGGGTAAAGAGAGAAAATAAATTATAGTTATAAAAATTGGAAAAGATCAAATGAATATATCATTATTCTAAGGACTAGACTACTGAAACTTACGAAAAGAAACTTACGAAAAGAGTCCTCTCCATATACTTGACGGTGGCGTTCACTTCATTAGTGAAGGGACAAAATGAGATACCATCTGTCTCTATAAAGTTCTCAAAACCTTCCAGCCTATTCTTCAGCTGCCAAAGTTTATTTGCCACGTCCATTGTCGTGAACGCTGGTCCCTCGAAGCGGGGGTAGTGATAGCCCATTTCCAAAGTGAGGGTATTTATCAGCTTCACCAAAACAAGATCAAGTGAAAAATCGACGAACCCGATCCGATTGTCTAATTCTTCAATATCTATTTCGGCGGATTTCGGATCCATTCCTTACAAATGGTATCTGTAATGTATAGGGAACTTCATCGAAAATGCTAATTGTTTATTAAATGATATAAATTTAATCTATTATATGTATACAAGTAGAAACATGAGTTTTATTTATTTTCCCGCCCAAACCTAACAATGCAATTCTATATTTTTTTAATATTTTAATTTAATGCATCATTTTATTTATCCAGAGGATTTTATTATTGTAATTTCAAAAGCTAATTTGTACTATTAACACAATTTTCGATGTCAGTTTATGCCTCCTTGTATTGATAATTGAAACACCAAACCTTTGTAAAGGCAAAATTAAAAATTTACTTACTTTTAATAAAATATTTTGTGATGTGGCTAAAAAATATCACAACAGGAACACTTTAAAAAAACAGAGAGAATGACGCAATTTTTTTTAATGAACTAAATGGAATTTACGGACACAATCGTTATGAGGCATTTCACTAATGTGGCTACTTTTTTTTTTTTAAATTTTATTTTTTTAGTTGCAATATAGCATGTGTTTAGTTTGTTTATAAGAACAAGAATCTTTTTTTTTTTTTTTTTTTTTTTTTTTTTTTTTTTTGTAACTGTGTACTTATTTTTTTATATATACAGCGCAAATTTATAATTATATTACTAATTATTTTTAAAATATACTATTATTGCTGGAGATGTTAAAGGAACATGTATAAAAGTAAAATACAAGAAACTCGTGCCCGTGCATAGTACCGGTGACATACGAGTTACAAATTAATACATTATCAATTAACAACTACAATCATTTTAATACTACTACTTTAAGTTTATCTTATTACGTATTTTGAGAACTATAATAGTTTACATGCAAAAAAAAACTATAGGCCATACTTTCTAACACATAAGACTTCTTCAGGTCACACAATTTTATTAACTAATTTTCAAATTGAATTCACAATTACACGTGTAAAAGAAACATGTAGTATATAACCTGATTAAACAATACGTTATATATTATTGACAATACATAAAATTTATATTTTGATAACTATAAATCACTTTAATATACCAAATAAACATACATGACTTACTTGCTAAAGGAAATTAGTCGCTTTCTTGTAGAAGATTTGCTTGAAGAAGACTACCGTAAGTCAAATACATATTTGCATTCCTGCAATGTTCATTTGTATAAAAGTATCATTATAATTAAAACTTATGATAAGAGGAAAAATGTAAAGGGTTGAAAACAAAATTTAAAAAAAATAACAAGTTTAGCTAAAAATATCAATAAATTATATTTGGCAATGGGTGGGTAATTATGATGATGGGTGTAAAAAATAACAAGTTTGCTAAAAGTATCAATAAATTATCTTTGGCCTAATCATCATCAAAAATAACATAACAGTTTGGCCTAGTAAAAAAACAAAATTATCAACCCATCATCATAACCATAACCACACATAGAATTGATTTTTTTTTTTATAACTATGCTATAAATAAATTTTTAAAATTAAAAAACACCAAATAAATTTTAAATTTTGATTAAGTTAACGGAACGCAGTTGTAGAAAAAAAAAAAACTAATAATATTAACAAAATCATTAAAAAATATTTAAAAACAACAAAACTAAAAGAATTGTTTTCTCGATCGCTTTCATCCCCATTCCATATTCCATATTCCTTAGACTGGAAACGGCTACTGACCAAGTCATTCGAGTCACACCAGATTCTTTTGGAAAAAAATGTATTTTATAGTGAATGTGAATTGCAAAAAAGAAAAAAAATAAAAAAATTACAGTAACTCATAGCAACTCACCGTCTTATTTATCCTCCACCATAATTTATCATTTCACCACCTGGTTCACCTTTATAGATAACATGTTGGGAGACGATCATTAAGACTAGATTAACTTCTATCCCACTTGGGAGAAGATCCTTAAGAAGTTAATCGGTCTATCCCAAAGACCATCATGTGGACTATCGAAATCGATAACAAACCATAAGCGGAAGCATACCTGAATCCATGATCAAAATGGTGTTGAAGGGTGATTGATCTTCCAAGTGATGGGCTCCTTAGTTCCTTAGAGAGTGTGCCAAGGGAGAGCAACTCAATGGTGGATGTCAACTATATGAGCCTCACTTGGGGACCATACCTATATATATAGGGTTAAAACCCTAGACATAATTTGCAATTTGGCCCCTCAACAAATTGCAAATGTCCTTTTGGATCTACACATTATTTCCATGATCATATGATATCCATTTAATCCAAGTACAACTTTATTAGATCACTTTAATAGGATTAACATAAGACAACTATGCACATTTAATTTAACATATGTTTGTCCACATAGATTATTTTCCAACAATCTCCCACTTGGACTACATATGTTACCGAACAAATGTGCATTACCTTATGAGCTAAACTTCGTTGTCACCTTAAAGGATATCCAGTAACAATCTCGTCCATTGATCATACAAGCATAGGACTAAAGAGGTCTTCATCACTTTATGCGTGAATAGACCCATCAGTAATCACGTATATCCATATAATCAAATGACATAGATCAATCATGGATGCGTAGCATGGAAATTACATGTAATGTGATCTAACATGCCTACTTCCAACTGGTCCTCTTTATTCCTTATGGAGATCAACCTTAACTGAAAGACATAGTGAAATAGACTTAATATACTTAATTCTGTACAGAAATTCCAAATCACACAAAGTGTGTCCAAAGTCAAGTTACAAAGCAATATCATATCACAGACTCCCACTGAACTGAAGTACTTCAAAACTTGATTACACCCATACGAGCAGTATGCTCATGAAAAACCTTGGGTGTCAATCCCTTAGTAAGCGGATCCGCTATCATTGAGTTTGTACCGATATGCTCTATAGTAATTTGTCCACTCCGCACTCTTTCCTTCACAACCAGGAACTTAATGTCAATGTGCTTTGACTTAGAAGAGCTCCTGTTGTTATTGGAATACATCACTGCCGAGTTATTGTCACAATATAGCCTTAATGGTCTTTCAACGTTTCCAATAATGCGCAGCCCTATGACAAAATTCCGGAGCCATATTCCATGACATGATGCCTCATAACACGCTACAAATTCCGCTTCCATGGTAGAAGATGCTACGAGTGTCTGCTTAGCACTTCTCCATGAAATAGCTCCCCCAGCCAATGAGAAAATGTAGCCCGAAGTGGATCTTCTACTATCGAGGCATCCCGCAAAATTAGAATCAGAATACCCGATGACCTCCAACTGTTCTGATTTTCTGTATGTGAGCATGTAACCTTTTGTTCTCTGTAAGTACCTTAAAACCCTTTTGGCTGCCTTCCGATGATCCATCCCAGAGTTACTTAAATATCTACCCAACATACCTACAACAAATGCTATATCGGGTCTAGTACAAACCTGAGCATACATTAGACTTCCAACTGCCGAAGCATATGAAATCTTTTGCATCTCCTTAATTTCCAAATCACTTTTAGGGCACTGATTGAGACTAAACTTGTCTCATTTAGCTATAGGGGTATCACATGGTTTGCAGTTCTGCTTGCCAAACCTTTGAAGCACATTTTCAATATAGCTCTCTTGTGACAATCCAAGAATACCTTGAGAGCGATCTCGATGTATCTGGATTCCTAATACAAAAGAAGCTTCCCCAAGATCTTTCATCTCAAAGTTCTTTGATAGAAATTTCTTGGTATCATGCAACAACTCAGTGTCATTTGTGGCAAGGAGAATGTCATCCACATACAAGACCATGAATATAAATTTACTCCCACTAAACTTGTGGTACACACTAATAGATCCGGGTTGGAGATCCACAACAATTTAAGAGATTATTCATCATGTTTTGCAAATAGCATTCATGGGTAAAGCGTTAAAACAGTGAAGAGCAAGAGATTCATGCGTATAGAAAAGCCATAGCCGAGTATTTTGAATAGGGCAAGAGGCGCACAACAACGACGAGTAATAGTTGAGCTATGAGTAAAGGATAAAAGGCGTATTTAGCCATGAACTAGCAAGATTCATGGGGTTTTGCACTCATACAAATTGATAACGCAAGACAGAGACAAGGGAGAGAAGGAGGTTAGGAATGCGGAACTCCGTCAAACCTCATTCCTTCTCAAATGATGAGGGTTTTACCTTAAGTTCAAGGCAGTATACGTAGGAAAGAGACTCTTCCCGGTGTTGAGAAGAGCAGGTGGATGTGAAAGCGGACTACGGCTTCCCGGAAGAAGGTCTTGTCCGCCTCGGCTGGCCTGAGCTCGGAGGGGCTCGTGAGAGAGAGAGAGTATGAAATTGAATGGAACAGTACGCTAAGGAGCGTGTTTGTTCGTAAGAGAGTGAATGAATTCTGTGATGGATGAGTTCGTTTAGTATTTATAGGTATGTTGAGGGTGAAGAGTGAGCATTCGTGTGAAGGAGTGACATAAAAGGAATTCCCTTGAAGGTGAAGTATCCTCCGTCATGAATGTAGTGGTCCTCACTCTATAGTACATAGAGTCACGCGGACCGTATGTTACGCAGAACCTCGGGCTTCTACTAGACACCCATAGGATCTGGTCAGATCCTCCTATCTTTGCAGATGCCCGCAGATCCCGCGCAACTTATGGAGAAAGTTAGAGCCTCACAGCTTCTTGCAGAGCATACGATTCTTAATTGTCTTGAGCATCTGGTGCCCACGAAATCCCTTTGATACTATGCTACTTACATAGAATAGCCTCTATTGATTATTAGAGAAGAGTAACACTTATCTCCATTAAGGGTGTTGTTGAAGCTAATCCCGTCTAGGATCTATTATTCCTTTCAGAGAGATGAGGTTCTCACCTCTATTGTGACATCTACCATACCAGCTTTCTTAAGAACCGTAATCTAAAGTTAAGGAAAGTGTATTCCTCATTCACTTGGGTTATTTAGGGAGTATAGCCGATATTAGTCCCTATTAGCTAGGGCTGTCAATTTTCAACCAGACACGATAACCCGACACGAACACGCACGATATTAATGGGTTTGGGTTGAGGCTTATTGGGTTCGTGTCGTTAACGGGTTGACCCAATAAGAACCCAAAAATTTCGTGTCGGGTTCGTGTAACCCGTTAAGAATAAATATTAATTAATTTATTATTTTATTAATATATTATAATATTATTTATTTTTGTCATTTAATTAATTAATTTTAGGGTTATTCATCATTTCTTCTTATTCCAATTTCCGTCCCACCCGCCGCACCCGCACGCCCCAGCGCCCCTAAGTTCCTAACCCCTTCTGACCTTCATCCAGTGCCGCCGCACACCGTGAGTCGCCGGAGACGCTCTGTCAGGCCCTCACGGCTCAGAGGCTCACCAGCCTCACCCAACGTCCCAACCCCGACGCGGCAGGCAACGCCCTCTGTTAGCAACTCCGCTCCCTTCGGCCCTTCCCTTCAATCGTCGCCGACTCGCCGGAGACGAGATTCTGCCGAAAAGAGTAAGTTTTCAAGGTTCTTTTGCCAAATTTTAGTATTTCACCAGAAAATTCCGATCGATTTGTTGCAAAAACTTAACAATTTTATGTCTTTTTATTTCAAATAGGTAACCATGTCTGATTTTGGTGGAAGCTTTAGAGGTGACACTCAAAGTGAGATTCCCGAACAAATGGAGATTAACTTGGAGGATGATTCCACAGCAGGCACTGTGCAGCAGCCAAAACCACCGACAGCAGCCAAAACCACCGACTGGAAAAGGTAAAAGGAAACTTAGGTCTGATGTTTGGAACCATTATCATGTTAAGGACCTAGGAGGTGGTTTTAGGCAGGCTATATGCAAATATTGTGGACATGATTACAAGCGAGTTTCTAGCAATACGGAAACTGGAAATTTGAAACGACATTTAGATGGTTGTTTAAGAAAGAACTCTCATGATATTAGTGAGTTATTGTCTCTTGGTGGTGGTAAATCTAAGTTTGATCCAGAACATTTTCGGGAGTTGTTGTGTCGGGCTATTGTTATGCATGATTTGCCTTTTCGATTTGTTGAGTATGAAGGTATTAGAGATATTTTTCAGTACCTTAAGTGGGATATTAAGACAATTTCTAGAAACACAGTGAAAGATGATGTTCTGAAATTGTATGAAAGTGAGAAGAAAAAGATAAAATCTATGTTGGCTAATGTTTCTGGGAGAATGAGTTTAACTTCTGACTGTTGGAGTTCGATCACTACAGATGGTTATATTTCCTTGACATGTCATTTTATTGATGATGAGTGGGTGTTACAGAAGAGAGTGCTGAACTTTTGTTTGCTGCCGTCTCCACATACTGGTGTAGCATTGTCCAATAAAATATTTTCTATGCTTTGTGAGTGGGGGATTGAAAAGAAAATATTTTCCTTGACTTTGGACAATGCAAGTTCAAATGATTCTTCTGTTAACCTATTGATTAACCAGCTGAACTTGAATAATGCACTTGTATGCAATGGCAAGTTCTTTCATATTCGTTGTTGTGCACATATAGTGAATTTGGTGGTTCAAGATGGTTTGAGTGATATTGAAAGTGTTGTTGTCAAGGTTTGTGAGAGTATCAAATATGTGCGAGGCTCACAGATGAGAAGGCAGAATTTTTTAGATTGTGTGAGCAAGTTGTCTTTAAATAGTAAGAGGGGATTGAGGCAGGACGTGCCAACTAGGTGGAATTCTACATTTTTGATGCTTGATAGTGCCTTATACTTTAAGAGAGCTTTTATGAATTTTCAGCTAAGCGATCAAAACTACCATCATTGTCCCTCTACACTTGAATGGGATAGAATTGAAAAGATCCGTAACTTCTTGAGTTTGTTCTACGATGTGTCAAATTTATTTTCGGGGAGCAAATATCCAACAAAAAACTTGTACTTCGGCCCAGTTGTCATGTGCTATACTTCATTGAGGAACGGTACGACTGATATATAGATGAGTACATCAGGAAGATGGCTGCTAAGATGTTGCCAAAATCTGAAAAATATTGGGCTGATTTTAGCTTAATCTTGACGATAGTTGCTGTCTTTGATCCTCGGTATAAGCTTCAATTTGTAGATTTTTCTTACAAGAAGCTTTATGGGGCTGATTCTCGTCAATTTTTGCAAGTTAAAGAGAATTTGTTTGCTTTGTTTGAAGAGTATTCACATTCATGCACTACTAGTGGTACAAGTAAAAATTCAACTGTGGTAGATCCAAGTTGTAATTTCACAAATGAAGCATCGAAGGCAGCATTGGAGGTATGTTTCTAATGTATATGGTCTCTTCAAAATATTGAATTTAAAATTTTAATACTTACTGCTTGTTTATTAGCTTATTAGCTGCTTGTTTAAGGCATCGAAGCCGAAGGCAGCCTTGAAAGTTGAAGCATCCATGGCTGCTTGTTTAGTGCTTTAGCAGCCTTGAAAGTTGAAGCATTGAAGCCGAAGGGAGCCTTGTTTAGTGCCTTAAGTTTAATTTATTAGGCTATTAGCTGCTTGTTTAATTTATTTATGGGAGTTTACTTATTAGGCTATTAGCTGTTCTTTTAATATATTAATTCTTTAATTATTTTGTTGCAGGAGTTTAGTGCCTTAGCTGATGAATTTGGGATGAGTCAAGCACAAAAATCTCAATTGGACGTGTACTTAGAAGAATCAAGGATGGACATCAGATCTAGTCTTGATATTCTTGGTTATTGGAAATGAATGCAATTTACATATCCAATAGTTGCTAGCATGGCTCGTGATATCTTGAGCATTCCCATAACTACTGTGGCTTCTGAATCAGTTTTTAGTGTTGGCGGAAGAGTCCTCGACCAATATCGTAGTTCACTCAAACCAAGTACGGTGGAAGGAATTATATGCACTAGAGATTGGGTGTTTGGGAAAAAAGGTATGAACTATTTTATGAATAATGTTAACTTTATTATTTGTTTTATGTTGATACTTAATTTTTCTTTCACTTATTAATTTTATTTTTTTATTGGAAGTGTTAAAAAATGAAATACCAACTACGGAGATAGGAGAGGACTTTATGGATGTCACTGACGAAGCTGAGTGTTCTAGAGCATCTACATCTACCATGGCTGATGACTGATGTATGAAACTTGAGAGGTAGATAATTTATTTGTTGAAATTCGATTTTCATATTGTTGTAGTTGTCTATAAATTGGTAAACTAACATTTTATTTTTCTTTTCTTTTAGCAATTTAACAGGTTTCTCACATGCACAAGTTTGAAAGTTGGAAGTTTGGAACATCAAGAATTCAAGATTCGAAGATAGAAGTTTAATTCCAAAATAACTTATGTTTTGTTAAGATTTGAAATTGGGATTTTATGGATTTAATTTTATGGTTTTTATGGATATTAATTTTATGGTTTTTATGGATATTAATTTTATGGATTTTATGAAGGCTGGAAGTTAGGATTTCATTTAATTTTATAATTTTAGCGTGTTATTTCGTGTTATTTCGTATTATGGTAAATCGAGTTCTTAACGTGTCGCTATCGTGTTCGTGTCGACATGAATTTAACCGTGTTCGTGTCGGGTTCGTGTTGGGTTCAGGTTTGAACCTTAACAGGTCGGGTTCGTGTTGGGTTTGGAGAATTCTTAACGGATTGGGTTCGGGTTTGGCCTTAACAGGTCGGGTCGTTATCAGGTCGACACGATAACAACCCGACACGTACGAATTGACAGCCCTACTATCAGCTACTCCCCCCCCCAGGTCCAGAAGCATCAGTGTAATAGCTTCTGACGGGTATTTTGGCGGGAAAACGAATTTTACTTTGATTATTGCTTCTTCTTTCTTTTCTTTTCTATATGTATTTTTATTTATTTTATTTTTTTGCTAATATCTGATGGTGCGGGAAGCCGAAACGCCGGTTATTCTCCCAAGAAATAGGGTTGAATTTGTTTCCCTTACTCATCATTACTTCTTCCCTAAGGGTGAGAGAATACACGACCATTTAAAATATATTTTAAAATGGGCATTACTATTATTTTTGTCTTATTTGCAGGTGAAAAGGCAATCCCCTTTTTCTGAATCGTCACGAAGTGATAAGTAGGAAACCACTCTACTCTTTTTCCTTAACTTCCTCATCCTTCTCTCTGCATTGTACTTCAGAAAAAAGGTGATATTGTGAATCGTCTACCGCTCCCCGCGATTACTCCGACGACCGCCTTCCCTTTCGTCTCTTTTTCAGGTATTCCATTGTTATTTTACTCTCCTATACTTGTACATAGGCTCTCTTTTGAATTTCTTGAGATTAGGGCAATCTATGTTGTTTCCCCTGTTCTTATTTTGAGGAACATTGCTAGCCCCAATTTTTTTTCTGTATGGTGAAACTGCCTATGACATGAATGTGACTGATGTTTTATTTTTAGAACTATCACTCAGTTTTTAAGATTTGTAGAGTTTGGATTTATTTACATTATTCGCAACCCTATCATCCATCATTATTTCTCGGTGATCATCTTTGCCTCGTAGTTATGGATTCCGCCAAACTAGGTATGGGGAAAAAGGCTCGAGAGAAGTTATCACAAATGATGGAGCAGACAAAATCTGGTGGTTCTTCTCCCACCTTATCATTGGGTAATACCTCCACCCAGGAGCCTATGTTTCCTGGGGGTGGTGACCCCTCTCGAGAGAGTCCCCGAGAGGTAGAAATTGGTAAGCCTCGAATGAAGCCCTACTTCCTTCACTTGGTTGCCCCTAGTCAATCGGCTTCATTTTCTCTTATTTTTACTGATGAGGGTGCGGGCATTCCCACTCCTGTCTCTCTAGCGCCTCATTCTTCTTCTCCCAAAAGGAAAAGTGAGGCTCCCTCTCCCTTGGCTAGGAAAAAGGGGAAAATATCGGAGAGTTCTCCCTCCGCTCAAGAGTTAAACCTTGAGCAATTGCGGGAGAATCTTTCTCAGTCTGAGAAGAGCAGGGAGCAACTCCAAGCGGAAGTCCATCAACATCGTGGGTTCCTGTTAGCTAGAGAGGAGCACACACTTTCTCTCTCTGAGCGGATAAAGGAACTCGAGAGAGCATTGAGGGCCTCGTCCGAGAGAGTGGAGCAACTAATGGAGATTCAGGTAGCAGAAATAGCGCAACTGACACTTAGCTATGAACGGGAGCTAGGACAAACCCGAGCTTCCTCATTCACTCAAGGGAGGAGAGAAGGGATGAACCAAGGTGTTTCTTCTGGAGTCAAAGACTGCAAGTCTAATTTATTGATGACCCCTTCCGGTCAAGCCTTCTTGGATTCCCTGATCAAGCGCTTGCCTGAAAGCTATCTTCAGTCCCATGACTTTTGGTTACGCATGTTTGAGCCTCTCACTGCGTGGACATCCTCGGCTATCTTCGAGTGCTGTCAACAATTAGGTATCCCAGAGCGTGCAGCCGCCGTTAATACAGAATCCATAGTGAGGATGTTCGACGCAGAGCCTGAGTCCCTTCGAAGGAGTCGTCCCCTTTCCCCCACGGAGCCATGGTACATGCCTGCGCTGAAAGAGGCAGCTCAGATCCTTCGCCAACCTGCCAGAGTCACAAGGAATCTTCCCTCTTGGGAGGCACCTTTGTTCCCTCTCTTTCCTCATAACACCATGGTTATGAGGTCTATTCGGAAGGTTTTTGACTAGGTATCTTTTTGTTTCCTTATCGTTCGCTTTGTTTTTGTTTTTAAGTTTATTCGCTTATCATGAAAATTTTCTCCTTTATTAGGAACTAAAAAAGGGGAAAACTTCCGGCCCATCTACCAGCAGGGAAGGTGCTTCCTTGTTACCCGCTCCTGAGGAGGTGAAGGATGGTTCAAATGAGGGAAACGCTTTGCAGATTTCTGCTGCCTCACCCAAGGGTGGTCCCTCTACCTCTTCTGCTTTGGCTGCTGTCGAAGAATGGTCCTCTTCTCACTCATCGAGCTCTGAGGATCTAGCTTTTGTTCGGAGTCCCTCTCCCTAATCTTGCTGCTTTGGATAAGATTTTTGTTGAACAATCTGTTTTTTGGTGTTTGTGATAGGGTGCTTTTTATGACCCTGACATCGTGCTAGTTGTGGCACAAACAACTGTTATTTCTGATTAAGGCCAGATATTTTCTCCGGGGCCCTGTTATAACATATTTCCGTTATTAATTTAGAATGATATCTCTCTTATTTTCGTGTTTATAGAGGTTTTACTCTTTACCCTGTTTCTACCTGCCGAAGTATTCTAAGATGGTGAGGTAGAGATATTCCCAGTGTTCTTAGGGTGATGGAACAAAATAGCGGAGTAGTATCTTGGTGTAAAATAACGTTTTAAGATGATGAAAGCATTTTAAGATATCATTTTAAGCTAATGGGATATGGGTATATGTGGCATTTTAAGCTAATGGGATATGGGTATATGTAGCATTTTAAGCTAATGGGATATGGGCATATGGGTGTCCCCTACCCCCCCCAAGTGAGGTGTAAGGGAATGAAGGAATTACACCTCATTTGAGGGCTAAACACATACGAAATATAACTACTTTAAAGATAAAGAGGTATGATCCAATGTTTCATACATCAGTTAATCATAGAATAAGAGTTTTTCAAAACGAGTAAGGGGTCGTAGCCATCGTACTTTCTTCTTGAGAGTAATTCTCAGTTTTCCCTGCATATTTCTAGGGTGATACCTTTTCTTTGCTTGTCTCCTCAACATTTTCTTGGTCCAGCACTTCCATTGCGCTTTTGACTTTCGCCCTTGCCTGGGATATCAAAGCTTCCCACTGCCCTTTCACAATTGGGGCGTGGCATCCGCCTGTGACTTCAGCTTCAGGTCCTTTGCTTTCGTTTATCTGTTGAGGCAGTTGTTTGGCTGGGTCCTGGGATATCATTAGCTCTCCAGGAGGGTTGTTGCTGGTGATCAGCAATTGTTCCATTGAAGCGGAAAGGTTCTGGCCTTCTCCTGCTGGGGTTGGGGTTTTAAGCCTTTTCCCCTCGAGTTTCATCTCATCCCCTTCGGTGGTGGGTTCTGCCATCGGCCTTTTTCTGGCCTCTCCCGCTTGCACCGATTGGACATAGCATTTTCGCGAGACCTCTTGATCTCTCGATATTTGCCCCACCTGATTTCCTACGGGGAATTTCATCATCAGATAGTAAGTGGAAACCACTGCTTGGAATGGATTTAAGGCAGTTCTTCATAGAATGATATTATAGGAGGATGGTTGTCGGACCACCAAAAAGGTGACCGGCTTTGATACTCGTGTAAACCCCTCGCCCAGAGTGAGCATTAAATCGATTGATCCTAGCGACATCACAGGGTCTCCTGAGAAACCGTGTAGCGCCGTAGCTACCCCATTCAATGGCTTCTGGAGGCTCATTTGGTTGAAACAACTTTCAAATATAACATTGACTGCGGCTCCTGTGTCCACAAAGACTCTTTGGACCTGATATCTCTCTATTTCCACTGTGATGACCAATGCATCATCATGCGGATGAACCACTTTCTGGTTATCTTCTGGCCCGAATGAGATTTCTGGCGGGGGTGGGCCTGCTTTGACTTTCCAGACCCCATGCCTTTCATGCATATGTAATTCTCTGGCAGATGCTTTTCTGCTTCTGTTGGAGTCTCCCATGGTTGGTCCTCCATATATCATTTTAATAACGCCTTTGGGCTCTGACCCTTGGCTAGCATCAGTTGCTTTTTCAGGAGCTTCTTTACGCTTTTTGTTTTGCTCTGTCTCTCTTTTGACATACTCTAATTAAGAGTTCTCCTTCTGGGATTAGCTTTTCGATGGCAATTCTTAAGTTCCTACAATCGTTGGTCATGTGACCAAAGTCATTTTGGAACTTACAGAATCTTTCAGAAGGTGGATTCCTTGGTGGCTGCCTATGTCCGACAGGGATCTGAACCCCAGGTTTCCTCGGGACCACTTCGAGCAGATCAACCGGTTGCTTGATTAATGGGGTGAAAGATCTTAGAAACCTTTCATTCTTATCAGTTTTCTTAGCATCTGGAGCTGGTCTTTTTCTTTCTTCAGGCTTCTTTTCTTTTTGAGAGGCCAACTCAGCCCTCTTGCTGCTCAGAGCTTCCTCCATATGGATGTACTTTTGGACTCTCGTTAGTAATTCTTCAAAAGAAGTAGCCTCTTTTTTGATGAGGGAGGCAAAGAACTGTCCTGGCTTCAGACCATCTACACAGGCATGCACCTTTAATTTCGGCTCTACTCCTGGAATTTCCAGGACGGCTTCGTTGAAGCGTGTCATGTAGTCTCTCAGACTTTCGTTGGCACCCTGTTTTATGGTCGTCAGATACAAGGAGTTCCGAGTAGTCCTTTTAGCACTGACGAATTGCTGTAGAAAAACCTCTTTCAGGTCCATGAAGGAATGTATGGAGGCCTTTGGCAACTGCTTGAACCAGTGTTGAGCAGTTCCTGACAGGGTTGTAAGGAATACCCTACACTTAACCCCTTCTGAGTACTGATGAAGGAGACATAAGCTTTCGAACTTCATCAGGGGCTCTTCAGGGTCTCCCTTCCCTTGATACTCGCAAGAGATTGTTTTGAAGCTGCTTGGGACAGGATCCGTTTGGATGTCCGCTGAAAATGGGCTGTTCTCATCAATATATAAGGGAAAGAGCTCTGATTTGTCTCCTCCATTCCTATTGTTTGAAGAAAGTTTTGGATTCTTTCCTCCCTTCGGATTGCGGAACTCTTTTTCGCTTGTTTCCACTTCTTTTGAGGCCCTTTCCACGACCTGATTTTGTTCCTTCAATTTTTTGACTTCTTTTGTTAAGAGCTTCATCTGCTCTTGCTGTCGGGCATATTTCTTGGCCCATGCATTTTCGGTGTTCTCATTGAGATTTCCTTCAAGTTCTTCAGGACCTTTCTCATCTGGGGATTCCCAATCAGTAGAAAATCCCTCTTCCTCTTCGGCAACTGTCGGAGGCAGCCTTGAGACTAGCTCTTGGGTTACGCCTTGATGTATAGGCTTCTGCTTATGCATTGCGGGAGTGCTCTTACTTCCTCCCCCTTCCTGGGTCTCACCCAAGGGATCTGTGTTCTGAGGATTTGCTCCTAAAGTGTGGAGTCTTTTTTCAACAGCCCCTTCTACTACTCCTTCGATAAGGGCTTTCATTTGCTGAAGCATAGCTGGAGAAAACTGAGCTTCCATGTTGACGCTAGCCTCTGTCAGCATAGTGCCCGTTCCTTTGTGTCCCACCACAGAATTTTTCAGATTCCCGGTTGTCTGACCGGCTTCCTTGGAAACGGCATCTGATGTAACATTCATCCTTATAGGAATCTGCAAAGATTTAAGGACGCGTAGAGGATTAATTCCAGATGCTCTTTGAGAGAGACTTGAAGTATATGTAACTAGATATTAACAAGCTTTCTGCATTTTAGCATTATTTATAGTGGCTTCAACGCGTATAGCTTATTTGCTATAAGGCTCTTAAAGGGGGTGGCTTCTGCCAATGTACGGTGAAGGTAAGTAACGACTTAAAGATAAAAGTCTAATTATGATAAAGGACTTTGACATAGTTTCCTCCCTTTGACATGAGGCATCTGATCATATGAGATTTAGTTACGACCCACTGCTGATTTAGCAGATCCTGTTGCAATCGTTAACCATTCAAAGCGGCTTTAACAAGCGTGGTTTACTTAGTATAAGGTTTTTCAAAGATGACTTTCGCCTTCATGGAGCTGATGTCAGTGACATCTGTCTTTACGAAATCTATTTTGCTAGGTTGTTTGTCTTCCTAAGGCTTTCCTGATGAGGCCTCTGGGAGGAATCTGATCTGAAGAAGAGGTTATTAAGAATTTGTGTGACATCTTATTTTATTAAGCTTAATATGATATGCCTCGGCCGTATAGGCCCTTTTTATCATTAGCACCTATTTTATAGGACTTTCTTGTCAAGATATTCCCTATCAGCTAAGGATTATGAGAATGGTGTCCCTTATGCGGGATTCCTAAGAACATTACTTATCGAACCGAGCCTACGGGAACTTGGTCCATTTTATAAAGCTTGCAGAAGTGCTGACTATCAGGTTAAGCTTATGAAAGCAATATCCTCCTTAGAGGTTTATAAAGGTATTGTCTATCAAATAGAGTTTTTTGAGAATACCACTTGTAAAGCGGGATTTAGGTGGGATTTTACCCACTGGAATGCAATGGGTAAAACTTATAGGAGCGATATACAAAAATGTCGCCTTTAGAGCAAGGCTTAGGGGTGCACTGCCCATTTAATGAGACTTATAAGGAATTTTGTCTATTGTATGAAGTTTAGGAGGATGTTGCCTACTGAGTAAGGCTTGGGAAAAGTTCTGCCCATTGCAAGGGGCTTGCAAAGGAGTCGCCTATTGGATAGGGCTTTGTAGAAGGTTCTGCCCATTGAATGAGGCTTACAAAAGAGGTGCCTATTAGATAGGGCTTCGTGAAAGGGTTGCCTATTAAGTAGGGCTTATAAAGTGTTCTGCCCATTATATGGGGCTTACGATGATATTGCCTGTTAAACAGGGCTTTTTGAGGAGGATTGCCTATTAAATAGGGCTTATGAAGGGTTCTGCCCATTATATGGGGCTTACGATGATGTTGCCTACTGTGTAGGGCTTCTAGGGGTTCTGCCCGTTATTCGGGGCTTACGAGGTAGTTGCCTGTTAAACAGGGCTTCTGAGAGGAGGTTCTGCCCGTTATTCGGGGCTTACGAGGGAGTTGCCTGTTAAACAGGGCTTCTGAAAGGAGGTTCTGCCCGTTATTCGGGGCTTACGAGGGAGTTGCCTGTTAAACAGGGCTTCTGAGAGGAGGTTCTGCTTCCAGATGCGGGCTTCCTTCATCAACATGAATGGGGTAACCTTAGCATCTTTCGGCTCTCCGTTTTCTTTAATGTTTTTATTACTTCATGGGTTTTGGGGTCATGGCAATTCAGGAGCATTCGACTAGCTTTAGTGGGGATGCTTATTTTGTAATCACCAGTCATTTGCAACTTATAGATGGATTTCATATTGAGCATGTAACAGACAAAATTGTATGCTCACCAAGTACACAAGGTGAGGCGAATGTATTTTGAGATTGCTGCAGTTTGTGACCCGTCTTTCCTCTGGATCCCTCACAACCTTAAGTTTTTAACAAAACGACAACAGATTAGCCATCACAATTCATGTCATGAAAAAGGTGAGGCCTTGAGATTGCTTCTAATCGCTGGATTCATGAATTACAAGCAATATAGCTGAAACAAGTTCATAGTATACATACTAAAATTTTCCAGGAATAACATAAATCTCGCATTCAATACACATTCCCTTGATTAGATAGCCATCATTCTAGGTGATCATCGCGGCAGGGCAAATGAAAAGGCAAGTTTATGCGCATATCATCAGAATCAACTAGAACTTCGAAGATAAACAGGGGATTGGCCCTTTGAACCCACGGGTTTTGACAGTACTTACAGATATCAATGCTTAATTCACATTTAAGGAGAGAAGATTAGCCTCTCAAATACAAGTTCCCTTTCAATCAAGGTGTTTATCACAATTTCCGTTTCAAAGGGAGCATAATCCTAAGATCATATCACACTCAACAACTCGTAACCGAGGAGAGCTTAGCAAATGTTAAACAACAGCATATCCATCTGAGTTTTCGCTAGCTAGATCACAAACAGGGCATTCTCAATCAATGTAACATCAGATTTCCTCACATTCTCCACATAAGGACGTAATACAGAGAAATCGCAAGCAGCATTACAACAGCGAGCTAGAATTTTGCATAAAAAACAGGGGAAATCAACATCTCAACTCAAGAATTTCCCACAGACGGCGCCAGTTGATAGATCCGGGTCAAAGATCCACAACAATTTAAGAGATTATTCATCATGTTTTGCAAATAGCATTCATGGGTAAAGCGTTAAAACAGTGAAGAGCAAGAGATTCATGCGTATAGAAAAGCCATAGCCGAGTATTTTGCATAGGGCAAGAGGCGCACAGCAACGACGAGTAATAGTTGAGCTATAAGTAAAGGATAAAAGGCGTATTTAGCCATGAACTAGCAAGATTCATGGGGTTTTGCACTCATACAAATTGATAACGCAAGACAGAGACAAGGGAGAGAAGGAGGTTAGGAATGCGGAACTCCGTCAAACCTCATTCCTTCTCAAATGATGAGGGTTTTACCTTAAGTTCAAGGCAGTATACGTAGGAAAGAGACTCTTCCCGGTGTTGAGAAGAGCAGGTGGATGTGAAAGCGGACTACGGCTTCCCGGAAGAAGGTCTTGTCCGCCTCGGCTGGCCTGAGCTCGGAGGGGCTCGTGAGAGAGAGAGAGTATGAAATTGAATGGAACAGTACGCTAAGGAGCGTGTTTGTTCGTAAGAGAGTGAATGAATTCTGTGATGGATGAGTTCGTTTAGTATTTATAGGTATGTTGAGGGTGAAGAGTTAGCATTCGTGTGAAGGAGGGACAGAAAAGGAATTCCCTTGAAGGTGAAGTATCCTCCGTCATGAATGTAGTGGTCCTCACTCTATAGTACATAGAGTCACGCGGACCGTATGTTACGCAGAACCTCGGGCTTCTACTAGACACCCATAGGATCTGGTCCGATCCTCCTATCTTTGCAGATGCCCGCAGATCCCGCGCAGCTTATGGAGAAAGTTAGAGCCTCACAGCTTCTTGCAGAGCATACGATTCTTAATTGTCTTGAGCATCTAGTGCCCACGAAATCCCTTTGATACTATGCTACTTACATAGAATAGCCTCTATCGATTATTAGAGAAGAGTAACACTTATCTCCATTAAGGGTGTTGTTGAAGCTAATCCCGTCTAGGATCTATTATTCCTTTCAGAGAGATGAGATTCTCACCTCTATTGTGACATCTACCATACCAGCTTTCTTAAGAACCGTAATCTAAAGTTAAGGAAAGTGTATTCCTCATTCACTTGGGTTATTTAGGGAGTATAGCCGATATTAGTCCCTATCACACACAATCATCAGCAATGTTGGTCTCGAAACCGAATGAGATTACAACTTGGTGAAATTTGTGGTTCCACTGACGAGAAGCTTGCTTGAGCCCAGAGATGGATTTTCTTAATTTGCAAACCACCTTCTTTGAATCGCCTGAGACAAAGTTTTCTGGTTGCACCATATAAATTGTTTCCTCAATGTCGCCATTGAGAAAAGCCGTCTTTACGTCCATCTGATGTAACTCAAGATCAAAATGTGCAACCAATGCCATAATTGTCCTAAAAGAGTCTTTCGTAGAAACCGGAGAGAAAGTCTCTTTAAAATCAATGCCTTCCCTTTGAGTAAAGCCTTTTGCAACAAGACGTGCCTTATATCTTTCCACATTACCCTTCGAATCCCTTTTGGTTTTAAATATCCATTTGCAACCAATAGGTTTCGCACCTTCAGGTAATGGGACAAGATCCCAAACTTTATTGTCTTGCATTGACTTATACTCCTCATTCATGGCATTAATCCACTTTAGAGAGTTTGGACCCTGCATGGCTTGATGGAAACTGATCGGATCATCTTCCATCATTCCACAATTGTCCTCAACTTCTTGGAGATATACTTCATAATCATCCGAAATAGCATTTCTCCTCTCTCTAGTGGACCTTCTTAATGGCACTGGCTCTTGAGGATGTTGAATTTGTTCTTCCTGAATTATAGCTTCAGGCTGATGAGGGATATTTCCACCATTATCCACTTGAGGTTCCAAATCTACTTCTCGAGCAATGACAGGAATGAAAACCTGAGCACCACTAGAAGCAGCAATGGAAGTCGTACTTGACTCCTCCTCAAAGGTAATGTCTCTAACCTTATTTCTCCCCCCAAATTCAACTTCCTCAAAGAATACCCCATTTCCCGTCTCAAAAATAGACCTACTAGTGAGATCGTAAAATTTGAAACCCCTTGACCTTTCTGGATAACCAATAAGTAGCTGCTAACCGTTTTGGAGTCCAATTCCTTTTCTTTTGGCCTATAAGGCCTCGCCTCAGCTGGACATCCCCAAATGTGAAAATACTTTAAACTAGGCTTTCGCCCTGTCCAAAGCTCAAAAGGTGTTTTATAAACTGCTTTAGTTGGTACTCTATTGAGAATAAAAGATGCAGTCTTTAGAGCTTCTCCCCAGAGTGATATTGGTAAAGAAGAATGACTAAGCATGCTCCTCACCATATCCTTTAGAGTCCTGTTTCGTCTTTCAACTACACCATTCATGCTAGGCGTCCCCGGCATGGTGTACTGTGGGACGATTCCACAAGTCTCTAGAAAGATAGCAAAAGGTCCTGGACATTGTTCTCCTGATCCGTCATATCTACCGTAGTATTCACCACCACGATCAGATCTAACGCTTTTAATCTTCTTGTTGAGTTGATTCTCAACTTCAGATTTATAAATTTTGAACATGTCCAGAGCCTCTGACTTTTCATGGATCAGATATAGGTAGCCATATCGTGAGTAATCGTTTATGAATGATACGAAATATCATTGACCATTCCAAGAAGCCGTAGAGAATGGCCCACATATGTCCGTATGTATCAATTCTAAGACATCTGAAGTCCTGTTGGCACCGAATCTCCTCACATTGGTCTGTTTACCTTTGATACACTCAACACAAACATCAAAGTCTGAAAAATCAAGTGTATCCAAAATTCCATCCGACACAAGCCTCTCAATTCTGGTTCTTGAGATATGACCCAAACGTTTGTGCCATAACATGGAGGAATTTTCCTTATTTAATTTACGCTTAGTACCTCTAGTTTCAACATGCAAGGATTCATGATATGAAGCAATAACATCAAGCATATAAAGATTGTCGTGAATACTTAATGAACCGATACCAACCAAATTGGAATTTAATGAAAGACTGAACTGATTATTTCCGAATGAACAAGAGTAACCGGATTTGTCCAATACAGAAATAGAAACCAAATTCCGTCTGAAAGACGGTACAACAAAAGTGTCTTTCAAATCCAAAAAGTGACCGGTTCCTAACAACAATCTAAAATGCCCAATGGCTTCCACCTCTACCGATTTGCCATCGCCTACATAGATGTATCTTTCACCATCAATTGGCTTTCGATAGCTCAGGCAATCCTCCATGGAAACACTTTTGTGAGTGGTAGCACCAGAATCTAACCACCACGTGTTTCGAGATACTGAAGCTAAATTAACTTCAGAACAGACCAAAGCAAGAATTGTACCTTTCTTCACACGCCAAGCGCGATAAGCGGCACAATCCTTCTTATGATGTCCAGATTTGCCACAAAAGAAACAGTCATCCGAATTTTCACCTTTCTGTTTCTTTTGTGCTGGACCCTTATCCTTTGCAGCTTTCTCAACAGTCTTAGTCCTTTTGCCCTTTGAAATTACCGGCCAATTGAGCAATCTCAACCCTTTCTTGCTTCAATCTCTCTTCCTCTTGCACACAAAATGAAATGAGCTCGTTAAGAGTCCACTTCTCCTTTTGGCAGTTATAACTGACCTTAAATTGACTGAATTGTGCAGGAAGAGAGATCAACACGAAATGCACGAGTAAGTCATCAGACAACTCGAGATTTAGTGCCTTTAACTTTGAAGCGATATGAGACATCTGTAAGATATGCTCCCTTATGTTTCCCTTGCCCTTGTACTTTAGTGAGATTAAGTTAGCTAAAAGCGTATTTATCTCGGCCTTATCGTTTTTCACAAAACGCTTTTCAATTTCGGCAAGGTACTCCTTGGCCGTAGTAATTTCATCAGAAGTTGTGCCTCGAAAGGCTTCCGGAATGCCGCGCTTAATGATCATAAGACTTACGCGATTAGAGCGTTCCCACTTCTCAAAGATCCGCTTTTCCTCTGCGAAACTTTCAACCGTTAGAGAAGCGGGCTGCTCAACCCTTAGCACAAAGTCGAGATCCATGCAGCCCAAAATGATTGAAATTTTTTCCTTCCAATCCTTAAAATTAGACCCGTTAAGCATAGGTATGTTGTTCATGTTGGCAGATATTGAAGTAGCAGGCATCACAGCTGAAGAGAACATAAAAACTTAATTAACCTTTCATGCTCACATAAACCACACAAACAATTATTGAATTTAAATAAGTTGATAACATCTCGAGGTATTGGCACAACATTAACATCAAGTCTTTGGACAGTAATATTAACTTGTAAGTTATACCTTTTCGTGGTGATAATACTGACAATAATCATGTCGAACAATAGCCTTCCTTTGGGCCGACATATTGTTCACATGGATAACCTCATAATTGTCACGCATTATCAACACATATGTGTGTAATTCGGCCAAATACTAATCTTCCTTTGGGCCGATTAGTATCTGCATGAATATACACACACTTCATCCGTTTTAATATTGCAAACGAATTTCTCTCCACAAGAGCGGTCACTTTGGTGACTTCATGCTTCAATTGATTCATTCACAATATTAATAAAACCGAAAGGGAACTTGAGATGCACCAAACAAATTCAAATCAAATAATTGTAGCACATATTCGCACATAATACATGCATATCAACATATGGGGAAACCAAAATTTTCAGAATAGCATATAAGTCCAAATAGCAAATTCTGAAAAATAAATCATTTTAGGAAAAAATTCCAAAATGAAATCCAAAGTGACAGCAACTTAAGTGTTCAAAAGAACTACACTGTCTAATTCAACTTGAAACCTGCATCCAAAAACAACGTTAGAATCTACAAGTCGAGCCCGTCAAAATGATGGGTCGTGGCCATCCTCACGATTCCCGAGTCGCCCGGAATCTGAATGTAAACATTAGTGCGCAGAAACTGGAGCAGTTTCTGTTTTCTGTAGATTTCGGGCTGATATCATCATTAAATTTAACAAAACAGACCAGTAACGTCTTCTACTCGTCGAGAGGATTCCAACGGTATGTGAATCATCAAAATCCGACCACCGGTGTGGCCGGTACGTCCTCTAGAACATCGCGCCTCCGCGCGACTCGCTGCCAGCGACAGTGTCTCGACGGCGAATATCTCTGCCGTCTCTCCACCAAATCGAACGATCCACCCCTCCATTTCTTCGTCTTTCCGAGACGAACAAAACCCAGCCATCCATTTAACGATCGGATTTGAGATCCGACCGGAAAACGGCCAGAACAGTAGCGTCGATCCAGGTCTGAAATTTTCCAGATCTGGTCTTGCATGTCCGAAAATCGAAACCACGAAGCGATTTCGGGCCTATCTCCGACCGACAACCTGTTCATCCAGACGAGGGCTATCTTTCACCTCTACTAATTGACGATTCCGGCGACCGAGGCGGCCGGAATCTGGCCGGAAAACCCACGCCCTCATGTGCAGTTTTCAAACAAACTGCAGATTCAAAAAATCCACAAAATAATACGAAAATCACACATCCAAAAGTTCAATCCGACATGCAATCACATAAACCAACCATAGATTGAGAATAATAGATTCTCGATAATCCAACATGAGTGGCTCTGATACCACTTGTTGGGAGACGATCCTTAAGACTAGATTAACTTCTATCCCACTTGGGAGAAGATCCTTAAGAAGTTAATCGGTCTATCTCAAAGACTATCATGTGGACTATCGAAATCGATAACAAACAATAAGCGGAAGCATACCTGAATCCATGATCGGAATGGTGTTGAAGGGTGATTGATCTTCCAAGTGATGGGCTCCTTAGTTCCTTAGAGAGTGTGCCAAGGGAGAGCAACTCAATGGTTAATGTCAACTATATGAGCCTCACTTGGGGACCATACCCATATATACAGGTTTAAAACCCTAGACATAATTTGCAATTTGGTCCCTCAACAAATTGCAAATGTCCTTTTGGATCTACACATTATTCCCATGATCATATGATATCCATTTAATCCAAGTACAACTTTATTAGATCACTTTAATAGGATTAACATAAGACAACTATGCACATTTAATTTAACATATGTTTGTCCACATAGATTATTTTCCAACATAACAACCTATAGATAACAACCTACCGCACATTAGATTTTTATTTTTATGAGTATCAGAGTAGAAGTGGGGATATTTCCATATAATATGACACTTTACCTTTTCAATCAACAGTTATAGGTAAATATTCCCAACCGACTACGAAGCACAAACATCAACCGGACGGACAACGACGGAGCGAAGAGGATGAAGTAACAATACGATTGACGGTTGCTGTTGTTCAGAATCGAAGAAACAACTTGTGGAGTAACTGTAGCAGCATCGATAGAAAGAAACCTCAAACTATTGGAAGCGAAGGAGGGTCCGACAAGGGACAGTGGTGGCGAGGTAGCTGCACTAACGAAGTTAAAAGGAGAGGGTTTTGGAATGATTTGGTCCTGGGGCGATGCTAACTAGTAGGAAATTTAGAAATTTAGGGGAGGGTAGGAAATGGGACAATTTTATGCTATTTATAGGTGCACCACCGCTAACCTAAAAATTATCACCGCTCAAGGCTCCCACCGCTATTTTGCACCCCTATTATCTCATCGGTGGCACCCCTATTATCTCATCGGTGGTTATCAGCAAATTCCGGCGGCCGGAATGGACATTCAGCCTAAGTCTTTTAGTTTTAAGTATTGATTTTATATACTTTGAATTTGTTATGGAATTATCTTGGGATGTTTTATTTTTATTTTTATTTTGTATAATCTCAATATCAGAAAAGAAAAATAGAGATAGAGATGATTAAATGCTAATTTAGATGTATTTTGTATATTCTTGGCTAGAGAAAGGTTCTGTGACACTTCTTTGTCTATTAGTTTTAACTTCTTCTCTTCAGCGCGGGGTAGAACAGTTTGGTGGGTGAAATATTTAAACGTATATTAGTTAAAAAATTGAAATTTTTTGGGATATCCGACCGGGCGTTTCGACCGCCAGAATCGGACTACCGGCGGAGAGAATAAGACGTCTCCGGTCATCCTTTTCGAGCTGTCAAAACGGATGGTCTAATATGCCATAAAATTCATTTTTTCCCCTAAGCCAGTTAGAATTATATTAAGAATCGAATTTACGTGTTGTGCTTTATTTATAATGTGTTTAGAGATATATTGAGTTTTATTTCTTTATTATTCAGTATAATTTAAATATTATAGATGGTTGTTGAATTTAGATTTATTTTGTTTTTGTAGAAATGTTAGCACAAATAGTTGGAATTTAGTTTTTTAAAAAAATTATTTGGCATAGTCGACTGGGCGTTTTGGCTGCCGAAAACGATCGACCTCCAGAGATAATACGTCGATGATCGTCCTTTTCCAGCCCCCCGAATGGACGGTCGTTTGTGCCACAATAATTCCTTATTTTTCTAAGTCTTTTACTGTTAACCATTGAATTTATATAACTTTGATTTTGTTATGGAATTATTTTGAGAATTATTTGATAATTATTTGGTTTAATTTCAGAATTATAGAAATAGAGACGATTAAATTCAAAATTAAATATATTTTCTACTGGATGAAATATTAAAACAAATAGTTGTATTTTAGGTAATAAATTAATTTTTTTGGCATAGCCGACCAACTGTTTCGGCCATAGAAATCGGCTGACTGCAGGAGATAATACAACGTCGCCGTTAATCCTTTTCCGACTGTCAGAATGGACGGTCGAATATGAAAAAAAAATGTTTCCTTTTAAGTTGTTAGTATTACAAATTGAATTTATATGTTTTGAATTTGTTTGGATTCATATTGGGAATTATTTGATTATTAATTGATATGAAATATAATATAATTTTAATATTTAAAAAAAAAATTAAAAATCAAAATAAAATTAAAACGAGAAATATTAAAATTTTAAAAAGTTAAAAGAAAAAATATAGAATTAAAATTTTAAAAATTGTAATTGTTATAAATTTTAAGAAAAGAAATAATTTAACAAGAAGGATTGAAAATTATGAAAATTTTCTCAAAAATATTTTTAAATAATAAAATTTTTAATTAATTTAAATAAATAGGAAGATGACAGAAGTTTAATTAATATTTTACTAATTTTATATAGAAATTTGGGTGTGAGGACCGAGGACGTAGTGGTGGGATGCGAGAGTAACGGTGGGATGGTGGACTTCCATCCTATGGTTAGTGTATAGTTAGTGGTAACTATGGTAGGAAAGTTTAACATGAAAAAATAAAAAGAATAGTATTTGTATTTTGTCTAACAAAACTACCCTTTGCAGGCAAGATTGTGTAATCCACGTGTAGGGTGGATTAGCCCACCTCCACCTGCATCCCCCTTCATAGTCCTATTAGCTATCTATCTCTCTCTTAAAATGTGATTTTGCGCCAAAATGTTAACAAAAACATTATTATCATCCATCAAAATCTATATATAGGTTCGTTTTTTTTTTAAGTACGAGTTGACTCGAACGCCCGATCTATTAGCATATAGCCATATACTCATTTGGTCTCTTTCTAAGTAATCTTAAATATAAATATAAAGAGATCACTTAAGAAGAAACATATGTAGTTTACGTTTTGTTAATCGAAAAGTGTTTCGTCAGTAATAAATTGACAAAAACGGCCCGAAGTCAATTGGCCCAAATCACTAAACCGCTTCCCCTTTTAAGGCCGGGCTAGGCCATTATATTTTAAGGCCCAATTGACTTTGGGCCCATCCTGGGTATTGGCTTTAAAAGGGTAATTCTAAATACAGCCCCCGAATTACTCTTCATAGCCCTCATGATAAAAACAAATAATATAAATATATACATTTACTATCTTACCCTTTAGTTCCATGTTCACCTCTCATTCCTCAACTTAGCCCCAACACGTTAAAATACAAAATTATTTCTTCTCATTTATACCTCTCAGCTGTCATCTTCATCGATTCTACTGTTAAAACGAAAAAATTTCATCGTTGTAGAAATTAAATCCTACCCAATTTTTTGAGTTTTACCCGGACAAATGATAACTAAGAAAACTAAGAACAATGCGTAGTTGACATTGATTCTTCTCTTTCTCCGTAGTTTCTCTGGGTGATAACAAAATTACTTTTTCTCTAATTTTACACAATTCATTTCCACTTTCGAAGAATTGTGAGCATATTAAAGTTGTTTTGTTCTCGCCGAAACTGAAGAAGTTATTATATTAATGGTGACAAAAGAATTCAATAAAAAGGGATAACTATTTGATAGAATGGTGAGTATTCTTTATGTTTCGGGAGAAATTTGCAGATGCATGAGTAAAATTAAAAAAGTGTAGTTCTTCACTTCTCGTATTTCGCGAAATAGAGTGAAGATGATTTTTCATTTATTTATTTAATAATCTGTAGATTTAATTGGGGCTACGCCGTTCGGAGAAAACAATAAAGGGGGCTATGTGTAATGCGTCGGAATCCGCAGCCCCGGGGATAAAAAAGTCAACTCCTTATTATTTTTTATTTTCATTTAATTAGGGGGCTATAAAGAGTAATATGGGGGCTGTGTATAGAATTACCCCTTTAAAAAGTTAATGATTTTCATGCATTATTAATTACAATAGTTTTGGAGCAAATACTCATGTTTTCCGTCCCACTTGAATTGTCTTATTTTTCTAATTGATATGTCCCATATAAATTATCATGTTTTATGAAATGAGAAAGAATGAACTCTTGCATTTTAATATGAACTATTTACTTTTCACTTTTAACATTATATCTAAGATTTCGTTCCAAAATAAAACAGGACGATTGGTTTAGGACAACGGGAGTAAAATTTTATGTCCTATGGCACGGGTAATTGATCATCCCATTTTGCCCACAAATTTGCCAACAATACAATTATTTAGCTCCACATAAAATACATATAAATATCTTAAAATATATCTATATATATTTAAATGGATTGTGCATCCCCCTTTCCTTTGTAGAACAAATATTCAAAGTAGGAAGTCTATGATGAATGGCATAGGTTAATTAATGAAGTCAAAGTGTTGACTTCTCCATGTACCCCCAAAACCACAATTAATTTATAATGGGACCAAGATTAGGACAGCCCCCAGTTGGTTTCTTCTTGCTTCTAAAGTCAATGCACTTTTTTTTATTACTCCTAATAGGCTAATATCAGTATTCACTCGATCTTATTTCACTAGTCTTATTTTTTCGGCACGAGACTATATGTATAATTGTTAAAATTGGAAAGTAAGAGGTCTATGTTGGAAAGTAATAGTTAGTTCTTTTTATTTTAGAAAAAATAATAATTAAAACGAGTCGACCTAAAATAATACTACTCAATTCGTCCCATTTCAATAGTCCAGTTTCTTTTTCTTTTCAGCATAACATTTTATGAGTATAAGTAGAGGTGTTCAAAAGAACCGGAACCGGCGGTTAAAACCGTAACCGTAACCGGAACCGGTGGTTTTTTAACCGGAACCGGAACTGGCGGTTCTGAACCGGAAAAGGAACCGGTGGAACCGGCGGTTCGGTTAAGGTTCCTAATGCTTGGAACCGTAACCGGCGGTTCGGTTCCGGTTCCGGTTCCAAACCGGCGGTTCCAAATTTTGGAACCGTCCAATTTATATAAATTCTATTATTTTTATTTTTTTAAAATATAATTTATAAACAAATATAACATTATTTGTTAAACTTCATAAATAATAACTAAATATATATATAATTTGGACTTTTTTCAATTATATAAGTGTTACTCTCAAACACTCATTTGTTATTTCTTCATTGTGAGGTATGTTTATTGTTTTTATAAGAGTATTACACTTTTCAAGCTTCTTATTTATTTGAAATGTGATATCTAACACATCCCAAACTATGAGAAGAGTTGCATGAGGAACACCTATAAAATTGAAAGAATGTTCAAAGCCTTATGAAATAAAAAAGTTTAAAATTAAAAAATAAATAAATAATTATCCGGTTTTTTCCGGTTAGAACCGGAACAGTAACCGGAACCGGCGGTTCCGGAACCGGAACCGTAACCGTGTGTTTGCGGTTCGGTTTCGGTTCCTCCCTCGACGGAACCGGAATCGGAACCGGAACCGCGGGCACCTCTGTTGGGAACCCCTTGCAGTTTGATTTTGATGATGTTTATCGAAACCACACTTAGGCATATTTTACTTGTTTAGGGTCAAGGCCGATAGATCGACCTACTACCTGTTAGTGCAGGTCGATGCTCTATAAAGTTTAGAATCAAGTTCGATCCACCATGTAAGAGAAAGGTCGTTTATCGGCCTGCCTCATTCGGATCGAGCTGGATCATCAAGCTGTTTATCGACCTTCCTTATCAAGCTTCCAGCCTGCATTGCCTTAGAAGATTTTAAGTGCTGGGTTTCATATCAAGGTCGATGCTTCGCCTTCATGGAGCAACACGACCTGATCCTTGCCACGTGGTGTGCCAGCAAGGACGAATCTTCCCAACGGCTAGAAGTGAGTCAGCTTCCAACGGCTAGTGCCACGTCAGCCTGACTCCAACGGGTAGTTTTTCAAAACTGCCTATAAATACTTCAGCCATTATCGGATTCAAGTACGGGAAACTCAAGCTTTCAACGCCATATCTCTGCCCAAATCTCTCTCAAGTTCATATCCATTCAAGTGTTCGAAATCCGATTAGTTTCCCAAACACTTGACGAAGAGAGGTTTCCGATTCCGATAAACACCACAACGTCGAAGCGTTCACTGCTGCTTGTCGTTGGTTCAACAACTTCTTCTTCGACTAGTTCGAAGTTAGAAAGCTTGTTTGTGTTTTCACCATTATAGAGTTAGTCAAGCTCTGTAAAAGTGAAAGGTTGTTTGTACGTTTCAGTACGAAAGGTTGTAAGGGTCACGACCCAAAACTCGTGTCTAGATATTTTCAGGTTAGATTGTATCTAGAACTGATACTCAGTCAGTATAAATAAGAGAGAGGTTGAATCCAAAGATAAAGGGATTCTCAGGTCGAGTCGACCTGACGTGGACGTAGGAGGGTTTCTCCGAACCACGCTATATCGCGGTCTCTCTCTCTCTCTCTCTCTCTCTCTCTCTCTCTCTTTATTTATTGCCCTTATATTTTCTTATCAAACTGACGAGCATCAACCTGCATATCACGCATCAACCTGCTATCTACTTTCAGCCTTAAGATTTTTCAAAGAGTAAATCAACCTCCACCAACTTCCGCATTAACAACAGTTTGATAAATCAAGCTTGATACCATACGAGCTTGATAGATCAAACTGCCTCTGATAGGTTCGACCTTGACAATCGACCTTTAGATCGACCTGATTTTATAAAAGTCAAAAACGGTTGGTTATTGGTGTATCCCCCCCCCCCATACACCAATTACTCTTTCTCGGGACCAACAAGTGGTATCAGAGCAGTGGTTCTTTTGACCGCTGCTTTGCATACTAAAAGTTCTTTATCAAACTTTTGGTCATTTTGAACCGATCCTTAGAAAAATCTTTTTCATTCATTCATATCATATTATTTGCTATGGAGGCTTCTCTTCTCAGGGTATGTGAAGACTTCTCCGTACAAGGCTATGAAGACTGGAGTTTCCGAATCAAGATGTGTCTCAAGGCACATCACGTCCTCATGTGGGATATCATCGAGAATGGCCCCTCCCCCATTTATGCAGCAAAGATTATTGTGGATGGAACAGCCCCCGGGGAGGCTACATACGAGAAAGTCCTCAAAAATCCTCGCGACTACACAACCGAGGAAAGGAAAGAGGCCAGCCTCGATGATTATGCGAAGGGACTCATCTCCAGCACCGTGAAGGGCGTCTACCTGGCCAAGATCCGAAATCTTGAAACGACCAAAGAAATGTGGGACACCCTCCGGTCCATCAGCCTTGGCTCAGAAGAAATGAAGGAGAACAAGCTGTCTATGGCGTGCAGCAAGTTCGATGACTTCAAAATGGTTTCGGGTGAAACCATAGAAGCAATGAAAATTCGCTTCACCGAGATTATTTTCGAGGTCGCTGCAATCAACCCGTACAAATATACGCAGCGCGAGAAGAATCTTAAAGTGATACGTGCCCTTCCTGCAAATTGGCACGTATACGCCGCCATGCATCCAGCCCGATCGGATTTCAACTCCTTCACCACTGAAGATCTTTTCGACATTCTTGTCGGAAATGAATATGAGATGATCCGCATCCATGGATCAACACAGCCTTCGACCAGCAAGACGGCTGATGAAAAGAACAAGGAGGTAGCTTTCAAGGCCGACTCAGCCTCTGCTGCTACCCCAAGTCCGATTGACGAATCCATCGTCAAGAAGTTCGAGAAGATGCCTCTCGACTATGCTCTAGCTGCTAGGAGAAATGAGAAGCTCCTAGGGAAGGTTGTCAAATACAAAAAGTTCTATCGTGACAACAAGCGAAACTTCTCAAACCGCAACCACGACCGCCCTGACAAAAAGGGAGAAGGTAAACCCTCAACCTTCAATTCTTCTAACACACCCGAGGGTGGTTGTTTTAATTGTGGCAGGCCAGGTCACTACAAGACCGACTGCCCGGATCTTACCAAGGCCGAGAGAGACGAGCTCCGTGCAAAGCGCGATAAGAAGCTCAAAGATCAACGAGCTGCAATGATCGCCGAAGAAACAAAGGAAGCTCACCTCTCTGACAGCTCGTCAAGTGATGACGAAGGTTACATCGCTTTCGACGAAAGTGATGATGAAGAATGTTTCGTTGGAGAGCACCAACAAAACGAGGGATCTTCAAAGGTAGATCTTCAACCCATTTCACTTTCTTTTTCTGACGATGACTGTGCAGAAGAAGGTGATGAAGACCTATCCGAGGCTGTGTCTTGGGAAGAAATCAAGAAGCAGCTCGACGACTATGCCGATCTCGTGGATACACTCAAAGAGGTAGTTGAAGATAATGCTGAGCTTATGGACAAAAATGAAAAGTACAAGCTAGCATTAGAAGAAAGATTCTCTCCCTACGATGAAGAAAAGGAAAGGGAGATCGAAGCCCTAAAGTCAAAGGTTGATGAATTGACTTTACGGGTTAAGGAGTTCGATACCAGGGCGCTCGAGAAGGACGAGTCCCTCAAGACCAAAGATGCCGAAATACACAGCCTTACCTCAAAATTGGCTGACTTGGTAATTCGACACGAACTCCTCGTGAAAAAGGAAGAAAAACTTCAACTCACCTTGAGTCAGTTGAAGAAAAGCGGGAAGAAATTAGAAGAGGTCCAATCCATGCAACGCAATCCGCGCGATCACTCTGGTATTGGATTTAAGGGAAAATCCAAGGAAAGCAAGGACAAAGACTGCAAGATCACGTTCGTGAAAGCTCAGTCGAAGTCAAAGAGTGTTCGGAAAGCTTATCAAGCTCTTCCAGATAAGATGGTCCAGCTGAAGAATCCAGTTCGACAGCCCCAAGCCATCCTTGTAAAGCAACACAAGAAGGAACAGCCTGTTCCTCAAAAGAAAGAGAGTCGATCTGCCCAGCATCGTCGACCTGCCCCCTCACATCAAAAGCAGGCTGTCCATCTAGGGCGATACCAAGGCCAATACTATCAAAGGCCGTATCACCCTCAGTTCTTCTATACTGCTCATCAAGGTTGTCACTGCCACTATCCTCAACGGTCTAACTATCAAGACTGGCAGTATCAATCTGGCTTTCATGATGAGCAGTTCTATCAGCCTCGCCATTCACGCTCAAAGAAATCCAAGGCTCCCAAGCCCAAGACCGCCACTGCCTCGTCCTCAGCCTCGGATAAAAGCAGACCGGCAAGACAAATTTGGGTCCCAAAGGCTGTTCCCGCAACCGATGTAGCACCCAATCTCAAGTGGGTTGCTAAGTTTAACTAATTGCAGGTTGGGAAGGCTCAAAGAAGGAGCCAAGCAGCTCGTGGAGCTGTATGGATCATTGATAGTGTTGGTCCCGGGAAAGAGTAATTGGTGTATGGGGGGGGGGAATACACCAATAACCAACCGTTTTTGACTTTTGTAAAATCAGCTCGATCTGCAGGTCGATTGTCAAGGTCGACCTTATCAGAGGCAGTTTGATCTATCAAGCTTGTATGGTATCAAGCTTGATTTATCAAACTGTTGTTAATGCGGAAGTTGGTGGAGGTTGATTACTCTTTGAAAAATCTTAGTCAGAATATGGATAGCAGGTTGATTCGTGTAATGCAGGTTGATGCACGTCAGTTTGATAATGAATTGAAAGGGCGATAAATAGAGAGAGAGAGAAACACCGCGATGTAGCGTGGTTCGGAGAAACCCTCCTACGTCCACGTCAGGTCGACTCGACCTGAGAATCCCTTTTCTTTTGGATCCACCTCTCTCTTATTTATACTGACTGAGTATCAGTTCTAGCTACAATCTAACTTGAGAGTAACTAGACACGAGTTTTGGGTCGTGACCCTTACAACCTTCGTACTAAAACGTACAAACAACCTTACGCTTTTACAGAGCTAGACTAACTCTATAATGGCGAAAATAACAACAAGCTTTCTAACTTCGAACAAGTCGGAGAAGAAGTTGTTTGAACAATCGACAAGCAGCAGTGAACGCTTCGTCGTTGTGATGTTTTTCGGAATCGGAAACCTCTCTTCTTCAAGTGTTTGGGAAACTAATCGGATTTCGAACACTTGAATGGATTTGAGCTTTGAGAGAGATTTGGGCAGAGATATGGCGTTGATAGCTTGTGTTTCCCGTGCTTGAATCCGAAAATGGCTGAAGTATTTATAGGCAGATTTGAAAATCTAGCCGTTGGAGTCGGGCTGACGTGGCACTAGCCGTTGGATGCTGACTCACTTCTAGCCGTTGGGAAAATTCGTCCTTGCTGGCACACGACGTGGCAAGGATCAGGTCGTGACGCTCCATGAAGGCGGAGCATCGACCTTGATTGATAATCCAGCTCTTGAAATCTTCTAAGGCAATGCTAGCTGGAAGCTTGATAGGGGAGGTCGATAGACAGTCAGATGATCCAGCTCGATCCAATTGAGGCAGGTCGATACATCGACCTTTCTCTTACAGGGTGGATCGAACTTGATACTAAACGATAAAGGGCATCGACCTGCACTAACAGGTAGCAGGTCGATCTATCGGCCTTGACCCTAAACAAGTAAAATATGCCTAAGTGTGGTTTCGATAAACATCATCAAAATCAAACTGCAGGGGGTTCCCAACAATTTCCCCCTTTTTGATGATGTCGAAACCAAAACACTTTACAAATGATTCCTAAGATAAAAACACTGAAAGATGGTATCAAAGCTTAAACATTTTTCAATCATGAAGATTGATAAGGAATTAAATGAAAGGCAAATAAGAACATAATTAAAATAAAGCAGTAAAGGCAGATGCCTGGACAAAGAGGTATTGTCATCAGGACGAAAGATGATTTTGTTTCATTAAGCTCGATAGCAGAATACATCAAGAATTTACATCGGGCTGAGAGCATAAATGAAAAACAAAATATTACAAAATCATCTACATAGCCTGGATCTTGGCACGGGCTGCAGTGCGCTCCTCCTGGATCTGCTCCTTCGACTTTGCCTTCATGCTTGCGTAAATTCCATCCCTGATGCGACGATAGTCGGGATCGGAATTCGCAATGTTGACGCCAAGGCCGATGGCAGTCTGTGCGATATACTGGTCGATCCGAGAGTAATCCAAATACTCCGAAGCACCAAGACGCAAGGGCGTAAAATATTGCTGAGCAGGAGCCCTTATTATCACACCAGCCTCTGCAGCTTTCTTCCGTAGATCACCAATGAATTTTTGGTATGGAAATTTTTGCATATAAGCTGCATAGGCTGCATCAGCATCGGCGGGAAGGGAGGGGTCCTTGATCCAGTAGTGCAGGAGGATGAAGCAAGAATTGAGCTCCCGCAGCAGGTTGTTCTGTGATTCATCAAGCCAATCAACGAACTGCTGCAATCCTCCTGCGTTCAAAACTAGAGCGGACTGGCTGATCCAGTCCAACTCTCTCTTCCTTCTAGCCTCAGCAGCACGGCGCTCTGCCTTGAAGCGCTGCTGCTCCTCTTGATTTGCAGCCTGCTCCGGCGTAGCACCAGCCAGCACCATGGCGGAAATGAGATCGGCCTCTGCTGCCAATCGAGCTTTGGCGGCAGCAGCCTGCTCCGCACCAAGCTGGGAGATTGGATCGGCATGAGAGGCAGCGGCCTTGGGTGCAACGGCCTGAGAGGGCTTCTTTTGAGGAGGAGGAGCCTTGGATTTTGGGGCCGGGGCCTTCTTTTTCTTCGAGGCGGCGACTCGCTCTTCTTCCCCCTTTTCGACATCATCAGAAAGGGCTTGAATAAGGGAAAGAAGAGTAGCATCCTCCTGCTGCAGCTTTGTCACGGCATCCCTCAACTCCTGCTGGCCATTGAGAAGGGAGGAGATGGTGCCGTGAATTGCGTTGATCTGTTCGTTGGAGGTCGATGCCGAGTTTGAGATAGAAGAAGTCAGTTCGGTTACTCGCCCATCGACCTTCTCCACATCCTCCAACACTTCCGCGATTTGGTCGCGGGATGCCATGTTGAGCTCATCAAGCTGGCCAGGTAGGAGCTTGTCAGTATATTCCTTCAAAAGCCTCACTGCAAAATCAGTGACACGCTCCTTGGCAACTTCATCGGCCTGGGCCTTGGCTTCATTAATAATATCGGCCCGGACCTCGGCTACGGCCTGCTTGATTTGGTTGGGGAGGCTGGTGATGATGGACTCGAGCTTGGCAGAAATATCATCCAGCGCAGCCTCCACATCGACCCTTGGAGACGGAGCATCAGCAGCTAGAGGCTGATCATCACCCTCAATCCTGGGTGATGATGGCTCCGGAGTTTGAATCCGATCAAACTCGTCTCCGGCTTCGGTGGCGGAGTTGAACAGGGCGCGAGAGTGCGCATAGAAGGGGCGAAGGTCGATGCCCAAAATTTTGGCTTCGACCTTCATGCGGCGAAGCACGAGCTGGCGAAAATTGGAGGCCGCATCCTCCACGGTGTAGAAACCGAACTCCGATTCAAGAGCCAGCTCCTCGACCTTCAGGTCGTCCAGAGTGACGACCTGTAGCAACGCCTCGAACATATAGTAATAGCTCGACTTACAATCCAGGTAGAACTGGAGGCGAGCAGCGAGGTCGAGGGATTTGGGGAGTTGATCGATTCCTGGCATCAGGTCGATGACCTTTAGCCTGGCTTCGTCCTTCTTCGAAGCCACCATTGCTTGAGCAGGAGAGACGGCCTGCTCGGGGATAGGCTGAATGGGCAGGAAGGTGTCTTGCTCCACCTCTTCTTCGGTGACATCAACAATTTCCACTGATCCAGCTCGTTGGACACGAGGGGACTTTGCTGGAGAGGGAGCAACGACCTGCGTAGAAGATGCAGGCCGTTTCTGCCCGGCGGAACGGACTGGAGAAGGAGTCCGTTCGGCTGATGGAGAGCGCGATGGAGAGTGCGAAGTCTCCGTGCGAGCTGCAGGCTCATCGAGCTGCACCGGAAGGACTTTATGCATCGGTCTGGGAGGGTCACCGGAGGCCGACTGCATTTTGCGAGGGGGAGTCCTCTTCACGGGCTGGCCCTTCTTGACAGGGCGAGAGGGGACCAGATCGAAATCGGCCTTCCTTTTCTTTTGAAGGGGTCGATCTGGGATCCTCCAACCAACTTTGGAATGGCCCGTTCTGGCGAGATGCTCCCGGACCGAGTCTGGGGAGTTGTGGAAGATTTGCGGTGCCACCCCAATCGCCATCTCAAGCTGATGGAGATCTTTTGGTATAAACAGAGGGGGAAAGTCCGGATCTTTGGACCACGTCCTCTGCTTGAAGTGGGAGATGATGATGGAGGTCACCTTCGTCCCAAGGCGAAGCGGCTTGTCGTTGCGGAGAGATACTTTTACAATGGCCTCTCCCTCCGTCTCGCAGATGATCATCCTGGCTTCATCCCAAAGCAGGGAGACCAACAATTTGGCCCAGCAGACGGGCAGGTCGAGCACTACGGCCGCCAAGATCTGGAATTTGAAAGGGGTGACCTGGTCGTAGTTCCCGAGAAGCCCCAGAAAACACTTCTGCACGAAGTCCATCAAGAGGCGATATTTAGGGCGGAGTTCGCTCCTCTTGAATGCGACTGGCACGAACTGCCTCTGCTCGATTAGGACACGATCTGCAACCTGCTGCAGTTGGTCCCTAGAAATGTCAGAGAGTTGCATCGTCCCCTCTTCATTAATGTCGAAGGCCGCTTTCACAGCATCAAGAACGTTGATGGTGACCAAGGACTTCGTGGTTCCAATAGAGACGGTGTGGGTGGATACGGACTCTCCTTCATTCCAATTGTAGAAGAAGGCACCCACAAGCCTAGGGAGATTCTTCGCCGGCCGGGTGGAGATGATCTGATAGAATGGATGGCACTTCACCATGGCGAACATGGAGTCGAGATCGTGAAAACCGAAGTTTTCACGCACCATGTAGGGCTCGAACTTGATGCGAGCCGTCAAGAACTCTTCTACTTCCGACCACTGCAATTCTTTATGACCAGAGGGTAAAATATTTGCTGCCATTGTTGTTTTCTGCAAATTTTCGAAATAGATTAGAAATAGAACCAACCGTTTCTCGAGAGAAGATAGGGAAACACAGTTAAAAACTTGACAGAATATACAAATTTAATCAGTGAAAGAAGCACAAACCACGAAGATGGTTTGATACAGCAAGTGTTAATGCGGAAAAAGCAGAGAACACGACGGCGGCAGATGAATTTTGCAGAGAGAAAAACTAGGTTTTTCGAAGAAGATGATAAAAGAAAGTAACGTTTTAAGGGTAGTACTGCATGCCATATATAGAGAAATCGGACGGTCGTGATCTTTCGAATTTGAAAGGGTGAAAAATAACTCTTTAAATCTCATCCACACGATGTGTGCGCGTGAAATGTGAGACGTCTCACATTCGCGCGTGAGATATTGAAAACGTGCGAAAGGAATACACTTTTTCAGAGAGGGACAGCAGGGAATTAAATGTAGCCTCGGTCAACGTGTCAAAACTTGACACTTGACTAGATGTGTTGAGAAAATGGTAATCATTACTCCCTTTTTCCTCATTTTCTGCAAATTTGCAGTCCCTTAAACAATGAAACACATTGAGAAATAAATAACATTAATAAATGAAAAATTCAATGCGTATTAAAGAAGTTATAAGACAAAAGGGTGATACGGCCCTTTTGATTCTTCCTTCATAAATGCAGTTGCATTCAGGTCGATATCGGCCTGATAATATCGGCCTGGTACCGGAGAACGGTCTGTCTAAATGAACGGCCTGGACATATGACATCGACCTGGCAAGTTGGAACTGCCTGGACTTAAGATGTCGGTCTGGCGAAATAAACGCCCTGGAGATGAACATCGTCCTTTGTTCCCCCTCAAATGATGGATCACTTTGGCTAAGTGTTCCCCCTCAATTTGAGGAATGCAGGTCGATCTATTGAATAGTCGACGGCCTGATGATGAACACGGCCTGTTGACAGACACGGCTTGTTGACGGACACGGCCTGTTCAAATAGTGTCTCCCTGTTCAATGGTATCGGCCTGTTGAGTAGATGACGGCCTGTTCCCCCTTAATATCGGCCTGCTTGTAAAGAGTCGGTCTGCTTGTTGGTTCCGTTTGTTGGTCCCACACAAGCTTTTGAAGGATGTGGCAGGTCGATGAGGAGATAACGGCCTGTAGGCTTACGATCGGCCTGATGTCTCAACATTTAGTAACCCCAGCTTTCCACATAACATTTTGAATCTTTCTTCGGCTAGGGGTTTGGTTAGAATATCAGCTCGTTGAATGTCAGTGTGTATCTTCTCTATAACCACGTTCTTCTTTTCCACGTGATCACGAATAAAGTGATGTCGAATATCCACGTGCTTGCATCTAGAGTGAAGAACTGGATTTTGAGTAATGGCGATGGCACTCGAGCTGTCGCAGAATATAGGCACTTCACTGACTTCAACTTCATAATCCTTAAGTTGTTGTTTGATCCACAAGATTTGTGCACAACAACTTCCTGCGGCCATGTACTCGGCCTCTGTGGTGGAGGTGGCTACTGAAGTTTGCTTCTTTGAAAACCAAGAAATCAGCTTGTTTCCGAGAAAATGGCAAGTACCCGAGGTAGATTTCCTATCGAGCTTGCACCCAGCATGATCAGAATCTGAATAACCTGTAAGCTGCAAGTTATCATCACAAGGATACCAAAGACCTAGATTTGTGGTTCCTTTGATGTATCGAAGAATTTTCTTTGCTGCTTCCAAGTGAGATTCCTTCGGATTAGCTTGAAATCGAGCACACACTCCAACTGCAAAAGTGATGTCAGGTCGACTAGCAGTTAGATAAAGTAATGAACCAATTATACCCCTGTACTGTGTTATGTTGGCAGGTTTTCCTTGTGGATCCGGGTCGATCTTCCCACCAGAGAGCATCGGTATTTTGACAGGCTTGCTGTCTTTGACACCAAACTTGTCGACCAGCTCGTGTGCGTACTTTGTTTGGCTAATGAAGATTCCTTCATCGGACTGCTTAACCTGCAACCCTAGAAAGAAATTCATTTCCCCCATCATAGACATTTTATATTTTTCGGTCATGAGGTTACCAAATTTTTCACACAAAATGGGAGATTTAGATCCAAAAATGATATCATCAACATAAATTTGTACTAAAAGGATATGTTCATTCACTTTGATAGTGAATAGTGTCTTGTCGACTGAACCACGTTTGAATCCTGATTCGATGAGAAAGGATGACAGCGTCTCATACCAAGCTCGAGGAGCTTGCTTAAGTCCGTAAACGGCCTTGTGCAGTTTGTAGACTTTGCTTGAATCACCCTCCTCAAATCCAGGAGGCTGTTCCACATAGACTTCCTCTTCAAGAATTCCATTGAGGAACGCACTCTTAACATCCATCTGGTAGACTTTGAATCGTTGATGAGCGGCATAAGCTAGAAACAGCCTTATAGCTTCTAATCTTGCAACGGGGGCAAACGTCTCATCATAATCGATTCCTTCTTGTTGACAGTAACCCTTTGCAACCAATCGGGCTTTATTTCTGACAACTTCTCCAGATTCATCTCTCTTGTTCTTGTAAACCCATTTGACTCCAATGACGCCTTGGTGATAAGGACGATCCACTAGAGACCATACTTCATTTCTTTTGAATTCATTGAGTTCTTCTTGCATGGCTTCAATCCAGTCAGCATCTTGAAGAGCTTCAATGGCATCTTTGGGTTCTATGCGAGAGAGATAGCAACTTAGAAGTGCACTTTCACCAATCGTCCTTCTCGTTCGTACTCCTTGGTTTGGGTTCCCAACAATGAGCTCTTTCGGATGATCATCGATCCAACGTCTGCGTCGTGATCTTTCTTCATTTGAAATGATTGGCTCGGGCTCATTAATGGGTTCATCAAACTCTGGATGAGTTGAAGGTTGATTAGTGGGCACATGCTGTTGCTCGAGCTGTTGATCAGGCTGTTGTTCGGCCTGGATGTTGAGCTGCTCCATTGTGTTATCGAGCTGCTCAATTTGGGATGTAAGGTCGTGAACAGCATCAGTCTTGGGGACTGAGGGAGGGGGATCAGCCTGGTTAAGTCCGGCTGATGTATTACAGCTCGTATTATCATTTGCATCACTTCCCCCTTGCTGTGTGACCTTAGGATCAGATTGATCCTCTTCCTCCAAATCATTTGGAGTCCATACTAGCAGGTCGTCAATGGGGGAGTTAGACGGCCTGTTAGCAGTGGGCTGTTCTGTACCTGTACTTGTTTCTCTGTACAGACAAGTAGATTCATCAAACACAACATGAGGTGTTACCTCCACAACTAGGGTTTTCTTATTAAAAACTCTATAAGCTTTGCTAACCTCTGAGTATCCTAGAAATACTCCTGGATCGGCCTTGCTATCAAAAGTCTTCAATTGAGATTTCCCATTGTTATGAATGTAACACAAACACCCAAAAGCTTTAAAATACTTTAACCTGGGGAGCTTGTTGTTCCACAGCTCGTATGGAGTCTTTCCATGTCGGGTCGTGATGATCGACCTGTTTTGGGTATAGCAGGCTGTGTTGATGGCCTCTGCCCAAAACTTCTTTGGAAGATTGGTTTCATCCAACATGGTACGAGCTGCTTCCTTCAGCGATCTGTTACGACGTTCCACCACGCCGTTTTGTTGAGGTGTGCGTGCAGCTGAAGTTTGATGATGAATCCCACTCTTTGTGCAATATTCTTCAATCATTGCATTGATAAATTCGGTGCCTCGATCTGATCGAATGGAGATGATGGATTTCTCCTTTTGATTGCACAACTTGCTCAGCAATGCAGGTAGCTTCTCCAATGTCTCCTTCTTTTTGTACATGAAAATAACCCACGTAAATCTAGAATAATCATCTATAATAACGAGAGCATATTTTCTACCGTTTATACTCAAGGGAGTGACTGGACCGAAGAGGTCGAGATGGAGAAGCTCAAGAATTCGATTTGATGATTGAGCCGTCACGCTTGGAAATGATGATCTTGTCTGTTTTCCAGCTTGACATGCTCTGCAGATGTGATCACGATCGAAGACTTGGTCTGGCAGGTCGTTCACCAGCTTGTTGCGTGCGAGCTTGTTGATGGCCTTGAAGTTTAAGTGACTCAACCTCTTGTGCCATAACCAGCTTGTCTCGGAATCGGCCTTTGTGACCAGGCAGGTCTCTATCGAATCTGTCCATTGTACAATATAGAGTCTATCCTGCAATATTCCGGTAAGAAGAATTTCTCCTTCCTCATTTTTCACGAGACATTTGTTAGCGGTGAATTCTACTCGTTTACCGCTCGAGCAGAATTGCGACACAGAGAATAAATTATGATTAAGACCTTCAACATAAGAGACGTTAGAAATAGTTGTTTTACCAACTTTTAGATAGCCCTGGCCTCTCGTAAATCCCTTAGAATTTCCTCCAAAGGTTACAAGTGGCCCGTCTCGTTCTTGAAAATTTGATAGCAGCGTTTTGTCACACGTCATGTGCTTTGAGCATCCGCTATCAATGATCCATACAGCTCCATGAGCTGCTTGGCTCCTTCTTTGAGCCTTCCCAACCTGCAATTAATTAAACTTAGCAACCCATTTGAGATTGGGTGCTACATCGGTTGCGGGAACGGCCTTTGGAACCCATATTTGCTTCACCGGTCTGCTTCTATCCGAGGCTGAGGACGAGGCAGAAGCGGTCTTGGGCTTAGGAGCCTTGGATTTCTTCGAGCGAGGGCGACGAGACTGATAATATTGTTCTTCGTAAAACCCAGGTTGATACTGCCAGTCTGAAAATTTTGACTGTTGAGAATAGTGGCAGTAGCACCCTTGATAATCCGGATGGAAGAACTCAGGGTGATACGGCCTTTGATAGTGTTGGCCTTGGTATCGCCCTTGATGAACAGCCTTATTTTGATGGTAGGGGGCAGGTCGACGTTGCTGAGCAGGTCGACTCTCCTTCTTTTGAGGAGCGGGCTGTTCTTTCTTTCGTTGCTTTATGAGGATGGCCTGGGGCTGTCGAGCTGGATTCTTCAGCTTGACCATCTTATCAGGGAGAGCTTGATTAGCTTTCCGAACATTCTTTGATTTAGGCTGCGCTTTTACGAACGTGATCTCGCAGTCTTTGTTCTTGCTTTTCTTGGATTCTCCATTAAATCCAATCCCAGAGTGATCGCGCGGATTGCGTTGCATGGATTGGACCTCTTCCAGCTTCTTTCCACTTTTCTTCAACTGACTCAATGTGAGTTGAAGTTTTTCTTCCTTTTTCACGAGGAGTTCGTGTCGAATTACCAAGTCAGCCAGCTTTGAGGTAAGGCTGTGTATTTCGGCATCTTTGGTCTTGAGGGACTCGTTCTTCTCGAGCTCCCTGGTATCGAACTCCTTGACCCGTAAAGTCAATTCGTCAACCTTTGACTTTAGGGTTTCGATCTCCCTTTCCTTTTCTTCATCGTAGGGAGAGAATCTTTCTTCCAATGCTAGCTTGTATTTTTCATTTTTATTCAAAAGCTCAGCATTGTCTTCAACGACCTCCTTGAGAGTATCCACGAGATCGGCATAGTCATCCAGCTGCTTCTTGATTTCTTCCCAAGACACAGCCTCGGATAGGTCTTCATCACGTTCTTCTGCACAATCATCGTCAGAGAAAGAAAGTGATATGGATTGAGGGTCTACCTTTGAAGATCCCTCGTTTTGTTGGTGCTCTCCAACGAAACATTCTTCATCATCACTTTCGCTGAAAGCGATGTAACCTTCGTCATCACTTGACGAGCTATCCGAGAGGTGAGCTTCCTTTGTTTCCTCGGCGATCATTGCAGCTCGTTGGTCTTTGAGTTTCTTATCGCGCTTTGCACGGAGCTCGTCTCTCTCTGTCTTGGTAAGATCCGGGCAGTCCGTCTTGTAATGACCTGGCCTGCCACAATTGAAACAACCACCCTCGGGTGTGTTAGAAGAATTGAAGGTTGAGGGTTTACCTTCTCCCTTTTTGTCAGGGCGGTCGTGGTTGCGGTTTGAGAAGTTTCGCTTGTTGTCACGATAGAACTTTTTATATTTGACAACCTTCCCTAGGAGCTTCTCATTCCTCCTAGCAGCTAGAGCATAGTCGAGAGTCATTTTCTCGAACTTCTTGACGATGGACTCGTCAATCGGGCTTGGGGTAGCAGCTGAGGCTGAGTCGGCCTTGAAGGCTACCTCCTTGTTCTTTTCATCAGCCTTCTTGCTGGTGGAAGGCTGGGTTGATCCATGGATGCGGATCATCTCATACTCATTTCCGACAAGAATGTCGAAAAGATCTTCTGTGGTGAGGGAGTTGAAATCCGATCGGGCTGGATGCATGGCGGCGTATACGTGCCAATTTGCAGGGAGGGCACGTATCACTTTGAGATTCTTCTCGCGCTGCGTATACTTGTATGGGTTGATGGCAGCCACTTCAAGAACAATCTCGGTGAAGCGAATCTTCATTGCTTCAATGGTTTCTCCCGAAACCATCTTGAAGTCATCGAACTTGCTGCACGCCATAGACAGCTTGTTCTCCTTCATTTCCTCTGAGCCAAGGCTGATGGACCGGAGGGTGTCCCACATCTCTTTGGCCGTTTCAAGATTTCTGATCTTGGCCAGATAGACGCCCTTCACGGTGCTGGAGATGAGTCCCTTTGCGTAATCATCGAGACCGGCCTCCTTCCTTTCCTCGGTTGTGTAATCACGAGGATTCTTAAGGATTTTCTCGTACGTAGCCTCCCCGGGGGCTGTTCCATCCACGAGAATCTTCGCAGCATAGATGGGGGAGGGTCCGTTCTCGATGATGTCCCACATAAGGACATGATGTGCCTTGAGACACATCTTGATTCGAAAGCTCCAATCTTCATAGCCTTGAACGGAGAAGTCTTCACATACCCTGAGAAGAGAAGCCTCCATTGCAAAATAGTATGATATGAATGAATGAAAAAGATTTTTCTAAGGATCGGTTCAAAATGACCAAAAGTATGATAAAGAACTTTTAGTATGCAAAGCAGCGGTCAAAAGAACCACTGCTCTGATACCACTTGTTGGTCCCGGGAAAGAGTAATTGGTGTATGGGGGGGGGGAATACACCAATAACCAACCGTTTTTGACTTTTGTAAAATCAGCTCGATCTGCAGGTCGATTGTTAAGGTCGACCTTATCAGAGGCAGTTTGATCTATCAAGCTTGTATGGTATCAAGCTTGATTTATCAAACTGTTGTTAATGCGGAAGTTGGTGGAGGTTGATTACTCTTTGAAAAATCTTAGTCAGAATATGGATAGCAGGTTGATTCGTGTAATGCAGGTTGATGCACGTCAGTTTGATAATGAATTGAAAGGGCGATAAATAGAGAGAGAGAGAAACACCGCGATGTAGCGTGGTTCGGAGAAACCCTCCTACGTCCACGTCAGGTCGACTCGACCTGAGAATCCCTTTTCTTTTGGATCCACCTCTCTCTTATTTATACTGACTGAGTATCAGTTCTAGCTACAATCTAACTTGAGAGTAACTAGACACGAGTTTTGGGTCGTGACCCTTACAACCTTCGTACTAAAACGTACAAACAACCTTACGCTTTTACAGAGCTAGACTAACTCTATAATGGCGAAAATAACAACAAGCTTTCTAACTTCGAACAAGTCGGAGAAGAAGTTGTTTGAACAATCGACAAGCAGCAGTGAACGCTTCGTCGTTGTGATGTTTTTCGGAATCGGAAACCTCTCTTCTTCAAGTGTTTGGGAAACTAATCGGATTTCGAACACTTGAATGGATTTGAGCTTTGAGAGAGATTTGGGCAGAGATATGGCGTTGATAGCTTGTGTTTCCCGTGCTTGAATCCGAAAATGGCTGAAGTATTTATAGGCAGATTTGAAAATCTAGCCGTTGGAGTCGGGCTGACGTGGCACTAGCCGTTGGATGCTGACTCACTTCTAGCCGTTGGGAAAATTCGTCCTTGCTGGCACACGACGTGGCAAGGATCAGGTCGTGACGCTCCATGAAGGCGGAGCATCGACCTTGATTGATAATCCAGCTCTTGAAATCTTCTAAGGCAATGCTAGCTGGAAGCTTGATAGGGGAGGTCGATAGACAGTCAGATGATCCAGCTCGATCCAATTGAGGCAGGTCGATACATCGACCTTTCTCTTACAGGGTGGATCGAACTTGATACTAAACGATAAAGGGCATCGACCTGCACTAACAGGTAGCAGGTCGATCTATCGGCCTTGACCCTAAACAAGTAAAATATGCCTAAGTGTGGTTTCGATAAACATCATCAAAATCAAACTGCAGGGGGTTCCCAACAGATAGTGGATGCTCAAAGAACATGACGTGTGACAAAACGCTACTATCAAACTATCAAGAACGAGACGGGCCACTTGTAACCTTTGGAGGAAATTCTAAGGGACTAACGAGATGCCAGGGCAATCTAAAAGTTGGTAAAACAACTATCTCTAACGTTTCTTATGTTGAAGGTCTTAATCATAACCTATTCTCTGTGTCGCAATTCTGCTCGAGTGGTAAACGAGTAGAATTCACTGCTAACAAATGTCTCGTGAAAAATGAGGAAGGAGAAACTCTTCTTACCGGAATTCTGCAAGATAGACTCTATATTGTTCAATGGACAGACTGGATAGAGACCTGCCTGGTCACAAAAGCTGATTCCGAGACAAGCTGGCTATGGCACAAGAGGTTGAGTCACTTGAACTTCAAGGCCATCAACAAGCTCGCACGCAACAAGCTGGTGAACGACCTACCAGATCAAGTCTTCGATCGTGATCACATCTGCAGAGCCTGTCAAGCTGGAAAGCAAACAAGATCATCCTTTCCAAGCGTGACGGCACAAACATCAAATCGAATTCTTGAGCTTCTCCATCTCGACCTCTTCGGTCCAGTCACTCCCTTGAGTATAAACGGTAGAAAATACGCTCTCGTTATTATAGATGATTATTCTAGATTTACGTGGGTTATTTTCATGTACAAAAAGAAGGAGACTTTGGAGAAGCTACCTGCGTTGCTGAGCAAACTGTGCAATCAAAAGGAGAAATCCATCATCTCCATTCGATCTGATCGAGGCACCGAATTTATCAATGCAATGATCGAAGAATATTGCACAAAGAGTGGAATTCATCATCAAACTTCAGCTGCTCGCACACCTCAACAAAACGGCGTAGTGGAACGCCGTAACAGGTCGATGAAGGAAGCAGCTCGTACCATGTTGGATGAAACCAACCTTCCAAAGAAGTTTTGGGCAGAGGCCGTTAACACAGCCTGCTATACCCAAAACAGGTCGATCATCACGACCCGACATGGAAAGACTCCATACGAGCTGTGGAACAACAAACTCCCCAGGTTAAAGTATTTTAAAGCTTTTGGGTGCTTGTGTTACATTCATAACAATGGGAAATCTCAATTAAAAACTTTTGATAGCAAGGCCGATCCAGGAGTATTTTTAGGATACTCGGAGGTTAGCAAAGCTTATATAGTTTTTAATAAGAAAACCCTAGTTGTGGAGGTAACACCTCATGTTGTGTTTGATGAATCTACTTGTCTGTACAGAGAATCAAGTACAGGTACAGATCAGCCCGCTGCTAACAGGCCGTCTAACTCCCCCATTGACGACCTGCTAGTATGGACTCCAAATGATTTGGAGGAAGAGGATCAATCTGATCCTAGGGTCACACAGCAAGGGGGAAGTGATGCAAATGATACTTCGAGCTGTAATACATCAGCCGGACTAAACCAGGCTGATCCCCCTCCCTCAGTCCCCCAGACTGATGCTGTTCACGACCTTACATCTCAAATCGAGCAGCTCAATAGCACAATGGAGCAGCTCAACATCCAGGCCGAACAGCAGCCTGATCAACAGCCCGAGCAACAGCATGTGCCCACTGATCAACCTTCAACTCACCCGGAGTTTGACGAACCCATTAATGAGCCCGAGCCAATCATTTCAAATGAAGAAAGAGCTCGATGCAGACGTTGGATCGATGCTCATCCAAAAGAACTCATTGTTGGGAACCCAAACCAAGGAGTGCGAACAAGAAGGACGATTGGTGAAAGCGCACTGCTAAGTTGCTATCTCTCTCAAATAGAACCCAAAGATGCGATTGAAGCTCTTCGTGACGCTGACTGGATTCAAGCCATGCAAGAAGAACTCAATGAATTCAAGAGAAATGAAGTATGGTCTCTAGTTATCGTCCTTATCATCAGGGCGTCATTGGAGTCAAATGGGTTTACAAGAACAAGAGAGATGAATCTGGAGAAGTTGTCAGAAATAAAGCCCGATTGGTAGCAAAGGGTTACTGTCAACAAGAAGGAATCGATTATGATGAGACGTTTGCCCCCGTTGCAAGATTAGAAGCTATAAGGTTGTTTCTAGCTTATGCCGCTCATCAACGATTCAAAGTCTACCAGATGGATGTTAAAAGTGCGTTCCTCAATGGCGTTCTCGAAGAGGAAGTCTATATGGAACAGCCTCCAATATTCGAGGAGGGTGATTCAAGCAAAGTCTACAAACTGCACAAGGCCGTATACGGACTTAAGCAAGCTCCTCGAGCTTGGTATGAGACACTATCATCCTTTCTCATCGAATCTGGATTCAAGCGTGGTTCAGTCGACAAGACGCTATTCACTATCAAAGTGAATGAACATATCCTTTTAGTACAAATTTATGTTGATGATATCATTTTTGGATCTAAATCTCCCATTTTATGCGAAAAATTTGGTAACCTCATGACTGAAAAATATAAAATGTCTATGATGGGGGAAATGAATTTCTTTCTAGGGTTGCAGGTCAAGCAGTCTGATGAAGGAATCTTCATTAGCCAAACAAAGTACGCACACGAGCTGGTCGACAAGTTTGGTGTCAAAGACAGCAAGCCTGTTAAAATACCGATGCTCTCTGGTGGGAAGATCGACCCGGATCCCGAAGGAAAACCTGCCAACATAACTCAGTACAGGGGTATCATTGGTTCATTACTTTATTTAACTGCTAGTCGACCTGATATCACTTTTGCAGTTGGAGTGTGTGCTCGATTTCAAGCTAATCCGAAGGAATCACACTTGGAAGCAGCAAAGAAAATTCTTCGTTACATCAAAGGAACCACAAATTTAGGTCTTTGGTATCCTTGTGATGATAATTTGCAGCTTACAGGTTATTCAGATTCTGATCATGCAGGGTGCAAGCTCGATAGGAAATCTACCTCGGGTACTTGCCATTTTCTCGGAAACAAGCTGATTTCGTGGTTTTCAAAGAAACAAACTTCAGTAGCCACCTCCACCACAGAGGCCGAGTACATGGCCGCAGGAAGTTGTTGTGCACAAATCTTGTGGATCAAACAACAACTTAAGGATTATGAAGTTGAAGTCAGTGAAGTGCCAATATTCTGCGACAGCTCGAGTGCCATCGCCATTACTCAGAATCCAGTTCTTCATTCAAGATGCAAGCACGTGGATATTCGACATCACTTTATTCGTGATCACGTGGAAAAGAAGAACGTGGTTATTGAGAAGATACACACTGACATTCAACGAGCTGATATTCTAACCAAACCCCTAGCCGAAGAAAGATTCAAAATGCTATGTGGAAAGCTTGGGTTATTGAATGTTGAGTCATCAAGCCGATTGTAAGCCTACAGGCCGTCGTTTCCTCAACAGCCTGCCACCTCCTTCAAAAGTTTGTTCGGAATCAACAGTGCGGACGAACAGGCCGATATTAAGGGGGAACAGGCCGTCAACTACTCAACAGGCCGTTACCATTTGAACAGGCCGATTCAAATGACAGAACGTTCTCGATCAACAGGCCGTGTCTATCAACAGGCCGTGTCCATCTGATTGGTGTTTAAATGTTAGGATTTTCGTAGTGTTTTCGAGTCCGTTTTCGTTATGTTTTGTGTCTCTTTCGTTTGTCTTTTGCTATGATTTGGTTGCTTTGGAGTCTTTGGTATTGTAGGATAAAAAGGACGGAAATGAGAAGAAAATGAGAAGAAAGAAGCATTATATCGAAGAGGGGTTCGATAGGAGCATGTAGACGAAAATGGAGGTCGATTTGGAGTTCGGACGAGGAAGATACGACCGAAACAAGAAAGGCGCGCAATCGTCCAGCGTTGGACGACCGTCCAGAGTACGGTGGACGAGCGTCCAGAGTAGAAAAGAAAGAAGAATGCGAGTGCGACGTTGGACGAGCGTCCAACGTACGTTGGACGACCGTCCAACGTTCCGGCCAGCTTTCCTTTCCTTCTATAACTAGGTTTTCATACCTATTATAAATACTATCCCTTGTGCACGAATTAGACAATCTTTTAGCATAATTTAGCTTTAGTTTTCAGCACTCAAATACTTTAGATTAGTTTTACTTTGTTCGGATCCGGATTCTTAGTTCGTTGCTATTTAATTCAAGTTCTTCGTTCTTCGTTTAATTCTCGTAAGTTATTTATCGCTTTTATTTACTTGCTTTAATTGCTTTACTTAGTTTTCGATTTACTTTCGTAATTGTTTCTTTTAATTTCCTTAGTTTAATTTCGTTCTTTAGATTTCTAGTTTAAAGTTTAGATTCGTTTTTCTAGTTTCGATTCTCTCGTTTTTCAAAGCTTTCATAGTTAGATTAATTAGCCTTTTAATTTCCAGATTTTATTCATCATGTCTAGAGTAGTTTATGCTTTCTTTATTGCTTTCTTTATTGCTTTCCTTTCGATTCTTGCCTAGGTAGATTAATCGCTTTCTTAGTTTAATTCTTAGATTTATTTCTCAAGTTCTAGATTAGATTATTTACTTGCTTTAATTTATTGCTTTGATTTATTTTCTTGCCTAGGATTTAAAATAAAAACCCCTAAAAATCTTCTTTACTTGCTTTCCTAGATTTAGGCTAGATTAGATTTTTACTACATAATTGATTGCCCTGTTAAGTTTTCCTTGAGATTCGATACTTAGGTTTTACTTGCTAGTGCTACGATAGACTTCGTCTATTGCGAACACTTTTTGGTGAAAGTCCATCAACAGGCCGTCGACTATTCAACAGATCGACCCGTGTTCCTCAATTGAGGGGGAACACTTGCCCAAAATGATCCATCATTTGAGGGGGAACAAAGGCTGATATTATAAGTCCAGGCCGGTTCATCTCGCCAGGCCGATATCACATGTCCAGGGCGTTTATTTCGCCAGGCCGATGTCTTCCCCCAGGCCGTCAACTTCGACAGGCCGTTCTCTGCCACAAGGCCGATATCATCAGGCCGATATCAACCTGAATGCAACTGCATTTATGAAGGAAGAATCAAAAGGGCAGTATCACCCTTTTGTCTTATAACTTCTTTAATACGCATTGAATTCTTCATTTATTATTGATATTTATTTCTCAATGCTTTACATTATTTAAGGGTCTGTTGATTTGCAGATAATAAGGAAAAAGGGAGTAATGATTACCATTTTTTGCAACACATCTAGTCAAGTGTCAAGTTTTGACACATTGACCGAGACTGCATTTAATTCCCTGCTGTCACTCTGAAAAAGTGCAGTTTTTCGCACGTTTCCCCTTTCTTCACGCGCGGATGTGAACCGTTTCACAATCCACGCGCTTAAATCGTGCGGACGTGATGAAATTTGAAAACTTTAACCCTTTCAAATTCGAACGATCTCAACCGTTCGAATTTTCTATATATGGCATGCAGTTTTCACTCGAAAATATTACTTACTTTCATCATCTTCTTCGAAAAACCTAGTTTTATTCTCTGCAAAAACTAAATTGCCGCTGTCGTGTTCTTCGTTTTTCTACATTCTCACTTTCTGCATCAAATCACACGCCGTGGTTTGTGTTCTTTTCACCGATTCAGTTTCAATTTTTCTGTCAAAGTTCTTCATTATTGTTATTTTTCTAATCCTTCTCGAAAACATGCAGGAAAAACAACAATGGCAGAAAAGGTTTCTACCTCCGGTCGAAAGGAATTGCAGTGGTCGGAAATTGAGGACTACTTGACCGCTCGCATCAAATTCGAGCCATACATGGTGCGCGAAAACTACGGTTTTCGCGATCTTGATTCCATGTTCGCCCTGGTGGAGACGTGCTTTCCCTTCCATCAGATTATCTCCCACCGGCCGGCGAAGAGTCTTCCCAAGCTAGTGGGTGCCTTCTTCTACACTAGAACGAGGGCGATTCCGTGTCTACCCACACCGTCTCCCTCGGAACCCAGAAGGCCATGGTCACCATCAACATCCTTGACGCAGTGAAGGCTGCTTTTGGCATTGGGGAAGGAGGGGCGATGCAGCTCTCGGAAATTTCTCGAGACCAACTGCAGCAGGTTGCAGACCGTGTCTTGATTGAGCAAAGGCAGTACGTATCGATATCCTTCAAAAGGAATGAGCTGCACCCCAAATACCACCTTCTGATGGACTTCGTGCAGAAGTGCTTTTTAGGGCACATGGGGAATTACGACCAGGTCACCCCATTCAAATTTCAATTAATGGCGGCCGTAATCCTCGACCTGCCCATTAGTTGGGCCAAATTGATGGTCTCCCTGCTCTGGGAAGAGGCCAGGCAGATCGTCTGCGAGTCAGAAGGAGAGGCCGTAGTGAAAATGTCTCTCCACAACGAGAAAAGGCCGATTCGCCTTGGGTCGAAGGCCACCTGCATTATCATTTCCTACTTCAAGAACAGGAAATGGTCCAATGAGCCAGCCTTCCCCCCTCTGTTTATTCCAAAAGATCTCCACCAACTGGAGATGGCGATTGGGGTGGCACCGCAAATTTATTACAACTCCCCAGACAGTGTCAGGGTGCACCTCGCCAAGACCGGCGAATCCAAAGTCGGTTGGAGGATTCCAGATCGACCCGTCCAAAAGAAGAGGAAGGCCGATGTCGACCTGGTTCCCTCTCGCCCTGCCAAGAAGGCACCACCTGTGAAGAAGACTCCTCCACGGAGGACGCAGTCGGCCTCCGGTGATCCGCCCAGGCCGCTTCACAAGATTCTCCCTCTGGATTTCGAGGTATCTGCACCACCTCACAGGGAGCCATCGCCCTCTCCATCACCCTCCTCATCAGCCGAACGGACTCCATCTCCAGTCCGTTCCGCCGCCGAGCCGTCCGCCTCGAAGCACCGCCCTGCATCCTCTCCGCAGGTCGTTGTTCCCTCACCGGTGAGATCCCCCCCAGTCCATCGAGCTGGATCCGTAGAGATCCAGGATCTCACTGCTGAAGATTCTCAGTCTTCCCTCCTTCGGGATGTGCCCGTGGAGGAAGACACCGTTTTGCCGATCCAGCCATTCATTGAGCAGCCGATGTCTGCTGCTCACTCCCAGGTAGCCGCCATGAAGGCCGAAGCCAGGCTGAAGGTCATCGACCTGATGCCGGGGATAGCTCAACTCCCAAAGTCCCTCGACCTCGCTACTCGCCTCCAGTTCTATCTGGTTTGTAAGTCGAGTTATTATTTCGTCTTTGAGGCCTTGCTAGAGGTCGTTACCCTCAACGACCTGAAGGTCGAGGAGTTGGCGCTGGAAGCGGAGTTTGGCTTCTACAGTGTGGAGGATGCGGCTTCAAACTTCCAATCTCTTGTGCTGCGCCGCATGAAGGTCGAGGCCAAGGTTCTGGGTATCGACCTTCGCCCTCTCTACACGCACTCTCGTGCTCTCTACAACTCCGCCGCCGATGTTGGAGACGAGTTTGATGGGATTCAAACTCCAGAGCAATCGCCACCCAGGAATGAGGGTGGTGATCAGCTTCTTGAGGCTGTTGCTCCGTCTCCCAAAATTTCGAAGGTTGATGTGGAGGTGGTACTCGATACCATATCTTCCAAGCTCGAGTCCATCATCATCAGCCTTCCCGAGCAAATCAAGCAGGCCGTAGCAGAGGCCCGGGTCAATATATTGAACGATGCCAAGACCCAGGCCGATGAAGCTGCCAGGGAGCGAGTCACGGACTTCGCTGTCAATCTCTTGAAGGAGTATACTGACAAGCTCCTACCGGCCCAGCTCATTGCAAATAGGATGGCGTCCCTCGATGAGATCGGGGAAGTAAAGGAGGACATTGCCAAGGTTGATCAGCGTGTGTCTTCCTTGACCTCATCAATCTCAACCTCGGCATCGGCCTCCAACGATCAAATCAACGCCATCCACGGCACTCTCTCCTCTCTTCTCAATGGCCAACAGGAGTTGAGGGATGCCGTGTCCAAACTGCAAGAGGAGGATGCTACTCTTCTTTCCCTTATCAAAGCCCTGACTGATGATGTCGAAAAGGGGGAAGAAGAAAGAGCAGCCGCTGCCGCCTCAAGGAAGAAGAGAACAGGCAAATCGAAATCTTCTTCATCTTCCTTGGCTCCTCCTCCGCCTCCGCCAAAATCTCAAATTCTCAAGGCTGCAGCCTCCAAGGCCGACGCCTCCAAGGCCGTCGCTTCCCAGGATGACCCCATGGCTGCTGCCTCTGCTGCCCAGGCCGCCGCCTCCAAAGCTCGTCTGGCAAGAGAGGCCGCGCTTATTGAAGCCATGCTTTTGGCCGGTGCGACCCCGGATCAATCTGTTGATCCTGAAGAGCAGAAGCGCTTCGTTGCCAAGCGCCGGGCTGATGAAGCAAGGAAGAAGAGGGAGATGGACTGGATCAGCCAGTCCACCCTCGTTTTGAATGCTGAAGTCCAGCAGTAGGCCGTCGAGTGGCTCGACGAAAGGCAGAACAACCTGTTGCGGGAGCTCAACAGTTGCTTCATCCTCCTGCACTATTGGATCCAGGACCCCTCCCTCCCTGCCGACGCCGATGACGCCTATGCAGCTTACATGCTCAAATTCCCTTACCAAGACTTCATTGGTGAGCTTCGAAAGAAAGCTGCAGAGGCCGGTGCGATAATAAGGGATCCCAGCAAAGCAATACTTTACGCCCTTGTTTCTTGGTGATTCGGGGTACATGGATTACTCCCGAATCGACCAATACATCGCACAGACCGCCATCGGACTGAATGTCAACGTGTCAAATTCCGATCCCGACTATTGCCGAATTAGGGATGGAATTTACGCGAGTATGAAGTCGAAGTCAAGGGAGCAGGTCCAGGAGGAAAGAATAGCAGCCCGTGCCAAGCTGCAGCAGATGTAGTTAGATGATTTTGTAATTTTGTTATTCATTTATGCTCTCAGCCTGTTGTAAATTCTCTATGTATTTTGCTATCGAGCTTAATGAAGCAAAAATCATCTTTCGTCCTGACGACAATATCTCTTTGTCCAGGCATCTGCCTTTACTACTTTATTTACTTTGCTTTATTATCTGCCTCTTATATTCCTTATCAACATCCATGGTTAACGATTATTCATTGTTTTAAATCTTAGGAATTATTTGTAAAGTGTTTGGTTTCGACATCATCAAAAAGGGGAAAATTGTTGGGAACCCCTTGCAGTTTGATTTTGATGATGTTTATCGAACCACACTTAGGCATATTTTACTTGTTTAGGGTCAAGGCCGATAGATCGACCTACTACCTGTTAGTGCAGGTCGATGCTCTATAAAGTTTGGAATCAAGTTCGATCCACCATGTAAGAGAAAGGTCGTTTATCGGCCTGCCTCATTCGGATCGAGCTGGATCATCAAGCTGTCTATCGACCTTCCTTATCAAGCTTCCAGCCTGCATTGCCTTAGAAGATTTTAAGTGCTGGGTTTCATATCAAGGTCGATGCTTCGCCTTCATGGAGCAACACGACCTGATCCTTGCCACGTGGTGTGCCAGCAAGGACGAATCTTCCCAACGGCTAGAAGTGAGTCAGCTTCCAACGGCTAGTGCCACGTCAGCCTGACTCCAACGGCTAGTTTTTCAAAACTGCCTATAAATACTTCAGCCATTATCGGATTCAAGTACGGGAAACTCAAGCTTTCAACGCCATATCTCTGCCCAAATCTCTCTCAAGTTCATATCCATTCAAGTGTTCGAAATCCGATTAGTTTCCCAAACACTTGACGAAGAGAGGTTTCCGATTCCGATAAACACCACAACGTCGAAGCGTTCACTGCTGCTTGTCGTTGGTTCAACAACTTCTTCTTCGACTAGTTCGAAGTTAGAAAGCTTGTTTGTGTTTTCACCATTATAGAGTTAGTCAAGCTCTGTAAAAGTGAAAGGTTGTTTGTACGTTTCAGTACGAAAGGTTGTAAGGGTCACGACCCAAAACTCGTGTCTAGATATTTTCAGGTTAGATTGTATCTAGAACTGATACTCAGTCAGTATAAATAAGAGAGAGGTTGAATCCAAAGATAAAGGGATTCTCAGGTCGAGTCGACCTGACGTGGACGTAGGAGGGTTTCTCCGAACCACTCTATATCGCGGTCTCTCTCTCTCTCTCTCTCTCTTTATTTATTGCCCTTATATTTTCTTATCAAACTGACGAGCATCAACCTGCATATCACGCATCAACCTGCTATCTACTTTCAGCCTTAAGATTTTTCAAAGAGTAAATCAACCTCCACCAACTTCCGCATTAACAACAGTTTGATAAATCAAGCTTGATACCATACGAGCTTGATAGATCAAACTGCCTCTGATAGGTTCGACCTTGACAATAGACCTTTAGATCGACCTGATTTTATAAAAGTCAAAAACGGTTGGTTATTGGTGTATCCCCCCCCCCCCCCCCCATACACCAATTACTCTTTCCCGGGACCAACAACCTCTAAGTATAAGTGTTAAAAGTGAAATTGTAAAAGGTTCACATTGGAAATGAAGGGTTAATTTTTTCTATATTTAGAAAAATGATTAGTTAAATGATATAGTCTAAAATAAAAAATAATACTAATGAAATATGATTGATGAAGTGTAATACTAATAAATGCGACGAAGGAATATTAATTATATATCTTTTGTGTTTTTAATATACATGTGTGTAAACACAAATTTTATTTATTTGATAAAATAAATACAAAAGATGTGTACAAATAAAATGTATGAAGACTTGAGTTGATTGCAGGTTGCTATCTCTATGATTCCTCTGATTCTTTCTCCGATTTGCTTCTTGAACTTTGGGTGGCTTCGAGATTCGCGGAGAATTTGGCTCCCCTTGATCTCTTCAAATTTGATGTTTGGATTTAGCGATAATCCGGAGGTCTTTTTTTTGACTTGTTTCCGAATTAAGTGCTGATTTGTGATGATTTGGCGAAGAACGCGGAGATTTGGAGGACGTCCGGATCTAGCGTAGATTTGAGTAGACTTTGACGAAGAACGCGAAGAATCCACGAAGAACGCGATGATGGATGGCGACCGACCACTTTGAATATTGTAGAGAAGTCGTAGAGAATTTATATTTTTCTCTTTAGATCTTTCTAACTAATTCTTGTGGTGATTTATGAATGCTCTAAGCACCCTTATTTATAGGTGTAGAGAATTTCAATTTAGGCAGCTTAGGGTTGGGCTTTTAGGCCTGAGCCCGTAAGTATCGGGCCTAGGGCTGAGGTGGCGGAATCTGATTGGCTCCATCAGATTTATTCCTTTATTACACAGATTTATTTCATATATTTAAATACCAAATATATACATCTATTTAATTTTGGAATTATATTTAATTTAATCCCAAAAATATTAATAAAAAATATAATTAAGTATAATTATTTCCCTTAAATTTTGTGTGCCTACAATGTGCTACTGTACTCTTCATGTTATGACTAGGCTATATAGATTATAGACTAGGGCTAAAATTTATCCAAAATAATTTAGATATAAAATAATACCGACTTGATTTTCTTAAATATTTTATTCGATCTCTAGATTTACATTTTTCTTCTCGAAGGCAATATTTTTCACTATTTCCTTTTTATTTTATATATATACACTATCTCCATTGTTATTAAAAAAAATGGCTCATTTAATCTACCTATATTACTTTCTCCTCGTTTGGGTATCGAGATTAAGAAAAGAGCATAAAGTATAGAAAGTAGTTAGTCTACTCTTTTGTAAAAGATAAACTTTTTCTTGAAAAAGAAACAAAACATTTTCATCGATCGGGGACAACCTTAAAAGAGAAAACAAGCATTTTATATTTGAAATGGGACGAAAAAAGTACTACTAAGGTAATTATTCTTATATTTTAAATGGATCCCCGTTTCACTGATATTACGCTCATTCAGTTATGTTAAAACACGCGTGGCATTAAACATGCATAGTTCAGGTAATCGGAAGGAGTATCATAATTTACATAGCTAAAATGAGGTGTATGTGTGAATGCAAGGTTCCCTCCCTCACAGAGAGTCAAAGCCATGTCCGAAATTATATCACAAACTTTTACATTTTGGTTTATTAATTTAAATAAAGGGAAAACAAACTTCAATTAACTATTAAGAATTTGATGTAGAATACTATATTAAAAGAAATAACAAATATATATAAATATAAAATTGAAAAAAAAATCTTGGAAAAAACTTGATAATCTAACCCTAAGTCACATATACTATGTCATCACACACAAGTTGCTTAAATTGGTTTTTTTTTTTTTAATTCCAATATCATTATTTAATGATGCGTCTAATTATTACCACAATCATATAAAAAGAAAATAAATAAAGTAGATATGGTTGTTGAAGAAATTGTCACCAAACTTATAATAATAAAAAAGTCAAATAATAGAAAACACCAAACAAAGAATATTATTGTTTCATTTTCTGATGATTTATGATACTTATTCCCTTCATTTTTCTGACGTGCCTTGTTTGCCCGTTTGGATCGTTTTTTCTCAATTGACTTGTTTCCTTTTATGGTCTAACAAACATTACTTTTATTCTTAACATTACATTTATTTTTAACTCATACTACATATTAACTTTTTAATTATATTTTTTAAATATTGCACCGAAAAGAAACATGTCACGTCGAATGAAACGGAGGAAGAGAGTATATACTAAAAGCTAGCATTTTTCCTTTTCCTTCTCTTTTTCTTGCTTGAAAAGAAATAGTGTATTGTATGACTAAACAGTAAATAGAAGTTGTTAATATATCAACGCCGGCCTAACTCGGAATTAAATAAAAGAAAAGTCGTGCCTTTTCTATAATTCACGAGGGCCAACGATATCCCATTTCCACTTCATTACAATTCTAGTAGTACTGTCTTTTTTTAGTTCGTGAATATGACGTGGTTATTAGTGATATGAATTTTGGATCGAGTATGAAAAGTTCACAATACAATTTTAGTGTTTTTTTTGCAATGTAGTATGGGCTCGAGAGATTGGGTTATGGACCTTATAAATTTGTACGTTAGTTTTCGTTACAGTGTTTATACAAGGTGTAGTTTGTACCTTATTTTGCCTCATAACAAAATTCTCTCATTTGCCTGAAGTTTCCTTCGATTTTGGATTTCCACTTAAATCTGTGTGTTATTTACAATTCCTGTTCTTTTTTTCAATTCGTAATATATGCACTCAAGATATGTGTAGCATCGCATGCTATATTAGACTATTACACATTATGAATATACATAATGTGTCTACAAAGAATATTCTAATATTAAAGTTAAGGAATTTCTTTTATTAATATATTCCCTAAAAATAAATCATATTGAAAAAACCTAGACTATAAATGTAAGAACACTCGGCGGGCTATGATCAACGTACGCATTTGCACCCGTTTGGAGAGAGAGAGAGAGTGGGGCAAGACATAGTGTGCAACACGTAGCCGCGAATGCTTGACTCTTTTTTCTTTTCTTTTTTAATCAAAGTCCGCCAATTACCAAGATCTTCGCTTCAACCATATTAGAGCCCTCTACTTTCACTTTTGTCTGGCACTCAAAATTTCCGAGAATTATGTACATTTTTTTTTCTTCGTAATATTAGTATGCAATTTTTTTTTTTTTTTTTTTTTTCATTTCATTTCTACTAATCTCTATTCTACGAGTATCATTTTCCTCCGAAAATAAGAAACACACTTTCCTACTTTTTTATACTACTATTAATATGAAATTTAAAGTCCGTTTCCCGATAACTCGTACTCGTAAATTGTTGTGTTTTAGAAGTTATGATTGTTGGAAATTTGATCTTTTGATCAAATAAAAAATAATTTATATTTAATTCATTTATTAAATTAAATGAAAGATTATTAATCTACTCCGGGAGTAAAATATTGTGATATATTTATATGCTCAAAACCAATTTCCGGTGAGTGAGATATATGTATTTTGGAGGTTGGAGAAGTCGTATAGATACGTCTCTCAAACGAATATACGTGAGCATCTCGTCCAGGTGCGTCCGTAAGTGCCGTGTCTAGGTGCATTTGGGAGTAACCGCTAGGAGTTACACTCGTAACCTCCAACGATATTGATGAGTTGGGAGTAACCCCCGGGAGTTACGCTCATAACCGCCAACGCAATGATGAGTCGAGAGTAACCGCTAGGAGTTATCCCGTAACCCCCAATGAGGCATTCATGAGCCAAGAGTTACTCACGTAACCTCCATCGACACATTATGGCTCATTTATTTTTCGGTTGAGACGTAGCCTATAAATAGACGTGTTTAGATTCATTCTAACACACTGACATCGAACACCAACACCGAACATCTCGTTGCATTCATTTTCTTCGAGCTCAGTTCCTCGTCTGCATCCAGTTCGTCGGAGCTTGATAGTTTGTGGTGCTACTACTATCAAGACAAAAACCGTTTTACCTTTTGGGAAGCTGCGCCAGTTCCGAGAGCACTACCGGGGCGTAAAGCTTCTTGCGGGAAGAGTTCTACTCGACTCGGTTTTACCTTCTAATTATGCATTCAATTTAGTTTGTTGCATTGTAATTTCTAATGAGTGTGTTATAGTTCAGATCTTGTAACTTTTATTTCATAAATGTCATCGAACGTGTTTACCCAGATCATTGTTGTTACGCGACATATATTTCCAACAATGATATTATCCACTTCACTCGAACACATTCTCTACTAGATGTATGGACTAAAACTCACGTTGATTTATCGTGAATATATTCATCCTTACATTGATATTCGAGTGTACTTGATAAATGACGTGAATATTTGCACTTACTAGGCCAAAAATTGTGTGACCACATATTCAATCGTCAAATTAAATTATGGATCGAGAAATAATTGATCTCATTTTCTCAAGTTGGATATTTTTTACTATTAAAAAAAACGAAGAGGGAGTATTTTATTCTCTCAAAAGAAAATTTAAATTCCAATTGCCAACTATCATACTAATTAATTAATAAATAATAAGCAAAACGTAATTTATTAGTAAAAAAAATTCAGGCAGGAGTAATAAATAAATAAATAATTGATTAATATTAAAAGCAAAACAAGTGGCTATTTTATTTCATAAATTATTATGTATAAAATTATTTTAGTCAATATTTTAATTATTAACATATCATTTTCAAAAACAAGTTTGCATGCTAAGACAACTATATTTTGATATTTTAAGATACAAGCATGTGCTGTTGCATATATTTTCTTTCTCTAGACTTTTTATGTGTCATTTTTTTTCTTTTTCTTTTTTGACAAAATTTTGGGATGCAATTTACGGAAATCAAATGAGAGTAAATGAAAACGGCATCGTTCATATATAACGTCAAACGTCCGTACAATAATAAGAATCAATTATGGAACACAAAAAAGTCTATGATTAGGTAATTCAATTGCTTTATATCCAAGAAAACATTATAAAAAAACCAAACAATATGAATAATTACTACTATTCATATTATGTGTAACTAATATGATCCTTGTTTATGGAATATAATCAGACCCGTTTTAATCAATATCGAAATCTTATACGAATTATAAACGGGGCTCCTATATCTTTTTCCTTTTTTAACATATCACTTAAAAATAGTTATTTTATGACAATCTCATACTAACTACCTATATAACAAATATTCGAAGAAAGAAGAAAGAAGAAAAAATGAAGGGAAAAAATATAACGGAAAAGGAGATAAACAAATAAAATGTAGGGACATCAATTTTACTAATCAATTTTTTAGATCTCTTATCATTTAAACTTTTGTTTAGGCGTTATACTTTTCTGTGGCCCAATTTAATTTGAGGCTTAGTACTAAAAAAACTTGATAAACATGCTTAAAGACGGTTCTAGATAGAATTTAACATGTAGAATATTATTAAATGTAAATGGCATATATATACACATACACGATATAGTAGTACTTCCCATCTCCAACAAAAAAGACGTGTTTTCAAATATATGTAAATTATAAAATAAAGAAACGGATGTCAACTGCACCGACGATACGATCAATTTCCTAACAAACTCCATTGATAATCAAGGGGTTGCATAAAAAATTGGAGTAGAAAATTAAATAAATAATCTCTAAACTATGCTACCTCTTTCCATTTAAACAAACCAAAGTTTTATCGATAACTCAATGAAATAAATAAATTTAATTTATTTAGCGGTAGAAAAATAAATGCGTGGGTAAGAAAATATAAAAGCTAGGTGTTGACTACTTTGATCCGATCCAACGGCTTCGAATACATGCAACCAATCACAGATCGTCCTTTTCCCCCTACAAACCACATACTGTAATAAATAAATACAAATAAACAGAAAATAAAGACCACTATATTGTCCCATCTCCTACTCCCTCCATAATAATTAAAATTTATTACACACGTCTCATTTCACTTGACTTACTTTCTTAACAGAAATGTCTTACTATTTCAATTGATTTATTTTTAAAATAAAAGAATTAACTTTTACTTTATTCTTTTATCACTGCACTTAAAATCTCATGTCAAAATGAAACAAGTCAATTGGAGTGAAATGATAAAGTACATAAAAGAAATGTGTTTGTGTGTCAGCCTAATAGTATAATGTTAAGTTTCGATCGAGTTTAAATCCTCCGTGGTGTGACCTTTAAATTTTTTGTATATAAATATTTGTTTTTTTCCCCTTTTCGTTTGTTTTAGATATGGGATTTGATAAGAATATTCTCCAATTTATCATTAAAATTCTTAAGGTACCCCCATTTTACAAAGTATGCGTATTGACGGAGGGAGTATCAATACTAATTGTTCACTACAGAAATGGTATAGTAATCAAAGGAGTATGTGATAAAAGAGTATCAAATTGGATGTCTCAATAAGAAATAGAGATAATTAGAGCGAGATGGAGGGTATTATTCATTAGAAGGTTCTTAGGTCTATGATGCATATGTATAGATACAAAAGGATATGATGCAAGCAAGTTGGAAGGGAGAGAGAGTTGACTAAGGGTGTGTAGGAAAAGTCAACCTCTTGGAGAGTTTGAAAAATTGCTGCTATAGTAATGGGATTGGGGAGTAGCCCAGCCAGCTTCTCGTGACGCCAACTCCAACACACGTAATTAAAACTATTTTAACTCTCTCTCTCTCTCTCTCTCTCTCTCTTACCCATTTTATGCTTTGATTCCCTCCTCCCTATTACTACTACTCGTTCACACCTCCCTCCTTCAATTTTCGGCTCCAGATTTGGATTTCTTTCTTCTCTGGTTCTTTGCTCTTTGAGTGGAAGAAAATTGATGGGTTCTTGCTGCAGCGCCCGTATACGGGCGCATCATAGTCCTCGGAGAGATGATGGTTAGGGGACTCTCTCTCTTTCTCTCTCTATGCGTGTATGTGTGTGTTTCTTGAAGTTTTAAGATGTGGAAGATGAAGATGAAGATGGAGGGATTCCTTTCATTTGTGGCGGTTTGGAATCTTTTGTGTTTGAGTTCACATATTTCATGCCGGTTGCTTATTGTTCTTTCTGCGTTAATCATTTCTGGAATTGAATACAGAATCTTCACCTCAATTATGATGTCTTCTTGTGTCTCTGTATGTGTTCTTAAGGTTGTTTTTCTTGTGTGTGTGTGTGAGAGAGAGAGAGAGAGGAGAGAGAGAGAGAGAGAGAGGAGAGAGGAGAGAGATGACCTCCTAAGTTTAGATTGATGTCTTTGCTCATTATGCCTTAAAACGATTCTAGATGTTTATGTTAGAGAGAGAGAGAGAGAGAGAGAGAGAGAGAGAGAGAGAGAGAGAGAGAGAAGAGAGAGAGAGAGAGAGAGAGAGAGAGAGAGAGAGAGATGATTCGAACTTCATTATTTAATTGATGATCTAGAGATAGTGAACTAGTTGTTCTTGATGCAGTGACAGTTACTATCCAGTAGTTTGGTGTCTAATCTTGTATTAACGTGTGAATTCCTCGAGCAGGGCCGAGTTCTAGAAATGCCAGCTTCGACGGAAGAGAGACGAGCAGCAGGCGTTCGTCTTCCTCGTTGCCATTGACTCCTCGAAACGAGGGAGACATTTTGGACACAGGGAGCTTGAAAAGCTTCGGATTCAATGATCTTCGAGTAGCTACTAGAAACTTCCGCCCCGACAGTGTGTTGGGGGAAGGCGGATTCGGTAGCGTGTTCAAAGGTTGGATCGATGAGAATACCTTCAAAGCAGCAAAGGCAGGGACTGGAATGGTGATTGCTGTGAAGAGACTGAATCAAGAAGGCCTCCAAGGGCACAAGGAATGGTTGGTTAGTATTACTACTTCACTATGATCTTGATTTCGTTTCGTTTTTTTTCGAATTTTGCAAATCTTTATTGCTTGAGCAGTGCAACCTTAGTCAAGAATGTCTGATTTATTACACTTTGTGCTCTTGAATATCCAGCAACCTCAATCAAGAATGTCTGATTTTGTAATGTGTACATTTCGTGTTCTTGAATTTCGACTAGGATTTTCTTTATTGGATCTTGCAACCTTAATCGAAGAATGTAAAATCTTCGAATCTTGAATTTCAGTCATGGTTTCCTTTGTGGATTTTGTTGGATTTTGCAAGTTTTTCTTTCTTGGATGATGCAGCAAGCTCAATCAAGAATGTCTGATTTTGTATGTTTCGTCTTCTTGGATTTCAAGTACGATTTTCTCTGTCTGAGGGGTTGTGTTGGATTGTTCAAATCTTCTTCTTTGTTGGATAGTGCAGCCTTATTCAAGAATGTTTCGTTGAACCGTGAAATCTTACGTTTCGTCCTCTTGAATTTCAGACGGAGATCAATTATCTAGGGCAGCTACACCACCCCAATCTAGTGAAACTGGTTGGTTACTGCTTAGAGGACGAGCACAGACTTCTCGTTTACGAGTTCATGCCTCGTGGCAGCTTAGAAAACCATTTATTCAGAAGTGAGTAACATTGCTCTCATTCAAGCATCATAGATACTTTTCTTTGTCATACTATTAAACCTAACTGTTTGTGCAATGTCGATGAATAGGGACGTCGTATTTCCAGCCTCTGTCATGGGATCTACGCATGAAGGTCGCACTTGGTGCTGCAAAGGGACTTGCTTTTCTTCATAGCCCTGTCGCCAAAGTTATATATCGCGATTTCAAGGCCTCCAACATCTTGCTCGATGCCGTATGTGTGATTAGTATCGACCTTACTATATATTCGAGTAAAAATGATGCAGTTCACTTACATATTTTGCTGGTTTATGTACTAACAGAGCTATAACGCGAAGCTTTCTGATTTTGGATTGGCGAAGGACGGGCCACTCGATGGCAGAAGCCATGTATCTACACGAATAATGGGCACTTATGGCTATGCAGCTCCGGAGTACATGGCCACGGGTATGCATAAGTTTTCGATAAATTCTCAAACTGCATTAGATTCACTTCCAGTTATCGTAGTTCTGATCTTCGGTTTGATTTCCTTGTGCAGGCCATCTAACTGCAAGGAGCGATGTGTACAGTTTCGGTGTTGTTCTCCTAGAGATCCTGACAGGTAGGCGCGTGCTGGACAAGAACCGGCCCCACGGAGAGCAGAATCTCATCGAGTGGGCGAGGCCTTACCTAGCAAGCAAGAGACGAGTGCTTCGTGTGATGGATGCTCGTATAGAAGGCCAATACACGCCACGTGGGGCGTTGAAAGCTGCGTCGCTGGCCGTAAAATGCATTGCCATGGAGCCCAAGTACAGGCCTACGATGAACGAGGTCGTGAATGCCCTGGAGCAGCTTCAAGACACCGGCATAATGAGAAGCGAAGAAGCTCAATCTCAGAGACAGGTGCGCGTTCCGAATGCAGAGAATTCGAGGCGGAAGACGGCTTCCTACCCGAGGCCCTCCGCTACCCCTCGTGCCGTTTGATTGGAATTTGGGAAGGAAGATGCAATCTTTTTCTTCTTAAAAAGGGTGGCTAAATTAGTCTGCCGGTTCTCCGATTTCTGCAGTTTTTTGGGCCTCGAAAATCTCAAAATTGTTCGATCGAAGGATATTTGGCGGGAAAATCGATTCGCCGGTGCAAAATTCCGTTGATCGGATGTGATGCAATTTGTCCTTGAAATTGTGCAATTTTGGGATGTTAAAAGACCTGAATTGACTTGATATAGTGAGCTAGTTTAATCATTCCATCAAGTTATTCTTTTCCCAATTGAAATGTGTACATGTAATTAGTTGAAAAGGCGCAATGAACATGTTTCCCCTCAAATTTTCAATTAAAATAACTAATTGTTACAGCTAAACAAAAAAACCCGAATGATCTTTCATATTAGGTCGAGTATTTTCCGTTTCGGGCATCCTTTAAACTAATATGATTAACTTAAATAGAAAGAATTCACAAACAAAATTACTCTTATACCATTGATATCTTAGATAATTTGTTTTAATGACATGAAGTGAGACCTGTACGTTGCTACTATCTTCACTTTTAACGACATTTTTCTTAAAATATATACCGTTTCTCTCTCCATGCGAATATGGGAGACGGAAGAAGTACAAACTATGCTGACATATTTCCCTTAAACACACACAAAAAAGATCCAAGTATTAAACCGTTGGATTACTCTATTTGCAGTTTCAACCTATCAACTAAACTTACTCACTTGAGCAGGAGTTGTAACTTACTCAATTCACTTCATGGAAATTTTGACGGCAGACTTTGAATAAATTCACATTTTTAGACTGAAAAGCGAAAGCTCATGAATCACGAGTGGATGGATAAAATCACAAGTTTAATTGATTTTAAAATTTAAATAGGCCCAACTGTCATCATGCCGTCTTAGCTCAGCCGGTAGAGCGCGTGGCTTTTAACCACGTGGTCGTGGGTTCGATTCCCACAGACGGCGGTTTTTGTTTTATTTTATATTGGTCATATTTTTTTTGAAATACTCTATCTGATTTTATATTGGTCATTTTTTTTTTTTGAAATACTCTATCCGTTCACAAATCTCATTTTATAAGTTTATTAAGCTCCGTGTTAACTCATTCGGACCATAAAGATCATCAACGAAGGGAGTAATTATTTGAGTCATTTTTCAAGCACCTCCATTTTTTGCAAGGAAATTCTGAATGGTGACTCTTTCGTTTTCTCAGTGACAATTTAATGATTAAAGCTCGATTTGTCACATATCAATACCATTGTCGATATCCACTAAAATTGAGCTATTTTAAGTACACTAACAAACACAAGCTTTCTTTTCGGAATCTTATTTGTTTGCCTTTCGACTGTACCTCATTTTTATTCACCATCAAATCATTAAACCTTAACCGTTAAATTGGACCCGTGACAATATTGACAAATCTCCCATTTCCCTTCGTACCCCCAATTAATCAAATTATTTATTTATTTTAGTATAGAAAACAAAGAGAAGAGAGAAAGACAGTTGAAAGAAGAGGGTGGTTATGATGTTTACTTAAAAATCTCTCAAATGGAACAGTTGGAAGGCGTTTAAACCAATCATGGACTTCACGTCGATCACCTCTCTCTCTCTCTCTCTCTCTCTCCCTCTCTCTCTCTCTTCACATTTGTGCTCTTCTTTAAAGTTTACAGGTTGTGAGGCCTGCTGCTGCTGCTGACTCATCACTATTCACTACTTCACGTTCTCAAACCTCAAACACAACACACAAGCATATTGCATTTATATTCTTCCGCTCCCCCACCAGTTACGAACTACGTAACCATCTTGTTTCTAGACTAGGATATTTCTTCTTCTTCTTGTTTGTCCTTCCGACTATGAAATTCGAGGATTTGTTGATGCAGCAAGGCGAAGATAAACACACTCGTAAACTCCATCTCCAGGAACAGGTCTCCCTCTCTCTCTCTCTCTCTCTCTCTCTCTCTCTCTCTCAAGTTATTATGGGGAAATACAAATCAAGCTCATGAATATGAAACTTACAATGCAAAGAAGATGCAAACATGGGAGTGGACAATGAAGCGCAAACGAAAGAGCCTTATCTAACGAGCGTTGGTGTAACAATTGCAGGTTGAAAGATTGGAGGAAGAGCTGGACGCGGAACTCCAGTTGAAGAGGGTTCTGCAATGCACGATGCAAGGACCAACCAGCTGTTGCGAGTCGTGCTCGAGCCTCACCCCCTTCCTTCCTTTCCAGGTTAGTTTCTGCCCCATAACAATTCTTATAGACAATAATTTATATTCTTTGAGTTCTTACTTTAACACTCCTCTACCAACTTAGGTTCATCATGTCTAAAAAGGTAGGAATAAAGCAAAATATTTTGTGTTTAGTAAAAGAGAATGGCCTTATCAATATCTGAGAGCTACATTTGAATGCTTTAGAAGTTTTAGAACTTAAGAGGATAGTAGTCTCTTAGTTAGACTTTTGGGTTTGACACGCCCGTCATCAGAATCAAGTAGTTGCTAGCAGAGCCTATTTCTCCGGGATTCAGCTTTCCGGTCCCAAACCGAGTAGAATGACAAATAGTCAATCTATTTCAACACAAATCTTACTCGAGCGTTGAGCTACTTAGAGTCGAGAACATGTAGAACATTGTGCTTTTTTGGAAATGACTAATGGAAGGAGTAATGAACACTGAATCAAAACACAGGTTCAGATGCTTCTGGCTGATCTAGCCTTGGTGGAAGAAGAGATAGATTGGGTGGAGAGAAAGATCGATGAACTCAAACTGGACATCTACCATGAAAAGCAGAAGAAAAAGGAATGGGAGGTGCTTCGCTTGAAAGAGTTCCACCCAAAATTGGAGCCACGGCAACTAAGGAAGTTGCCATCTAGACGACCTAACCAGATACAACACAAGGAGAGCGACACGCTTGCCACGTCACAAAACTACGAGAACAGAAGATACAGAATTCCAGGAGACAGAAGAGCATCTTTGGGTTCCTCAAAGGAACTTCAAAGTGCAACTTTCATGGGAAAACACAGTAAAAAACCTGATTTTCCTATTGCTCTGAGTAGAGCTTCTGCCTTAAATGACGACAGAACTCTGAAGCCGTCCACCTCTTCTTCAGCTGTAGAAACAGAAGGGGGTAATGGGCCTTCTAGATTCTCACATGGTCAAATTGAAACAGAGAGTGAGACTGTAAACCCGAATAAGCTCTCTGTAGATCTTATCAAGTGCTTGATAGACATATTTCTCAAACTGAACCAAACCACGTATAAGAGAAAAGAATCGACTAACCTCTCAAAGCAGACTCTCACCTGCATCAACTCGAAAGGTTTGGTGTCAAAAGCCACTTTCAGTTGCAAAACCCCCATCTTTCCATTCAATGACAGTTCAACCTATCTCGATCCTTATGAAATATTGCCTGAACCTGATGCCAATATCAGAGATATCGGGGCATACAAGAATTTCATTCAGATAACAAAAAATACATTGGACACAAGCCGTTTCTCTGAATGTCTTCCAGCCATGAGGAGACTGAGGTACGTACCTGCAAGTTTGCAACTTCTACTTAATTGATGTAACATGTTTTTGAGTGGTTGTTTGCTCCAGGATCTTGATACAGAAACTCAGTAAAGTCAAAGTAAACTACTTCAGCCACAAGCAGAAGCTGGCATTCTGGATTAACGTCTACAATGCTTCAATTATGAATGTACTGAAAAAATTTCAACCTAGATATTACAAAATCAATATCATTGTTTCTAAGTAAATTTTCCTCCATTGCAGGCATTTCTGCAACACGGGCAGCCTTCCTCACAGGAGAAGCTACACTTATTAACGAGCGAGGTAACACAGCCAGACCAACAAAGAACATAGAACTTAAGCAGTGATACTATTTGACCTAAAGCTAATGTTTTATTATACATTATCATCCAGGCAGCAATTAATGTGGGTGGTTTCATATTCAAGGCTTCGACTATTGAGCAGTGCATCCTTAGACATCCAGCAGAAGCTAAACATGTGAGTAAACACACCATGATTCAGCTTTCTAGTGTCTGCCCCTATATAATAAGAAATCTTTACGCACGAGACATTATCTTACTGAACTACAGGAATTAACTGATGAGAAGGAAATAATTCTAAGGCAAGCATGCGGTCTTGACTACCCGGAACCTAATGTCATATTTGCTCTCTGCCGAGGCAGCTGGTCATCTCCAGCAGTAAGTGAAAATTTCCAAAATTACAATCTATTCACCAATTGTTAGCATCATACAAACTAAAATTAAGGCTTGCAGTTGAGGTTTTACATGCCGGATGAAGTAATGAATGAATTAGAGAAAGCTAAAGTAGAGTATCTGGAGGCATCAGTAGGGATTACAAGCAGAAAGAAGATTTCAGTGCCAAAACTCATGCAGCGACACATGAAAGACTTTGCTGATGACATGGAGTCACTTCTCGAATGGATCTACAGCCAACTACCTATTACAAGCTCACTGAAAAGATTGATGATGGAGTGTTTAAATGGAGAAACTCAATCTCCGTCACAAAAGCTGATAGAAATTCAGCCATCTGTATTTGAATTTCGCTACCTGATTCCCATGTGATAAAAAGATATCATCCCATACAGATTAGGGAGTTGGTGCAAGAACCAACAAATGACATATGCTGACATTTTTTGCCAGTCTGAGATAATAACAAGATTATATTGTTGAGTACCCCTTACTTCAGAAGGTGAATACAATGAAAGTAGCATCACTAGGAATTAATTACAGAAAAGTATTAGAGTTAATTTGCTATAGAGTAAATTCTTTAACGAAGGGAGAAAAAATTTGTACCAAAAGTCATAGTTTTGATTGGATTTACAGCAAACCCATCCTGTTCTACATTTACAATCATACTCATACATGGAAAGCATGGACATCGACAGCAGTAAATCAGAACGATATCTACGAAGAGCCAGCCCTAAAACCACTAAACCAGAACACTGATTTTAAGAATTAGTTTCACTTTCACATTGCAAAAGGTAACAAAATAAGCTTGAAGCTACAAAATGGATGTGCCGAAAAAAATTAAGTACAACTCTTTTAATCCAAAATTGTATCATCACGATGTTGGCTCTGCCAGGAAATTTACAATCCTATTTAACAGATTCAAACCAAATACAGTTTCCTCACAGTTCATTTTTACCGACACTTCTAGTGGTTCAGCACAAGTACCTTTGAGAGTAAGAGTGACTAAACAAGGGAGAGAGTTGTTCAAGATCTCACCACTTAACCGTAAGCACATACCAGATATATCATCTAGGTTACCAGAAACAGGCATTTCCACAGACACAAGATGTAAATTTGCATTGCTAAGCACTTTTAATGCCAACTTCTCACAAATCATCAGAAAAATGTCTTTCTGTGGGGTTTCATCTTTATCACTCTGCCGGTTTATATGCTCTGTAAATGTGCACCTGTTACACAATACATGGGAGTTTAATTATGTTTGACAATTTGTACATGAAGGAAAGCAAGCAAATCATGAGATCACAGCTCGAATTGGATCTATCAGAAAATCAAGTATAATCCTATTTCTAGGCATCACAGTGCAATGTCTAATTTACTTCATCAACGCAGCACAGGCACGGAATAACCAAGAAGATTTGAAACTTCTAAGTGTGAGGCAAATTCTAGAAACTGAAAATTACACATGACGCTATGCACAAAATTGCAAAACAACAATGAATTTATGTCCCATAACAGGATAGTTTGATAACGATAATGGCAATATATTAATTGAATATTTCATGCAGGTTACTTTCTGAAATAACTTAATTTGTTTAGCATATATGCAGAAAAAGATATTGACATCTAGGATTAGTAGTAGTCCACAAACTGTGTATAGAACTCTATGCTTAAAAGTTTCAACCAAAACAAGCATATGTATGCAAAGGCGATAAATTATTAATTGCTTAAATGAAACTGACCTCCTTATATTTTCAAACATCCCAGGAAGTTGAGATTCCTTCTTTAGAAATGCTTCAATATCCATTACAAGAGGCTTAATAAAGTAACCAATATCAGGTCGTAACTTCACTAGCTGCTTTCTGCCATCACACCATAAAACCAGCTTCAGAGGCAACAGATGGTGTTCAAAGTGAACCTGGAGAACTCTTTCTGTTGTTTCACCAGGATTCAGAATGTCAATCTCTTCCATGGGTATTAGCGTTGAAACTTCATCACGAGACACCGATACACTATACACCAAAATGAACAAAACAGAAAGTTGAGACTACTAGTCCATCGTTTTGTATTAAACTTTATTAATCAATATGAACAAGTATATCACCATTAAGGTGACAAAAGCATGCATAACAAGAAAATGATGAAATGCAGCTCAAAGCTACAAATGCTTTATTTATTTCTTTTGTAGCTTCTAGTATAATGCTTAGATTACTAGGGGACTACTAAATGTAGAGAATCGATAAGATTGTGAGGAAGGGGAAATTCTGTGAAACGATAGCATCATTTTCAAAACCAAAAAGTAGTCTTGCTTTGGCTTAAAAGAAATACGAAATGCAGAGAATGGAGAATAATATGTGAAAGGAAGAATAATCAAGCATTGGAGGGACAACAATCACGTTTCAAAATCAAGTTTGGCTTCTGTAGTTGTATATAGGTAATTTACATACTGCCACTTCTAATTCTTCAAGAAAATTTCACCAACTTATATAGATAAAAGAAAAAAAGAACCCCATGCAAACAGACCTTCTCTAGTTATATATTTGCAGGTGACTGTGTGTGTTTAATTGTTTATGCACAACTGATATAGTGTTTGGAAAAAGACTTTCCATTATCAACATTTAATATATAGCAGGTAACATTGTAAGTATCACAAAGATAGGTAACACACATGAGTGCATTCCTCAAATGAAGCACGATCCCCGTTAAAAAATTAAAAATCTACTCCCTTTTATATTCATATGTGCGGTATAAAATAATAAAAGGGGTCGCTTAGAAAGAAACAAAGGGAGTATTAATTTTAGGTCATTATACCTTTCACTTGGTGACACAGATTTCTCTGATGAATCTGTACTTGGAATAGATTTCTCTTCAGAAAGGAATATATTGTGCATAGGCTCTTCCGAATTGTTCCTAAAAGAAACCTGTATGCATGCCAGTTCTGGTGATACTTTTGACACCTCATTAGAATATCTATAATTTACACTTAACCCACTCCCATTAGAAGGATCTAGAAGTGTATATGACTTTGGTTTAACCAGCTTGCTGATGTCCTTAATTGAGATTCTGGCCAATGATTTCTCTACACGACCCAGATTGGATGAGTTCTGGCCAGAACCAGAATTCTCATTCAACCAAGACTCAAGAGCTCCTTTGGACATTAATTCACCAGCATCCATCAATCGAGAAGAACTATTTTCTGCCGAGACCTCAACACGATCTTTAGAACCAGGAGCATCATCTGAAAGATGAATTAATGTACCAGATTCTTCATCTTCCTCACTATCAGAGGCGCTATTATACATGCCTTCACCATCACCAGACACAGAGCCGGAACTGTAATCAGATGTGTTCTCTTCATCGAGAGATCCTGACATAGACTCAGATTCATCAATTTCATTTGACTCAATCGGAGAATGACCGGTTGCATCATCTGCAAAACTACAAGGTTCTGGGAGAGGTTCATATCCTGGAGCTGCATGAAGCACTATCTGTGAAAGAGAACCAGGAAGATAAAACCGATAACTAACTGATTCAGATGGCACTTTTTTCGTTCCCCCAAATATGTATTCAGCAAGTACATATGTCAGGTCATTGAACTCAGTTTGCTTCTCTGATTTTTCCAAATAATTGAACCCTTTGCAGTTTGACAAAAAGTTCTTCAGAACACGAGCACGGTCACGAACATCATAACTCAAGTCACACTTGGCTAGTTCAAGAACATAACTTATGGCTAGTCGAAGTTCGGACATATCTTCCAATTTGGCACGCAGTAGGACCTGGAAAGATATGAAAATTCTCAGAAATATTTAAAAATTTACATGATCTGGAATAGTATAATATCTGCAGCAAACATGAGTTGGATATTCATCATAATTAAATCTATCACGTATTCACGTTACACGTTTTAGCCCATAGCCTACATCCATCATCTAGCTGTACTTTCCACCTGTATGCATCCTTTATATATTCTAATTTTCCACATTTCCGGTGAATGAGTAAGTGGTTTGTATAGCCATAGCTGACAAATTATTTTAAGCTTGAACCACCTAGATAGTGTTTTCACACAAATTTCTGTGTAATTAGAACATTGCAGAATCATCACCACTACGTGTTTAGTGTGACAAAAGAAAGGTAACACAGGAAGAGGTAGGGATAACAGTTTCTTAGATAGCAGACCTATATTGTACAAGATAAGAACTTTGAGATGGAATTTCTAACCCTTCTCCCTTACTCCCCTCCCCCAACCTCCCATATCCTTAGCGTATAGACAATTTAAAAGGGCTGGACATGAACATTAAGATAAGGATAAAACTTGTATGTTATAGTTATCACAAGCAAAGAAGCATAATCGAGCTGATCAACCTTGATAATTGCATATAACTGTGTATGACATTGCACAGGCTCAAAGAAAGCACTGCTGAATAAAATCACTGAGATAGCATTCTAAGTTGATCAAGTGATCAAGTCCATGCGTCCTGATGTCACAACACAATATAGAGCCATAAGAAGAGTGAAACCATTTTCACCTTATTTTACAACATACCATGTAGCTCAAACAGACAAAAAGAATAGTGAAGAATGTGCGGATCATATCTGGAGACATAATGTATACATCAAAAAACTCATAAATAATATTTTTCTGCTTAAAAGGGTGCACATTAAGGGTCACCCAAAAGACCAGACCAGCAGATTTCCAAAGGATTCTCAAAGCATGGGATTTAGCCAGATAGGAGCAGTTTCTCTATACATTACAAGACTAAGAGAATGCACACTCTAGGCAACAAGTTTGTAATCAATTGCTGAAAGTGTTAGAAAGCAGTAGCCAGTGGCCCTGAATGGACCATTTTATCCACTCTGTCACAGATAACCTAGAATATTTATTTACAGAGATATGATACAAAACAGCACCACAAAACAAACAAAACGGCAAATAAAGCCTTTCTCCACCTAATCCGTCAACTATTCAATCGTTAAAGATAATTTTTGCCTCAATCATAACTCTGATATATATTTTGTATTCATCATTATTCATTTACTGTCTTTCAGACAGAGATCTGATGTCAATGATATCCAACGAAGCCAATCGTCCACATAGACTCAGATGAAAATAGTACACGCAGGAAAAGAAATAGACTCGATGACTACCTTGACACATGCATTAACAATCTGGAGCTTTGTTTCAACTGATTCCAAGTTAAAGCGCTGAGCCAGGTATTTGAAAATTGTGGGTATCATCTTAGAGATGAGGTTGCCAATGTTGCAATATTCACCCATCATCCATACGACCATTGCTCGTGCTGCAGGTGCAGACAATGAATCCAAACTTCGCACCAAGTGAACAATAACCTTCAAATGATGCTTAGTTTAGTTATAAAACCTTTATAGTTGACGAGAGAAACATGACCTCATAATTAGTCCAATAGAGATTTAATAAATAAGGCAGGATAGGCATTTTAACCAATCCATAACAAATTAAAAAAATGCAACATATAACGAATTTAATCCTCAAAAGGCGTGCTCTCTTGATAGAAAAAAGGCGGGATTGAGCCAGGATGGGAAGGATGAGGATTCTCAATTTCATTCAGAAGCATGGGACTTGATCACTGCCCCCAAGGACTTTGTGATCCAGAAATCGGCAATAATCACCATAGGGTTATTGGCGGTGGCTATTTATTTACCTTCAAAAGGGTTCTAGAGAATATACTTTAAGATGCACATGGAAGTTCATTTTTAGAGTGTATCGGATTATCTTAAATCTATCAGGCTCATGCCAAGATGAGAACACAATGAGGTTCTTGGAAGATGAGCAGAGGGAAATTCCTATAAATATAGCATGGATTTTAGACAGAAAGAGAAATGAACATAAAAACAGACCAAACAGATGAGAAGAGATTAAACTTACTCTCTCATGACTCTGAGGATCCTGATTTATGATTGCCATGATAGACTTGATTACTTGAACTAATAAGATTTCTTCTTCACTAATCGACGCTGCAGCACTATTTGAAGATTCTGAAATTTAAATTACATTAAAAGAGCTATAGAAAGAAAGTTATAAGCTTGCAGATGTACGATGGAAGTCGCCAGAATAACAATTACCTGACAAAGAAAGAAATAATAGTGCTTCCAAGCATGTATTGGCAACATCAGGGAGTTTTTGCGCGCATAAACCAATTGCAGCCACAGTATCGGCAGCAAACCTCCTGTCTGGATCTCTAATATAATCCTAATAATAGTTAATAGATAAGAATCATTACTTAAAAAGAAAACACCAGAAACATCTAGACTTACATACAGTTCAAAGAGACACCTTATCTATCTTACGAACAAAACAGACCTCAATAGGGTAGAATATCCTATCACTAGAAAACAATAAATGGATGCTCCATGAACTATCAGTAGAACAATTGAATTAATCAAATCTAAATTAAGAAAACTGAATTTAGACTTGGGCAGGATGAGTTATATAGAACATCATTTTGAGCTGGTACAACAGTACATAAGCCACAAAGTATCAGGACATACTAGGCATCGGGATAGTGAATGAAGCCTGACAGAAACTTTCCACTAAGAGAAACAAAGTAATGCTCGCAAGAGACATCAAATGGAAAACTTCTTCCAGAAATCCATCAGATCCTTTATCAACAAAACCTTCTAAAATATTTTAAGTCAGTGCACATTCCCATTCAAACCAGCAGATAATTATCTCAACCCCATTTCTTTAAATCTTGGCCAACGATAACTAGTAGCATTCAAATTTAGTAGCAAAGCATAAAGGTCCAGGTTTCCTTAGATAAATGAACAAACAAATTGCAAAAGAGACTACCTGAAACTCAAGAAATATAGATGGGATGGAGGAAATTGTAGCTATAGTGGAAAGTATTTCAAGCTTCAGAGATTTTGTTCGATATGAATCTGAAGAGCTGATGAAGAAATCTTCATGATACGGAGAAAATAGAGATGGCATTGCTTTGGCAAAGACCTGAATGTTGCACAGGACCTGCATATAGAACATATTGCAAATGTCAATTTAAGAAAGGTAGGCATTGGTCCAACTATAAATTGATGTGCTGCATCTTCATGATCATGAGTAGGGTTTACAACATCTTCAGAATGATATAAAATTATGTATATTAAACTTAAAGGAGCCCATTCCCAAGTAAAAAGCTCAGAAAAATTAGGTAAATCTAAAAAGAACAATATGATTTCTCACCAACTGAATGGACCGGCATAAAGGTTAAACTTCCTAAGTCAAATTCACATTCCTCAAATGCATTATGAGGGAAGATATAAGTACAAAATTGCACACACTCCGTCGCCTCATCTACAACAGGCCAATTAATCTAACATTTCGAACCAATAATTAAACATGTACAAAAATAGAAGACAAGCTAGATGCGTAGAAATCTCCAGTGTTTATAGTCAAAGATTCTAACAATCTAGCTAAATCAATTAAACTAAGAAATGAACATAAGAAGAGAAAGCTCAAGGACTCAAGTGAAGAATGAAATTTCAATCTAAAGAAGTTTTACCACATATTGTGAGGAGCTTGATGACCTCAACAGAAATAGCAAAGGCTTAACAATCTTTCTAATGTCTTCCTTTGGTGCCATAATCCAGTGAACCCCAGCAGCAGCCAACACTACAGCACTATTATAACTCCATAACAATGGCGATGTACACTGCAACAAGATCTTCACATCATCATTGCTTTTTGCAGACGTAATGCATGAACCGTCCAATCCAAGGGGACCCTGATTTGCATTCCCCAACTGAGATAAATACTTATCTGGTCCTTCAAGGTAACTCCTAGAGACTATATTTGCGATCTCAGTACATATGTCTAAGCTGGTACCATCAAAGGATTTTCTCACTGTAAGATGGGGTTCCTGATCCTCCTCCTCCAGACTCTGACTTGCTGGATCATCAGAAGAGAACATCAAGGATTCCCTAACCAGACCATGTTTTGCAATTGCGTATCTTAAGAGAATCCCGATCAAGACGATCTGGCCCCATTCTTCCACATCAGGAAGAATCTCACACAATCTTTTATAATTTCTTCCAATCAGAAAGAAATTATTGGGACATATATTAGCAAAAGCAGAAGCTGCAGCACCCACTACTCCAGGAGAGTTGTCTTTCAACAATATTCCAATGATCTAGCAGCCAATATAATGAATCAGCAATCAGAATTTGTAGAAAATCAAGTGACAACACTAAGTTCTTCACAGCAAGAGATAGAAATCACATTCGTAAACTGACTCGAACATAATCAACATTCTTGATAGGAGCACACAAACCAACTCAAGAAAATACCATGTAGTCTAGCAAGTGGAACAATGACTCTAATAGTGGAGTAAATCAAAAGTCCAAAGGATCTCATTATACTAAAATTTTTGACATTTTTACATTTTTAATACTCATTTCATAAGAAGTATGCTAAATGCTCCATAAGTATAACTAGTAAGAAGTTGAATAACAGGTTAGCTGAGAATCCAGACAGCTACATCCTATTCAAACAATGGTTATTCATAAAAATCACAGGGGTCTCTTGAGAAATTTAGTCAACTGAATACACTTATTGAAACAACTCATGACTATTCACTAGCTAGGAAAGTGTAGGCAGTAGAAATATAGAAGTCAGGCTTTGACTGCATTCCCCTCCTTGCAAGGGATTTGAACAATTTCCAGAAATTCACAGGTGCTGAATTGGAAAATAAGCTACTAAGCTAACCTCTTCAATTGCCTCCGAGTGTTCTTCTAATCGCAGATCATGCAACTTTGGAAGGGCAATTGCAGCACACTTTCGGACATATACAGAAGGATCTCGTGCACACTTCCCCACAGCCACCAAGACAAGGGGAGCAATAACATGCAAGCGAATCCCTGCCATGGTACGGAGAGCCCATGCTCTCACCAGAGGATTCGGATCCCCCAAATCCTTCTGAAAATAGTTGATTGACAACAGAGCTTCGTTCGGTCGCCTGCAGCACAAAGAAGTTCATACCATTTAGACGATACATTCAAGTCCTTCTACTACACTTTGTGCTTTATGCTAGTTATGGAACTGTAAATTCAACTCATAGACTAGAGCTTACTTTTCAGCGTAATGCAGCAAATACAAGTACACCAGCTTCTTAACTTCCATCGACTGAGACGCCACGTTTTTCACCACCTGTACTCCCAAACAATCAGCCATTAATCAACATCCATCATTCAAAAAATGCTCCAAACCGGTTAGCAAGCAATCGTAACCAACGGAACTAAATCCATTACATCAAAACGGACAAGGACTCTCAATCAAAATCAAAATTCCTCACAAATCAACTACACTTGGACAAAATCGGAACCGCGCGAACCTGAGGAAAGTAAGTGGAGACATCGAAGCCCTGAGCAATGAGCGCGAGGAGGCGCTTGAGCGCCTCGCACTTCTCCGACTCGAACTTACTATCGAGGAGCGGCGTGATGCTGACGTCATCCGGATCGTCGTAGAGGTGCGCGTCGGTACCCATCCGGAACACCATCGTCGACGCCTTGCTCAGCGACTCCGCCGTCGCGCCGAATTGCGTCAGCATTTTTTTTTCTTCCTTCTAATATTAACTGTTATTTCAGTTAACTTTTTCCCCCGGAATTCCGATTTCCGCCATGAAATTCGATCGATAGTTCGAATGGGGACTTTGTGTCTGATCGGATGTAGTGTGGCGATGGGTCCGAGCTTTGAGATTTTATGAAATGACAATTAGCTCCCCTCAACTTTTGTAATTACTAGTTTTAACCTTTTGGTTTTTGCTTTTTAATCCCTCTAGTTTCAGTCGACTTGCACCTTTTCTTCTCCTTCCTTTTTTTTTTTTTTTTTTTTTCTCCCGAGTACAGTATATCTTTGCCTACTTTTCACATTAGTCATGGAATTTTCCCCCCTTGCCCTTCGTCGTCTTTGCATGAAATTTCCTAAAATCGCATGAATTCATTAATTTGGTTGGAAATTCCCCATCTCACCTCAATAATCCTCATTTTATTTAGTCCCATATTAATCTCCCTTCGATTTCATTTTGACACAAAATTTAAGCGTAACGCAGTGTTAAAAATGAAAAGTAAAAGGTTTATACTGAAAAATAAGCATTAGTTCTTTTTATTTTTGAAAACGTGACAATTAATGGCAATTCATATATAAAGACTGATTAGGAAAGCAGGACAATTAAAGTGGGACGTAAGGATAATTCATTAATCTGCATTACTTTTCTGGTAACCTTTTCCTCCGTTATAACCTTTTCTAACACACACTCGTTACTCTATTTTTTTTACATTGCTGCAGGTCATCAAATTAAAATGCCATGGGAAAAAAAGTAAAAATAGAAAAACAAATAAATTGTGCCATTTCATTCATTCAGAGCCCGTGTTCTCCCGCACAGACACAGTCGCGCTTCTCTCTCTCTCTCTCTCTCTCTCTCCAGGGCCCCACCTCCACCTACCCTCGTCGTTTTTCACCTGCGCTCCTTCTTCTCCTCATCGGCACTCTTCTCCCCAGTACGGAAGCCCAAACCAGCCGCAGTTTTTCTACTGTTCAGTCTGTGAAGCTGGCGGAGACGGCGGAGGGAAATTCCGGCGAGCAGCGTAGTTTAACAGTCAAATAAAGTCGAAATTTTGGTTGTGGCGGACTGTAGCCAGCCCCAGCCCAAACGCGGCTCCGCCACTAGTTGTACTCCATACGAAATGCAAGTATGCAGGTGCAGTATGCATGTTTTTTTGCTGTTAGTTTATTTATCGTCGACTTCCATTTTCGCATTCGTACGTATTTGCTTCCACAATTTATAAGCTTACTTCTCTTCTGATGAGTTGGAAGATTTTTTTCTCCTCTTTCGTTATTACTGTAATTTTTGTAAATGTTGAGCCCAATATGCCTGATGGTTGAGTTTCTATTTTTGAAGCAATTTTTTTTTTTTTTTTTTTGGGGTGATTGCAGTGCATGTACGTACGATTTGGACGGAGTTTGTTGCAGGTTTGTAAAAGAGAATTGATCGAAGGGGAAACTGGATTTCGAAGCATATAAAAGGTGAATATAATCGTTTTCTTACTCAGTTGCAATATTCCAGTGTCTTGGCTAAACATTTTGTTGTGTATATTCCCCTCTAAGTTCAGAGATTATTGTAACTCTTCAAAATATGTGTTTGTCTGCTCAACTTCTTCCATTTGTTTGGCTCATTTTTGCGGTGATTTTATATTCTTATCGATATTCTTGAAGCTGATGGGAACTTACATGGTTGTTTCAGAGTAGAGTTTATTAGGGATCAGTGCAGGTTTTACTCTATTGGAGTTCATTACAGATTTGTAAAAAGGATAGATTGAATGAGTAACTGTATTTCTTTTGACTTTACACTATCTTAATGCAAAAGACGAAAATTGTCAGTTTCTTAACTCAGTTGCAATATTCCACTGTCTTGGCTTTATGACTTTGAGCTGTTCCCTTCTAAGTTTAGGTTATGTATTGCGAATTTCGTGTATAGGTAACCGTTCATGTGAAGATGTTTGAAGTGCTGAAGAATGGTAAATTCTACTGCCCCTTCTGCCCTGGGAAAAGGACAGGAAACATCCCATACAAAGATCTTTTGCAACATGCAACTTCAATTGGAAGTTGCCATTCAAAGAAAAGGTCTGAAAAGGACAAGGCCAATCACCGTGCACTGGCTCAGTACTTGACAAGTGATAAGGCTGCTGGAGCTGGAGTTGGTACTTCAAAGCCTTCACCTGAGGTAAATGTTGTTTCAAGCCTTGACCCATATGAAGTTTTTGTGTGGCCTTGCATAGCGATAGTTGTCAATATTCCTACTAGCTTTAGCAAAGGTCATTATGTGGGGGAGAGTGGTAGTGACATGAGAATTCAGTTGGCAAGTAGAGGATTTAATCCCACCCGAGTGTTACCCTTGTGGAATCAAAAAGGTCATTCTGGAACTGCGCTTGTTGAATTTGATATGAATTATACTGGATTTATCAACGCATTGTCTTTTGAGAAACATTTTGAGGCTAATCATCGTGGAAAGAAGAATTGGGTGGCTGACTTTGCCAAGAAATCTGATCTCTATGCATGGGTAGCTCGTAAAAGTGAATATACTTCACATCACATTGTTGGAGAAAATCTACGCAAGATTGCACGCCTTAGAGACTTATCAGAAATTATGGGAGAAGAAGCTCGAACGACCAACACGTGCCCCTACTGCCCTGACACAAGAAGCCGAGACTTCCATTATTTAGAGCTTTTCCAGCATGTAAGCTCAATTAGCAGTTGCAGTTCAAAGAAAAGGACTGCAAGAGACAAGGCAAATCACCTTGCAATTGCTAAGTACTTGGAAAGCGATGTAGTTTCTGGAGTTGTCCCTTCAATGGCTAAACTGCAGAAAAGTGAAATAGCTACTAGAGCTGGTGCTTCAGAGCCATCTGATGAGTTAGATGTCCTTGCAGACCATGGCCATTATGAGATGTTTGTGTGGCCATGGATTGGGATCATTGTCAACATCCCTACTAGATTTAGCAATGGTCACTATGTGGGGGTGAGTGGTAGCGAATTGAGAGACCAGTTGGCAAGTAAAGGATTTAATCCTGTCAGAGTGCGACCTTTGTCGAATCACCTAGGCCATTCTGGAACTGCAATAGTTGAATTTTGTACAGATTTTAGAGGATGTATTAATGCCATGTCTTTTGAGAAAGACTATGAGGCCAATCTTCGTGGAAAGAAGAATTGGATGGCAAACAATGCCAAGAAATCGGGTTTATATGCATGGGTTGCTCGTGCAGATGATTATGATTCTAATAGTATTGTTGGAGAAGATCTACGGAAGATTTCACATATCAGAGCCTTAATAGATATCATAGGGGAAGAAGCTCGAAGGACCAACTCATGCCCTTACTGTCCAAAAACAAGTGGACGAGGCTTCATTAATGAACATCTTTTGCAGCATGCAACTTCAATAGCCAGGTGCAATTCAAAAAAAAGGACAGCAAGAAATAAGGCAATTCATTTTGCACTAGCTAATTACTTGGAAAGAGATATAGGCAGTGGAGCTGACATTTCATTGCCTTCTCTGATGGGAGATGGTCTTGCACTGGCTAAGCCCTCAAGAAGTGAAATAACTGGTAAAGCTGACTCTCCAAAGCCTTCTGGGAACGTATATGCTCTCGCAGACCACGACCCTAATGAAATGTTTGTCTGGCCATGGGTTGGCGTCGTTGCAAACATTCCTACTGCCTTCAAAGACGGTCATTATGTTGGGGAGAGTGGTAGTAAAGTGAGGGATCGACTAAAAAGTAGAGGGTTTAATCCAACTAGAGTAAAAACATTATGGAATGATGAAGGCCATTCTGGAACTGCAGTTGTTGAATTTCATAAGGATTGGCTAGGATTTGCCAATGCCATGTCCTTTGAGAATGAATTTGCAGCTAATCATCATGGAAAGAAAAATTGGCTGGGTAGAGATGAGAAGGATTCTGATCTATATGCATGGGTTGCTCGTGCAGATGATTATCATTCTAATGACATTCTGGGAGAGCATCTTCGCAAGTTTGATCTTAGTACCATTGCAGATTTTATGCAAGAAGATGCTCGGAAGATCAACATTCTTATCAGTAGCTTAACAAATGCTAATGAGGCAAAGAAGATGCTCTTGCTAGAGCTGGAGAGTAGATTAATGGAGACAGAAAGCTCTCTAAACCACTTGATCAAGGAAACAGATAATATTCGCCAAGCTTATTCTGAAGGTTGTCATGTATAAAATTTGATTTCTTCCACATACCTCAAATTTACATGCAGTTGCATACCTGATAATTTTCGTGTTGATTAGAGATGCAAAAGATTGAGTCAAGTGCTTGGGATCATTATTGGAAGATTTCCAAAGACCACGAGAGGCTGAAATCGCAGCTGGAAGTTCAGAAGAGAGATCTCGAGCTTCGATGCCAAGAACTGATGGAACGGCAGACACACAATGAAATCGAGAGGGAAAAACTAACCAAAGATCTTGAACAGGTATTGCATATATTTATAAGTCATCATTGTGTATAGCTGTAACTTTACCCTATTTTTTGGGATCAAACTAATTTAGGAGAATGAGGCTAGACTAGCTAGTAGTAATTTACATTTATACTGCAAAGCAACACAAGCCATTAGCATGTAATGAACTAATGATGGCTTGCAACCTGTCCAACTAGTGAGTTAAAATTCATCCCTTACAGTTCTTTTCTTTCGTCAAATGCCAAGCCAAACAGTAATGAGAAGTGGCATAATGGATGATCCATATGCTAATTGAGGGGGGAAGGAAAAACTCTACGAGTTTCCTGTTCTGCAGATTTCACACATTAAATCATGCTCTTGCTCGAAAAATGCATATTGGTAGATGATTATATCTTTGATCATGTGGCGCTTAGTTTACTAGTCTAGACTTTGAGAGATGTAATTATAGATAGTTTGGTGTTTCTTCCTCATACATGATTGTATTTCGTCAATTATTAACCGGTTCCATTTATGCATGCTTACCTTTTACTGTTAATTGATTTACAATCAAGTATGATACATGTGGGACGACCCTAGTTGTAATTGAAAGCTACTCTGTGATATGAAAGGAGGTAGTTTTAATTTTAACTATAAAATAAGCAGTTGATGGATCGATGATAATCTTCTGTTCATTGTCTATATGAGCGACTAAATTGTGATTTACTGTATTCTTCACATTGAACAATTGGGTCACGTGCTTAGTGTAAGCCAGGAAACAGGAGGCATTCATTAAACACTCTCTGTATTCTGTATGGTCTTTAGTTTTCATACATCATCAGCTCGTCTTGTCGGTTTTGGAAAGGTTATCAATTTGAAGGTCTTTGTATTTCCAAACAAAATATTAGACTCTCTGTACTTGTGAAATGTACATTGATATTGCATATGATGCGTGGAAACCTCCCTTGCAGACTTACAGTAAGCTACTGTCCTGTACGATAGAAGCATCCTTCCCTTCTCCTTCTTACACTAACATCAGTTTTATTGCTCTGCACACCTCTATTGAGCCAATTAAGTCTTGTAGGAACTTTGTGTGTGCACTAAGTCCTACAACTATTTGTATTGCAGAATTCCTTCTTTATGGTCAATTCTTTTTACAGCATGCAGTGAAAAGTTGCTCCCTTCAAGCGGTTACTGAGGTACGAAGAAAGGCTAATGAAAAAGTAATGAAATTGGCCGAAGAACAAAAGGTATTTAATCGTCATGTTTACAGTAGTGTTTGAGCTTATTTTGTACATGAAGCTCAAAAAATTACGGGTAAAGTGTGCTGCACTTGTGATTTCAGAGACAAAAGGAGGAACTCAGGAAGAGAATTATATATCTGGAGAAACAACTGGATGCAAAACAAGCACTGCAGCTTGAGATTGAGCAGTTGAAGGGTAACTTCAAAATCATGAGGTACATAAAATGTGAAGGTGATACGGAAGTGTTGAATGAGGTTGAGTTTATGCTTGAGACCATGAGGGAGAAGGAAAGAGAGCTTGAAGATTTGGAAGCATTAAACCAAACTCTAATTGTGAGGGAACGCAAGAGAAACGATGAGCTACAGGATGCACGTAAAGAATTGGTTAATGTTAGTTGCCACGTGCCTATTCATTTCCTTTTGCATTTCGCTCATCTCAGTTTCTAAGTGTCTGTTAATCTAAAGAATATGTTAATGGGGGAGGCGCACAGTTGTTTCTTCTTTCAGTCGTTACTGAACTTTTGTTGTTCTTCCAGGACTTCAATGATATGTCGATAAACGCTAATATTGGTGTGAAGAGAATGGGTGAGCTCGATAGCAAGCCATTTCATGAAGCGATGAAAAGGAAGTATGACGAAAATCTAGCATATGAAAAGGCCACAGAACTATGCACGCAGTGGGAAGAGTACCTGAGAGATCCTGAATGGCATCCTATAAAGGTGGTCGATGTCAATGGCAAGCATCAGGTATCATTTTATTTTGTAGTATTTCGCAACTTTCACCCTTTTTACTTGCTTTCTACGTGCTTTCTCTGTTTGCCTGTTTGTTCAGTGATCCCTTTCTAGGTACTGTTTTGTAACATAATTATGATTTACTGGACACGGCTTCGTCTCCTCTCCGCTTCTTATCTCTACTGGCTAATGAAATGATTTTCTGCTTTTATGATTATTTATTCTGGAAATGACATAAACAGATAAAGTTGACATTTTGGGGTAGTCATGTATACTGTTGATGCAAATACTAAAAAAAATTCAATAGCATATTCACTTAATTAAGCGTGCATGCATCGTGAAATTGTGAGCTCTTTAAGTAACATCACTACTTTCTGAAAAAATTCTTGAGTTTTTTGCTTTTTTGTTTCAGGCCGTGATAGATGAAGACGACGAGAAGCTGAGAGAGCTGAGAGAAAACTACGGTGGCAAAGTTTACAACGCAGTGACAGCAGCTCTCTCAGAGATAAACGAGTACAACCCCAGTGGGAGGTACATTACATCAGAGCTATGGAACTACAAAGAAGGAAGACGAGCCACCCTCAAGGAAGGAATTGGGGTTCTTCTCAAGCACTGGAGGTCCTATAAGCGAAAGGTGGGCACAGTGTGATGTAGAGGAAACGGGAGACAAAGCTCGTTTGTCTCGTTGTTTCACTATTAGGAGACGTTTACTTTGTGTGATAGATTAGATTGACAAAACATGTAAGTATTTCAAGGATTATATGTTCAATATTGATTGTAAATACTAGACTAGCCTATATATTATCTTCTTTATATATGAAGTATTCGCGCTCTTGGTCCCATAGAGTACGCCTGAGGTTTCGATCGGCTTCGTGTAGATAAGGTATGTTTATGTAACCTTGGTCTTTCGTGTTCTCTTTGATAGAAAATGACGGATAATACTAAACGGTACTAATATTTTCTCTATTTTCTAGTATTAACTTAGAGTGAAAATAGTTTCTCACACTTTATCTTTTTTCCACCTTACACAAATTTAGAATACGTTTGTTCATCATTTTTCTAACTTTTTATTTTCTTTTATATCAAAGATAACATAGTACAGTAGTATATGTAAAGTTGGGGGAAGCTGAATTATAACAACATATGTATACTACATACATAGTATGAGAAATGATATGATATGCCCTCATTTTTCGTTTCTCTCTCTCTATATATATATGAGATGTATATTTAGAAACCGGGGTATGTCATAAATGGACATTAACAAGAATAAGTTTGAATGAATTGAAATTTCGTTACATATAGTTTGTAGGTAATGCTAGTCTTATCTTATACTATTAAATTGCGTTCTCTTTGATGCGAAAGAAAATGAGAGAAAAGAGAAATTCACCCTATAAATCCACCCTTTTTCTCCCCTTTTCTCACATTTCTATTTTTTCCCCTTCATTTTGCACTACAATGGAGAGAAAAAATATTATCTCTCCAATTTGGTGTTGTAAATATTATCTCCAATTTAAGGAGTAAAATCCCCCCTCATTTATAAAAGGTGAGAAAAGGTGAGAAAATGGGTGGTATTTATAGAGTAATTTTCTCTTTTCTCTCCTTTTCTTTCACATCAAAGAAAACACAACCCTAATATAAATAACAGTTATGGTTGTGTAAGAAATACTTTCCTCCTCAATGTGAACTCAAATTATGTGTTTAAAACTGTTCAGTATTTTAGAACATGACTAGTGAAGTGAAACAATCCTAAATAACAAATATAACTAATTAAGTGGGATAGAAGGAGTACTGAATTAGAAAAAATCTATTCAAAAAACTTGGGATCATATTCCATCTGATAAGATCAATTGTTTTGTTTCTTTTGAATATAATTTTAGGCGTACTGTTAATAGTGAAACAGTAATGAGGTCCATATTCAACTATATATACATAAGAGTTAATTCTTTCACTTATAAAAATATGACAATTCGTACAGGACAATCCAATTTGAAAAACCCGACAATTTAATTGGGACGGGATGAATAATAGCCGTGGATGGGTTTACAATGGTTTATGTCGAGCGTTAGATATTTTTGGGAAAATTTTCACGAAATATTAATTATAAATCCATATAATTTTCACGACGGACTAACGCTCCAATACTTATTGGGCACGTTTAACATGTCCACGGATGATTTGATAATAATGTTTACAAATAAAACTAGTTTAAATACACCCTAACCTATCAAAATAATTAAAGCCCTAAGTCGTGACACTGTCACATTACGTTTGTTATAGTGGACAAGGGAACGTTTCTAACTTTCTATTACACCATGTAACCCATTTTTTTATGAGGAAATGCACTACTTTAACTAAAGACATTAGTGTTTATCAAATTTTAGCAAAATTATAAGAAACATCAAATTGTAGACAATTCTTGAGTGAAGAGACAAAAATACCCTTATTACTATTTACCTTTTTGTCACATCAATTTTGAATTATATTCTTACTTTCCCTCTCCTCTCTTTCTTCCTCTATTTCTTCTTCTCTACTTTCATGTGGTGTCGTGAAAAATTTCTCTGCAGTTTCTTAGCAGCAAATCGGCGACGGTGGTAGGCGGCGGACGGTGGCGGAGACGACAACTAAGCCGGCGGCGTACTGTACTCGTCGTCATTCTTCTTCTTTCTCGCGACTCTTCTCTTCCTCTTACAAACACTCTTCTTCACCCAACATTCCAGTCGTCAAATCGGCGCCGGACGGTGACGAAGACGACACCTAAGGCAGCGGCGTACGACATTGAACTATAACTGCGTTTTTCTTCGTCATCGTCATTCTCGAATTTACAACATCCATGGATTCTGTTATTAGTTGAACTATAACGGCGTTTTTATTCGGCTTCGTATCTTCGTCTTCTTCATCGTACAACATTTGAACGTTGTTCTCATCGTAAAAGGCAGCTCAACTTTCTTCTTCGATTTCCCGACGAGTTGCTATAGTTTTGAAGGTAGGTTTGTTAGTTTTTAGATTTTCAATTTTCAATTTTTTTTTTTTTTTTTTTTTTTTTTTTTTTTTTTTTTTAACGTTTTGCAGCTTTTGACCTCCATGGCCGCCGTTTCAATTTCAGTTAATTCTGTGTTTTTACTGTTCATGGAACAGTAAAACAATGATTGAGGAAGATGCACATTTTGTGTTTCTTCCTTTTTTGTTTGATTCATGTTTGTGTTTTTTGGATGGGCTAGAATTTACATATTCTCACCTTTCTACCTGACAAGGTATGAATAGTAAGTTAAGAGTAACTGACACGACAATGTACGGATATGAATAGTAACTTTATAACATTCACAAAAGTATGTTTTCTCACCATGTTATTGTACATGTTACTAATGCAGTAAGAATATATAGCATTTATCACCATGAGTGTAAGAATTTATAACTTTATTACTAATGTCTTTAAAATTGGTTAGAAATGTATGGATTTATTATGTACTATCGCTCCCTTTTTGTATAGATAGTAAGAATTGTTATTTAATTACCTGATTACATGTAAGAATTCTTAATTATAAATTTATAATCTAACCTGAGCATACGATATGACGTGTCGTACAACATATTTCTCACCTTGATATTTGTACTTTCCCACCTTATTTTAACATGTTTTCATTTTCTTATCCGTATTTTTCAGTGCAATGGCGACTCCCTTAATCGTTGTTCATGGCGGTTTGTGGTGTAACGGTATATACACTGGTGGTACAAAAGTTTATATACCAATTCCTAAGGATGGTCTGAGTTTTGATGAATTATTGGAGAAGCTCGGAGATCGTTTGGAGAATGACACTACCAGATTCTCATTTGAAATTATAGCTTTAGTTCAAGTAGACCAAGGTGAACTTATAAAAATGAAAGTTACTAACAATTTTGAATGGTCTACATTGATGGATATGACCCAATTCCCCACTATTTATGTGAGCGCATTCACTAAATTCAAGGCAACCCCCACCGTACTCCAAAGAAATTGTTGTTGTAGAGCAGCCGTCGTTGCCAAATTCCAATTCTCTTATTCGATTCAACAACAGATTGGATAATATATTCAATGCAGCTACACATTGTTCGAGTTCGAAGGTGGTCGATGCATTACCTATTAGCACAGAACCTAATATCACAGGTAACATTGAATTTGGGTCAATCTTCATGAACAAAGAAACGATGATATCCGCTGTGCATGCTTGCCATTTGAAAAAGTTTGCGGAGTTCCGAACCGTTGTATCAAGTCCAATTAGATACCATCCTCAGTGCAAGTTCTCATTGACTTGTGTGTTTTGTTTAAAGAGCAAATCTGTTGGTTGTTTAGTGTCATTTTGTTAAGTTTTAGTCGTTATTTGTTATTCGTTTTTGTGTCGTTTTTTTGTCGTTTTGTGTTTTTATTGCTATGATATGGGTATTTTGAGTATTTTGATTGTTAAGGATCAGGAGAGTCGAGAGAAGGAGAAAGAACGAGGAAAGGATAGCAAAAGGAGCAAAATTGGATGGATTTTCGTAGAGCACCTGGAGCGCTCGCTCCAAGGTGTTGGAGCGCTCGCTCCAAGTCAAATTAAGAAGGGAAAAAGCGCAGCTATCCTGGAGCGCTCGCTCCAACCCTCTGGAGCGCTCGCTCCGTGTCTGGCGAGTTTTATTTTAGTTTCCTTGTGGTGGGAATCGAACTCTTACCTTATGTTATATATATGCTATTAGGGCACGAATTAGAGACACCTTTTATCTTTTGTTTTTTCAGTTCTAAATACATTAGTTTTAGTTTTTATTGCTTTCGATTTGTTCCGGATCAATTCTTTAGTTTTAATTCAAGTTCTTTACGTTCGTTCATGTTCTTCGTTCTCGTTTTAATTTGTAAGTTATTTATTGCTTTCCTTTCGTTTAATTAATTGCGTTCTTAGTTTCGTAGATTTAATTTCTTTAGTTTGCTTTAATTCTATTTGTTCGTTCTTGAGTTCGTAGCTTAGATTAGTTTTCCAAAGTTTCTGTTCTTTCGTTTTCAAAGTTTTTGTTTCTTCGTTTTTAAATTCTTAGAGTTAAATTTATTTTTCCAGATTTTTAGATTTAGTTTAATTCATGTCTAGATTTGTTTTCGTTTCTTTCGTTGCTTTCTTATTTGTTTTCTTTTCGATTCTTGCCTAGGTAGTTTATTTGCTTTCTTCTAGTTTAATTCTTAGATTTATTTCTTGTGTTCTAGATTAATTATTTACTTGTTTTGATTTATTGCTTTAATTTATTTTATTGCCTAGGATTTTAAAACCCAAAACCCAAAAATACTTTTTAATTGCTTTCTTAGTTTAGGTTGTTCTTACTACATAATTATTTGCCCTGTTAAGTTTTCCTTGAGATTCGATACTTAGGTTTTACTTGTTAGTGCTACGATAGATTTCGTCTATTGCGAACACTTTTTAGTGAAACAAATTTTGGCGCCGTTGCCGGGGAAAACTTTAGGCTATTTAATTGTGTAGTATTTTTATTTTTATTTTATTTTTTTTATTTTAATTGTTTTTCTCGTTCGATTTCTTTTTCCTTCCACTCGGTACGTTTAATCCGTTTGCTAGTGTTGTTTATGCATGGTCGCCGAAGTCTTCAAAGGAAATTAGCGCCACACATCGACAACATCAACCGGAGAAAGACGATTCTAGCTGCGAAGAAGGAGGAAGAAATTGATCTCAAGGAACTAGTCCTATTGTTTGCGGAGACCGAAGCGATGGCACGATATATGGGAGATTTTACTCGCCCTACCTTCACTGCCACTACTTCGGCGATTGTTCTGACGGAAGCGGTCAGAAATCACGAGCTGAAACCTCACCACCTGGCGTTGCTCCCTTCCTATCACGGGCTGGCCAACGAGGATGCACTGACGTTCATTCGGGAGTACTGCACCGTCGTGCAGTCTTTTCCGCTATCAGGCCTCAAGGAGGATAACTTGAAGATGAAGTGCTTCCCCTACACTCTCAAGGATCGGACAAAGTCATGGTACCTATCGCTCCCGGCCGAATCTCTCAACACTTGGAATGAGGTGTGCGAGAAGTTTATGTTGAAGTACTATCCCAGCCGCAAGACTCAGGAGTTGCGGTCGCAAATCATGAATTTCTCTCAGGACCACGACGAGCCATTTCATGAGGCTTGGGAGAGATTCCAGGACCTACTTCAACAATGTCCTCACCATCAGATGGCTCCTGAACTTATTTGGCAGTATTTCTACGATGCATTGAACCAGACATGCCAATTTATGGTGGACAGCTCGGCCGGAGGAAACATTGCGGTCAAGACAGCTGATGACATGAAGAAGATCTTCGAGACGCTTGCTGCGAGTTCTCAACAGAAGTCATCTAGGCCAAGGAGAATGGAGGCAAGTGTAGTCACCATGAGCCCTGACATGAAGAAACAGATGGCGGACATGTTGAGAGATCTCGAGAATCTCAAGATGAAGCAGAGCGCACCGCCACCTCAAGTGGAAGAAAGAAAGCCTGATCGGTGTGACATTTGTGGAGAGCTAGGTCATATCAAGGAGGTTTGCGACAATATGGGAGCGCTCACATACGAAGGAGGAACCGACGTCTATGCCGCCCAAGGTTACATGCCACCACCTCAAGGGCAAGGTACGAACCCGAAATTTCAAAATCGTCGCCCCCCTCCATATAATAATCCCTACCCTCCTCAAAATTCATACTACTCCTTTCCACCACCATATTATCCTCCTCATCAATATCCACCAAACTCATACTATCCACCACCTCCTCCATATTACCCTTCATCTTCATATCCTCCACCTCCTCCACAAAATCCTTGTCCCAAGGCCCTCCTCATAAGCCTCTTGTTGATGATAACCTTGCAACCTTCATTCAAGAATCCAAGTTGGCCCGAGAAGCTCAGGATGCCACTATCAAGAGGCTCGAGACGGCGTTGGGGCAAATTTCTGGGACAATGAACCTGATTCAACATCAGACGGGGAGGATTCCGAGTCAAGGAATTCAACCTCAACAAGCGAACGTGGTTCAACAACCTTCTTCACCTTTTCCGCCTCAATATCCACCAACTCATCAAGCTCAATCAATTTCGGTATTGAGGGATGGAAAAACGATGGATAATGGTGTCGTCATGCTCGATATACGAGGAACGGGCCCAACTAATGGACGTTGGGGCCCGAGCAATAGCTGGACCCCGTCGAGAAGCAATCTGAGCGCAGGAGCAATGGAGCGCCCGCTCCATACCTTGGAGCGCCCGCTCCAACTCCAGCATATTCTCAGCGAGCCGCATATGGAGCGCCCGCTCCAACCCTCGGAGCGCTCGCTCCCTCTCCTACAAAATCAAAATTCCAGCGAGCCGCATATGGAGTGCCCGCTCCAACCCTCGGAGCGCTCGCTCCATCTCCAGCAGAATAATAATTCGAGCGAGCCCAGCATGGAGCACCCACTCCCGTCCCCTGTTGCGCCACCAGCACCCAAAACAGAGGAAAGAAAGAAGGAGAGACCAATTTTCATAAGGCGCCCAATCCTTACGTCCCTCCTATCCCTTTCCCGAGCAGATTGAAGAACAAGAAGCAAGGCGAAGAGAAGCAATGGAGAAGTCATCGAAGCAAGCTGAATAAGTTCTGACACTTCACTTACCTCGGCCGGTCATCTCTCATCTCTACCGAAACAAGGTGATCCTGGAAGTTTCACATTAGATGTTATTTTGGATAATGGGGATCGTGTGTCGGGTATGTTGGATTTGGGGGCAGCGGTGAACTTGATGCCATATTCGATTTTTGAAAGAATGGGTTCAAGGGATCTTAAGCCTACTGATTTTTACATCGAGCTAGCTGACGGTTCTTTGAGTCGACCCTTGGGGATTATGGAAGACGTTGCTTTACTTGTGGGAGGTATTCAAGTTCTTGCCGATTTCCTTGTGCTTGACGTGGGGCAAGGAGCTAGGAGTGAGAGATCATCTTCTCTGGTTAGGACGACCTTTCATGGCTACTACTCAAACTCGAATTGACGTTGGCTCCGGAACATTGAGCATGGCCGGCAAAGGAGGTTCGGTAACCTTTTCAGTATTTGGAACTTCACCTTCTATTCCTACTTCCTCTCTTCATTCATGCTTTTATGTTAAGCTTGCTAACCCTCTTGTTGAGGAAAATATTTGTGAGATTTTTAACAGGGTAGTAGGTCTTGAAGGATTCATCGAAGATGAAGAGTCTATTGAAGATGACGAATTCTTTAGTTGTGTGGATGAGGAAGAGGACATTATCGAGCAATTTCTATGGAGTTTGGAGGAGATTGATGAAGTAGAAGAGGAAAACTCGACACATGCAATGAATGAGGAAGTAGTCATTAACTCTTTTCTTTCTAACCTCACTAATTTTGAAACATCTTTTCTTGCAGAGTTTAACTCGAAGATGTTTGAGGAGGAATTCGAATTAAGTGTGGGGGAGTCGAGAGTTGATGATGACCAAGTTCTTGATTTTCGAGATTGTTCGAAAAAGAAGTGTGTGTATGTCGCAACGAGCACCAACACGTCGCTTGGTGCTACGGGCTTTGGTTGATCACATCAAACGTCAAGCTAGTGACGGTTAAACAAGCGCTTGGTGGGAGGCAACCCACGTATTTAATATATATATATATATATATATATATATAATTCTTTTATTTTGTGTCTTTGTTTTGTAGGTTGCAACAGTTGGGGTCGATCGAGGTCTCGATTTTTGTGCCGGGTTGTGTCGTCAAAAGCGATAAGTTTCATTTCTCCCTTCTTGTTTATTTTCTTGCAATGGGACATTGCATGATTTTAAGTGTGGGCCCCGCGGGGGGGGGGGGGGGTATGTGAAAAAATATCACTTTTGACATGTTTGTTGATTTTGTGTTTTTTTTGTCTTTGATTGTTTTTCCCCACTTAGAAATTTGTTTGTGTTCGAGCTTATAAGCATGTGACTTAGGATTGATTTGAATGATTTGATGATGGAGTATTTAGTTGTTGGAATTGATTTGAGCATGAATTAGGTTGGTTTAATCTTGAGTTGTGATTGATTATGATTCGGTGAATTGTGGGGCATGAATTGATTTGAGTTTTGAGGAAAATGATTAATGATTTTTGGTTGAGTGATAAATCGAGATTGTTGCAACTTTGGATTGCTAGTTTACTTTCCCCTTAAAAAAAAAAGAGTTGTGTTTATTTGTGAATAAAGAGTTGATAGGATTCTGCTCCTCTTACTTGTAACGTATGAAAATACTAGAGTAATGAGCATGGGAAACCACATGAAAAGGCTTCGAGAGACCCTCGAATGATTAAATTTCATGAATTATGTCCTAAATGATACTCGTGTATGTTAGAATAATATGCTCGTAGGTACTCTACCCCTCTTGACAATGTGTATGGGAAACCGCACTAGGAGGCTCGATGTGACCCATCGATGATTAAACCTAGTGAATTATGTACCAAATCGTTCACTAGTTAAAAAAAAAAAAAAAAAAAAAAAAAAAAAAAAAAAAAAAAAAAAAAAAAAAAAAAAAAAAAAAAAAAAAAAAAAGAGTTCTGTTTATGTTTGAGTTGAATAAAAAGGGGAAGTAGGCTAGACATCTAAGTTGTGGTGATTCTAGATATTTGTGAGATGTGTGTATCGTTGCTTTTCCTCATACTTTGATCGATTTATAAGTCACATAGTTTGTTGATGATGATTGATCGTAATTTGGGATTAAGGTGACTCGTTCATTGCTTGTCGAACCCGGTGATTAAATGTTCTATGATTTGGATTGTTTGGATTGAGTCTAAGTTGTATGATTATATTGCTTGAGGACAAGCAAAGGTCTAAGTGTGGGGATTTGTTTAGTGTCATTTTGTTAAGTTTTAGTCGTTATTTGTTATTCGTTTTTGTGTCGTTTTTGTGTCGTTTTTTGTTTTTATTGCTATGATATGGGTATTTTGAGTATTTTGATTGTTAAGGATCAGGAGAGTCGAGAGAAGGAGAAAGAACGAGGAAATGATAGCAAAAGGAGCAAAATTGGATGGATTTTCGTAGAGCACTTGGAGCACTCGCTCCAAGGTGTTGGAGCGCTCGCTCCAAGTCAAATTAAGAAGGGAAAAAGCGCAGCTATCCTGGAGCGCTCGCTCCGTGTCTGGCGAGTTTTATTTGAGTTTCCTTGTGGGAATCGAACTCTTACCTTATGTTATATATATGCCATTAGGGCACGAATTAGAGACACCTTTTATCTTTTGTTTTCAGTTCTAAATACTTTAGTTTTAGTTTTTATTGCTTTCGATTTGTTCCGGATCAGATTCTTTAGTTTTAATTCAAGTTCTTTACGTTCGTTTGTGTTCTTCATTCTCGTTTTAATTCGTAAGTTATTTATTGCTTTCCTTTCGTTTAATTAATTGCGTTCTTAGTTTCGTAGATTTAATTTCTTTAGTTTGCTTTAATTCTATTTGTTCGTTCTTGAGTTCGTAGCTTAGATTAGTTTTCCAAAGTTTCTGTTCTTTCGTTTTCAAAGTTTTTGTTTCTTCGTTTTTAAATTCTTAGAGTTAAATTTATTTTTCCAGATTTTTAGATTTAGTTTAATTCATGTCTAGATTTGTTTTCGTTTCTTTCGTTGCTTTCTTATTTGCTTTCTTTTCGATTCTTGCCTAGGTAGTTTATTTGCTTTCTTCTAGTTTAATTCTTAGATTTATTTCTTGTGTTCTAGATTAATTATTTACTTGTTTTGATTTGCTTTAATTTATTTTATTGCCTAGGATTTTAAAACCCAAAACCCAAAAATACTCTTTAATTGCTTTCTTAGTTTAGGTTGTTTTTACTACATAATTATTTGCCCTGTTAAGTTTTCCTTGAGATTCGATACTTAGATTTTACTTGCTATTGTTACGATAGATTTCTTCTATTGCGAACACTTTTTAGTGAAACTGTTGTTCTTGGAGAATTTACAAGGTTGTTGACCACACATGTATGTCTGATTTGAGAATGGCTTCGGAGCCGACCGCATCTTCAAGAGCTGTTGCTGAGTTTATTCTCCCAAACATGGCTGAGGATGGAATATTTGTGTTTAGGCCCCGTGATATACAGGGGCAGTTCTTAAGAAATTTCGGTGTAAGATTGAAATATCCCACTGCATTGGCTGGTAAGAATCGAGCCCTGAAAGCTATATATGGAGTTCATCACAAGTCATTTCAGGTAATTTTAATAACATTCATAGAATTTCTATTTTATGTTCTAGGTTTACATTTATTCAAACGTTAGAATTTATTAATTTCTTACTGTTATAACCAAGAGTTAGTTAATAATAATGTATTTCAACCATGTTTATGCGTTATAATTGTTCATGATTAGAAGATTGCACATATAGTTAGAATTCTTATATATTCTTACTAACGCAACAACTCACAGATGTAAGAAATTGAATGATTCTCATCACATCCCTTCATTCATAACTTATATTCTAATATATTTTTCAGATGCTTGACAAATATCTGCACATTGTCACGGACTGAAACTTGTGCCTCACGAAGTTTCCTTCAACCCGCCGTGCGGTCCTAGACTAGCTCGCCTCGATGCTAGCTAGGCAACCTTCCCACCAAGTCGCTTGGCTAAGAACACAAGAAGGCAAAGAGAGAGTTTGAGAGAATGCAAGAGTACTTTGATTGCTTGAAACTTGGATGATTACAAATGAATGGCCAAGGGCCAATTTATACAAGTGGGAGAGGGGTTCTAGATCCTTCCCATGTCTAGATCCTTCTATGGCTAGAGGCTTCCACCTCCTTCTATGACCTTCTACGAGATTCTTTAAGATTCTAGAGAATTCTACAAGTCTCTACTATGTACAAGAGGATTCCGGAATGTTCCGCAAGGTGCCAGACGCATCAAGTAAATTCTAGATTATTCCGGGTAGCCTCCAAGATTCGACCCCTCTCGAGCGGGGCGTGACATTCTCCCCCACCTAAGTCGAAGCCGTCCTCGGCAAGACCTTGGCGTGATATTCCTCGATTCGATCCCGAAATTGCCATAAGTGCTCTTCGTGCTCCCAAGTGCTTTCGAAATCCAGTAGCCCCTTCCATCTCACAAAGTACTCTTTGTAGGGTGAAACACCCTGCCTTCGAACCTCTCGGTGTGAGATGATTTCCTCAACCTCCTTGTCGAATGAGGTTGTCATGGCCGTAGGCGCCCGACTTGATTGCCCACGCGTAGGATCCTCCGTGTCTTCGTGATAGGGCTTGAGTTGGCTCACATGGAACACGGGATGGATCTTCATCTTCGGCGGCAACTCCACACGGTACGACACGTTCCCGACCCGCCGCAATATCTTGAACGGTCCCTCGTACCTTCGGATAAGTCCCTTGTGCACGGACCGAAACGCCTTGAATTGTTGAGGGAGTAGCTTCACCATCACTTGATCCCCCTCGTTGAACTCGACCGCCCGCCGCTTGAGATCCGCCCACTTCTTCATCTTCTTGGCGGCCTTGTCCAATGATGTCCGAGCCAAGTCCGTCTCCTCATGAAGTGATTTGGCAAAGGTATAGGCCGACGGACTTTGCCCTTTGTATCCCGTTGCGAGGCCGGTTGGGGTCATGGGTTGTCTTCCCGTCGCTAGCTCGAACGGACTCCTCCCGGTGGACTCGCTCCTTTGGAGGTTGTACGAGAACTGCGCCGTGTCCAACAGCTTGGCCCAATCCCGTTGGTTGGCGCTCACGAAGTGCCGCAGGTACAACTCCAACAATGCATTCACCCGCTCCGTCTGGCCATCCGTTTGCGGGTGGAAACTTGTCGAGAAGGCCAAGTTGGAACCCAACAACTTGAACAACTCGGACCAAAACTTCCCGGTGAAGCGCGGGTCTCGGTCGCTCACGATCGTTTTCGGTAGTCCCCAATGCTTGACCACGTGCTTCACGAACAGCTTGGCCGTGTCTAAGGCCGTAACGTCGGGTGGTGCTGGAATGAAAGTGCCGTACTTGGAGAAACGATCCACCACCACAATGATCGTCCCCCATCCCTCGGACTTGGGCAAGCATGTGATGAAGTCCATCGACACGCTTTCGAACGGGTGCTCCGGGATAGGCAACGGTTGGAGCAGTCCGCCCGGTTGTTGTTGCTCGATCTTGTCTTGTTGGCACACAAGACACGTCCGCACGTACGCCTCGACGTCCTCGCGCATCCTCGGCCAATAGTATGTCTCATCCACAAGCGCCATCGTGCGGTGCATGCCCGGATGCCCCGCCCACATCGAATCATGGCACTCCTTGAGGATGTCCCGCCTCAAGCTTCCCCACTTAGGCACGTACAACCGGTCTCCCTTGGTGAAGAGAAGCCCGTCTCGTATCCAAAACCGTCGAGTCTTGCCCTCCTTGCAAAACTCCATGATGTGTTGTGCCATCGGGTCCTTCTCCAAGCCTTCACGTATCCGCTCCTTGATGTTCGTCTCGGCTTGGCTAATGGCCGCAAGCTCCGCCTTCTGGCTCAACGCATCGGCTACACGATTCGTCACCCCGGCTTGTACTCGAGCGTGTAGTCGAACTCGGCCAAGAATTCTTGCCATCGGGCTTGCTTAGGCGTCAACTTCTTTTGGGTTTGGAAGTAACTCGTGGCTACATTGTCCGTCCGGACCACGAACTTACTCCCGAGAAGGTAGTGCCTCCACGTGCGTAGACAATGCACCACCGCGGTCATCTCCTTCTCGTGCACGGTGTACCTCCGCTCCGCCTCGTTGAGCTTCCGACTCTCGAACGCCACCGGGTTCCCCTCTTGCATGAGCACTCCCCCAATAGCGAAGTCGGATGCATCCGTGTGCACCTCGTATGCCTTGGTGTGGTCCGGCAAGGCAAGGACCGGTTCCTCCATCACGGCGGCCTTGAGTCGCTCGAAGGCCTCTTGACACGCCTCGCTCCACACCCACGATCGTGCCTTCTTTAACAACTCCGTCAACGGGGCAGTGGCTTGGGAGTACCCTCGGATGAACTTGCGATAGTAGTTGACGAGTCCCAAGAATGATCGAAGCTGGGACACGTCTTTGGGTGGCTCCCAATCTTGGATGGCTCTCACCTTGGCCCGATCCATCATGATCCGCCCCTCCCGTATGCGGTGGCCAAGGAATGACACCTCATCTTGGGCAAACGAGCACTTCTCCAACTTTGCATAGAGCTCGTTCTCCCTCAAGGCCTGAAACACCAACCGGAGATGCTCCACGTGCTCTCGCAACGTGGGTGAGTACACGACGATGTCATCAAGGTAGACAACAACAAATTTATCGAGGTAGGGTTGGAATACCTTATTCATCATTGTGCAAAATGTGGCCGGCGCATTCGTCAAGCCAAAGGGCATGACTAGGAATTCGTACGACCCGTACCTCGTCACCATGGCAGTCTTGGGCTCATCTCCTTCGGCTATCCGCACTTGCCAATAGCCCGACCGCAAATCGATCTTCGAGAACCACTTGGCTCCTCCAAGTTGGTCGAAGAGCTCCCCGATGAGTGGAATCGGGTACTTGTTCCGCACCGTCAGCTTGTTGAGCGCCCGGTAATCCACGCACATGCGCAGCGACCCGTCATGCTTCTTTTGGAACAACACCGGGGCTCCGTAAGGGGACTTGGACGGCTGGATCATCCCCGCGTCGAGCTACTCCTTCAACTGCCTTTGTAACTCCTTTAGCTCGGGCGGTGCCATCCGATAGGGTGTGCGGGATGGCGGCATCGAGTCGGTGACCAACTCGATCCGATGGTCCACGTCCCTCTTAGGCGGCAACTTCTTTGGGAGCTCGTTGGGCATCACGTCCTTGAACTCCTCCAACACTTCCTTGACCTCCTTGGGGACCTCCGCCATCCCCTTGGTCTCATCCTCGTCATCATCGGGCATAGCAAATGCGGCGAACGCCTCTTCGCAGCACCCTAGCCCCCGATTGAATTGCATGGCCGATATTGCTACCGACCTTTTCGCCTCCCGCTTGGCCGGGATGGTACTCGCGCCTTCCTCATTGAAAATCATCAACGAATCGGAATAAGGGACAATGAAGGCTCGTACCTGATTGAACCATTGAAGCCCGAGAACCACGTCGTAGTCGTCCATGGGTATGACGGTGAAGGAGACCACACCACGCCAATCCCCGACTTGTACTTGGACTCCCCTTGCCTCCCCGGCCACCGGCTTGGCACTAGCATTCACGGACTTAATGGATCCTCCCGTTGGGGTGACGGCCAACCCCATCGCCTTTGCCACTCCTTCACGCATGAAGTTGTGGGTTGCGCCCGTGTCGACGAGCGCCTTCACCTTCGCGGAGCCGATCACCGCCTCGACGTACATCGACCCCTTCCTCGGTCCCTTCGCCGGTTCCACACGAGCCTTGACCGCACTAAGGAACTTGAGGGACCCCATTTGCGGGTCCTCTCCCTCGGACTGCTCGGTGACCGCAGCCACCTTCTTCCCTCGGAACGGACAATTGAACTTGAGATGGTTGGTGGCACCACAGATGTGACAAGCTCTAGGCTTACCCGAGTCGTCCGCCTGCTTCCCCGAACCTTGGCTTGTTGATCCCGTCTTGGGTGGGCGGTCTCCCCCACCTTTCCCCTTGTCCTCCTTCCGGAACTTGGACTTGTCCGTCGAGATCTTCAATTCCACCAACCGTTCGGCCACCACCATCGCATCCGCCATTAGGGCACGAATTAGAGACACCTTTTATCTTTTGTTTTCAGTTCTAAATACTTTAGTTTTAGTTTTTATTGCTTTCGATTTGTTCCGGATCAGATTCTTTAGTTTTAATTCAAGTTCTTTACGTTCGTTTGTGTTCTTCATTCTCGTTTTAATTCGTAAGTTATTTATTGCTTTCCTTTCGTTTAATTAATTGCGTTCTTAGTTTCGTAGATTTAATTTCTTTAGTTTGCTTTAATTCTATTTGTTCGTTCTTGAGTTCGTAGCTTAGATTAGTTTTCCAAAGTTTTTGTTCTTTCGTTTTCAAAGTTTCTGTTTCTTCGTTTTTAAATTCATAGAGTTAAATTTATTTTTCCAGATTTTTAGATTTAGTTTAATTCATGTCTAGATTTGTTTTCGTTTCTTTCGTTGCTTTCTTATTTGCTTTCTTTTCGATTCTTGCCTAGGTAGTTTATTTGCTTTCTTCTAGTTTAATTCTTAGATTTATTTCTTGTGTTCTATATTAATTATTTACTTGTTTTGATTTGCTTTAATTTATTTTATTGCCTAGGATTTTAAAACCCAAAACCCAAAAATACTCTTTAATTGCTTTCTTAGTTTAGGTTGTTTTTACTACATAATTATTTGCCCTGTTAAGTTTTCCTTGAGATTCGATACTTAGGTTTTACTTGCTATTGTTACGATAGATTTCTTCTATTGCGAACACTTTTTAGTGAAACTGTTGTTCTTGGAGAATTTACAAGGTTGTTGACCACACATGTATGTCTGATTTGAGAATGGCTTCGGAGCCGACCGCATCTTCAAGAGCTGTTGCTGAGTTTATTCTCCCAAACATGGCTGAGGATGGAATATTTGTGTTTAGGCCCCGTGATATACAGGGGCAGTTCTTAAGAAATTTCGGTGTAAGATTGAAATATCCCACTTCATTGGCTGGTAAGAATCGAGCCCTGAAAGCTATATATGGAGTTCATCACAAGTCATTTCAGGTAATTTTAATAACATTCATAGAATTTCTATTTTATGTTCTAGGTTTACATTTATTCAAACGTTAGAATTTATTAATTTCTTACTGTTATAACCAAGAGTTAGTTAATAATAATGTATTTCAACCATGTTTATGCGTTATAATTGTTCATGATTAGAAGATTGCACATATAGTTAGAATTCTTATATATTCTTACTAACGCAACAACTCACAGATGTAAGAAATTGAATGATTCTCATCACATCCCTTCATTCATAACTTATATTCTAATATATTTTTCAGATGCTTGACAAATATCTGCACATTGTCACGGACTGAAACTTGTGCCTCACGAAGTTTCCTTCAACCCGCCGTGCGGTCCTACACTAGCTCGCCTCGATGCTAGCTAGGCAACCTTCCCACCAAGTCGCTTGGCTAAGAACACAAGAAGGCAAAGAGAGAGTTTGAGAGAATGCAAGAGTACTTTGATTGCTTGAAACTTGGATGATTACAAATGAATGGCCAAGGGCCTATTTATACAAGTGGGAGAGGGGTTCTAGATCCTTCCCATGTCTAGATCCTTCTATGGCTAGAGGCTTCCACCTCCTTCTATGACCTTCTATGAGATTCTATAAGATTCTAGAGAATTCTACAAGTCTCTACTATGTACAAGAGGATTCCGGAATGTTCCGCAAGGTGCCAGACGCATCAAGTAAATTCTAGATTATTCCGGGTAGCCTCCAAGATTCGACCCCTCTCGAGCGGGGCGTGACAACATGCTCCAAAAAATGAATCCTGGATCTGTTGTCGACTAACAGACGGATGAGGACAAAACGTTCCAGTACTGTTTCTTTGCATTAGATGCAGCTATAAGAGCATTTCGATATTGTCGGCCGGTGATAGTGATCGATGCAACTCATTTAAAGGGACCCTACAAGGGTGTCATGTTTTGTGCTTCCACTAAGGATGCAAATGAACAAATATTGCCTTTGGCATTTGGCATCGGCGACAAAGAGAATGATTTGTCATGGAAGTGGTTCTTGACTCATGTACGGGACAGTTTTGGTACCCCGAAGAATCTCTTAATTGTTTCAGACCAACACGTTAGCATAAAGAATGCGATCGAATTTGCATTCCCAGATATATCTTTATATGTATAACATGTTAAACAATTATTACCCTAAAACTGTTGCATTTACATAAGTCATCTTCACTTTATGTAGGCACATCGCTCGGTCTGTGTACGTATCACATCCAGGGAAACTTTAGGAACTTCGGTGCTAGTATTATCGACATTTTCCATCTGGCTGCAAATGCATACAAGGAAGATGATTTCAATGAGCACATGAGAAATCTCGAAATATCAGCACCTGGTGCCTATTCCAAGCTGTTGGCCATTGACCCCAATAGATGGGCAAGGAGCAAGTGCCCCGTTAGACATTATGCATTTGGCACATCGAATGTTGTCGAGTCATTAAACGGGAGGTTGAAATGGGCTAGGAAATTGCCAGTAACGTCGTTATTGGAGTATGCTAGGAATCTGACCCAATCTTGGTTTTACCAGCATAGGACCACATCCGGCAAATGCGAGAAAGAGGTCGCTGAATATGCTCAAAAAAGGATGACAAATGTCATTGCCAAGACAAATTTATGGACTGTGCAACCCATATCTAATTTCTTATTCAATATTATTTCTGGTACGACCAGTAATATTGTGGATTTAGGTAAGCGGGAGTGTACTTGTAATGTTTTTCAGAAGGATCTTTTTCCTTGTTCACATGCTGCAGCTGCCATCAGGTATGATTTCTCACTTGCAGGTTAGAATTAACATAGTTTCTTACTTACATCTATACATTTACAGGAAGAAATGTTCTTACTCCCTCGAAATCGCAGGTACCGTAATGAAAGCCCATTGTCATATGTCCATTCACATTATTCTACTGAAACATGGAGAAGTATATATGCATCAGTGATCATGCCTGTGCCCCCCCTCTCAGATTGGCACCTCCCTGAAGAAATTGAGTCTCGGTTTGTTGGGACTCCTTCAAATCCCAAGCAAGCTGGTAGGCCACCCACAAACCGTATACCATCTGGAGTACCTCCAACTAAAAAACCTCGTAAGGCAAATTGTGCAAGATGCAAACAGCGGGACCATTATGCAAATGCGTGCACCGTATTCATAGATGTTTCTGTACAAGACATTTCATTATTGGAATCTGAAGGATGCAGCAATGTACCCAAGAAACAACGGCGAAAACCTAAGAAATGCGGTATATGCGGTGTTGCAGGTCACACACGGCTTACATGTAAAGATCCGCGTAGGTTCGACTGACTTCTATGTTTACCTTTTTGTATAGCTAAGTGATTTAGAACTTGACAATTTGAAATATTGCATATATTTTTTGTAATTTCGACCTTTTTTGCTTAGCATTTTGTATATTGGAATGAATTTAGGTAACAAGTTCATTAAATTGAATAAATTCAATCAGTATATTCCAACCCGTCTCGTGGCATTGCATACTAAATTCAGTCCACCGTTAGAAATACCAACTTTCTTACGTTATGATCGCATATTCCGAGTTAGAATTTATTATATTCTATCCTGTGTCGTGGCATTCCCAACAGGTTCAGCCCACCCGTTAGAAATACCAACTTTCCTACGTTATAATCGCATATCCCAAGTTAGAATATAGTATATTCTAACCTGTGTCGTGGCATTCCCAACAGGTTCAGTCCACCCGTTAGAAATACCAACTTTCTTACGTTATGATCGCATATCCCGAGTTAGAATTTAGTCTATTCTAACCTGTGTCGTGGCATTCCCAACAGGTTCAGTCCACCCGTTAGAAATACCAACTTTCTGACGTTATAGTCTCATATCCCGAGTTAGAATGTAGTATATTCTAACCTTGGGCATGGCATTCCCAACAGGTTCAGTCCACCCGTTAGAATGTACTATATTCTAACCTGTGTCGTGATATTCCCAATATGAAGAGGTTCTTTTGTTAGATTTGTAATTTTCTTAACTTATGCTTGTATATGACTGTTTGTATTTTGTATATTCTAACCTTACATATAAAATTACTAAATGCATGTAAGTTATTCATAAAGTGATGTAATAAATTTCTATAGCATAGTTACACATGTGCATTTCATAATCATTGTTTTACAAAAGATTTACAAAAGATGGATCTGCTCGACATACATTAAAATAACTTACGAGCTATACAAAAAACTGCACAAGCGTCGATTTTTTTTTACAAACGCGTCGAGCTATACTAAAAACTGTCCAAAAAAAGTGTTAATATACCAAAACATTGTTTAAAAGTGTTTTTTTCCTTTTCACAGCTTGCATGCTTCAACAATCATTTCATCCACCAAATCCTGGACTGACACGGGGTCTGTGCTGTTGTAGAAGATGGATCGTGCAATGTGATCACGGTAGGCCTTCAATTCTTCATTGTTGCGGAGGGTGTGAGGTGATTCTGCCTATCTGGAAACATCTTATCTCCTTCATCAGTTGTGGCACTAGGCGTGCCATGGGTAAGAAAGTATTCAGCCTATGCCGGACGTCACCATCCTTGTAATCTGATGATCTAGGATCATGGATTATCAACTGTTGTTTGGAGATGTTTATTTCCACCGTTGCCCAATCCTCATCAAAGTTGCAGACAGCCACAATCTAGCATTGTATAATGAAGAATTTGTTAAATTTCTCATGAATGGTTTAGATAAGGGCAGTGAGAATTGAATACATTCTAACCTACATACCTTTTCAAATTCTGTCCATTCCCTAATGTGCTCCTCCCATGGTGGGTAAGTCCCATTAGCAAAAGCAACCAGCTTTTCCATGTCTGCCGCTGGTACGACCTCTTCTACGCTGGGGTCAAAATTATCATAATTGAAACCTCCAGTTGCCATCTTGTCCTCCTAGTGCATTTCTTCAAATATCCTTTCTACTTCGCACTAAAACAATCATAATACAAAACCACAACTATGAAGTTAGAAAAGCACTAATTTATAACTGTATTATTCATCTACTTAACACGATTCATATATACTTACCATGAAGAAGCAACATGTAAGCCCTACATTGCGGTCAAGATGGGTGAATCTAGCCAGATTAGGATTTGATGTCAGCACCCCGATGTAAGAATTAACATGCTCCTCCAGTAGATGTTTCTTTTCCTGTTTAATAGCACGGAAGAATTCTTTTCCCACGTCATCTGGTAAGCCTACATTACGACTGTTTAACAAAGAATGTTAGAATTTAGTATATTATTTTTGTGATGTGTACGTGTGAGATGTACGAGCCTTCATAATCATAAATTTTTTTGACACTTACGTTGCTTTCCCTCTTTGCATAAACAATTTGAATTCATCCGGTTTTGGTCGCTTGTCCTCTCTCAAGAATGAGCTTCGAACTGCCCTGGAAGGAAAAATCAACCTTACCGGACATATGGTAGGCGGTTCTCTTGGGACATCGTTCAAAGTTCCAATCTTTGTCAGGAGTGGAAGGCTATCAAACACACGATCGATCTGACTGTCTGAGAAGCCACCATCAAAATCGTCGATGCCCTTTTTGGAACATAATACATTGAAAGTTTGGACACACGTAAGAATTTATAAATGGGTAACAAACTATGTAAGATTTAGTAATTCTAAGACATTTCACCAATTTCTAACCATCAGCTGTTATGGTTCTAAACTTATTAGTGGGTCCATAATACATTCAAATTTTGGACACATGTGAGAATTTATAAATGGTAACAAGCTTGTAAGATTTCAGTAATTTCTAACACATTTCACCAATTTCTAACCATCAGTTATTATGGTTCTAAACTTATAAGTTTTACCTATAACGATTGTTTTGGTTATATATTTTAGTAGTTGAAAGCTCTAAATTTAGATTAGAGCTTTTATGTAATGTTAATGTTGCCCATCACCGGTGCGAACGGTTAGAAGTCTTACTTCGCCCCATTAGCGCACCACAACTCAAACGATGGGATTTAAAGGTAAAACTTTTTTACATTGGAGCTATAAAAAAGTTTTACCTTTTTTACAGCTCGGTACGAAGTAGAATCATTCTAACCGTTCGATCATCGGATTTTTAAACAAGCAACTTAACCATTACAAATATTGTTCAATGGTAAACATTACAATTCAAAGGAAACAATGAAATACTAGGTCCAAATTCAACAAACTAAAAAAAAAAAAAAAAAAAAAAAAAAAAAAAAAAAAAAAAAAAAAAGGTAATGTAAATTCAGAGTTTTTCCAACCGACGAAAAGAAATTCAATTTTTTTTTACCTCACCCCTATCCATCGGGGTTGCCATCTTTGGTTCAGTTGTTGGTGGTTCTGTCGATTGTGCAAGCGGTGTTGATTGTGGTGCTGCCATTGGTGCTACTGGTGTTGCTCATGTTGCTGCCATTGCTGCTGTTGGTGTTGCTGCCGCTGCCATTGCCGCTGCTGTTGGTGCCATCCCCTCCACTTCTGTTGATGTTTGTCCTGTTGTTGTTGCTTGCCCTGATGGCCTTGATGTTGCTGGATGTGCTGCTGCTGCTGGAATGGTGGAATTCTGACTCAACTTCACCAACCCTTCCGGTTGAGATGAATCAAAATTCACACCCAAGGAGAAGGTAGGATTACCGGGGGGGGGTCCAATGCGCCCGCTGGAATTTTGGTGCTTTCCTCGACGGCAAAAACTGTCGTTTTTGCTGGAGTACTAACCACCGTCAAATCTGCTCTAGCTGGCTCAAGTGGCGTAGATGGCACGGTATTCTGAGTGTCTGCTAGATGATCAACAGTGTCAAGTGTGGCATTTACGTCGCCGACGCAACTGTAAGTGTTGTCTACTCCCGCTTTATCTAGCAGAACCCTTGCTACCTTCTCAGCCACATCCTCTACCAGTTTTTTGTGCCAATCTGCCAACATGGGCTCGATTGACTTCTGCTGGAATTCCTCTAGCATTGCTTTCATCGCAGTTTGGCTCTTGGTAACTGCAGCTTCAGCAGCAGCATCGATCATGGAGGTTGAGATTATTCCAGTTACTGTTCCACCTTCCCCTTCCTCTTCATCTCCTTCGTCTTCCACCTTCCCCTTCTTTTTCATCGAATCCGTTGGGTCGTATTTGAAAGCAAATGGATGGGGCGCTTCATCGGCCTCTAATGATTTCCAGAAGGGTTGAACCTTCTCATCACTGTGAGGCTTCAGCATCCTCACCACCCTCTGTGTCAAGTTAGAAAAATTGAAGTCCAGTCAGAAATTAGAACTTTCTTACTAAAGCAAACATATATATAAGCAAACATATATATTCCAGAGAGGATTGTAAGAAAACATATAAATAAGTTAGAAAGCCTATACATATGTATTTTCTCTCAGACAAAAAAAATGATTGTTGTAAGAAAACATATATATTCTAATTTCCCATATGTTATTTACAAATTACAGATAACATATAAATGATAATAGGTTAAGTAACTAGTAAGAAAACATGAAGTCCAGTAAGAAATTAGATGTTTCTTACTAAAGCAAAACACAGATTGTAATTTTTTCTTAAGAGGCTTATAAGAAAACATCTATATAAAAGAGAGGCTTGTAAGAAAACATATAAATAAGTTAGAAAACATATACATAAGTATTTTATTTCAGACAAAAAAAAATAATAATAAGTGTTGTAAGAAAACATATGTATTTCTAATTGCCCATGTGTTATTTAGAAATATCAGAAAACAAATTGTTTCAAATAGGTTAAGTAACTATAGGAAAACAAATTAATTCTACTCACAATGGTGCGAAATGTCCATTTTGACTTTCGGAAAATAAATTACGTCCGGTAAGATAAGTTACATAAAATATGTCCAATTTTTGCTTTTTTGGACGAAAATATCCTTAGGGTTTTGCATTTTTCCTCAGCTTTCCTCCAGCTTTTACTCCCACTTTTATGAGAATATCCCCCCCTCCCCTCTTCCCCTCTCTTCTCCCATTCTCGTCTCATCTCTCGAGTCTCTCCACATTATTCTCCCCTTTTCTTCTCCATTTCACTAGATTGAACAATACAAGAAATGAATCCAAGTGCGTCTTTTACCTTTCGCCGGAGCCGCAGCCGCGGCCGCGACCGTCTGGTTCTTCGCCGTCGTCGAGGAAGAAGCCCAGCCCTAGCTCCCTTGTTGCTGGTTGCTCCCTGCGTCTCATCTCTCGTCAGCAAACACCTCTCTCTCTCTCTAGTCTCTCCACATTCTTCTCCCCTTTTCATCTCGTTTGAACACTACAAGAAATGAATCCAAGTGCATCTTCTGCCTTTCGCCGGAGCCGCGACCACGACCACCTGGTCCTTCGCCGTCGTCGAGGAAGAAGCCCAGCGCTAGCTCCCTTGTTGCTGGTTGCTCCCTGCTGTTGCCGACTCAGGAGAAAAGGTAATTACATTTTATAGCTCTCTCTCTCTCTCTATTGATTTGTTCTTTCTATTTTGCTTTGATTTTGAAATCGATAATGGCTAGTATACCAATAAATTAATGTTTCTCGTCATCAATTTTTGAAGAAAGGGGAGCAAAAGAACCTAGAAGAGGGTAGTCAAGTTGGTTCTCATATCAAATTGGGCCTCTTTAGCCCCTTTATTTACCTCTGTCTCCCTCTCTTTCATGTCTCTCATAGGATTTGAAGAAATAGTATATGGTTGTAACTGAGGTAGGGCAGTAGAGATTTTCACAGGGTGTATGAAGAGAACATAAATTGAAACAAAATTTATCTTCTTTGATTAATTTGCTTCCCATTTTGTTTGAAGTATATTTCTTTCGGTGTTAGCTATCTTGAGGTAATGTTGTAGTTTTTGCAGCTCTTTTAATGTTGTACTAATCATAAGTATTGAATTCAAGTTCTAGTTTTTCATTTATGTTATGTTTGACAAGAATATGATGCTATGTTTGAAGAAGATAGTTAGTACCTTGACATATCAAATGAACTCTTCAAGTCGCTGCTCTTGGAGAAGGAGTAGTTATTTGGAATCAGAACATTCTCTTTAGTTGAATTGTAGTTAAGTTAAAATTTAGTGACTTATGTGGAATTTGATAAGTAAAGTTTGCTATGTATATTACAGGGAAGTGAAGCTTTTTGCTGTGACTGTGAAGGAGGGAGATATTAAACGCGAACCATTTGACAATTTGACAGCATTTCCTTCGGCAATTGGTGCTTTGGTAAGCTTGAAGCAACTTCACTTGTCAAGCATTAAGTCGGAGAGGAAGACAACTTTACTTTTGTGTTTTGGTGAAATCGGAACAAGAACTATGGGATTTGGTCATGTGATTTTGGGATTTTGTAGTAGATTTGTTTGGATGATGAACAATTATGTTTATATGATACCATTTTGTGTTTTTCGTGAATGAAAAGCTAAATTTAGTTTTTGGTATTTCATTGTATGCATATATGTTTTTCATAATGTTTACAAACTGTAATGTATTCAATTGCAAGAAGCTAAACTTAGTTTTTGGTATTTCAATTGTTTTCCAACAGTTGAAGTATTCTAAGTTTTTTATTCGCAAACATAGTTCCAATTGTTCCAAGTGTACTAAGTATAAAAGTTCCAATAGTTCCAATTGTTCTAAGCATAATAGTTCCAATATTTCCAATTGTTCCAAGTGTACTAAACATAATAGTTCCAATTGTTCCAAGTGTACTAAGTATAAAAGTTCCAATAGTTCCAACTGTACTAAGCATAATAGTTCCAATATTTTCAATTGTTCCAAGTGTACTAAACATAATAGTTCCAATTGTTCCAAGTGTACTAAGCATAATAGTTCCAATAGTTCCAATTGTTTCAAGTGTACTAAGCATAATAGTTTCAATTGTTCCAAGTGCTTTCGTCCATGCTATATAGTTCTGATTAACACTTGGAACTACTGTAACTATTTTCAAACATAATTGCAAAATGTTCTAACCACCAAGAGTGGATCTTTCCATACGATCTATCTTTATCATAGGTATATAGTAATGCGGCATTCAATAATCCAACAGAAACTGAATGTAATAATTCCAAATATTTGTGTCATGTTCATATATTACAAAATATCCAACATCTCTAGGGGCAGCAGTAGTATAGCCTCTGGTGTCAAAAGTTGTTTGGGAAGTTAAGAGCATCCATGAGGATACGGAGGTCTTTGAGTAGAGGAAGTTTTTCCATCAAAAGATTTGAAACAAAATCCCAACTTCGCTTGCTTAGATGAAGCAGTTGTTGTTTCCTATGATACACGCATCTTTGATCACCCTTGATAGCACCCTTGATCTTCAACATTGCCCTAGCTCCGAACATCTCTCTCCAATAATTAGCTTGCTATTTCCACCTGCTTCAAGAACTGTTAATTGTTACTTGTTAGGTATTGGGAGATAATAAAAGCAATGGAGTAGGATACGAAATCATCAATTTGTGCAAAAGCATGATAAAGGAGAAGGGGTGTATTAGTGTATATTTATAGAACAAATTCCTATAAGCCGCAATTTGTTCACCTGCATGAGTTTTAATGCTTTATCCACCAGGTTTATTTAGTCATCCAGAGTATCTATCCTCTTTCACCACTCTTTTCATAACTGTCAAAAAGATCACTTCAGGCAAGTTCGATTAACCTCAGCTCCGAATCCTCTTGGCTGCCCACTCTCAATCATCAACAATCATGAAAGGAAATCCCCTGAGAAGAAGAAGAAAGTTTTACTCCTATTCAACACGTGTTAATTGAAATCAAGCAACTACTGGTACATCGTTAGTAGATATTGAAATCCCGCCAATCTCAACTTCAACAAGGAAACTTAAGCTATCTATTCATTGACTAAACTTTGGTGCACCAGAAACCACCAAACCGAACTTTGAATTTTCGTTCCGGTTCGATACTTAAGTCTTAACTCAAGAAATTTCAACTTTACTAGGGTATGATAATGAATGCCAATAGGCATATGGTAGATCAGAATCTCACCAGCCTCCATGCCTGGAGAAGTAGTCATTATCAAGTGAAACAGAGTCAAAGAACGAGCTACGTTCAACTCTTGAACCTACAAAAGTATTGATCTTCATGAAGAAAGCACATGTGCAAATTCATATTTATGGGATGTTTATGCATCAAATTGTTTCTATAAGAATCAATTACTAGTATAACATCAAACATCAGATTTTGATGAAGATTCAATGCTTACGATAGGATCAGGGGCATCGCTTTGCTTGCATATGATCCATGGAACACCGGTGCCAAGATCCACTGCCATTTTGGCTGCCCATTCCGTGTAAGCTCGAGCCGGAGGACCAAGCTCAGATTTCACCCCATCATACTCATTCTCAATCTATCACAGCAAAGCAAGACAAAATCATTTGATATCGTATAAATACTCATACACATACTAATTGCCATTCGGACTACCTGAGATAGTATGATCGGACCGCCTTGCGATTCATACAACCTTTCAGCCTTCATCATGTTCACAATCTTGGCCGTGAATCTCTGCATTTCAGCCTTTCAAACACCAAAAATGGAAATGAATAAACTCCAAAAATGGAAATTTAAAGATAAAGTTTCACCATAATAACTGAGTAGCAATTCAAACCTTGGTGTACAGAGGCTGGTACAACTTCTGGTATTTGGCTTCAAGAGCAGCTCTCTCCTCGAAAAATTTAGCTTCTAATTCATCATGTTGAGTCTGAAAACATTAGCAGCCAATCAAATTCATCAGAAATCCAATTCAGCAAGGACATCAACATCAATACACAACTATTTGCAATATACGAGCATACAAAAGGAATCATAAATAGCAAATTCTGTCAGCATTATTTTAAGGGAGTCGAACGATAAACATAAAGCCAGCACCAGCAAAAGAAGAAATGAAACACTATGAGCACAATAACTCCAGGAATGAGCTAAAAACACATCAATCAGTACACCAATCCTGTAAACATGAATAAAACAAACAAAACCAAACCTCCATATAAAGTTACTTCATCATGAAAACTAAGAATAGCCATTAGCATCAAACTCAGAAAACAGTATATAATTCCCACTAACCATCATCATAAAAAAAAACACCAATACTTCAGAAACATACCTGAATTTCCCTGAGCGTATCAACACGCTTCCTCACGTTCGGAGTAAGGCTCTCGAGCACATCAGAGCGCTTACCAACAAGATCCTGAAGCTTGTTCTGCAACCACACAAAAAACACCAAAAAAATCAACAAATAAACGAAAAAAAATTTACTCTCATAACACAGGATGACTTACTCCGAACGTGAGGAAGTGTGTTTTGTGGTAGTTTGCAAGAAACGCAACACAAGATCCGTACCTAGTCTACCCAGCTACGCGACCTAGGCGAGCCAAAATCGTAAACCCTAAAACTCAAAAATCAGAAATTAAAACTCACATTTTTGCATCTTCGCGACCGATTCGAAGTAGAAGCGGTCATCTAGGTTTAGAGAGAGGGGCGACGACGGTGAGAATAAACGAAGAAGCTCGAAAGTGTTCGCGGACGGCGAAAGGCACTGGACGGCGACGGCGAAGAACTGGACGGCGATGGCGAAGGCACCTAGACGGCGACGGCGAAGGCACCGGACGGCGACGACGAAGGCACTGGACGGCGACGGCGAACCCCTGGACGGCGACGACAAGGAGGCAGAGCGGGGAGGGAGAGGTTTTGAGAGAGAGGATTTGATTTCAGAGAATTGTGGTTTGAGAAGAATGAGCCCGCTTCTGGAATTTTAATGAAAAAACCCAATTCAATTTTGAGGGGCAATTTTGTCCTAAAAAACAAAAATTGGACATGATTTATTCAACCTTAACTTTGTGGACAAAATTTATTTCTTAAACCTCAAAATGGACATTTCAAATAATGCCCCTTAATTCTAATGGTAAGATCATAACCAAATAAGGACATTTTATACAACAGTAAGAATTCATATAAATACTAACCTTCTTAATCTGCTTATCAGAAGGCCATCCCTTGCAGGTGGTATAAGAATACTGTATGAACCTCGGGATTTGGCGTTCATCTTTTTTCAAATCATCTCCCCGAACGCGGGGATGGCCTCGAATATCCAAGCCTACATACATTAAACATTATATTTTACCAATCAATAATAGACTTATGGAAACATTTTTATAACATAAATGCATTGAATAGAAAATTCTTACAGAGAAAGCAACTGTGTTGCCTTTGAGGGTGATGTTCAGCGTCCCATCTTTCTTTGGTTTGTTGGTGATCCCCTTGATTGATTCAAGCAAAACCTGGTAAGAATAGCTTCCCCAAGGGAACTTTTCCCACTCATCTTCTCTCTCCAGCAGCACCCACATCCAAATTGGTATTTTTTTCTTGCATCCATCGACTCCCAGAGCAAACCCCAAGCATAAAAGCAGTCTACAAAGTTTCACTGTGTCGTCTGGCATTGGCTTCACAACCTCCCCATTGACCTTGAAAGTCTTGTTGATGCAAGCATTTTTAAGATCCACCAACCTTATGTTCGGATTTTCACCGAACAGTCTTGAGAAGGTTGAATTGGGGGGGATCTCGTGAGTCGTGTAAGGGTTGAATTCTGCTGGACCAAAATTCAATCCGCTTACCAGGGCATATTCTTCTCTCGAGAATCTTATGACCCGTCTGCCGATCTTGAAGTAAAGAGTTGTTGGGTCGATCATGGGTTCAGGGATGACTTGATGGCTCAAAACGTACCCCAGCATGGTCCCCGTTCGTGTTGCAGTGTTATCAAGCCTTGTAAACTCTCCCATGCACGAGTATCTCACCCTGTCAGCTTGGGGGTGTGTCAGACCTTTCAGCAGATCGTTTACTTCGCCACTTAATCCTTCGTATCCTCCCGGTATGATTTTTTTTGTTTGTCCTAGCAGCCAAAGCCTCACAAATTTCCATTCGACCTGTAAGCAATGTTTAATTTCTTATCATATTAACAAAATATTTTAAATTATTCTCACTGAAAATAACAATTCTAACTGAAAACACAAGAGAATTAATACCATCTCATCAGAATATCAAACACATCATAAATGATGATGGAAAATAATACAATTACTAACTGCACAGCCCAAGAAATGTATAATTTCTCACCTATACACAACATTATAACTTCAGTTCATAAAAAACAACAAAATTTGACACTAAAGAGTGATGGATAGTATCTAATACTTATATTTTTAATAACAATATCAACATATAATAACAGATTCCAACAAATAATGTGATTTTTATAGAACACACAACAAGAATTACACTTTTTTTTCATCATAAAATGATTCAAAAGCACATTTTATTCATAATGACACAACACAATTTCCATAGGACCGGTAAGTAATGTTTAATTTTTTATCAGTGTAACAGAACATTTAGAATAATTCTTACTTAAAATAACATTTCTAACTGATAACACAAAAGAAATTAACATGATCTCAGTACAATATCAAACATAACCAAAAAAATGATGGAAAATAATACAATTTCTAACTGCATAGCACAAGAAATGTATAATTTCTCACCAGTACACAACATTATAATTTCTGTTTATAAAATAAAACAAAATTTGACACTAAAGACTGATGGATAGTATCTAATATCTTATATTTATAATAAGAATATCAACATATAATAACAGATTCCTACCTATAATGTAATTTTTACAGAACATACAACACAATTTCCATTGGACCGGACAACAATATTTAATTTCTTATCAGATTAACAGAACACTTTGAACAATTCTCACTTAAAATAAGATTTCTAACAGAAAACACAAGGTTGTTGACATGATTTCATCAGAATATCAAACACAACATAAATGATGATAGAAAATAATCCAATTTCTAACTGCATATTCCAATAAATGTATAAATTCTCACCAGTTTACAACATTATGCAACATGTATACATTCGAATGCAATAAATGGAAAGCATGCAATTTTCTATCATGCATATACAACATTGAAGGATTCGTACGAATGCAATAGACCAAAATCAGTTTGAAACCCAAAACAGCAACATTTCACCAATTATAACCATCAAATTCAACCCAGATGATCTGATAATCAAGTGTCGTACTTTACCAAATATGAATGTAACCAAATGGAACTCAGATTTGGGGGTTTAAAATTTCGAATTTCTCCATTTTCTAACCTAATGCAACATAGATCTGGAAATTTCCATTTCAAAAACATGTATTTCAATAAATTTCCCACCAGATTTCACATTCCATTTCACTGTTCGGATGTTCAATTTTCAAATAACATATATGCACAAAATTCTTTCAAAAATCGAATTTTACCTCTCCCTCGGTGAATGGGTGGCCTGAGGGATGATTTTCTTCTTCCTGTTCCGCCGGAGCAGTGTTATCGGATTCTTCTCCGGCAGGCTCTTCCACCGGAATCTGCTCTGCAACTGGTCGGGTTCTCTTCTTCTTCGTTTTCGTCGGCGGGATCTCCTCGATCTCTGAATCTTCCTCCTGTACGGCCGGACGTTTTTCTTCTGCTCGTTTACGTTTCGCGCTCCTGGTTCTATTAGTCATGGTGGAGAATGAACGGCGAGAAGAAGCTTCCGCCGGAAAAATTTTGGGGGAGATATTCGGCTACTGTTTTTGAATTGGGGGAGGTTGAGAGTGGATATGGATAGATTTTACTGCTCTAACTGTTTTTGGGGAAGAAGAGAGAGGGGGAGAGTGAGTGGTCGAGTGAAGAGAGTGGCCGAGTGAGAATCGGGAGTGGGGAAAGTGGGTGGGTTGGGGAGTGTGAAATTAATTTCTGACTTGATTTGACATTTTGAAGGGTAAATTAGTCAGCACATTGAAACTTGTCTATGTTTTAGTTTTTCTTATCAATAATGCTATTTGGCCATAATGTGGCCGGCCACACAACAATGTTTTTCATATTTTTTGTAATTTTAAAAATTGTAAATGATAACAATAATTTATTAATTTCATATTTTAATTTAAAAATATTTTTTCCCCAAAAATTACATATTTTTTTCATTTTTTAGGTAAAAAAAGGTAAAAAAATACTTTAAATAGTAAAAATTATCAAATAATTAAAGGATTAATTTTAAAAAATACGGAGTATCACTTTTTGAGTATTTTATAATCTAAAAAAGTTTGGCATAAATATATAAATTATTTGATATTATAAAAAATAAAACAAGTTAAATTATGGTCGGCCACATTATGGCCGAATAGCATCACTCTTTTCTTATATATACTTAGATAGATTATTTTTTGCCTTTTTTTATTTTGGAAAATAAATTTATTACCCCCCGTTTTCAGTGTTCACGACATTTTAGTAAATTACGCAGAAGTTTAGGCATTAATAACGTCACAAAAAAATTAGGGGAGGGTAGTAATAACGTACGTATAAAAATTCAAAACCGTATTTATTGGAAATTCATTAGAAATCTATTATTATTACTATTATAAAAGTGTGCATTCTTACAAAATATGTATTGCCAAGTATACTCCTCCCCTCCTTTTATTTTAAAATATTATTATATTATTTATGTTATTATCCTTTTATTTTAAAATATTATTATACTATTTTGTTATTATTATTTTTATATCATAGACGTATTTTTTTTCTTCATTAATTTTGTTATTATCCTTTTATTTTAAAATATTATTGTATTATTATTGTAATTATTATCTTTATATGATGGACGTATTACATATTTTTTTCTACATTAATTTTTTATGATTCTTTTATTTTAAAATATTATTATATTATTATTTTAATTATTAGTTTTTATATCATGGACGTATTTTAAAATAGACCTATATTGTTATTCATTAAGTTTTTGTGACGTGTCTTGATTTTCGACTCTTTCAAGGAAATTAGAGCATAAAAATTGTCCTAAAAGCAATTGTTATTCTTTTTTTAAATCACATTTTTTTTTTCCTACAAGGAATTCTTCTCCTAATTAATTCCTACAATCAATTATTCTATAAATACGTACTTCTTCTACACTAATTTTAAAAACTTACCTACACAAATCATAGTAATAGTTCATAGGAGAAGATAGAATATATTTCTTTTCTCATCTACTTATTTCAAGAACATCAAGTCAAAAGCACAATTACAAACATTAATACTGACACACTTTAATTCACATTGTTTCTCGTAGATACAACAATTCATGTATTAAAAAAAAAAATCTCTAATTGTATTCATTTCTGTGTTGTCAGATTAAAGTACGAACCTCCAATCTTTTGTTATGATAATATAAAATTTGTACTTGCATCAGCTGAAGTCCCCAATGAATTGTACGATCGAGCTGTTCATTTCAAAATTAGAAGAGACAATTGATTTTAGGAAAAAAATTCGTTCGTCCAATTCTATATTTTCATTTACATCGTTTGGTGTAAAAGTGAATAAAGAATTTGCATCTGCAAGACGGGGAGTCTATACATTTCAATTACAAGGGATGGTTTATCATGATCTTCCAGTGTTAATTCCAAATAATTCTAATTTAGGATTTTTTCAGTTGTATTTTTTTGAGACATAATTCAAATATATCAAATGTACATAATTCAAATATATCAAATGTGACGGTGAAGAAGCTGATAAAAATTATGGAGACCAATTCTTATGCCAATTTTTTTTCGAATATTGGAGGACTGGCCTTCCATGGATACTGTTGAACTTCATATCTCTAAAGATGTAAATTTGAATCAATGGGTGTACAGTTTGCCTACTGCAGATCAAGTTGCAACAATATAGGTTGAAAGAGATAATGATAACACCTCATATGAGAGAGATATTGTAGTTCATGCATATTCCGAGGAGAGACATAGAATAAAACATTACTATGGATGTTATGACCCGTTGCAGTATCCACTTATTTTTCCGAAAGGTAAGACTGGTTGGCATCCGAATATTAAAAGAATATGACTGCAACACAAGGTAATTATTTCCTTTAAATTTTAAAATTTATTTTATTAATAAGATTAAAATTTTATATTAATATCACAAATTATGATAATATTTATTATTACATTAATTATTCATATTCTAACTACTACTTCAAACCAAACTCTCTCTTATATGCATAGGATCGGAGTATTAATTATGTTGACTTGGAATGCAAGTCCCTAATCAATTGATTGTTAACAACATTAATTCACCCATTTTTATTTACTGCTGATCTATTCTCCTTCATTAATTAATAAATTAAGTTGAGGCGTGTGTGTATATATATAGTTTGATCGGACTTCCCTTTTTGTACGTGTGTGTCTTAAGTTCGATCAATTTTCAGCCCTCTTTATCTATTTATTAATTACTACGACTATAAATTAGTATTTATTTTCAACCCAAATTATTATATTATTTGAATATTTTACTTTATATTTTTTAATTTTTATATTTTTGTAACATTTCTCAGGTCGTGTTAGAACTTTGAATGATACATCGACAAGGGCCACAATTATAACCGAATAAAATATTATCTCTAGTGAACAAGGTATTTTTCTAACTTATTGAACATAATAATATGAATTCATGTTTCAACAATATATACGTATTAATAAACATTTTGTATGTTCAAATACTACATATCCAACTGTTACAGGGGGCAACGTAATAAATGTGTCTCATGTAGAGAATATACTTGCTATAAGTTACAAATTGGAAATCCTAGACAATCTATTCTTTTATTCATTGGCAGATTATTTCAGCATTACACAGTCGACATGTATATTAAATTAATTAGCTAGAGACTACAAGATTGGATTTTATTCGAAGAAATCAATCAACAATGAGAGTCGAATTGTACTAAAGAATTATGAACAATATCTTTAGAGGAGAAGTGAGAGGAAGTAAAGTTGGCAAACGAATTATTATACATGCTATATTTATAGGGGGTCCAAGAGATATGAGGCGTAGCGTAGGTATCTTGATGCATTGACATTAGTACAAAAATTTGGTTTTTTAGGGCAAAACTGTAAGACTTGAAAGATCAATTATTCAAGCAGGAGATATTTGGAAATGTTGTTGCACATGTTCATGTCATTGAATTTCAAAAAAGAGGTTTACCACACGCCCACATGCTAATAATTTTCAAGTCGAATTATAAGATAAATACAATAGATTAAATTGATAAGCATGTTAGTGCCAACATTCCAAATCCAGATGAAAATCACGAGTTATATGAATTGGTGAAGAAGCATATGATGCATGGACCATGTGGGGAAAAGAATCCAAAAAACTCATGTATGGTGAAAGGAAAATGAAAATGCCATTATCCACGACCGTATTGTGAAAGCACTATGCAAAGTAAAGATGAATATCCGATTTATAGAAGTAGAAATAACGAAACGATCGTTTTTGTCTGTAATGCAGAGCTCAACAATCTGTGGGCCGTACCATACAATGTTTATCTACTAGCCAGATATAATTGTAATATTAATGTAGAAGTTTGTTCTGGCATCATGATAGTTAAATATTTGTATATGTATATATACAAGGGACATGATAGAGTGGCAATTAATATGACCCAGAATGATGATAACAATCAAGTTGATGAGATAGAGCAGTTTCAAGATGCACGATGAGTATCTTCTCAAGAAACATCATGGAGAATATTCGAATTTGAGATGAATGATATATACTCGGTCGTTATCAACTTACAACTTCATCTTCCCGATAATCAGTTCGTAGCATACCATGAAAGTCAAAATCTGGATAATTTTTTAAATTCAGATCACATCTCGAAAACAATGTTAACTGAGTTTTTTTCTATATGTGTGCTACAAGTGAAAAGGCAAGAAAGCACATTTACAAAGAATTTCCTGAGTACTATGTTTTAGACAAAAGGGGCAAATGTTGGACGGAGAGGAAAAAGGGCAATGTTATTGGACGTATAAGTTCGGCAAATCTAATTGAAGAAGAAAGATATTATGAAAGGTTACTCTTGAATCGTGTTAGATGACCAACGTCTTTCAGATACTTGAAAACAATCAATGGTATAGAATATTTGAGTTTCAAAGAAGCAACACAAAAACAAGGATTGTTAGATACAGATCAAAGTATCATTGAATGCCTGAATGAAGCAATAACGTTTCAAATGTCAAAAGAATTACGAAGATTGTTCGCAATAATATTAGTACATTGTGCATCATCAGATGTTAGAATTCTATGGGATACGTACTATGATGCATTTTCGGAAGATTTCATAAAGGAAGCAAATACCTCACTCGATCTACAATTTTTCAAGACTTTGAAAAGTTTAAGCACTTACTTAGACAAAATGGGGAAGGATATACGAGCTTATGATCTTCCAAATATTCCTATGAATCTTGGTAATGTGAACATTAAGAACTATAGAGAAATACAAGACGAAATATAAATAGAGATACCTGAAGAAAATCAACAAGCAGAGTCAAAGTTGAACTCCGAACAACAAGTTGCATTTTCTATGATTTTGGATTGCATAGAAAAAGGAGAAGGTGAAATATTTTATATAGATAGACCAGGCGAAACCGGAAAAATATTCATATACCTGCATTATAGGAATACAACAACCACACGCGCACATGCTAATCATTTTAAAGTCGGATTATATGATAAATACAACATATGATATTGATAAACATGTTAGTGCCGAAATTGATCCAGATGATAATCACGAGTTATATAAATTTGTTTAGAAGCATATGATGCAAAGACCATGTGGGAAAATAATTTAAAAAACTCATGTATGGTGAAAGAAAATTAATGCAAATGCAAATGCCATTATCCACAACCGTATTCTGAAAGCATTATACAAGGTAAAGATGAATATCCAATTTATAGAGAAGAAATTACGAATCAGTAATTTTTATCATAATGCAGAGCTCAATGGTTCGTACCATATAATGCTTATCTACTATTCAAATATAATTGTCATATTAATGTAGATGTTTGTTCTTGCATCATGACCGTGAATTATGATAGAGCGACAATCAATATGACCTAGAATGATATATACCCAGCCGTTATCAACTTACAACTTCATCTTCCTGATCATCAGTTCATAGCATATCACGAAACTCAAAATCTGGATAGACTTTTAAATTCAAATGACGTTTCAAAACAATGTTGACTGAGTTTTTTTTCTATATGTGCTACAAGTGAAAAAGCAAGAACGTATCTTTACAAAGAATTTTCCGAGCACTATGTTTGGGACAAAAGGGACAAAAATGTTGGATAGAAAGGAAAAAATGCAATGTTATTGGACAAATATATATCATCAATCAGTCAGGTTATTTTCCATTCTAAATTCTTAATTAATGTTTAAGAATTTCTAAATCAATGCTAAATACATCAAATCATATTCTTAGGGAGAAAATAAATCTGTGTACTACAGAGGACTCGACTTACAAAATTCTAGGGAAGTACGCTTCGTTACAACAACCAATTCGGTGAAGATAGACAATAAAGGGAACTTAAACCTTATAGCCGATATTTGACTTTTTTTAGTTTAATTATTTGTTTTTATCATTTACTAATTATTCATCTCGTTTATTTTTACGCTTTATTTTAAAGCTTTATTGAGTCATTATATATTTCGATATAAAATAATATACTCATTTAAACGATTTTTTTATCGAAATAAGTAAAAGGCGGAGTGATCATGTGCATCGCACGTGTTGTCCACTAGTAATATAAAAACAAGTTTACTATTTTAATTTTAAATAAATTGAAAATCAATTCAAGTCAAAATTTTGATATTCATTCTTCTATCTTTCTTTTCTTCTTCTTCTTCCTCAGTGCTCTGTTCATCTCTCTCCGCGACAATTCAAATATTTTTTCTCTTCTTTTTCAATCCGAGTCCCAACAAATCTTCATATCAGAGTATTTTGATTTTTCTTTTTCTTTTTGTACATGAATGCTGTTGTTTTTTTATTAATTAAATTGTTATCGAAGATTTCAAATGCTCCTCAACTTGGAAAGCCGAGACGTTGAGTTCAATTTTCGCCATTTTCGTAGAAATTCTCTTAATTCGAATGCATATATGTGTGCATAATGCATGTATATTCACTGCCCAATTTTGTTAGTGTATGTACTATTACTCGCATTTCGAGTGTGGCTTCGAATTTGCTTCCTGAATTTCTGGGTTCGAGCAAGATTTTGATGGATTGAAAGCATTTCTTCTGCACTTTTATCAATCCATTTAGGTAGATGTAGTGGAATTTGGGGCAGGGTGCGCCCAATTCGGCTCAGTGTTGATATTATTTGGGTACTAATTTAATGCATGTAAGTTTCTCCAGAGTTCATCTCAAATTTGTGAAAATTGATAGATTGAATTAGAAATTAGGTTTAATTTTAGTATAAGTTTGCAGTAGTAACTTAATGTGAAATGTGTAGTTACTGCCTAATTTGTGATATTCCTGTGTCTTAGCTCAGGATTCTGTGATATTCCCTTCCAAGTGTAGCCTATGATTATGAATGGTGAATTTTGATTATCACACTATACAGAATTATTGCAGTTTTGCAGGTGATTGTAACTCTTTGAATTAGGTTAGTAGAGAATTATTGTTTCTTGGCCTCTTGCTATGTTAGGAATTCTTCATATATTTGACTCGTTTTGGTAGTGCTTTGACTAGAGTGATAATTCTGATGGATGGAGTATGGGAGTATTTGGAGGTGGTGGGAAATTCATCGAAGCATAAACAAAAGAACGTTGGCTGCTCTAAGACTAAGATGTATGTGAATAAGGTGTCAGAAGCGCTGAAGAACGGGAAATACCAGGTTGTGTCATCTAATCGAGCTTACACGTGCCCCTTTTGCCATGAAAAGAGAAAAGGCCACTTTCAGTATAAAGATCTTCTGCAGCATGCGGCTTCCATTGCTAGTTGCAGTTCGCTGAAGAGGACTGAAAGAGACAAGGCCAATCACCGTGCTTTGGTTAAGTACTTGACGAGTGATACAGCTGCAGCTGGTCCTTCGGTGCCTTCAGATGAAGGGAATGTGTTTTCGGGCCTCGACCACTATGAGGGTTTTGTGTGGCCTTGCATGGGGATAATTGTCAACGTACCTACTAGCTTTAGCAATGGTCGTTATGTGGGGGAGAGTGGCAGTGTCTTGAGAGATCAGTTGGTGAGTAGAGGATTCAATCCAACCCGAGTGCTAGACTTGTGGAATGACCGAGGCCATTCTGGAATTGCACTGGTTGAGTTTGGTATGGCTTTTGCTGGATTTACTAATGCATTATTATTTGAGAAAGAATACGAGGCTAATCATCGTGGAAAGAAGGATTGGCTGGCAGACGATACCAAGAGATCTGATCTTTATGCATGGGTAGCTCGTACAGATGAATACACTCTGAATACTGTTGTTGGAGAAAATCTACGAAAGATTGCACGTCTGAGAGTCTTATCAGATATTATGGGAGAAGAAGCTCGAAGGACCACCACGTGCCCCTACTGCCCTGAAACAAGAATGCGAGACTTCCGTTTTTCAGATCTTTTGCAGCATGTGACTGGAATAGGCCATTGTATTTCAAAGAAAAGGACTGCAAGAGAAAAGGCAAATCACGTTGCAATGGCTAATTACTTGGAACGAGACATAGTTTCTGGAGCAGTCCCTTCAAAGCCTTCTCAAGAGGTAGATGCCCTTGAACTGGCTAAGCACTTCCAAAGTGAGATAACAACCGGATCCGTTGCTTCAGAGCTTTCTGATGATATTGATTTCCTGGCAGGGTACGACCATTACGAGATGTTTGTGTGGCCATGCGTTGGGATCATTGTCAATATTCCAACGAGGTTTAGCAATGGTCGTTGTGTGGGGGCGAGTGGTGATGAACTGAGGGATCAGCTGGCAAGTAGAGGATTTGATCTACTCAGAGTGCGACCTCTGTGGAATCATGTAGGCCACTCTGGAACTGCTATTGTTGAATTTCGTATGGATATAACTGGATTTACTAATGCCATGTCTTTTGAGAAAGATTATGAGGCTAAATTATTTGGAAAGAAAAACTGGTTGGCCAACGATGTCAAGAAGTCAGATCATTACGCATGGGTAGCTCGTGCAGATGATTATAATTCCAATAGTGCTGTTGGAGAAAATCTACGCATGATTGCACATCTTAGAGCCTTATCAGATATTTTGGGAGAAGAGGCTTGGAGGACAACAAGATGCCCCTACTGTCCAAGCACAAGAAAACGGGATTTCGTCTTTAAAGATCTTTTGCAGCATGCAAATTCAATAGGCAGTTGCGACTCAAAGAAAAGGACAGCAAGAAACAAGGCAAATCACCTAGCACTCGGTAAGTACTTGGAAAGACACGTAGATAGTAGTGGAGCTGGCCCTTCATCGCCTTCTCCGAAGGTAGACACCCATGCATTGGCCAAGTCCTTAAGAAGTGAAATATCTGTGGGATCCGACACTTCAAAGCCTTCAGACCACGAATTAAATGAGATGTTTGTCTGGCCTTGGATTGGCATCATTGTGAATATTCCTACTACCTTCAAAAATGATCATTATGTTGGGGAAAGTGGTAGTAGATTGAGGGATCAGCTAAAAAGTAGAGGGTTTTATCCAACTAGAGTACGAGCTTTATGGAATGAAGAAGGCCATTCTGGAACTGCGGTTGTTGAATTTTGTAAGGATTGGCTTGGGTTTGCCAATGCAATAGCTTTCGAGAATGAATTTTCGGCTGATCATCACGGAAAGAATAATTGGCTGGCAGAGGATGAGAATAAATCTGATCTATATGCATGGGTCGCTCGTGCAGACGATTATAATTCTAATGACATTGTCGGAGAAAACCTTCGCAAGTTTGGAGATCTTCGCACCATTCCAGATTTTATGGAAGAAGATGCTCGCAAGATTAACATTCTTGTCGGTAGCTTAAGGAATGCTAATGAGGCTAAGCAAATGCTCTTGGTAGAGATCGAAAGTAGATTAAGGGAGACAGAAAGCTCTCTGAACCAGGTGATCAAGGAAACAGATAATAGTCGCCGAACTTACAATGAAGGTTTTTCATGTAAAAAAGTTTCGATTTCTTCCACATACCTCAACATTACATGGAGTTGTATACCTGATATACCGTTTCGTGTTGATTAGAGATGAAAAAGATTGAGTCAAGTGCCCAAGATCATTATTGGAAGATATCCAAAGATCACGAGAGGCTGAAATCTCAGCTAGAAGTTCAGAGAAGAGATCTCGAGCTCCGTAGTCAAGAATTGATGGAAAGGCAGACACACAATGAAATAGAGAGTAAAAGGCTTTCTGAAGACCTTGAACAGGTAGATATTTATACCGTTATCATGGTCTATAATTTAAAAGAATGAAGCTAGTTTCTCTTATTTATCCTGTAAAGTAAGCCATTAGCTTGTAGTGACGGGTTGCACCCCGTGGAACTTGTGAGTCAAAAAGATTTTTTTTAAAAACTTCTTTTAATGCTTACCTGATTTCTCAATTGTGCAAATTTCACTCATTACTATATTCTTGTAGTTGTCAAATTCCTATGGGTAGATAATTGTCTCCTGAATTGAATTTGTAAAGTCTACTATATCTTGGTGTCGCATGTGTATGAAATTTGCAAGTATAAATTTTTGGTGTTTCTGCCTGATGCTTTTATCAATGATTATCAAGCCGGTTCTGTCTTTGTGCCTTTCCATACCTTTTAGGCTTTTACCATCTCTGTGATTTGACTAAAATTCGATTCATTGTATCACAATTAATGTATAGGTCACTCCTGTCGCTTATATATAATTGATTGTGTGTTAAGATTAATGAAAAAAGGCATTGATCATACATCTATCTGAAGTCTGTATGGTCCAATTCTCAATTTAGCTAGTCAATTTTGTTATGCTTTCCATTCGTTTCAATGTAGCCAAACAGAACGGTGGAACATTTGTCTTCCGTAACGCACATTGATATTCCATATTTTACATGCCAAACCTCCATTAAGGTTTAGCTGTCTTTTGCTCTTACGATAATATCAGTTTTATAACATTGCACAGATATCTATTAAGCCATTAAATTTCGATACCTTTTTTTTTGGTGATGCTACTATGTTCTAATTATATGACCCATGCCTATAATTGTCTGTCTTGCAAATTCTTCCTTTAATGCCAATGTTTTTACAGTATGCCGTGAAAAGTTGCTCCATTCAAGCTGCTGCTGAGGTACGAAGAAAGGGTAATGAGAGAGTGATGAAGTTGGCCGAGGAACATAAGGTATTTATTTATTCCCGTTTTTGTAACAATAGTGGCTGGACTTGTTTCGTATGAAGTCCAAATTATGGGTAACGTGTACCGGCTTTGTAATTTCAGAAACAAAAGGATGAACTCTATAAGAAAATTATTTTGCTGGAGAAACAACTGGATGCAAAACAAGCATTGCAGCTTGAGATTGAGCAATTGAGGGGTAACATGAACATCATAAAGTACGTAAACTATAAAGGTGATGTAGGAGTGTTGAATGAAGTTGAGTTGCTGCACAAGGCCATGAGAGAGAAGGAATTAGAGCTTGGAGATTTGGAAGCCATAAACCAAACTCTAGTTGTGAGGGAACGCAAGAGAAATGACGAGCTACAAGATGCACGTAAAGAACTGGTTAAGGTTAGTTGTATAACTGTCCTTCCTGCATGCCTATCATTTGCTTTTGCATCTTAGTATTTGATATGGAAAAAGATTATGTTATGGAGTTCTTTCTTCTTCCGATCGTAATTTAACCTTTATTGTTATTACAGGACTTAAAGGACTTGTCAATAAGCGGTCATATTGGTGTGAAAAGAATGGGGGAGCTCGATAGCAAGCCATTTCACGAAGCAATGAGAAAAAAGTACGATGAATCTCAAGCAGATGAAAGGGCAGTAGAGTTATGCTCACTGTGGGAGGAGTACCTCAGAGATCCTGGGTGGCATCCTATAAAGGTGGCCACCATTGATGGGAAGGAACAGGTATAAAATCAAGCAAATAATTTGTGTTCGTCAGTTTTATCCTTTCGCGTTTCCTCCCTATTTGCCTGTTTTCTCCATCATCGCTTTCTGCCCTTTCTAAATTTCATTTTCTTGTTACTTAATTAATCTCTACTGTCAAAGCTAGAAATGTAAAGCAGGAATCATCACTGCTGTTTTGCGAATTAACTTTCCGGTTCTTGGATTTTCTTCTGGAGATGACCATAACCTTGGCCATTTTATTGGGTTATCTTGTTCTGCAGGCTGTGGTAGACGAAGACGATGAAAAGCTGAGAGACCTAAGAGAAAACTACGGTGGCAAAGTTTACAATGTAGTGGCAGAAGCTCTCTCTGAGATAAACGAATACAACCCTAGTGGAAGGTACGTTACTTCTGAGTTATGGAACTACAAAGAAGGAAGGCGAGGTACCCTGAAGGAAGGAATCGGAGTTCTGCTCAAGCACTGGAGGTCCAATAAGCGGAAGATGGGGATGTAGTGACAGTAATGCCCAGTTATCGTTCTTAGTAGTTTAGAGTAGCTCGACTCATTTTCAGCCCTGTTTGATTGACAAATCGAGATCAATGAAGCACGGTGGGCCTCGTTGGGAGAGGCAAGCGGAGATCCTTTCCAAGCAACGGGCCGGGTAACGATTTAGTTGATTCATTGTAATGTTATTAGTTAGGCCCGCACGGAATAATTTCGGCTCCGGCACCGGCCGTGCATCTTTGGTGTTGGTGGTGGTAGAAAATGAAGTTGGAATAATGTTTAGAGTAATAAACTATGGAGAAATTTTAAACAATAATGAAAGTTTTTCATATCAGCATATGAAAGGGATGCAATGTATGTTGATTACTGAAAACTTGAAGATGAACGTAGCAATCTTTGTATATTTGGGCGCCATATATATGCATGAAGATGAACTTCTTGATATCATATAAAACTACTTGAATAAAATGTCATTTAATATTGATTTTTTTAATTTTTTAACTTTTTGACGTAATGAAAGTGAAATGCAATTTTTATTTCAAGAATACAAAAGTAGACTAGGCGTGTTGTAAATTAATAAGAGAATTAAAAATAAGATTTATTTTGAAAAGTTAATTTCATAACTATTGAAAGTTTTGTTGATAGAAAATTATTATGTACATATAAGTTTTTTTCTTATACTAAGATACTAACAATATTGTATTTTGTTTGTAAATTAAAATCCATATAAAATGGCAACTAGTTGGATTTTTCATTAATGTCAAGTTTGCCGTTGATGATTTTAGCATCTAACAAATGTTTTTGCCAAATTTTAAGAATTATTTGGTTGACAAAATTTAACTATCTAGGACAATCGATCGGGTTCAATTGTAAAACATAGGTATCGTAATCTTTTTTGTCAATCAAGCTGCTTCAATGGTTAAAAATACGTATCCTAATCTTTTTCTTTTTTGTTATATGAGTTGTGATTTTTAATATTTTGAATTTTATACCATATTTGGCTATTAAGTGATTCCATTGTATCTATGTTCTTACCTTCTTTAATTTTTAACAAAATTTTGTGTTCGATACTTTGTATATATATATTTACAAATTAAAATTATGGATTAAGTCTTGTTATATGCATAGGGTGTTAGGTTGATCAGATATTTATTATTACTAATTGGGTTAATGATATTTTTTGATTCACATTACATACATGTGGTTGTGATCAGTTTTTTAACACTTTCATTTCTAGTTATTCTTTCACATGCAAGTTCCTTTTTTTTTCACATTATAGTTTTTATACAATATTTGTGATTTATAAAGTCCACAATACTCGCTATCTAGCTAGTTGATGTTTCAAAATAAAATAAATAAATAAACAAAAATAAAATAATTAAGAATCAGTTCATGATTCTAATATGGAAAAAGAAGAACAATTTTCTTCTAACATGCATCGAAGGGACACCATTATATCAAACAATTAGTTTGGAAAGCTAAAAGCACAAACTACAAAGCATGCATTTGTATGACTTAAATTGACGTAGTGGATTCCCAATTCATGTCATATTTTATTATTAAAAATGATCGTTAAATCACACAACATTAATTTGTATTTATGATAAAATGGATACTTAGATTTTGTTGAGAGGGTCTTCCACGTGGGGTCTCTAGTTTAACAAGTGTCAAGTGTTGTGGGAAATTCTAAGCAAACCAGCTGCTAATGGGAAATTCTAAGCAAACCGAACACTGTATGTTGTTTCTTTTAAAACAATTAACAGAAAATTTAAATGTCGTGTCACGAAGGATTTAAACTCGAGAACTTTAGTTCAAAACTTGAGAAGGAGTTTAAGTTCTCGAAACTTGCGAAGGACTTAAACTCAAGAACTTTAATTCGAAACTTAACCAATCGATAAGCCAACACACATTATTATATGCTTTAATTTTATATAGTGGATCTAGCAATATCTTTTTTCACTCAATAAATATTGAATTTTGAGACATGTGTGCCTATCTAATTCATCAAAACAATATGTTTTTTAAGAGAGGGAAACTATTTTTTTCAACTAGAGTCTAGAGATAACAAACGCTCCCCTAACCCCCACGGACATTCTTAATATACACGTCTCTGATGTGGTAGTTCTAGGGTTTTCCTTTTCTACATAGGTTATGGTTATATATATTTAGATCTTCTCCATTAATAATATGTCAAATTATCCATAGGCACATTAAAAAGTCTCAATGTATAAAAATAGCCACTTACACTATAACTATAACTTATTTAGCCACAAGTTTAAATGTATGAGTTTTATAGCCACTTTCAAGTAAAAAGACACATTTACCCTAAAAAAGATGTTCCATGTCATCATTGACATAAATAAAAAAAAGGAAGGAAAGGAATATTCTGAAAAATACAAAAAGTAAGATTTTGTGGGCCATTAATGCATCACTTAAATCTTACAACCACCCTCTCCCTCTCCTTCTCTCTCTCGACGTGTTTGAAGAAAAAAGAAACCCCCATTTCAACACCAGTCGCCGTCGGCTCCCACCTTCGCCGCCGCCGCCAAGAACGTTACTTTGTGCCGCCGCCGCCGCCACCACCGGAGACAATGTCAGACGCACATTCCGGTTCCGAAAGCGAAGAATGGGTGATGCCTCCGCCGCCGGTGAGTTTTATAAATAATTTCTCAATTTTATTTTAAATCTCTCGTTCGATTAGTTTAGTTCTTGGTATAGGGTTTAGTTTGAACACTATTGAGGACACATTTTAGGGTTTAGTGTTTGTAAATGATGAATTTGATTCGATAATGAGAAAATATAAGAAAAATGTCGACTGGTGTTTATACGGTAGAGGCACGGTTGATTTGAATAATCAACCGTGCCTGGCACTGTCAAAAAACCAAGTCAACCGTTCCATATGGTTGACCGTGCCAAATCGTTGACCAGGCACGGTTGAATTTCCAATTCAACCGTGTCCTTACCGTGAGAATTTTTTTTTTTTTTTTTTTGATCCGTTTTTCATTTTTTTTTTGTTATAACTATACTAATATGTTTTGTTTGTATTATTTTCAGCCTAGGTTTGAGTGGATGAGACCTCGAATGCAAGGATATGCCGGCAAAGTACTCCTATACACACGGGTCCACATTCTTCGAGATATCCACGATCAATTGATAGAAGTCGGGGGACAGCCGCTCCTCGATCGATTTGTAGAGGAGAGCCCCTTCCGTTACATCATGGAGCTCAACAGGAGAGATGTGGCAATCAGTGCCACACACGAGTTTCTAGCCCGGGAGTTGAAAGACTCGTCGATCCCGGAGCACGAGAGGTGGTTCTCGATTGGGGGGCGTGAAATAATATGCGGCCCTCGAGAGTGGGCCATTGTGACCGGATTAAAGTTCGGGCCTTCCGCTTTCGACCCCTACGGTCGAAACCATATTATACCGTTGTCGAGCCTGTACCACACGAAGTATGGACGCTCGAAGAAGAAGATCAACTCGAACCAATTGAGGGATGACTTCTTGAAACATCCCCGGGAAAGTCGGCTAGGCACGGCCGAGCAATACTTGAAGGCCACCAACCTTCTCGTCTACTTGTTGATTCTACAATGCCGTGACAATGCGCCCATCGATGATTGGGCTTGGGCGCTAGTAGAGAACGAGGAGCAGTGGAGGGATTTCCCGTGGGGATCGTGGTCGTGGCAAATCCTTTGCCACCAGTTGGACGTTGTGAAGAAAGATCCATCGGAGATCGAAAACAAGGTAAAAAAATACCACTTGTACAGGCCGGTTTGGGGGCTCAATTTATGGGCGTACGAGGCAATTCCGGCTTTGGGACAAGCCTGTGGCTACAAAGCTCCACAGAGAGCTGAGTTGATGCCCCGACTGAGGAGGTGGGAGACCTATTCGACGTACTCGAGCTTTGCCGGTTTCTTCGACAACCCCGAGGTAATTAATGACTTGACTTTGCATTAAAATTATTTACTTATTTAGTCGTTTCATGCGTACGTTGTTAACTAATGAATTTCATACGTGTATACAGCTCGAGGTACACGTGAGGCTCCGCCCATCCGAGGAAGAGCAACGACAGCCCTATCTCCTCAGTCTTGAGAACCCGAACCCTCTGGTGTTGGAGTACGATGCTCCGAAACGCCACGCCCACAAGAAAGCGGAGCCGGAGCAGAGGAGATCGAAGGCGGCCCGAGATATGGCCAGGGTCGTAGAGAGGTTGATGTGTCGGGACCCTGAACGGGTCGTGATTCCCCGTCGAGCGACCCGGGCTTCTTCCGAGGGACAGTTGCCTACCCGTCCTCTCCGTCTCGGAGCCCTGGATCGGGACACGCTTGACGAGGCTCAGTCGAGGCGCCGTAGAGACGAGGGACGGTCGAAGCGCCCGAGAGCCGAGCCATCTCGTCACGAGGAATAGAGCGACGTCGTCTGTTGCATCCAAGGGGATCCGTGCCGGCTCGGATGTCGTGGAGACGATGCGTCGATGGACCGGTTCATCGAGAGGTTCGGTGATCGACTGGTTCGGGATACAGACGAGAACAACATTGTTGCTCGTTTCGCCAGGGCCGTCGTCGAACGTGCTAAGGGCCTTCTCGGGGGCCGAGGATCGAGGAGGCCGTCTCCCGAGGCGTCGTATCACTCGCACGTGGGCGGGGGCAGTCAGAGGATCGAGGAGGCCGTTAGGAGGTCGAGGAGTCGGACACCGACTCAAGAACCGGTCCGAGGAGGGGAAGCCTCGTCCTCTCACTCATCCTACATCTGAGGGCTTGAACGAGATATCCCCTCGCCTGTTCGTGGTGGTCGAGAATCACCCGAATCGGAGGGTTGATTCGAGAGCCGGGCAAAGGCTAATCTCTACTCAAGCCGGCCGGCAAATCAAGCCTTCTGCCTTCCTCCAGAGTCCGTATATGGCGAACACAGACTCACGGCTTTCTATGCGGACTGTGAAACAAGCTTATCGTGCACATAGAGCTGCGGGGAAGGATGCCGTAGTGTACACCTGTCAAGAGCATGGATTCGAGATGGGGCAAAAACTCTTTGATGAAATCGAGGACCCGAAGACTCAAATCGAAGCGCCGGTAAGTGTTTATGGAATTCGTTTATATTTGTGTGTTTAGAAAACAATTCGAGATTTCATTAATTTGTGTTTTGTTTGTGCATTTTCAGATTATTGACCTCTACATCCTGTATTGGAGGGCTCGATTACGCCGTCGAAAATCCTTAGCTCCCGGAGTAGGACAAGGTCATGTCATACTGGCGGGGTGTGATTACTACGTAAGTTGTATTATTAATTAACGTTTTTTGAATTACCTTATTACATACAAAGTCTAGCTCACATTGTAACTTGTTGTTGGAAATACAGAAGGCGTTGAATCGAGCCCTCGAAGCGGAGCACAAGAACGATCCTGAGCTAGGCTTGAAAGCGGGCAAGACGTATCAGAGATGGAAGGCCAAAAAAGACCTGTTGGAGGTTTTCAAAGGGACAAATACGTACATCCCTTGGAAGCATGCCAAATATGTAAGTACGATTCATTACGTGGTTTCCTCTCTTTTCCCGACTTTAGTGTGCATCTAATTATAGCTAGCTTGTTACAGTTTATCATGGTTTGCCATGTCTCAACGAATCATTACGTGGTCGCTCGCGTCTGCGTCCCAGAGTGGAGGGTTGAGGTGTACGATTCAATATTGTATCGCCTCGAAAAGGGCGAGACTGGAGATCATCGCACGATACAACTCCTATGCATAAGTCGCCTCTTCCCTAAAGTCCTTGCCCAGACCGACTTTTGGAACCAACAGGTTACTATAGGGAAGAAGAGGACCGACTTTATGGAAATAAAATTCATGCCTGAAGATCAACAGTACATCCAAGTCGACGGTGTGAGCTGCGGCGTATACGCATGCTTGTAACTTGGATCGTATCCTCGCCTCGAGTGCAGCTCCTCTACGAAATACTGATGAGGAGAAGTTCATCAAGCGGCAACGAAAGATATTGGCTAGTAGAATCTTTAGTCTTTCGTTGTATCCTATCGACGGTCCGATCGATCTATCGAGGGTTGATGTAGATTTATAAAAAACCTTGTTGATTCTTATTTATCGAACTTGTTAATGGAATTCGTTTCTCGTATTAGATTATCGAATGTGCAATCGTTGTCAATTTGCAATTATCGTATTAGATTATCGAATGTGGAATCATCGAACAAATATCAAATGTGCAAAGAATAGGACTTAGAGGAAATTTGGACTTAGCAAAATTTTGGGCCATTTTTTCCCATTTTCTTCGGTACAGACACGGTTGAATTGCAGTTTCAACCGTGTCTGGCACGGTCAACACGGGAAGTCAACCGTGCCTCACACTGTAGATGGTTGACTTCCGTCTGGCACGGTTGACCCCTTTGACCGTGCCAAACAGTGCCGCTAAGAACACCAACCGTGCCTAATTGATCAAATTGTACAAAATTCGATTTTTTGATCGTAATTAGCGTGTGACGTCACTATTATATGCCATAGTTGATTAAAAAACAACAAATAAAGCGGAAAACATTGGATTTTAATGATTAAAATAGCGTATTCTAATCTATCTAATACATCGGCACTTCCTAAGATGAAACACTCCTACAATGTATATGGTCCCCTACCTCATTATCCAAAGATTCGAGTGTCGTTTGAGTTCGTTGTTGTTGTTAACGGCGTATAATTGATGTATCGTTAGTAAATAATGTGTAATTGATGGTTAATTTACGTACTAACATCGAAATTAACGATTTTTTAGAAGGTTGACTTTCGAAAATTGCCCCTTGACTGTAGGCACGGTTAGGGTACACTGTTAGGGTACACGGTCAAACCAGAAAGTCAACAGTGCCTCGAAAGTCAACCGTCCAGAGGGCAAGGCACGGTTGAATTGAGATTTTAACCGTGTGAGGCACGGTTGAATCTTCATTTCAACCGTGCCTCTACCGTGACAATGGGGAAAAAATGGCAAAATTTTTTCTAAGTCCAAAAATCAACCATGCCCATTTTATTTCCCATACCTAGTACAACATTCAATCGACATTTGAAATTCATTCCAATCCAAACATTCAATTCAATCCAAACATGAGATTCAATCTATCGAAATAAAAATAATCAAAAAATTATTCTACCACTCGCAAGGGGCATCGAGGTCTCGTGTGTTCCTGGCTTTGACATATGCTACATTTTTTCTTCCTTCTTCTACCAGGCTCCGCATCTTGGGGCGGTACATTCAAGTCGACACCGCCAATCGGAATTGGAGCTCTACACACTCTCCTGTTGTGCCCAGCTTGTCCGCATCGAGTGCACCTTTGTCGAGCCGTCGATGTTGACGTTCCTTCTTCGCCTACGGCTCTTGCACGTGACTCCCTTGGTCGTCCGGCTTGCTTAGGTACTAGAGGTGGACGCACAACGCATGAGGTCACGTAGTCGGGCACGTCCCACGACTCCGGATGAGGGACGGGTTCGATGGTTGGTGTATAGGTGGCTACCAAGGTAGACTGTTTGAAATAGTGACTCACGTAATCACTTGCTCGTCCACCTGAATACCTGATTGAGCATGAATAAATAAATCAGTCGTACCATTCAATTTCGTCTATGTATAACTCACATAAGAATATGTCGTACCTTAGAGCCGCGTGGGCGTGTCGACAAGGCATCAAGTCCAAGTCAAACTCACGGCACGAGCACGTAGAGTTTTGAAGGTCCACGAGGTAATTGCCGTTCTCGCCTTCTACCCTATACAAATTGGGAGTCGCTGTCGTCTTACACGGATAGCGACGTCCCCATTCATGGGCTGCCGACATCTTCTCGTACGCCTTCGGAGTGAGATCGTGCTCCCGAGAAAGGGCACTTTGACGGTGTTGGTCAAACCACTTTTCTACGATCGTGCGATACATCTCAAGCATCGAGCATATCGGCAGCCGACGAGCCCACAGTAGCCGTGCATTCATTGTCTCGGCCGGATTAGAAGTCATGAAACTCGTGCGTGGGACGGGACACTTTGACTTTGCCCACTTCGGAGGGCCGATATCACACAACCTTCTATAAATTCCGCCCCCTTCACGGCCGAAGCATCTCAAGGCATCGAAGTTTTCATCGAACGTTGAATCTTGATTTGCGTAGGCCGCCTCTTTGAAAATTCCCAAGGCATGTTGCCCGAACGATTTCAGATTCTTCGTGATGTGGTAGAAGCAGAGGCCGTGTGCTCGGTTAGGGAAAACGGCGTTCACGGCATTGATGATACTCACGTGTTGATCAGAAACGATCAATAGATTGTCCGGCGCCCCGAAACAACTCTTCACCTTCGACTTCGGACCTAATCCTATTGCAAGAGGAAACACCTGCTCATTCCCGTCTTTAGTCACAACTACAAAGAGGGTCCCCTTGTTCTTTCCTTTCAGATGTGTCCCGTCAACAACAATCACGTGACGGAGCAAGTCACTTTGAAAGGCTTGGATGGACTGTCCAAGGGCAAGAAACATGTACACTAGTCGATCGTCAGCATGCGATGTCACCATATCGTACACACTTCCCGGATTTCTCTCCTTCAGCAGGTAGAGGTAAGACGGTAGCCTCTGATACGACTTTTCGTAACTTCCGTACATGCTCTCGATCGCTACGTTTCTGGCACGCAGTGCAAAGCTGTAGCCTATCTGAATGCCGTACTGAGTTTGTAGCTCATTCATCATCTCATTCGGCTTCAACACAGATCCCTCGACGACCAGTCTACGTGCAAAGAATGCTCCTAAAACCTTGGCACAAATCTGTCGCGGTTTGTTTCCGTGTAGAACCACTTGACACGTATGGTTGGGTTCATATTTCCTAACCTTCCATATCCCGCCCCTTTGTCGTGCACGCAGAAAATATGCACAATCATCCTGGGTGCACACAAAATTCAAACGCGTTTTGTTTGAGCGTTCGGTGGTATACTCTAGACGGTTCTCCATGTGATAGAGGCCCACGGCTATTTGCAATTCATCTTTCTCCTTGAAGAGGCCACCCACACGCAATTTGCCAAGTGAGGGGCTATAATCGGGCTCGATAAAGCCTAGAGGCTCTGCCGTATCTAGGTCGACGTACAGAATCAACCAATTTCTTATGGCTTCGTGAGTGGCACGAGTATCATCGGATCTTCCGTCTTGATTATCTGAATGTATGCTTCGGTGCCCAATGATCCTATCAACACGCCCCGGCTCCTGAATCCATGCTCTAAACTCTGTAGTTAACGACTCAAACAAGTCGGCCCTCTGTTGTTCATCAATCGCCTCTTCAGCCCTCTCATTTCTCTCCTCCTCAGCCCTCGCCTCCTCATCTCTCGCCTCCTCATCCCTCGCCTCCTCATCCCCCGTCTCCTCATCCGAAGACTCCGATTCTTGATGACTAGGACCTCCAATATTCAAGTTCTGAAAAACCGTGGATTGTTGTGTCGTAGGAGTGCGAAAGTTGATGTTCTATGTCTTCTCGATCACATACACGGTTGGCAAATCATTCTGCTCGACGATAAGCCTAAGCAAATCCGTGTCGTTCTTCAGAACAACCTTCATCCTCCCATGATCGGTTAGGTCCGTCAAGTAGTACAATATGTACTCCGATTCGGAGCCCAATTGATCACGGATCTCCCTAAGCACCTTATCACGTGTAATTCCTAATATGGGGAAGTGCACGAGGAAACTATCACCTCCCACGTACGAGGTCCTCTCCCAATGCCCACTGTGATGCACGAGGATTCTCTGATACGACATCCTGAAAAAACACAAGATTTTTTTTGTTAGATTTTCGGTAGGGGCACGGTTGGTTTGAGATTTCAACCGTGTGACACGGTTGAAATCTCAAATTAACCGTGCCATCATTAAAAAATTAAAAAAAAAATTAATTACATAAGGCACGGTTGGTTTGGGATTTCAACCGTGTCACACGGTTGAAATCCCAAACCAACCGTGTCTCTACCGTATTTAAAAAAAAAAAAAAATTTAAATTTTGGGCATGGTTTGCCCAACCGTGCCACTATGATCCAACAGTGTCACTATGGTCTCAACAGTGCCATGAAGAACAATTTCAATTTTATATTTTTTTGAGCAAAAAAATAATCGAAAATATGCGAAACGAAATGAAATTATGATCGTACCTTTATATTAGTTGGAAAACCTTGAATATTCCCAATTCCACGGCCGAAAATAGTCCCTCGATTTCCCAGAAATTAATAGACGAAAAATATAATTTTTTGCAAAAAAAATCTCTCTCTCTCTCTCTAATTTTTTTGTTATGTTCGAATGAATGAATGTTGTTGTTGCTATTGTTGTATTCAACACAATTTTTGACACATTTATTACTGCTATCTACTCTTTTCAATTAATGAAGAGAATAAAAACAGATTTGGTAGTTGAAAATAAATTAAATGCATTACTATTTAGTTATTGATTTTTTTTATAAAATAATTACAATATTTGTGAAAATAGAATTAAAAAAAAACAAAATATCAACCGTGTTCAACTAATGAACACGGTAAGGACATTAATTAAAAATTACAAAGGTAAATAAATTAAATACTATTTCATTTCTTGAAATTGAAAAAAAAAAAAAAAAAAAAAAAAGCCAATCAACCGTGTTGAACGGTTGGAAAGAGAGAGAAATAGGGGAGAGAGAGAAAGTGTCTTGATAATTAGAAAAATAAAAGAAAATAATAAAAGAGGTGGGTCCCAATTAAAAAGTAAGGGTATTTATGTATTTTCATGCAAAAGTGGCTATAAAACTCACACTTTTAAACTTGTGGCTATATAAGTTACACTTATAGTGAAAGTGGCTAAATATGAGTTTCTCCCCATTAAAAATGTCTACGGTGGGTAGGGGAACACTTCTAGCTAGAGATATAGTAATATTGATACAAGTACTGCGTTCTCTTTGATGTGAAAAAAAAAAAGGAGAGAAAAGAGAAATTATTCCACCATTTTTCTCACATTTTCTCACCTTTTATCAATAAGGGAGGATTTTACTCCTTAAATTGGAGAAAATATTTACAACACCAAATTGGAGAGATAATATTTTCTCTCCATTGTAGTGCAAATGGAGGGGAAAATATAGAAAATGTGAGAAAAGAGGTGAAATTTATAGGGTAATTTTCTCTTTTTTCTCAATTTCTTTCGCATCAAAGAGAACGCAACCTTGTAGAAAATCCATTAACCCTATTGTTGGCAGTGGCACCTCGAAACCAATCAAAATTCAAAACATTAGCTCAATAGTATATGTGAATTTGATGATCGACACAGAATTAATTATTCTAATTCATGGAAGAGGTATAGAGGTATTTTCGGAATTGAAATACCAAAGATCAAAGTCTAATTATTATAACCCAAAATATATTAAATTTGTTGTAAAGTAAATTGTAGAACAGAGAATACGAGAAGAAAAGAAATGAGAGAAGAAGATGGAGGCGCAGGAAATAGGGTTTCTCATTAATCTCATATTCTGCCCTATCTTACAAATAGAGTACAATGAGATATATATACTAGATATAAAACCTTAACTAATAAGTAATGTCCACAATATATAAATATTTATAACACTCCCCCTTGGACATTACGACGTGATGTTCATGCCTCGTTAAAAACCTCTCCGTAAAAACCACGTGGGAAAAATTCGGTAGAGGAAAAGAGTACATAACATACGTTTATTCATGTGTTGCATTAGTTGCCTCATTAAAAACCTTCACTAAGAAAACCCAATGGGAAAAAAACTTAGTAAGGGAAAAAGAGTACAACTATTGAGCCTTCAGGGCATAATCTTCAAGATTATATATTTCGATCTTCAAGACCTATTCTTCAAAATAATTTAAAATTTGTTGCTCCCCCTCAAGACAACAATCTTTCACATTATCTATTTCTCTTGCATAGATATATGAGGAGGTTTAGTGAATAATCTGCAGGATTATCACTTATTATATATTTATAACAATGGTTCTTCTAGAACTCATGTATGCAACACAATAACAACATTATATATCCTCATATAGGATATTGAGGATTTTAATAATATATCAGTCCCAAAAATACGTTGTGGGGATCAATCAAAATAAGCAACAAGCATCCAAAATCAACCAACATCAATCTCAATTAGTATCTCAACACGTAATATATATAAAGGTTTTAACGAACCTTGAAGATAACAAAGAATATGAACACTATATGAATAGTCTCCTTCCTGGAGTAAAAATAAACCAAGGTTTTGTATACCTTATAACAAATATAGTGTTCAACATCCTTCAATATATCTCCTTTTGGGAGAATCTCAAAATCTTTAAGAAAATAGATCAAGGTTTCGTATACCTTGATGATAACAAATAATATGATTACCTTCATATAAACATATCTCCTTCAGGGAGTAATTCAAGTATTGCTAGCATGTTGATTCCATATACGACGTATCAGGCCTGATAGAGTAGTACTTTTGGTACTAATGATATATGAACTTCAGGTTCATAATTTATTTGTTATCTTACTCACTTCAAGTTTGATAAACGAAACATTGAGATACAAAATAGCAATTTATCAAATAAAAACTATTTTGAATACTTATAATCACTTCAAGTGATAAACAAACATTGAGATACTAAATGGATGCGATGTATCAAATAAAAACTAATTAGAGTGCTCATAAAACAAATATACTGGTATAATACTTCTTTAGGAAGATATATACTCGAACTTCTAGCCGAGATAATATTTAGACTTATCACAAGTCTTTCATTATGAAGACTCCGTCACTAAGCATGAGTTAACATTCTCAAATTCTATGCGTGTACTATTTATTACATCAATATAATGTGTAACAAATATCATTCAAATGTCATAATGAGTAAACACGCAAGAATATATATATATAATCGGTAACATATCTTTACTTCTGGAGGATAAACTATTATAGTAATTTATGTTGCGATTTTATTTTCCCTTATATAAAAAAAATCTCAAGTCCAACAAGGACTTATATATTACTTAGATATCCGGTTTATGGCTTACACAAATGCGGTCATGATAAATCATAAGATATTTATACATACTGCCAGATATATTGAATAGCGGAACATATATAACATGAGAATTGAATTATATTGAGGGTCTCTCTGCTAAAAGCCCTCGAGCCACTCGCTTTACTTATCACCACCTCTTTGATTTATTTCCTCATTAAAAGTAATCATTGTGTCCTGCTGGGACAACATTCACTATAGAATATATTACTGAGGAAATAGGACTTATCGTCTATTTAGCGAGTTAAGCTCCACCTCAACCTCAAGTGCTTCTAGCACTATCATATCATATGTCACCAAGTGCATCTTGCACTATAATACCAAATTTGTTCTAGATCTAGATCATCATTTAAAATATATACCGGTAATGATTGAGGTGAAAGTGTCGACACTTATGATACTTCAATTATATTTTTCTCCTGAATTGTCATCCATGACAATATATATATAACTCTAAATAAACCAGATTATTCATCATTTCCCAATAATAAATTTTAATCTGGTTGTTCCATAATCCCAATGATATGATTAATTGATGCACGTGCAAACTCGTCTACAGGACGATCCTCTTTGGGAGGTTATGTGGATTAACTGGGATTCTCGTCTACAGGACGATCCTCTTCGGGAGGTTCTATAGAGTGATAACATATATTGAATTGTTGTTATTACCGTGGATTTTCTTTTTAGCACCAATGTTTTTCACACTTCTGGTGTATAAGAGCATCAAATAATCTTTAAGTTCTTGAAGAACTTCAATTCACTATGATGCACATATACTACAAGTATATAGCTAGAAATTCTTCACTCCATTGGCAGTTAATAATTAATTGAACTTTTAGTTCATTTTACGTGGCGCGTGAAATTATTATTCAACCCAACAAGAATTTAGCGGCATTTTTTCTTTCATATCTCCCCCTAATGCCGTGAAATGATTAGTTGGATTATTAATACAACGTACCAATTAATAAAAATGATCCCCAATATTTGGCTCTATTCGATAATTAAACTCGACGGAGTATGCATATAGCTTTTCGTAGAGCCTTTTTAGGTCGTTTTGGTGGTAATATAAGAGATATAGCAGATGGGGAAATGATGATTTATATTATCACGCACTAATTATACGTGGGGGAACCCAAATACTCATGCTATAGATTATTAAAAATAATTTGGGAATTTTAATTCTTTCGGAACATGAATATCGTTAGATTACTTCCCATTAAGGAAGAATAATAAGCTTTTCAATAGGGAATATTAACTTTTCTAGAGATGACAAAAATGATATTGTCGATGAATTGTTGTTCTCCCCATCTTTTAAGAAAGAGGTATAAAATTAATATTCTCCAAAATATTATTTTGATGCTCTAATATAACATGTCATAAGTTTGCTGCAGTCAAACTTATCAATATAATTCATAATCTTCAGGATCATGTGCTATAGAAATTAATCAATATGATTCATAATCTTCAGGATCACATGCTATAGGAGAATATTAAGTTTGCTTCAGACAAACAAATAGTTGCAATTATTATCTTCACATTCATGGCTACATGAACATAACTATATGTTGGTCCCGGGAAAGAGTAATTGGTGTATGGGGGGGGGAATACACCAATAACCAACCGTTTTTGACTTTTATAAAATCAGGTCGATCTGCAGGTCGATTGTCAAGGTCGACCTTATCAGAGGCAGTTTGATCTATCAAGCTTGTATGGTATCAAGCTTGATTTATCAAACTGTTGTTAATGCGGAAGTTGGTGGAGGTTGATTACTCTTTGAAAAATCTTAAGGCTGGATATGGATAGCAGGTTGATGCGTGTAATGCAGGTTGATGCTCGTCAGTTAGATAATAAAATGTAAGTGCAATAAATAAAGAGAGAGAAAACACCGCGATGTAGCGTGGTTCGGAGAAACCCTCCTACGTCCACGTCAGGTCGACTCGACCTGAGAATCCCTTTTCTTTTGGATCCACCTCTCTCTTATTTATACTGACTGAGTATCAGTTCTAGGTACAATCTAACTTGAGAGTAACTAGACACGAGTTTTGGGTCGTGACCCTTACAACCTTCGTACTAGAACGTACAAACAACCTTACGCTGTTACAGAGCTTGACTAACTCTATAATGGCGAGAATAAAAACAAGCTTTCTAACTTCGAACAAGTCGGAGAAGAAGCTGTTGAACAATCGACAAGCAGCAGTGAACGCTTCGTCGTTGTGGGTTTTTTCGGAATTGGAAACCTCTCTTCGTCAAGTGTTTGGGAAACTAATCGGATTTCGAACACTTGAATGGATATGGATTTTGAGAGAGATTTGGGCAGAGATATGGCGTTGATAGCTTGTGTTTCCCGTATTTGAATCCGAAAATGGCTGAAGTATTTATAGGCAGTTTTGAAAAACTAGCCGTTGGAGTCGGGCTGACGTGGCACTAGCCGTTGGATGCTGACTCACTTCTAGCCGTTGGGAATATTCGTCCTTGCTGGCACTCGACGTGGCAAGGATCAGGTCGTGACGCTCCATGAAGGTGGAGCATCGACCTTGATTGATAATCCAGCTCTTGAAATCTTCTAAGGCAATACCAGCTGGAAGCTTGATAGGGGAGGTCGATAGACAGCTTGATGATCCAGCTCGATCCAATTGAGGCAGGTCGATACATCGACCTTTCTCTTACAGGGTGGATCGAACTTGACACTAAACGTTAAGTGAATCGACCTGCACTAACAGGTACCAGGCCGATCTATCGGCCTTGACCCTAAACAAAGTAAAATATGCCTAAGTGTGGTTTCGATAAACATCATCAAAATCAAACTGCAGGGGGTTCCCAACAATTTCCCCCTTTTTGATGATGTCGAAACCAAACACTTTACAAGTAATTCCTAAGATAAAACACTGAAAGATGGTATCAGAGCTTAAACAATTTTCAATCATAAAGATTGATAAGGAATTAAATGAAAGGCAGATAAGGACATAATTAAAACTAAAGCAGTAAAGGCAGATGCCTGGACAAAGAGAGATTGTCATCAGGACGAAGGATGATTTTGTTTCATTAAGCTCGTTAGCAGAATACATGGAGAGTTTACAACCAGCTGAGAGCATAAATGAAAAACGATTACAAAATCATCTATCTACATAGCCTGGATCTTGGCACGGGCTGCCAAGCGCTCTTCCTGGACCTGCTCCCTTGACAACGTCTGCATGCTTGCATAGATTCCATCCCTGATACGACGATAGTCGGGATCGGAATTTGATACGTTGACGCCTAGACCGATGGCAGTTTGGGCGATGTACTGGTCGATTCGAGAGTAATCTAAATACTCCGAAGCACCAAGACGCAAGGGCGCAAAATATTGCTGAGCAGGGGCCCTTATCGTCACACCAGCCTCTGCAGCCTTCTTCTGTAGATCACCAATGAATTTTTGGTACGGAAACTTGCGCATATAGGCTGCATACGCTTCATCGGCATCGGCAGGCAGGGAGGGATCCTTGATGAAGTAGTGCAGGAGGATGAAGCAAGAATTGAGCTCCCGCAGCAGGTTGTTCTGAGATTCATCAAGCCAATCAACGACCTGCTGCAATCCTCCTGCATTCAAAACAAGAGCGGACTGGCTGATCCAGTCCAACTCTCTCTTCCTTCTAGCCTCAGCAGCACGGCGCTCTGCCTTGAAGCGCTGCTGCTCTTCTTGATTTGCAGCTTGCTCCGGCGTAGCACCAGCCAGTACCATGGCGGAAATGAGATCGGCCTCGGCTGCCAATCGAGCTTTGGCGGCAGCAGCCTGCTCCGCACCAAGCTGGGAGATGGGATCGGCATGAGCAGCAGCGGCCTTGGGTGCAACGGCCTGGGAGGGCTTCTTTTGAGAAGGAGGAGGAGCCTTGGATTTTGGGGCCGGGGCCTTCTTTTTCTTCGCGGCGGCGACTCTCTCTTCTTCCCCCTTTTCGACATCATCAGAAAGGGCCTTGATAAGGGAAAGAAGAGTCGCATCCTCTTGCTGCAGCTTGACCACAGCATCCTTCAACTCCATTTGCCCACTGAGAAGGGAGGAGATGGTGTCGTGGATGGCGTTGATCTGCTCATTGGAGTTCGAGGCCGAGGTCGAGACAGATGAGGTTAAATTCGATACACGCTCATCGACCTTGGCCAAGTCCTCCAATACTTCCGCGACCTGGTCACGGGACGCCATGTTGAGCTCATCGAGCTGGCCCGGCAGGAGCTTGTCGGTATATTCTTTCAACAGCTTCACGGCGAAGTCCGTGACGCGCTCCCTGGCAGCTTCATCGGCCTGGGCTTTGGCATCTTTTATTATATCAGCCCGGGCCTCTGCTACGGCCTGCTTGATTTTCTCTGGGAGGCTGGTGATGATGGACTCAAGCTTGACGGAAATATCATCCAGCACAGCCTCCACATCCACTTTTGGAGACGGAGCAGCAGCAACAAGAGGCTGATCATCACCCTCAATCCTGGGTGATGATTGCTCCGGAGTTTGAATCCTATCAAACTCGTCTCCAGCTATTGCGGCGGAGTTATACAGGGCGCGAGAGTGCGCATATAGGGGGCGAAGGTCGATGCCCAAAATTTTGGCTTCGACCTTCATGCGGCGAAGCACCAGCTGGCGAAAATTGGAGGCCGCATCCCCCACGGTGTAGAAACCGAACTCCGCTTCAAGAGCCAGCTCCTCGACCTTCAGGTCGTCGAGAGTGACGACCTGCAGCAGCCCCTCGAAAACATAATAATAACTCGACTTACAATCCAGGTAGAACTGGAGGCGAGTGGCGAGGTCGAGAGACTTGGGAAGTTGGGCAATCCCCGGCATCAGGTCGATGACCTTCAGCCTGGCCTCCGCCTTCTTGGCAGCGACCTGGGAGTGAGCAGCAGATAATGGCTGCTCAACGAACGGCTGGACCTCCAGCACGACGTCCTCCTCCACAGGCACGTCCCGGACTGGGGAAGGCAGGGATTCATCAGCAGTCAGATCCTGGATCTCAACGGATCCAGCGCGATGGACTGAGGGAGGCCTCTGAGGGGAGGGGGGTAACGACCTGCTGAGAGGATGCAGGGCGTTGCTGCGAGGCGGACTGCTCGGTGGCGGAACGGACTGGAGATGGAGTCCGTTCGGCTGATGAAGAGGGCGATGAGGCGGGTGAAGACTCCCTGGGAGGTGCAGCAACCTCGAAATCCAGAGGGAGGATTTTATGAAACGGCCTGGGAGGCTCACCGGAGGCCGACTGTGACTTGCGAGGGGGAGTCCTCTTCACGGGCGGAGCCTTCTTGACAGGGCGTGAGGGAACCAGATCGACATCGGCCTTCCTCTTTTTTTGAGCAGGTCGATCCGGAATCCTCCAGCCAACTTTGGAATGACCGGCCTTGGCGAGGTGCGTCCTGACATCGTCAGAGGAGTTGTAATAAATTTGCGCCGACACACCTATCGCCATCTCCAGCTGGTGGAGATCCTTTGGAATAAACAGAGGGGGAAAAGCAGGATCTTTCGCCCATGTCCTCTGCTTGAAGTGGGAGATGATGATGGAGGTTACCTTCGTCCCAAGACGAAGCGGTTTGTTGTTGTGAAGGGACACTTTCACAACGACCTCTCCCACGGTCTCGGTGATGATCAGCCTGGCTTCCTCCCAGAGCAGCGAGACCATCAGCTTGGCCCAACAGATGGGCAGGTCGAGAATTACGGCCGTCATGATTTGGAATTTGAATGGCGTGACTTGGTCGTAATTCCCTATGTGCCCAAGAAAACACTTCTGGATGAAGTCCATAAGGAGGCGGAATTTGGGGCGCAGCTCGCTCCTTTTGAAAGCCACTGGAACGAACTGCCTTTGCTCAATCAAGACCCGATCTGCAACCTGCTGCAGTTGATCTTGAGAAATGTCCGCGAGCTGCATTGAACCTTCCTCTTCAATGCCGAAGGCCGCCTTCACAGCGTCCAGAACGTTGATGGTGACCAGAGATTTTGTGGTGCCAAGGGAGACCGTGTGGGAAGATACAGAATCACCTTCATTCCAATTATAGAAGAAGGCACACACGAGCCTGGGAAGGTGCTTCGCTGGCCGGGTGGAGATTATCTGATAAAACGAAGAACACTTCTCCACCAGGGCGAACATCGAGTCGAGATCGCGAAAACCGAAGTTATTCCGCTCCATGTAGGGCTCGAATTTGAGATGAGCCGTCAAGATCTCCTCGATATCAGACCACGGCATCTCCTTTCGACCGGAAGTAGAAACCCTTTCTGCCATTGATTTTTCTGCAAGTTTTTCGAGAAAGATTAGAAAATAGATACAGTAAAGAACTTGACAGAAATGTAAAAATATAATCGGTGAAAAGAGTACAAACCACGCGAGTGATTTGATGCAGATAAGGAGAATGCAGAAAAGTGAAGAACACGACAGCGACAGTTTTAGTATTTGCAGAGAGTAATTAGGTTTTTCGAAGAAGATGAAGAAGGCAAGTAAGAATGAGAGAAAACTGCATGCCATATTTATAGAATTGACGAACGGTTGAGATCGTTCGAATTTGAAAAGGTGAAAATATCTCTTTAAATCTCAACCACACGATGTGTGCGCGTGAAATGTGAAACGTTTCACATCCGCGCGTGAGTTATTGAGAACGTGCGATAATTTGCACTTTTGCAGAGAGAGACGGCAGGGAATTTAATGCGGCCTCGGTCAATGTGTCAAGGTTTGACACTTGACTGGATGTTTTACAAAAATGGTAATCATTACTCCCTTTTTCCTCATTTTCTGCAAATTATCAGAACCCTAAATAATGAAACACATTGAGAAATAAATAACATTAATAAATGAAGAAATCAATGCGTATTGAAGAAGTTATAAGACAAAAGGGTGATACTGCCCTTTTGATTCTTCCTTCATAAATGCAGTTGCATTCAGGTCGATATCGGTCTGATAATATCGGCCTGGTACCGGAGAACGGTCTGTCGAAATGAACGGCCTGTATTTGTGACATCGGCCTGGACATATGACATCGGCCTGGCGAGGTGGAACGGCCTGGCGATGTCGGCCTGGCGAAATAGACGTCCTGGAGACAGACATGACCATTGTTCCCCCTCAAATGATGGATCACTTTGGCTAAGTGTTCCCCCTCAATTTGAGGAATGCAGGTCGATCTATTGAATAGTCGACGGCCTGATGATGGACACGGCCTGTTGACAGACACGGCCTGTGGATAGGCACGGCCTGTTCAAATAGTGTCGGCCTGTTGAGTAAATGACGGCCTGTTCCCCTTAATATTGGCCTGCTTGTAAAGAGACGGCCTGCTTGTTGGTTCCGATTGTTGGTCCCACACAAGCTTTTGAAGGATGTGGCAGGTCGATGAGGAGATAACGGCCTGGAGGCTTATGATCGGCCTGATGTCTCAACATTTAGTAACCCCAGCTTTCCACATAGCATTTTGAATCTTTCTTCGGCTAGGGGTTTGGTTAGGATATCAGCTCGTTGAATGTCAGTGTGTATCTTCTCTATAACCACGTTCTTCTTTTCCACGTGATCACGAATAAAGTGATGTCGAATATCCACGTGCTTGCATCTAGAGTGAAGAACTGGGTTTTGAGTAATGGCGATGGCACTCGAGCTGTCGCAGAATATTGGCACTTCACTAACTTCAACTTCATAATCCTTAAGTTGTTGTTTGATCCACAAGATTTGTGCACAACAACTTCCTGCGGCCATGTACTCGGCCTCTGTAGTGGAGGTGGCTACTGAGGTTTGCTTCTTTGAAAACCAAGAAATCAGCTTGTTTCCGAGAAAATGGCAAGTACCCGAGGTAGATTTCCTATCGAGCTTGCACCCTGCATGATCAGAATCTGAATAACCTGTAAGCTGCAAATTATCATCACAAGGATACCAAAGACCTAGATTTGTGGTTCCTTTGATGTATCGAAGAATTTTCTTTGCTGCTTCCAAGTGAGATTCCTTCGGATTAGCTTGAAATCGAGCACACACTCCAACTGCAAAAGTGATGTCAGGTCGACTAGCAGTTAGATAAAGTAATGAACCAATTATACCCCTGTACTGTGTTATGTTGGCAGGTTTTCCTTGGGGATCCGGGTCGATCTTCCCTCCAGAGAGCATTGGTATTTTGACAGGCTTGCTGTCTTTGACACCAAACTTGTCGACCAGCTCGTGTGCGTACTTTGTTTGGCTAATGAAGATTCCTTCATCGGACTGCTTGACCTGCAACCCTAGAAAGAAATTCATTTCCCCCATCATAGACATTTTATATTTTTCGGTCATGAGGTTACCAAATTTTTCGCACAAAATGGGAGATTTAGATCCAAAAATGATATCATCAACATAAATTTGTACTAAAAGGATATGTTCATTCACTTTGATAGTGAATAGCGTCTTGTCGACTGAACCACGCTTGAATCCTGATTCGATGAGAAAGGATGATAGCGTCTCATACCAAGCTCGAGGAGCTTGTTTAAGTCCGTAGACGGCCTTGTGCAGTTTGTAGACTTTGCTTGAATCACCCTCCTCGAATCCAGGAGGCTGTGCCACATAGACTTCCTCTTCGAGAACGCCATTGAGGAACGCGCTTTTAACGTCCATCTGGTAGACTTTGAATCGTTGATGAGCGGCGTAAGCTAGAAACAGTCTTATAGCTTCTAATCTTGCAACGGGGGCAAACGTCTCATCATAGTCGATTCCTTCTTGTTGACAGTAACCCTTTGCAACCAATCTGGCTTTATTTCTGACAACTTCTCCAGATTCATCTCTCTTGTTCTTGTAAACCCATTTGACTCCAATGACGCCCTGATGATAAGGACGATCAACTAGAGACCATACTTCATTCCTTTTGAATTCATTGAGTTCTTCTTGCATGGCTTCAATCCAATCAGCATCTTGAAGAGCTTCAATGGCATCTTTGGGTTCTAGGCGAGAGAGATAGCAACTTAATAGCGCACTTTCACCAATCGTCCTTCTTGTTCGCACTCCTTGGTTTGGGTTCCCAACAATGAGCTCTTTCGGATGATCATCGATCCATCGTCTGCGTCGTGATCTCTCTTCATTTGAAATAATTGGTTCGGGCTCATTAATGGGTTCGTCAAACTCCGGATGAGTTGAAGGTTGATCAGTGGGCGCATGCTGTTGCTCGGGCTGTTGATCAGGCTGTTGTTCGGCCTGGATGTTGAGCTGCTCCATTGTGTTATCGAGCTGCTCGATTTGGGATGTAAGGTCTTGAATAGCATCAGTCTTGGGGACTGAGGGAGGGGGATCAGCTTGGTTAAGTCCGGCTGATGTATTACAGCTCGTATTATCATTTGCATCACTTCCCCCTTGCTGTGTGACCCTAGGATCAGATTGATCCTCTTCCTCCAAATCATTTGGAGTCCATACTAGCAGGTCGTCAATGGGGGAGTTAGACGGCCTGTTAGCAGCGGGCTGTTCTGTTCCTGTACTTGATTCTCTGTACAGACAAGTAGATTCATCAAACACAACATGAGGTGTTACCTCCACAACTAGGGTTTTCTTATTAAAGACTCTATAAGCCTTGCTAACCTCTGAGTATCCTAAAAATACTCCTGGATCGGCCTTGCTATCAAAAGTCTTCAATTGAGATTTCCCATTGTTATGAATGTAACACAAACACCCAAAAGCTTTAAAATACTTTAACCTGGGGAGTTTGTTGTTCCACAGCTCGTATGGAGTCTTTCCATGTCGGGTCGTGATGATCGACCTGTTTTGGGTGTAGCAGGCTGTGTTGACGGCCTCTGCCCAAAACTTCTTTGGAAGATTGGTTTCATCCAACATGGTACGAGCTGCTTCCTTCAGCGATCTGTTACGACGTTCCACCACGCCGTTTTGTTGAGGTGTGCGTGCAGCTGAAGTTTGATGATGAATCCCACTCTTTGTGCAATATTCTTCGATCATTGCATTGATAAATTCGGTGCCTCGATCTGATCGAATGGAGATGATGGATTTCTCCTTTTGATTGCACAGCTTGCTCAGCAACGCAGGTAGCTTCTCCAATGTCTCCTTCTTTTTGTACATGAAAATAACCCACGTAAATCTAGAATAATCATCTATAATAACGAGAGCGTATTTTCTACCGTTTATACTCAAGGGAGTGACGGGACCGAAGAGGTCGAGATGGAGAAGCTCAAGAATTCGATTTGATGATTGTGCCGTCACGCTTGGAAAGGATGATCTTGTTTGCTTTCCAGCTTGACAGGCTCTGCAGATGTGATCACGATCGAAGACTTGGTCTGGCAGGTCGTTCACCAGTTTGTTGCGTGCGAGCTTGTTGATGGCCTTGAAGTTTAAGTGACTCAACCTCTTGTGCCATAGCCAGCTTGTCTCGGAATCAGCCTTTGTGACCAGGCAGGTCTCTATCCAATCTGTTCATTGAACAATATAGAGTCTATCCTGCAAAATTCCGGTAAGAAGAATTTCTCCTTCCTCATTTTTCACGAGACATTTATCAGCGGTGAATTCTACTCGTTTACCACTCGAGCAGAATTGCGACACAGAAAATAGGTTATGATTAAGACCTTCAACATACGAGACGTTAGAAATAGTTGTTTTACCAACTCTTAGATCGCCCTGGCCTCTCGTAAATCCCTTAGAATTTCCTCCAAAGGTTACAAGGGGCCCGTCTCGTTCTTGATAATTTGAAAGTGGCGTTTTGTCACACGTCATGTGCTTGGAGCATCCACTATCAATGATCCATACAGCTCCATGAGCTGCTTGGCTCCTTCTTTGAGCCTTCCCGACCTGCAATTAGTTAAACTTAGCAACCCATTTGAGATTGGGTGCTACATCGGTTGCGGGAACGGCCTTTGGAACCCATATTTGCTTCACCGGTCTGCTTCTATCCGAGGCTGAGGACGAGGTAGTAGCGGTCTTGGGCTTAGGAGCCTTGGATTTCTTCGAGCGAGGGCGACGAGGCTGATAATATTGTTCTTCGTAAAACCCAGGTTGATACTGCCAGTCTGAAAATTTTGACTGTTGAGAATAATGGCAGTAGCACCCTTGATAATCCGGGTGGAAGAACTCAGGGTGATACGGCCTTTGATAGTGCTGGCCTTGGTATCGCCCTTGATGAACAGCCTTATTTTGATGGTAGGGGGCAGGTCGACGTTGCTGGGCAGGTCGACTCTCCTTCTTTTGAGAAACAGGTTGTTCCTTCTTTTGTTGCTTTATGAGGATGGCCTGGGGCTGTCGAGCTGGATTCTTCAGCTTGACCATCTTATCAGGGAGAGCTTGATTAGCTTTCCGAACATTCTTCGATTTAGGCTGCGCTTTCACGAACGTGATCTCGCAGTCTTTGTTCTTGCTTTTCTTGGATTCTCCGTTAAATCCAATCCCAGAGTGATCGCGCGGATTGCGTTGCATGGATTGGACCTCTTCCAACTTCTTTCCGCTTTTCTTCAACTGACTTAAAGTGAGTTGAAGTTTTTCTTCCTTTTTCAAGAGGAGTTCGTGTCGAACTACCAAGTCAGCCAGCTTTGAGGTAAGGCTGTGTATTTCGGCATCTCTGGTCTTGAGGGACTCGTTCTTCTCGAGCTCCCTGGTATCGAACTCCTTGACCCGTAAAGTCAATTCGTCAACCTTTGACTTTAGGGTTTCGATCTCCCTTTCCTTTTCTTCATCGTAGGGAGAGAATCTTTCTTCCAATGCTAGCTTGTATTTTTCATTTTTATCCAATAGCTCAGCATTGTCTTCAACGACCTCTTTGAGTGTATCCACGAGATCGGCATAGTCATCGAGCTGTTTCTTGATTTCTTCCCAAGACACAGCCTCGGATAGGTCTTCATCACCTTCTTCTGCACAATCATCGTCAGAAAAAGAAAGTGAAATGGGTTGAAGATCTACCTTTGAAGATCCCTCGTTTTGTTGATGCTCTCCAACGAAGCATTCTTCATCATCACTTTCATCGAAAGCGATGTATCCTTCGTCATCACTTGACGAGCTATCCGAGAGGTGAGCTTCCTTTGTCTCTTTGGCAATCATTGCAGCTCGTTGATCTTTGAGCTTCTTATCGCGCTTTGCACGGAGCTCGTCTCTCTCGGCCTTGGTAAGATCCGGGCAGTCGGTCTTGTAGTGACCTGGCCTGCCACAGTTGAAACAACCACCCTCGGGTGTGTTAGAAGAATTGAAGGTTGAGGGTTTACCTTCTCCCTTTTTGTCAGGGCGGTCGTGGTTGCGGTTTGAGAAGTTTCGCTTGTTGTCACGATAGAACTTTTTATATTTGACAACCTTCCCTAGGAGCTTCTCATTCCTCCTAGCAGCTAGAGCATAGTCGAGAGTCATTTTCTCGAACTTCTTGACGATGGACTCGTCAATCGGACTTGGGGTAGCAGCTGAGGCTGAGTCGGCCTTGAGGGCTACCTCCTTGTTCTTTTCATCAGCCTTCTTGCTGGTGGAAGGTTGGGTTGATCCATGGATGCGGATCATCTCATACTCATTTCCGACAAGAATGTCGAAAAGATCTTCTGTGGTGAGGGAGTTGAAATCCGATCGGGCTGGATGCATGGCGGCGTATACGTGCCAATTTGCAGGGAGGGCACGTATCACTTTGAGATTCTTCTCGCGCTGCGTATACTTGTATGGGTTGATGGCAGCCACTTCAAGAACAATCTCGGTGAAGCGAATTTTCATCGCTTCAATGGTTTCTCCCGAAACCATCTTGAAGTCATCGAACTTGCTGCACGCCATGGACAGCTTGTTCTCCTTCATTTCCTCTGAGCCAAGGCTGATGGACCGGAGGGTGTCCCACATTTCTTTGGCCGTCTCAAGATTTCTGATCTTGGCCAGGTAGACGCCCTTCACGGTGCTGGAGATGAGTCCCTTTGCGTAATCATCGAGACCGGCCTCCTTCCTTTCCTCAGTTGTGTAATCGCGAGGATTCTTAGGGACTTTCTCGTATATAGCCTCCCCGGGGGCTGTTCCATCCACGATAATCTTCGCAGCATAGATGGGGGAAGGTCCGTTCTCGATGATGTCCCACATAAGGACGTGATGTGCCTTGAGACACATCTTGATCCGAAAGCTCCAATCTTCATAGCCTTGAACGGAGAAGTCTTCGCATACCCTGAGAAGAGAAGCCTCCATAGCAAAATAATATGATATGAATGAATGAAAAAGATTTTTCTAAGGATCGGTTCAAAATGACCAAAAGTTTGATAAAGAACTTTTAGTATGCAAAGCAGCGGTCAAAAGAACCACTACTCTGATACCACTTGTTGGTCCCGGGAAAGAGTAATTGGTGTATGGGGGGGGGGGGGGGGGAATACACCAATAACCAACCGTTTTTGACTTTTATAAAATCAGGTCGATCTGCAGGTCGATTGTCAAGGTCGACCTTATCAGAGGCAGTTTGATCTATCAAGCTTGTATGGTATCAAGCTTGATTTATCAAACTGTTGTTAATGCGGAAGTTGGTGGAGGTTGATTACTCTTTGAAAAATCTTAAGGCTGGATATGGATAGCAGGTTGATGCGTGTAATGCAGGTTGATGCTCGTCAGTTAGATAATAAAATGTAAGTGCAATAAATAAAGAGAGAGAAAACACCGCGATGTAGCATGGTTCGGAGAAACCCTCCTACGTCCACGTCAGGTCGACTCGACCTGAGAATCCCTTTTCTTTTGGATCCACCTCTCTCTTATTTATACTGACTGAGTATCAGTTCTAGGTACAATCTAACTTGAGAGTAACTAGACACGAGTTTTGGGTCGTGACCCTTACAACCTTCGTACTAGAACGTACAAACAACCTTACGCTGTTACAGAGCTTGACTAACTCTATAATGGCGAGAATAAAAACAAGCTTTCTAACTTCGAACAAGTCGGAGAAGAAGCTGTTGAACAATCGACAAGCAGCAGTGAACGCTTCGTCGTTGTGGGTTTTTTCGGAATTGGAAACCTCTCTTCGTCAAGTGTTTGGGAAACTAATCGGATTTCGAACACTTGAATGGATATGGATTTTGAGAGAGATTTGGGCAGAGATATGGCGTTGATAGCTTGTGTTTCCCGTATTTGAATCCGAAAATGGCTGAAGTATTTATAGGCAGTTTTGAAAAACTAGCCGTTGGAGTCGGGCTGACGTGGCACTAGCCGTTGGATGCTGACTCACTTCTAGCCGTTGGGAATATTCGTCCTTGCTGGCACTCGACGTGGCAAGGATCAGGTCGTGACGCTCCATGAAGGTGGAGCATCGACCTTGATTGATAATCCAGCTCTTGAAATCTTCTAAGGCAATACCAGCTGGAAGCTTGATAGGGGAGGTCGATAGACAGCTTGATGATCCAGCTCGATCCAATTGAGGCAGGTCGATACATCGACCTTTCTCTTACAGGGTGGATCGAACTTGACACTAAACGTTAAGTGAATCGACCTGCACTAACAGGTACCAGGCCGATCTATCGGCCTTGACCCTAAACAAAGTAAAATATGCCTAAGTGTGGTTTCGATAAACATCATCAAAATCAAACTGCAGGGGGTTCCCAACACTATACTCATGACCTCAATTTGCTCACTCACATTCTACTACATTAAAATCAATAAAATATTTCTTATCATTCCCTCAAGTAATACAATAAGTAGTAGTGTGCTTCAGGCATCACTTGACCACAATTAACTATGCATTACTTCAGGAATACACAATCTAATAATTATATCTGTACTATTTAAGGGAGAACTATGTGAGCTTCTGATTATGATGTCATCTCTTTAATTATAATCATATATCATTAGGTTCAATAAAACTCACATAATCGGCTCATATAGAGATGTAATTCAATCATGGATAAATAATAAGAAAAAAAAAACATCTTTATACCATTTGGGGTAAATCTAGATATAGAAAATTGATCTCACTGAAAAGGAGTAAGAAATCGAATGTAATTAAATACACACTTACTGTTGCACAAACTGCTATTTGATCATATATGCATCAGTATAGAAAATATTTGGCTATCCATATGTTTTCCCTTCAATATTCGCTCGATTCAATCAAAGCTCAGGGCCTCAAAATCCAAATCCACTCAGTTGATAGAGACTCGTGCTGATAACGTGTTGTAAAGTAAATTGTAGAACAGAGAATACGAGAAGAAAAGAAATGAGAGAAGAAGATGGAGGCGCAGGAAATAGGGTTTCTCATTAATCTCATATTCTGCCCTATCTTACAAATAGAGTACAATGAGATATATATACTAGATATAAAACCTTAACTAATAAATAATGTCCACAATATATAAATATTTATAACAAATTTCAAATATTTGAATTATCATAATCCTTTTGTTCTCAAAATTGTATTACTATACTATTTTTATCAAATTTATCTTGATACCTTTTTTTTAAAAAAAAATTATAATGTATCTCAATATAAATTTACAATTTTCTTATTATTTTTTAAATTAAAATTTTAAATATTACTAGTACATTACATTTTAAAATAAATCTATCCTATATTACACTACTACTGTATTGAGAAACGTTTCTCTATCTATCGTGGGTATTATGTGTACACTGCTGATGTGATAGGGGAAAGAGTTTACATTTTAGATATATTATGGTATACATTTAGAATTTTTTTCCATTAATAATAAGTCACGTCATTCGTGGGCACAATAAGAATGTCACGGTGCTTAGGGGTCATTCCCCCTGCTATACCTTACTTGAATATTGGAATCTTATATTTCAATTTTTTTTTTTTTTTTGTGAGGTAACGTTTTTCCCCCTTTAATTTACTAGAGAAAAATCAAAATTAGTGAGATTACGAGGTCCGAAAAACTAGGATTGTCAATTCGTGTGTGTCAGGTTGTTATCGTGTTGACTTGATAGTGACACGAATCTATTAAGTTCAAACCTGAACACAACCCATTAAAGTTTTCCTAAAACCTGAATACGAACACGACCTGAGTTAGCCAAACCTGAACACAACTCGGACTCGACACTAACATGAAACTGACATGAATTCGAACCAACCTGAACCCGACACAAAATAAAGTTACAAAATAAAGAAGGCGAGCAAGTGGAAAGACTGTGTAGTAATCCAAATTAAGAGTAATTTATTAGTGAAAATAATAAATTAATCAAATATTTATGTTAGCAGGTTACCTGAACCCGACACGACCCCAACCCGAACCCGACACGAAATTTTCAGGTTCTTATTGTGTCGACCTATTAATGACATGAACCCTATAAACCTCGACACAAGTCCATTAATTTCGTGCATGCATTCGTGTCGAATTACCGTGTCGTGTCAACAATTGACAGCCCCTATATGAAACACTATTAAAAAAAAAAACAATAATAATCATATTGTTTAGGGAAGAAAATATACTCAATAAATAAGTAAATTAAATAAAAGAAGAAATAAAACGGAAGAGCATCGCCGTACTGAATGGATGCATCATAAATAGAATCCACACACTCTTTTCGCAGTTTTACTCAGTGCTCTGTTATCAGTGCTCTCGTGAACCCTCACACTTTCACTGCCCCCTTTGACTCATTCTTCTTCCTTCCTCTCTCTCTCTCTGCTGCACTCTATGAATTCTCGCTCAATATATTGATTTCGCGATTCTGGACGCATAATTTCCTTTTTTGCTCAGGCGTTTGTCGCACAGAGTCGAATTCGCAGGTATTGTGTTATTTTTAATTTATGTGCGTATGTGTGCATGTTGGATCGATGCTGAATTCTGCTGAATTTGGTTGAATTCACCTGCATTCTCAAATTCGGCTTCGAATTCGGTTCAGAATCCTTTTGTTTTTTTGTAATTCCGTAGTAATTTGAATGAATTGGGAGCCGGAGCTTCTGTATTTATTAATTTAGTTGCTTATTTTTTGTAATTTTCTGTGAATCTATTGGAGTGCGGTGCTGTTGTTCATAATTCAGCTCAGATCCTGTGTTTTGTAGCGTGTTATGATTTTTTCGGTGTAATGCATGTCTGATTTCGACTGCCTTCTTTACTCATTTGTAAATTTGAAAGGAAAAGGAATGATAGATTGAAGGAGGTGTTGCAGTATCATTTTGAATTGGAACTGTATCACTGAATAGATGTGAAAATTATGTTTGCAATTGTTGGAGAGGTTTTCTCACTCCAGTTTCTTGTATCTTGTATTGTAAATATACGGTTATCGATATTGCGGAATGGTAAAATGAATGTGCTTCCTTGGTATTTGGTAGTAAATTTAATGCTTCATATTTTGTGTTGGTTTGCTTTTTGCCAATTCTTCAACTGGTTCATCCATTTGACATGCTATTTTAGTCGTATGGCTGTAGTCATTATCTTATGGACTGATTTTTTGATTACATGCTGTTTCAATTTCAGCACGAGTAAGAGTTGGTACTCATGGGAAGTCTAGAACATAGTTCTGGGGAAGACACGGATGTTAGCGACTCTGAAATTGAGGAATATGCAGAGACGGCATATGAAGAACTGAAGAACGGTAAACACAAGGTTAAATTATCTGATCAGGCTTACAATTGCCCCTACTGCAAAACCAAAAAAAAGCGAGATTTCCAGTATACGGAACTTTTGCAGCATGCATCTTCGATTGGGAGTTCACAGAAAAGGACTGGAAAAGAACAGGCAAATCACCTTGCTCTGGCTAAGTACTTGGAAAGTAATATTTCTTCTGTAGCTGGTCCATCGAAGCCTTCTGAGGAAGTTGACGCTCTTGTAGACCAGGATCGTGATGAGATGTTTGTGTGGCCATGGTTTGGCATCGTTGTCAACATACCTACTAGTAAAAAGGATGGTCGTTTTGTCGGAGAGAGTGGTAGCAAATTGAGGGATGAGTTGGCAAGTAGAGGATTTAATCCAACTAGAGTGCGACCTTTATGGAATTACCTAGGCCATTCTGGAACAGCAATTGTTGAATTCCATAAGGATTGGTCTGGATTTACCAATGCCATGTCGTTTGAGAAAGAATATGAGGCTAACCATCATGGAAGGAGGAATTGGCTGGCAAAGGATGAACAAAAATCCGGTCTTTATGCCTGGGTAGCTCGCGCAGATGATTATAATTTAACTAACATTGTTGGAGAAAATCTTCGCAGGATAGGAGATATCAGAACCATATCAGATATAATGGAAGAAGAAGCCCGGAAAACTAACAAACTTGTAGGCAATTTAACAAATGTTATTGAGGCTAAGAAAATGCACATGCTAGAGATAGAGAGTAAATACAGGGAGACAGAAAGCTCTCTAAGCCAGTTGATCAAGGAAAAGGATAATCTTCACCAGGAATATAATGAAGGTCTTTCATGTATAAAATGTTTAAAATTCCAAATAAATTTATATGTAATTTTGAAGCTCGTGTTTGTTTTGTTTTGTGTTTATCAGAGATAAAAAAGATTGAGTCAAATGCCAGAGAACATTTCATGAGGATATTCGGTGACCACGAGAAGCTAAAACAACAATTGGAAAATCAAAGGAAAGATCTTGAGCTCCGTGGTCAAGAACTGAGGAAGCGTGATACACACAATGAAATTGAGAGAAAGAAGTTGGCTGAAGACCTTGAACAGGTGTTTCATATATATCTTAGTTGAAAAAGCTAGTGTTACTTGCTTATTCCATACTCTCCTTTTCATGATTTTTTGTAACAGGTTTCTCGAATGCATTAAATTTTGGTGGGAAATGAGAGGGCTATATTCTTTTCACCGTGCAGATGTTCCATAATCTTTTTCCCCTTCACATACTCTTCATCTTCAGCTACGGTCTCAGTTTTCTTTACTTGTTTTCTTTCTTTTCCAGAATGCAGTGAAAAATTGTTCCCTGCAAGCAGCTGCTGAGGAATCAAGAAAGGCTGATGAGAAAGTAATGAGGTTGGCAGAAGAACAGAAGGTACTTAGTCAATCTATTACTAAACTTGTTTCGCATGTGAAGTTGAGATATTTAGAGGAAATTACGTGACGGGGTTTTTAATTTCAGAAACAAAAAGAGGAGCTCCATAAGAAGATTATTAGACTGGAGAAACAATTGGATGCAAAGCAAGCGGTACAACTTGAAATCGAGCAGTTGCGCGGTAAATTGAATGTTGAGAAGCACATGGGAGATGAAGGTGATTTGGAAGTGTTAAAGAAAGTTGATGCGGTGCTCAAGGCCATGAGGGAGAAGGAAGCAGAACTTGAGGATTTGGAAGCATTAAACCAGAGTTTAATTGTGCAGGAGCGCAAGAGTAATGATGAGCTACAGGATGCTCGGAAAGAGATGGTTGAGGTTAGTTCCGTAACTCTTTTAAATTTCCATCAGAGATATAAAACAGATTTCACTGCTCACTTTTCCTTCATATATTTACACAGAATTATATAACTTATACATTATAGTAATAAATAATACTCCGTATATGGTTAATCTTATCTCTATCTGTCTTTGGTAATCTGATGATTTGGTGTTTCAGTTTATTGAAGGGAAACCACTGTTTCCATTTGATTTGCTCCTACATCTGTACATTAGATACCTTGCTGTTACTTTCAGTATTTAATTTTAACCTTTTAGTAGTACTATGAAAGAAAAAGAGACCTCATCCCTATACATAATTACACATCTTGAGTTAATTCATCAACCATCCTAGCAAGTTCAAAGTAATTGGATTCATGATTAAGTGAGACGAATTCGTCTCAAAACTCGGAAGAGAGGAGCTTGTGATTTAAACTCTACAGTGCAGATTCTAGGATTTAGTCGTCACCTCTTTTTCACTTGTGAGTTCCTTACCCTTGAAATGTGATTACCTGTTTTATTTGTAATGGCTGCCTCAAGCATGGTATAATTTTCTCTTCTCATCATCTAGGGATTGTGTCTTTAATTGTTTAAATCATATTTGTCGGGTACAAAATAAAAGTGGCTCATTGCTCACGGATACTTGCTTTTGTAGGGCTTGAAAGATATGCCTATCAATTCTCATATTGGTGTGAAAAGGATGGGGGAGCTTGATAGCAAGCCATTTCATGTAGCGATGAAGAGGAAATATAATGAAACCGAAGCAGACGAGAGGGCCACAGAGTTGTGCTCACTGTGGGAGGAGTATCTTAGAGATCCTGGATGGCATCCTATAAAGGTGGTCAACGTTAATGGAAAAGTGCAGGTATGCCATTTAGCACATAACATATTATGTTAGTATCACAGTTCTTTATACTTGGCTGTTCCTATGACAAAATTGTGTCATTTATGATCCATTTGTGTTAGCCACATCTGCTACATGCTCATATGTTTTCTGAGATTTCAAAAAAGCGTTGAAGATGTAGGTATTTTGGAAGGTCTAACTTATGCCAGTATATATATATTTTTTCTCCAGCTATTCTTTAGTTTCGATAAATCTTGTGGTGAATGGTGATTCATTTCTAAGCTATTTTGTTGCTGTCCTACTGTAATTTCGATCTTCTAGCCTAAAGCTGTGATAAACCTGATTGTTCTCAGTTCCTCATTCCATTTTACCCTTCTTGGCCTAATATCATGAATGCAATATGAATAGATGCAGCTGCTATAACAAGCACCTGCTTAATGAACATTCAAAAGCTTCTAGCTTGTAAGAATAACTGCCCCAAATGCTTGCCGTAATCCACACTTGTTTTTGTCGTATCCATCTGTGTTTGCAGTTGGCTGTTTTAATGCTTTGTGCGCCGCCTAAATTTCACATCTATTTATCTTAATAACTACCGTTTTGGTGGTTTAGTTGGCTGATACAGCAACAGCCTTATCTAATTTTCCAGTTCATCAGTTTTATGTTTTTTAGCTTGAAGTATACAGCTTCCAGGTAGAAATTGATATTGAAATTACTTCATGATTCTATAGTTTCCCCCGTAAAGAATCAGGAATTCCATAGCGCATTCGGCAGCTGTTTATAGGTGCAAATAGTTATCCATTACAATTACATTTAGTTGTAAACCCCACTAACGCAGTTCTATGTAATTTACTAGGATGGTTTTGAACTTTTGATGCATATTGTTGTCGAGATTGCTTCGTATTCCGTGACCTGCTTAGCCTTCAGTTCTGCTACTTGGAATTTCTCCAGACATAACGACTATATTTCATTTCTGTAGTTCACTTGAACTTATTTGACCATCTGAAACAAGGTTTTTTTTGTTGGTTCAGTCTGTGATAAAGGAGGATGATGAGAAGCTGACGGAGCTGAAGAAGAACTACGGTATTGAGCTATACAACGCAGTGACAACAGCTCTGTATGAGATAAACGAGTACAATCCGAGCGGAAGTTACATTACTTCCGAGCTATGGAACTACGATGAAGGGAGGCGAGCTTCCCTCAAGGAAGGAGTCGGAGTTCTGCTTAAGCAGTGGAGATACTACAAGCGAAAGAGAGGAACGGATTGACAGAGTGGGGTCGATGCCGATCCACCCAAATACTATGTTGTTGTACTATTTTAGCAAATAATTTAATTGTGATCATGAACACCTTAGTGTGGGACATTGAACTGTGATCATGAACCAACCCCTCTAGTGTGGGAGGGAATCAATTGCCATATTATGGCATGACATTTTCGTCTTGTTGTAGCTAATAAAAACTCCTTTTCATTATTATTCGTCGCTCTTTCACACACACGCACACGGGAATATTTTAACTGGCGAGTTTCAGTGATGGGTGTCGAAACCAACAAAAATAAATAACTCGCTCAAACACTAAATAAATTGTAGTAGCAGTGAGCAAGGTCGATCCACAGAGACTGGTCACAAGAATATATTCCTTTCTATCTAATTAAACTGAAAATAAAAGAGGGGGGAATTTTGAGATTTATAAACTAATGTAAACTAATCAAATAAAATGCAATGACTAACTAAATCGACAACTAGAATCAAACACACAATGCTAAGATGAGATTAACTCAAATGGAGAAAAATCTAGCTCGGGAATAATCTTGACAATGGTCTACGATAAGCTGATCACAAATGCAGATATAGAATTTACTTCCCTCTCAAATTGGCTATAGTTACTGGTACGACCAAACTAACCTAGTCTCTCCTTAATTATTCGGCAACCAAGGTACAACCATTGATTACTTCTCTAATTAGTAAATAATCCTAGGTACGACCATAGAATTCAATTCACCAACAACAATTAGTATGAGGGAAACACCAATTCTAGCAAACAAAATTCATACGATGACTTGTTCACTAGATCACAATCTTCATAGCATACAACAAAAGTAATGTCTAACCTCTAGAGATGCTATTGTGCTACTACGACAGATTATCTAAACAATTACGGATTTAGATTCTCTATCTAGCAATATTCCAATTTAACAATTATGAAGTGATCAATTTGCATAATCATCAAGCAGAAATAACAATACGTATAGAAGAATTATGAATAAGAAGAGAAAATAAATAATTAAAACCAATTCGATCTCACAACTCGTGCAGAAACCACGTCTAGATTATCCCTTCGCTAGAAACGAACTTAGAAACTCATGCTCTAATGGAGAAAATAAGAAAAGATGTAGAAGTTGTGATCTCCAATTGCAGCCGCCGTGTTCCCTTCGTTCCTCCTCCAAAGTCTGTTCAGTGTTCCTCCTTTCTCTATGCTAAAAGGAATATAAAACCTAATCTCCAATATTCTCTCTCTTCTAACATGGTAAGTTTCCTCTTGACTTGGACTCTTAATTCTCCAATGTTCCATCTAAATTAATTAGATTAAATATTAGGGCCTTGACAAATCTTGGAGTCCACCAACATCAATTTTCGCAGCTTCTAATAACCCAAATTTCGGAGACAGGGCGTGGGCACGCCTTGTTCACAGTTTGCTTCTGTTTTGCTTCACTTGATTCCTCTAACACTTGGGTTTCACTTCCATCTTTCAAAACTCGATTATAACTTGTGTTTTGACTTCCTTTTCATTTCTCATCACAAATTACCTAGCAAAACACAAATCACCCTTAAGTTCCACATTTTAATCATTTAAGCACACAAACAAGAGGAGAGATAATGCAAATAAACATGCATTTATGCACCCTATCATTCAGATTTTTTTAATTCGATGTTTCATACTCCTTCTGTCTTTGCTCCGGTTGACGTGTTTGTTATGTATACAAGAATTAAGGAGAAGTGTTTAGTTTGAAATGGGGTGTTGTTTATAAATGATATAGTTGTTTATAAACACTAGTAAATCACCCACGCGATGCGTGGGGATATTTTTTGGACATTTTTGTATTCTATTTTATATTGTTAACTGATAAAATGAAGATCTAATAATATGAAATAATATTTTATGTCTTACTCTCTCATTATTAATTTATTACATTTGTTCATCCAAGTTAAGTGGATTCATGAAGTACTAAAAAAAAGGCGATTCCTAATTACATAAAAAATTATAATGTAAACAACAATCAATCAATTATGTAGTTTTCCGAATATTCATATTATAGCTCGAGTGCTTATAGTAAAGAGTTTGGCCAACAAAAGTCTTCTTATTAGCTGCTACGATGTTGATATTTTGCAACTCTCTAAAGATCGATACTCACAATAAGCACCCATTCCATGTGCCAAAAAGTAATAAAAATAAAGTAATTATGAGATTAATTTGAACATGCTTGTGCCTCCTAGCTTGAATTCCAGCCTCCTCAACATACTAGTACAACATTAACTAATCAAGAACAAAGAGATTGGTGGTGACAAAGCACCGAAATGGAAAAGGAAGCTACATCACAAACCACAATAATTTTTTTTCCGACAAATATCAATTCTTTCGCTATAAGTATAATTTACAGATCCATCAACTACTTTAACTAAAATGAATATAAAGGAACAAATACACTTGAAATCCACAAAATATTAAATTGTCCTCTACAATTTCAAAAATCTCAATAATTTGTAAAACTGCTCTTCGTCTCTTTCACAATCTATATTACAACGTCTCATAAATTTCAAAATTTCCCCTCCGTTGTTGACATAAGACCGCCGCACATCTTTTGCAGAAAAACACAACTTAGTTTTTGTAGAAAGAAAGGTAATCCACGCCTCACTACCGCTTTTGAGAGAAAATATCGAAATATGTTCGCATCAAATTTGGGTTTTATAGAGAAAATATTGTAATTGGTTTGAACGTTTAATTTGCCCTATTATTGCAGCTATAATTATTCAATTTATTATTTGATGAGTAATTGATTCAATTTATAAGCAATTCCTTAAATTATGAACGACTGATTTCAATTCATTTCCATATAAAAAATAAAATGAGACATCTAAATTATTCAATTTTTATTTGATGAGTAACCGATTCGGTTTATAATCAATTCCTTAAATTATGAATGACTGATTCAACTTATTTCCATATAAAAATAAAATTCTCATTTAAGCTGTCAATATATACGTAATCCTACCCCAATTTCATTAGTGCTTGGATTATTATTTGAGGAAATTAAATTCGATTTTGTTTGATTATTCACAAGAAGAATATAATATATTATATATATGTGTGTGTATAATTAATAAATTGTTTAATACTCAAATAAATAAATTTTTGTACCATATTTTTTTAGGTATTATAACTAACATATTCTTATATATATTTAACTTGCATCAATACCATAAAAATCTGATAATAATAATATCTATGTATTATTATCATCATATTATTGTGCTTTAATGTTAGTAGAAAAAAAAGATAAAAAATAATATTTGGCATGTCACATAAATGTACACATTTAATTAGTTATAAAAAAGAATTCTAACCTAAAAAATATAAGTTACTATTTAGAGATTATAGGACTTACTAATAGTGGCAGCTCGGTGCTGCTATTAATATATAGATAATGGCTCATAAGGAATACGTATCATCTATAGTGGGATGGACATGGTATATTTTTCTTGGTTATGATTATATTCTATTGATAATACGGTTTTTTTATATAGAAAAATTGCGAATACAGTTGGATGCTTAGGAATTAATCATATATTTTGAATCAAGGCTTAATGAATTGGGAAAGAGTGAGTATTAGTTGAGTATTTATAGTCTATCAACCTTTATGTTCACTTTATGATTCTAAATCAAACAATTAAACGAGTTATATATTCATCATAGTGTATATCAAACCTCATATTAAGCTTACGATTCTAAATCGAACAATTTAAGATAATGTGGAAGAGTTCAAGTTTTTATGAAAGTGAATTTGTTATTCTTTTCATTCTTCTTTTATATACTCTTTTTGCGACTGATGTCACTAATGTTCTAATCCCTAATCCTTATGATTGATATCCAAATAAACTCAAATGGAAAAGATTGTTAGCGTATGTTCCTTTTTTTGGTAAGAGATTCAAGTACCATTTGTACTCACTTATGAATGTATTTTCTTGACTTTTCAAAAAAGAAAGGTCAAGATTTCCATTCATTATTTATTTATGTGAGCTCAAATAATCCTTGTAAACTTAAAAATAAAAGAAAATTATACTTTATTCGTCATGTCTCTTTTTACACGTTTCATTATTTTATACCTTACATATATTTAAATAACGACAAAGATAGTTCGGTTTATATCCAATGTTTCATCTACTTTCACAATGACTATATATACGTATACTGAAATTTTCTTTTAAAAAAAAAAAGAAAAACTACGCGTTTATGGCACTTACATTGAATTCGCGATCTCGCATACTAAATAAAATAGGATGTGAAATTCGTTGAATTTGTAATGATGAAACACACACAAAGCACGAAGCGCCACGTGGCGATTCTCTCAGAGAAGATTACATTACATGTGCATCGCATCTCTCTCTCTATAAATATGGAGTCATCGTCTAGAAAGGTATGAAGAATAGCTTTACACTACTACGACTGCGCCGTTCAAACCAACTCCACCCTCACAATTCACACCACCCAAGTTTCTGTGCTCAATCACGCCGCATCTCCCTCCGAATCTACATCATTCCTTCTGGTGACCTCATCTCTCTCTCTCTTTCTATTTTTAGATTGTTTTCATTTTCTGCATCTTTCCAGATTTAAGCCTTTTTTGTGTATGTTTTTGTGCTGAGTGCTTGCGATTTATGCTCGAAATGTTGGTAATGGAAGTTAATCGTTCGAGGATCTGATCGGACGTTGTGTTGCTCTGTGTGATTTTCATTCGATTCGATGTCAGAAACGAGGCTTATTTTAGTGTATAAACAGTTGATGCTTTGGGTTTTGACTTTCGTTTACTCTATTGATTTATTTATGAATCTCCATTGATCTTTCCTCGAGGAATAGATGATCAGCTCGTAGTTATTGGTTTTAGTTAGTTTAGATTCGTTCGGTTCAGATTCTTTCTCGCACTAGACTAATTAGCAGTTCCATCTCACAATGTTTAGAGGATTTTGCAGAACATATTCTCTTAGATGGAAGTAATTTTTTTTTTTTTTTTTAATTTCTATGCTGTTCTCTTTCAGGATTTCAGTTTCATAAGCTCACAGTTTCGGGAAAGGTTGGCTCCTTTCCGGAGTTTGATTTTATTTCTAGGATTCAGGATTAGCTTTATCTTGGGGACCCTGTGATGAGAGGTTCCTACGAGATCGAAGGTCATGGACCGGATATTTGGAGTTATGATGGGGGAACTTCTGGAATGAGGTTCAACAACCAGATGATTCCGGCATTTACAGATTCGGTCAACAATTCAGGGGCTAGTGATAAGTCTTCAAATTTGAGCCATGCTGATTTTACACCGCTTTCTGTAAGTACGGATTTCAATGGTCGAGTCCAGTCATCTGAAGGCGATTCTCCTGTGGATCTTGATTTTAGTGATGCAGTACTCAAGTATATAAATCATATCCTCCTAGAAGAGGATTTGGAAGAGAAAGCAGGTATAGTTCAAGAGTCTGCAGCTCTTCAAGCTGCTGAAAAATCGTTTTACGAGGTTATTGGAGAGCGATATCCTGCACCTAGAGATTATCATCAAGCATCAAATTATGGTGTGAAATCTGATGAAAAGTTTTCCAGGGCAGAAGTAAGTGATTGTAGCGTTTCCTATGATTCGGGAACATTAGGCCCTGATCGGATCTCTCATGGTACACCAGATCTATATCATGATACTGCCAAACAAGTTGCACAGTCGACTTCTCAGTCTTCTTATGTTTCATCAAGTAGCAGTAGCAACATTGTTGAAGGTCCGATAGATTCCCCTGTGAGCACCCTTAGAATTCCTGATATATTTGGTGATAGTCAATCAGCTATGCAGTTTAAGAAGGGGGTAGAAGAAGCAAGCAAGTTTCTTCCAAATGGAAGTAACTTGATAGCTGCTTTGGGGTATGGTGGTCCATATGGGAAGGAAGCTTCTGCTAGTTTTTCAGTTAAAGTAGAAAATAAAACTGATAAAGGTGAAGTTATTGATGCGTTAAGGGGGAAGAAGAATCCGTATCAGGAGAGCATCGGTTTGCAAGAGGAAAGGAGTAACAAACAATCAGCTATTTTTGCTGAATCAACTGTGAGTCTAGACATGTTTGATAGGGTCCTCCTGTGCAGTGGAGGAAAAAATGACATGGCCCTGCGTGAAGCATTGAATGAGATAACCAAAAACGACGAACAAAGTGATCAATCAAAAGAATCTAGCGGGGTAAAGGCTGGTGGTGGTAAGAAGAAGCAAGGCAAAAAAAATGTGGTAGATATGAGAACCCTGTTGACTCTCTGTGCTCAAGCCGTTGCAGCTGATGATCGTAGAAATGCAAATGAGTTTCTGAAGCAGATTAGAGCGCATGCTACGCCCACAGGAGATGGAATGCAGAGACTAGCACATTATTTTGCTGATGGGCTCGAGGCACGAATGGCTGGATCTGGTACTCAGATATATACATCCCTCATTAATCTGCCCTTCTCTGCTGCTAATGTATTGAAAGCATATCATATATACCTGGCTACATGTCCATTCAGGAAGATATCTAATTTCTTTGCAAATAAGACCATCATGAATGTCTCTGAGAAAGCCAAAAAACTGCACATTATTGATTTTGGTATTCTCTTTGGGTTTCAATGGCCCTCTTTTCTGCAAAGGCTCAAAAATAGACCTGGTGGACCCCCTAGACTTCGTATTACTGGCATTGATTTTCCTCGTCCAGGTTTTCGACCATCATCAAGGGTTGAAGAGACCGGGAGACGTTTGGCTAGATATGCTGAAACTTTCGGAGTTCCATTCGAGTTCAATGCTATTGCTCAACAGTGGGAAACAATCAAAATCGAAGATCTTAAGATTGAGAAGGATGAGATGGTGGCAGTGAACTGTCAGTTCAGTTTCAAGAATCTGCTGGATGAGACTGTTATTGTGAACAGTCCAAGAAATATTGTCTTGAACCTTATCAGGAAGGTGAATCCTGCTGTTTTTGTTATGGGAATAAAGAATGGTGCCTATAATGCCCCCTTCTTTATCACAAGATTCCGTGAGGCGCTCTTTTACTATTCATCCTTTTTTGATATGCTTGATGCTAATATTCCCCGAGGAATTCACGAGAGGGTGCTGCTTGAGAAAATAGTATTTGGAAAGGAGGCAATGAATGTCATTGCCTGTGAAGGCGCTGAAAGGATTGAGAGACCAGAGACATACAAGCAATGGCAGGTCCGTAATATGAGGGCTGGCTTCGAGCAGCTGCCACTGGATGCGGAGATAATGCGTATGGCTAGAGATAGAGTTAAAACATCCTACAATAAAGACTTCGTGGTAGATGAAGATGGCCAGTGGCTGTTGCAGGGGTGGAAAGGACGAATTCTTTATGCTTCTTCTTCTTGGAGACCTCGAAACCCGTAAATTGCATGACAAGATGTAATCAACCACTGATCACTCCAATTCTTCCATCACTAAGCAAGGTACCGATCCATCTCTCAACTCGAATATGACACTGATGATACCTAAATCAATTCAAGTCAGTGAACATAGTAGCATCACATTGAGCTTCTTAGAATTGATAGGGGGTCGGTCTCATTTAGTCATTAGTGAACTGTCAAGGTAATGCTATGCAACAGGAAGTATCATAGATGATCGCGTTAAGTAGTGATTGTTTGTGTGGATAATCCTGCTTAGCTTGTAGTGTCGTGTACTCGACTACAGTTTGATCCTAGAAATGCAAAATTCATCTTTGACATGACATGCAATTCGACATCAGTTCTATTAGCAGTAATGGTATATAACTTTCCTGTACTTTTTCGACGTATAGTCTTAGAAATGGCAATTTAGTGTTTGTTTATCAGTTTTAAGGGCAGTTTTCTGCTGGTCTAGACATGAATTGGTTGCCATGGGTTGCTTTTTAATTCAGCATTTGTTCATGAAATCTTTGATGTTTATGTGATCCATCTTTGATCTTTAACTGCCTCATAATCTGCCAAGGATGCAACAGTTTAATCCAGAGAGAGAGAGAGAGTAATGATTTGGCATCACATTAAGTGGAATTTGCAATGTTTAAAAAACCGAACTGGAGGTCGAACTGGCAAGACCTCCGAATCTCGGTTTTTTCGATTGAATCATGGTTAAACCAGCCGAAACATGAAAAAATTGTGAACTGAAACTATAATTGATTCACGGTTCAACCGAATTACCAGCTAGTTCGGTCCGGTTTTTCTAGCACTGGGAATTTGTACTGCATGCAAGGAACTATGATTGGTCGTAATAGTTTTGACCTTTTTTTTTTTTTTTTTTTTTTTTTTTTTTTTTTTCAGTATTATAATGTTTAGAGTTGGTTAGGTTAGGTTATGTTTGTTGTGCTTATATAAGTTGAGGATAAAACAAGGAACTTTGCTTTAGAGTTCAGATAACATCATGATTTTGACATTCATAAGTATTTTGGCGTGAGTAACAATCCACTTTCCCAAAGTAAATCTTGAATAATTATTGCTGAAATATGAGAGAAATTACTAATTTATACTCCTTCTGTTTTATTTATGGGGGGATAATTTTTTCCGGTAAAAGAATTAAGACGTGAGTGATAGAGATAAATAAAGTAGTGTGGGTGAGTTTTAGATCAAAGATGGATCACATAAACATCAAATAATCGTGTAGTAAAAACAATGCGTGTAGTAAAGATTACCAAGTAAAAACAATAAATAATCGTGTAGTAAAAACAATAAATAATCGTGTAGTAAAGATTACCAAGTAATCTATGCGTGTGAATTGTTTCACAAAAAAGTGTTCGGAATATACGAAATCTATCGTAGCACTAGTAAGTAAAAACCTAAGTCGAATCTCAAGGAAAACTTAACAGGGCAAATAATCGTGTAGTAAAAACAACCTAAACTAAGAAAGCAAGTAAAGAATATTTTTGGGTTTTTGTGTTTAAATCCTAGGCAATAAAATATATCAAAGCAATTAATCAAAAGCAAATAAATCTAATCTAGAGAACAATAAACTAATCTAAAGAATTAAATAAAGACAATTAAACTACCTAGGCGAAAATCAAAACGAAAGCAATAACGGAAGCAATTAAAGAAACGAAAACTAATCTAGACATAAATAATTGAATCTAAAAATCTGGAAAAATAAATTTAACTTTAAGAATTTAAAAAAGAAGAAACAGAAACTTTGAAAACGAAAGAACATAAACTTTGGAAAAATTAATCTAAGCTACTAACTCAAGAACGAACAAATAGAATTAAACAAAGAACTAAAGAAATTAAATCTACGAAACTAAGAACGCAATTAATTAAACGAAAGGAAAGCAATAAATAACTTACGAATTAAAACAAGAACGAAGAACACGAACGAACGTAAAGAACTTGAATTAAAACTGAAGAATTTGATCTGGAACAAATCGAAAGCAATAAAAACTAAAACTAAAGTATTCGGAACTGAAAACGGAAGATAAAAGGTGTCTCTAATTCGTGCCCTAATGGCATATATATATATATATATATATATATATATATATATATATATATATATATATATATATGGGGCGGTTCTCATGGATACCAATGCTTTTGTGAGAACTAGGAACTAATCACGTCCATTAGATCTTAGTAGATCTAAGGCTGTCAATTAAAGACATAAATTATTAATAACCGTTTTTTTTTTAATGCATAGGGTTATTTTCGACCTAATTCATAAATCTAAATTTGCAAGTTCCTATAATTATGGGATTTAGTCAACCCATTCAACCTTGCAGTTTTTAACGTGAGATTTTTTTAGTTTCACCACGTTGAAGTCTCAAAACTTTGATAGTTTGAATAATTATGCTTAATTATGTTATGTTTTCTTTTCCCCTTATTAATTCTTTTGTATTTTATTTACTAAATTAAAAGTCATGCTTTGTTTTATATTTGAACGCAAGTTCGTTTAACCTTTAAAGCACAATATGGAATACAAAAAAGCATAAAATGATTTATTACAAAGCATAACTTCAATTACAAAAAAGCGGAATATTATTTTGAAATTTTAGCTAGAATGTATTATATTTTAAGTGCTTGATATATATTTTCATAATGCTTACTTACACTTTCAACAATGTTTATAATTTGCTACATTCATTTATATTTTATTATCAAGATTGGAAGTGTCATTTCCATGCATGTATAAATTATTATTGATTGAACTATAAATTAAGAAAATCAAATACAAGTCGTAACAATGCTTAATTTATGTTATCAAAATGCTTATCAAGATTATTTTCATTTGTTATTTTCCTTTATGAAATACCGAAATGCTTAATTTATTTTATTTAAAAGCTTGTTCATGTTATTACTATGCTTATTACTCACGAATTCTAATAAGTTAAACTGATAATGTAAAATATACTTTTACAAATGCATTTTTCATCATTTTACGATTATTTTATGTTTTCAATGATTAAACCATACGCATAAATCTAAAATCCTAAATTGTAATCTAACATTTACACATTAACTATCAACTAATTAACTACCAACTAGAGAATTCAAGCACTAACAAAAAAGTGAAATAAGCATTTAAGAAGTATAAAATCGGCAATCTATCTTAAATAACTTATATAATAATGACACTTAAGCATGACAATGAAATAAATTAAGCATCAATTTTAGGATCAATTCCCTGTTGTTTGAGATTGCATGTTATGTTTCAAGGCTTATTTTATTTTTAGACATGCTCAATTATAATATTTTTACTACTCTAGATCTAGTAATTTAAAAGAAATGAGGAAAAAAATCAACTAAACATGAACAATAAATTGCACAATGCATTTCATAAATTTAAAGGGGAAAAAAATAACTTCTCAAGGATGAATTCTTTCTCAGTGTCAATGGAAAAAATTAATATCACAATGAATATATTATTCCGTATAATATAATAGTGAGGAGGGAATTCATATAAAACAGTGAAAATAAAGAGAGATAATTAATTAAAATTTTCTATGTTGATATTTTTTTAAAAAAAAAATATTTCTATGTTTATAACTTTATGGCGTCTTTTTAGAACAAATTAATTAAAATTTTAAGCATCATTAAGAACTACTATAAGTAAGCAATATAATAATGGTTCCTAAGCATAAAAGGAAGTAAATTAAGCATCGAAACAAGGGACGAAATTTACGAACTACTAAAAAATGGTAAATTAATAATATCAATAAAATAAAACTCTAAAAAATAAAATAAATAAAAGAGAATATAATATAAATATATAAAGAATCTTCCCCAAATATGCGTACATGCATTTCCTATATAATAGGGATGTGGAGGATTCAATTTAACGAATTTGACAAAAATAACCTTTCATCACGGTTACCACTAATTCTACTCCCTAATTTACAGCCGTTAGATCTAGTTAAATAAATGGACGAGATTAGTTCATAGTTCTCACGAAATGAAAGGTTCTCATATGATCTATTCTCTCTCTCTCTCTCTCTATATATATATATATATATATATATATATATATATATATATATATATATATATATATATGTGTGTGTGTGTGTGTGTCAATACCCCAAAATAGCCCAAATCAATATCTAAAGGAAAATTATAGCCCTTCATAAATAAATGATACAATTATAGCCCTCTTTTTAAAATTGGGACAATTATACCCTTATTTATTAAATTAATTCAAAAAAATAGATTAACAAAATAAAAGAAAATACAAAATTCAATTATCAGCCCTAATGGGGCCCATTCGCAACCCACCCCCCGCACCCCCTCCTCCATCGACGATCGACGCCCTCCTCCATCGCCGGCGCCGCCGCTCCTCCATCGCCGGTGCCGCCTTCTCAATCCTCCGTTGCCGACAGTGAAGCCCCCCCTCCCCCCTCTCATCTGCTCCTTCAATCGACGATCGATGCCGACAGTGAATCCCCCGCACCCCCTCCTCCATCGACGATCGACGCCACCCCTCCTCCATCGCCGGCGCCGCCGCTCCTCCATCGCCGGCGCCGCCTTCTCTTCTTCTTCTTCTTCTGCTGCTGCTTATTGCTTCGACCTCCTCTGCTTCTCCTCCAATATGAGCACACAGACCTATATTGGTCGTGATCGTGGATAAAGTGGTCATGGTCGTGTGTAATATGGTCGTGGTCGTGTGTGATTTGGTCGTGTGAGTATTTTTTTAATCTAAATATCACAATTTGGTCGTGTGAGTGTGATCATATTGGTCGTGTGAGTGTAAATTTGGTCGTGATCGTGAATAAAGTGGTCGTGAGTGGTCGTGGTCGTGTGTATATGGTCGTGCTCGTGTGTGATTTGGTCGTGTATTTTCTTTATCTAAATATCACAAGATCAAAACTGAGGAAAATATATAACAATTGGTCGTGTGAGTGTGATCATATTGGTCGTGTGAGTGTGTAAATTTGGTCGTATAAGTGAATAAAGTAGTCGTGAGTGGTCATGTGGGTGTGTAAATTTGGTAGTGATCGTGAATAAAGTAGTCGTGAGTGGTCGTGTGAGTGTGATCATATTGGTCGTGTGAGTGTAAATTTGGTCGTGATCGTGGATAATGTGGTCGTGAGTGGTCGTGGTCGTGTGTGATATGGTCGTGGTCGTGTGTAATTTGGTCGTGTGAGTGTTAAACCATAACAAGTTATAGAGATGATCTTGCCGGAATATGTCGCCGGAAACTGGACGAATAACTATGTTTCGAAGCTTGTATCATTCCTAAACCTCCCAATGGCACTTATCCTCGTTTGTTACACCAATTCTAAATCGAATTTTCAGAAATTAAGAATTTTCCTTTGATTTTTATCAATAACTTGGTTGTAATACCTTGCCGGATTCGTCGCCGTCCGTTGCCGGAGTAGTCGCCGTCGCCGTCACTTTCCGGTGCCGTCGCAGTCCCTTGCCGGCGCTGCCGATGCGAGCTTGCCGGAAAAGTATCTATCAAGCTTCTTCTTTCTTCTCCGTTCCCTTTTTTATTTTTATTTTTCCTTTTTTTTCTTTTTTTGTCTTTAAGTAAATTATTAAGGGCATAATTGTCCTAAATTGAAAAAGAGGGCTACATTTGTACCATTTAGTTATGTAGGGCTATTTTTTTCCTTTACTTATCATTTTGGGCTATTTTGGCCCTCCCCTCTATATATATATAGGTAGTGGATCATATGAAAACTAAATATTTCGTGCAAACTGCAAACCATGCATTTTTATGCGTAGTATGATGCATTTTTATGCATAACATGTTGCATAAAAAAATGTATTTTTATATTAATAAATATGCATTAAATAATATTATTTTTTTATGCAACATGTTATGCATAAAAATGCATCATGTTATGAATGAAAATGCATGGTTTGCAGTTTGCACGAAATATTTAGTTTTCACCAGAACCACTCCCTATATATATATATATATCATAAGGTAAGAGTTTGATCTCAACAAGGAAACTAAAATAAAACTCGCGACAAGGAGCGAGCGCTCCAAAGAGTGAGAGCGGGCGCTCCAAACAGCTGCGTCTTTTCCTTCTTGACTTTGACCAGGAGCGAGCGCTCCATCCACTAGGCGCGAGCGCTCCAAAGCTGCTACGCACATCCATCTTGAGTATTGACAACGGAGCTAGCGCTCCAACACCAGGGAGCGAGCGCTACAAGTACTCCGCGCAAATCATCCAATTTTTGCTCCATTTTTCATCCTTTCCTCGTTCTTTCCCCTTCTCTCGACTCCCATGATCCCTAACAATCAAGAAACTCAAAATACCCAAATCATAGCAACAAAGACACAAAATGACTCCAAAACGACACAAATACGAATAACAAATAACGACTAAAACCTAACAAATGACACTAAACAAATCCCCCACACTTAGACCTTGGCTTGTCCTCAAGCAAAATAATCATACAACTTAGACTCAATTCAAACAATCCAAATCATAGAACATTTAATCATCGAAATCGACAAGCAATGAACGAAGTCACCTTAATCCCAAGTTACAAACAATCAAACATCAATGAACTATGCGGCTTATAAATCAACCCAAGTATGAGGAAAAGCAATGATACACACATCTCACAAATATCTAAAATCACTACAACTTAGACGTCTAGCCTACTTCCCCTTTTATTCAACTCAATCATAAATAGAACTTCTTTTATTTTATTTTATTTTTATTTTTTTAACACGTGAACGTTTTTGGCACATAATTCACTAGGTTTAATCATCGATGGGTCTCATCGAGCTTCCTAGTGCGGTTTCCCGTACCCATTGTCAAGAGGGGTAGAGTACCTACGAACACATTATTCTAACATACGCGAGTATCATTTAGGACATAATTCAATGAAATTTAATCATTCGAGGGTCTCTCGAAGCCTTTTCATGTGATTTCCCATGCTCATTACTCTAGTATTTATATACGTTACAAGTAAGAGGAGCAGAATCCTATCAACTCTTTTATTCACATAAAACACAACTCTTTTTTTTTTAAAGGGAAAATAAACTAGCAATCCAAAATTGAAACAATCTAGATTTCAACACTCATAATACAAAATCATCAATCATTTCCTCATAACCCAAATCGATCATGCCCCACAGTTCATCAAATCATCAATCATTCACAACTCAAGACTAAACCAACATAACTCAAGCTATCAATTCCAACAACTACATATTCCATCATCAAATCATCCAAATCAATCCTAAGTTACATGCTTATAAACTCGAACACCAACAAATTTCTAAGTGGGGAAAAACAAACAAAGATCCAAAAAAAATAAAATAATAAATTAAAAAAAAATAAATAAAAAAAAATCAACTAACATGTCAAAAGTGATAATTTTTCACACACCCCCCACACTTAAAATCATGCAATGTCCCATTGCAAGAAAATAAATAAGAAGAGGAGACGAAAACTTATCGCTTTTGACGACCACAATCGGCACAAAAATCGGAACCTTGATCGATCCCAAGAATTACAACCTACAAAACTAAGACAAAATACCAAACAAGCATAATATCTCCTAATATGACAAAAACAAGGTAAATAAAAATAAAGAAAACAATAATCTATCAAGGACGAAAATTACGAGGATCATTTGGATCATTAGGATCCCAAGGAGCCTGAGAAGAAGAAGAAGTAGAACGAAAATCAGTATACCTCGAAAGATGACGCTCGATGTCATAGACCCGATCCTCAACCCCCTAGACTCTCGTTCCCAAGTTATGCATCTGAAATCCCAAGTTTTCCATATTAGTCGTCATCGACTGAAGAGTAGCATGGGAATCCAATCTCTCGAACAACCCAGTCTGAAAAGTGTTGAACCCCTGTTGATATGTCTGAAAATAAGCCGGGGGTTCCTCGGGTTGAACTTGATGTGCAGCTTCGGCTCCCTCATCCATGTCTTCTCCCTGAATTTCTTCGTGCTCAGCCGGTGCTCCATGGATAGCAATGTAAACCTTGACCGAACTCCATAGATGCCATGGTTTGAATTGAGTAGAGGAAGACAAGTATTGGCCGTTGATTAGCTCAGCTAGGGTAATCTCACGGCTCGGGACTACAGACATCGGGGGGCTGGGATAAAATCTGACCCCCATAAATCGAGCTATCCCCGTAGATATCTGGGAAAGGGCTGGATGCGCATTGTGCCTCGACTGGTTGCCGATGATCTGGTTCCATATGAAATGGGAGATGCTGACCTGCTCATTATTTTTAGCGGCCCACAACATGTAACACTCTGGGCCACTAACCTTGCTCCCTTCAACTTTTCCTGTTACATTGAATGCTAGAAAACGATGCAACAGTATTATAGAATTATCACGAATAAACGAAGCAGGAGCACCCTTTTGTCCCCAATTATCACAACCAGTCAACTCCTTCCAAGCAACAAAATAATTAAAATTATGAGGTACAAATTGTGCAGCATCATCAGAGTAATGAAAACCAAAAATTTCATGCATACGATAGCAAGAAACCTCACAAAAAATACCACCCAAATTACATAGCAAAACAGTTTCATCCTCACACCCTTCATCAGTATTATTCCCTAACCGAGCAGTACACAACATCTCTAAGCATAGTATATCGTGCCCCTTCCATTGTTGATTAAAATATCGGGATAATCCTAGGACTTCTAGATATTCAGCAAGAGAATTCCCTAGACGCAATCCCTCAATAAGAGTAGGCGAATAATGGCGAGGAGGCAACAATTCCATATTCCGAAGATGAAGATACTGATTCGTTACCTCATAGCCATCCTCGGTATCGAAGGGAACCTGAAAGGAGATGTCGTATTCTCCCGGAGAAACTGCTCCGTCTGGACGAACTCGCATCCGAGCAGCGAATGGGAGGTTGGACGATGCCGCTCCGCCTACCGGGGCTGCTCTTTTTCTTCGAGACATGTTGTAGTAGCTCCTGAAAATTAGAGGAAAACAAAAGAGAAACGTAAAAAGAACAAAAAGAATAAACAAAGGGAATTTGAACTGAAAATGGCCGAGAAGAGCGCAAGTGCACTGGAGCGGTCGCTCTGGAAGATTGGAGCGGGCGCTCCGACTATCAACTTCCCTCTGCACCGGAGCCGCCGCACCGCCTGCCGCCGTCAGCTTTAGCCGCTAGTGGCAACACCAGAAGCAAGCGCTGCCGCCGTTTCTATTGGAGCACCGCTCCTCTCTGTTAGAGCGCCCGCGCGCAGTTGATAGTCGGAGCGCCCGCTCCAATCTTCCAGAGCGACCGCTCCAGTGCACTTGCGCTCTTCTCGGCCATTTTCAGTTCAAATTCCCTTTGTTTCTTCTTTTTGTTCTTTTACGTTTCTCTTTTTTTTTTTCCTCTAATTTTCAGGAGCTACTACAACATGTCTCGAAGAAAGAGAGCAGCCCCGGTAGTCGGAGCGGCATCGTCCAACCTCCCATTCGCTGCTCGGATGCGAGTTCGTCCAGAAGGAGCAGTTTCTCCAGGAGAATACGGCATCTCCTTTCAGGTTCCCTTCGATACCGAGGATGGCTATGAGGTAACGAATCGGTATCTTCATCTTCAGAATATGGAATTGTTGCCTCCTCGCCATTATTCGCCTACTTCTATTGAGGGATTGCATCTAGGGAATTCTCTTGCTGAATATCTTGATGTCCTAGGATTATCCCGATATTTTAATCAACAATGGGAGGGGCACGATATACTATGCTTAGAGATTTTGTGTACTGCTCGGTTAGGGAAAAATACTAATGAAGGATGTGAGGATGAAACTGTTTTGCTATGTAATTTGGGTGGTATTTTTTGTGAGGTTTCTTGCTATCGTATGCATGAAATTTTTGGTTTCCATTACTCTGATGATGCTGCACAATTTGTACCTCATAATTTTAATTATTTTGCTGCTTGGAAGGAGTTGACTGGTTGTGATAATTGGGGACAAAAGGGTGCTCCTGCTTCGTTTATTCGTGATAATTCTCTATTTCTGTTGCATCGTTTTCTAGCATTCAATGTAACAGGAAAAGTTGAAGGGAGCAAGGTTAGTGGCCCAGAGTGTTACATGTTGTGGGCCGCTAAAAATAATGAGCAGGTCAGCATCTCCCATTTCATATGGAACCAGATCATCAGCAACCAGTCGAGGCACAATGCGCATCCAGCCCTTTCCCAGATAGCTACGGGGATAGCTCGATTTATGGGGGTCAGATTTTATCCCAGCCCTCCGATGTCTGTAGTCCCGAGCCGTGAGATTACCCCAGCTGAGCTAATCAACGGCCAATACTTGTCTTCCTCTGCTCAATTCAAACCGTGGTATCTACGGAGTTCGGTCAAGGTTTACATTGCTATCCATGGAGCACCGGCAGAGCACGAATAAATTCAGGGAGAAGACATGGATGAGGGAGCCGAAGTTGCACATCAAGCTCAACCCGAGGAACCCCGGGCTTATTTTCAGACATATCAACAGGGGTTCAACACTTTTCAGACTGGGTTGTTCAAGAGATTGGATTCCCATGCTACTCTGTTTCAGTCTATGACGACTAATATGGAGAACTTGGGATTTCAGATGCAGAACTTGGGAACGAGAGTCCAGGGGGTTGAGGATCGGGTCTATGACATCGAGCGTCATCTTTCAAGGTATACTGTTTTTCGTTCTATTTCTTCTTCTTCTCAGGCTCCTTGGGATCCTAATGATCCTCGTAATTTTCGTCCTTGATAGATTATTTGTTTTTTTTATTTTTATTTACCTTGTTTTTGTCATTTTAGGAGATATTATGCTTGTTTGGTATTTTTGTCTTAGTTTTGTAGGTTGCAATTCTTGGGATCGATCAAGGTTCCGATTTATGTGCCGATTGTGGTCGTCAAAAGCGATAAGTTTTCGTCTCCTCTTCTTATTTATTTTTTGCAATGGGACATTGCATGATTTTAAGTGTGTTGGGGGGGGGGGGGGGGGGGGGGGGGGGGAATTATCACTTTGACATTTTAGTTGATTTTTTTTGTGTGTCTTTGTTTGTTTTTCCCCACTTAGAAATTTGTTGGTGTTCGAGTTTATAAGCATGTAACTTAGGATTGATTTGGATGATTTGATGATGGAATATTTAGTTGTTGGAATTGATAGCTTGAGTTAGGTTGGTTTAGTCTTGAGTTGTGAATGATTGATGATTTGATGAACTGTGGGGCATGATCGATTTGGGTTATGAGGAAATGATTGATGATTTTGGATTATGAGTGTTGAAATCTATATTATTGCAATTTTGGATTGCTAGTTTGCTTTCCCCTTAAAAAAAAAAAAGAGTTGTGTTTTATGTGAATAAAAGAGTTAATAGGATTATGCTCCTCTAACTTGTAACGTATATAAATGCTAGAGTAATGAGCATGAGAAACCACATGAAAAGGCTTCGAGAGACCCTCAAATGATTAAATTTCATTGAATTATGTCCTAAATGATACTCGTGTATGTTAGAATAATGTGTTCGTAGGTACTCTACCCCTCTTGACAATGAGTACGAGAAACCGCACTAGGAAGCTCGATGAGACCCATCGAGGATTAAACCTAGTGAATTATGTGCCAAAAACGTTCACGTTAAAATAATAAATAAATTTTAAAAAAAACAAACAAACTAACAAAATGACACTAAACATGAATCAAATGGTCCAAATTTATGAATGGACCTTCCAACGAATTAAATCATCATACTACGTGTGCATGTGTTGATAAAGCGGTAGACGATTAAGTTATCGGGTCAATCCGAGTTTGAGTTCTCTATGGTGCGGCCTTTAAATTTTTTATTAATCGTAAAAAATAAAAAAGAAAAAAAAAAAAAGAAAAAGAAAAAAAGCCATCGTACCCACTGATAATCAATTTCATTATAACATTTCCGCAATAAGATTGCGAGCATAATCCTCTGTTTACAAATCCGTGTACCAAATAATTGTTTTTTAAATGGTTTTTATAAAATAGAAATAGAAATATTATAACAAAATAAAATAAAATTTTATGAAAAAATAGAATTTTAAAAGATCATATCATATACCCTAATTTTTTATTTATCGACCCTATTTTATCTAATAAAATTGATATTAAATGCTAAAAAAATGTTATATACCCTAATGGATGAGTGAACCCTAGAAAATATATTAAATTATCTCGAATCACATGTCAAAAATTTTTGAACAAAAATGTATAAAATTAATAGAAATCAACATTCGATACACTATTCGTATATAGAACTGACAATAGAGGATCCCAAGGGGCTCTTATCATTTACTCACATTTATAAAGCTAAAAGCTAAAAGTTAGTAGAAATAATCAACATTTATGGTTTCCATTAAACTTTAAATTGATTATTTCAAGTTCATACGAAACAATGATATGTAAATTTATACGATTATTGTATTATTTAGCAGTCATTAGTAGTATACAAAATAGTATACAACCTTTTTTTTATAACCTTTGTTTTTGTAAGCATGGTTATTTAGAAATTGAATGTAGTGTTTAAATATTTTAATGTAGAGTTCGGCTTCTTAAATCTAGAGCATTTATATATTCGAGAAAACATATTGATAATTGAATTTTAAATAAAAGATGGTTTGAATGCTTATATGGGATCGATTGTAAATTTTAATTTCACCCGAAAAAATAAATCGTGGCAACAAGCTTCAAAGTTGGTGAACTTATAGGAAAAATTGTAAGTTCGTATGCAGAACAAATATATTATAAACTATCTATATTTATATGCATTTTCACCCATCATCTAACCCATCTAACACATACAGAAATACTCTTGCCATATCTTCATCTACAACATGAGAATAAAATAGCGTTAAAAGCATATAATTAGAAAATAATGTATATACACAAAATATATACATAAAAAAGTATGTTAACACTCATAAAAACAAGCCTGATTTTCCATTAAAACTTCCTTCACCTCTATAGAATAAAATTGCAGGTAAACATCTCTCTATTCCATTCTATCCCTAATCCTTCTCTCACTCCGTTCTTCAATTTGTTTAGGTTTATGCTTCAGATCATGTTTTATTTCAGAAACTTTCAAACTGTAGTTTCTTGATTTCTTGCATAATTTTTGACTCTTAATTTCTTTGATAATCTTTGGACTTCAGTAATTTTACACACATGCAATGTATACATTTTGTTGTTGACGGCATCATAACACTTTATATTCTTAATCGATCTACTCATCTCATTTTGTGAAGTGGGCTTGTAACAATATCACAATTTCAATTTATATAATTTAGCTTAAGTATATAACTCTCTTATTAGTTTTCATTATGATGCAAATGAATGTGTCCAAAACAACAATCTATATATATATATGTTTATCATTCAAAATAAATGGTCAAAATCTCCCGAATGCATTTTTATCCTATAAAACATATGTATTTATACAATTGTAACAAATTATTTAGAATATTTGTTTCGATGTTCTAGTAATTAATATAGACAATTACATGTTTCAAAATTTTGCAGAATTTTTAATATGAATACTCATAAATTGTGTTATTACAACTTAAAAGAACTGTAAATAAATGGACCAAAAGTCTCCTTTTTAGGTGCTATAACTACTTTAAGAATGACTTTCGAAACAATCATCACAACCAGAACTTCTTATTAATATTATACAGTATATAATTTCTTACTAAATAATGCACCTTTTGTTTCTAAAATAAATGCCAATTTATATTTCTATGTGTATACTACTATCTTTGAACAGGTAAACTATTAAGATTGCAATTTACCTTCGCCATATCCTCTATGTATAATAGTAATGCGGATTTGAAGGACCGAATTCATTCACATGCCTATGTATCACTTTCTATGCTCTCGTTCCTATTTATCTAAGAATTCATTTTTTATTTATAATAAAAAATATTATCTAATTAGTCTATAGTTATCATTATTAATAGTGACGACTTGACTTATTTTAATATTTATTTATGTATCTTCAACATTAACCTTTTATTAAAATAAATAACGGGCAGCTTCAAAAGAGCAAAATATGAACAGTGAAGTTGGATGAAGGGAGAATAAATTAAAATGTTAATAATAAAAGTATCAAGATTTTCTCAAGGTATAGGGGTAAAATATTTCTAATAATGAAAATCCCCAAAAAAAAAGACAAAAAATAAAATTAAAAGAAATGGAAAATGTGACGCAAGACAAAGTGTGCAGTCGTTTTCCGGTATTTCCTAAGGATTGAAGTGGTAACTAAAGGCTGGAAGACTAGGCAGTTATGTGGGACCCACCGTCCCCATCAAGCACATGGGCCCATCGTTATTACCGGAAGTACCGGTGGCTGAGGTTGCTCTTTCTTTGCACTTTTCCTTCCCTCACAGCCGGTAATATTAATATTATTGAAACGGATCCTCCGCCACTCTTTTCGATACGTACTATTCTACCCTTGGGGCCCCACTTTCTAACGGACTCCGTTAGAGGCTTCGAACTCTTCTCGCGTTTCTACCAACGCCGTTAAGAGTTTTGGAGCGCCAGCCGTCACAAGCGGTGATTGCCTACGGAATATACAATTATATATTCTGTTTTGTTGGGTCTATTTTAGTATTATAAGCTGGAAATTAATTTTCTATTTTAGCTTTATACAATATTCATTTAGTTTACATTAATTTACGAAGTAATTACTAAAAAAATTACGAACTATTTACTACTTGTTATCAAAAATATTTTAACTATACTCAATTAAATTTTAAATAATTATTTTTTGTTATCATATTTACCGTTCAATGCAATTTTCCAACAACGCAATGTTCATAAGAAACACCACAATCCATGTGAATTCCCAAAAAATTATTAACATCTAAATTTATTGTTGAATTAAATTTTAATTAAAAAATAATCTATATGGATTCCGACGTTTTACATGGACAGTCTGTTGCTAGAGATTGAAGGTTTATGATTTAATTGAATATTTTTTATAAAAGAGAAATAATGCATAATTTTTTTTATTATTATTTTTTTTTTTTGGGGGGGGGGGGGGTAATTTACCCTTAACTTTATTAGATATTTTAATATAGATGATGAATTGAAAAACTTATAGATTGTTTTCAAATTTCCAAGTTAGTTCCATTGCCAATTTGCATAGAAATTTATTCAATCAAGTGGATAAATAATATTTTTTAACGTTGAGAAAAGATTATATAGAATTGAAATGTGGATTAAATATAATACTATGAATTATAATATGAAACTATCAAACAATCACTATACGTTGAGAATATTTTTTATATTTAAAAAAATAAATATAAGATGCGAATCCCACATGATTGGCATCGAGTGATATGAGATCACCGCCAATATCATATTATATTATCAAATATAAATTGATTCCAAAGTAATCGCATGTGCTCCATTAATTCATTTTCTTCTTATTTTGTTAATCATTCGATTAATTTCTTGATTTAAATAAACCCACTAATTAAATAGAGAGCGTTTTACCTTTTGGTCAACTTTAAAAAAGTCGTTCTCTCCAAAGTGGGGACAATAGTCGATGGTTTCTCAAACACGCAATTTTTGCAATACCTTTTACGTATTGTTTTTACCTTGAAATCCTTTTAAAAAAAAAAAAAAAAATTAATATAATTATTAAAAAAGTTCGCAACGTGGCATTGTCTCATCAACCGCAGGTATTAGAGTTTATTTATTAGTTTTACATATTAGTCTAATAGAGCTTAATATTAAGGACGTCAGTGGATCGAATTTGGACTAGATTTGGTTTGTCAAATTTCAAATTTGGAATTTTGGACTTAAGGTCCAAATCCGGCTCTATGGGATATCATATCTAGATCCGGATCCGTGGTTTAAGCTCAAAACTAAAAAGACAAGATTAAATAATCAAATAATATTAACGGTAATTAGAGAATAAATTGTGAACAATAATCGAAAATTGTATTAGGCTATATACTTAGAAGATGTATTAATCGGATCTGCAGGCTAGATTTGGATCAAATTTGGGTTTTGATCTTTTATTTTATTTTTTCCAAATTAATGTCTAAATTTTAGAGTGATGTTCGAATTCGACTCAGGTCCATCGAAAATTCAAAATCTTAACGATATAAATCTTACTCAACTGGTCTCCTATTCAACGGACCTGGATCGGGTCGTAAGTCTACTGCCATCGCTACCGATTGATATGAAAAAACAAAATAATGCTATTCCGATCTTCAAAATTTCATTTCCTTTATGTTTTGGGAAAAAAAATGGTATGATATCTTATAATATAGTATCGAATGAAATAGTTTA